>CM032454.1:206011646-206341823 GCA_019049505.1 Pachyrhynchus sulphureomaculatus | reverse complement strand
CAGATATGGATTACTACAGCAAATACTCCAAGGAAAGGGTTTTGAAAAAAGGGTACCAGGGCGCAGGCGTATCTCCTTGGTCTTCAATAATATTACCGGTCTTTTCAGAGCTGCAGTGGACAAAGTAATAATAGCCAGAATGACTGCCAACATTCGAACCGAATAGGCAGTTTAAGAAGAAGAATACTTCTGCAAATTTTTCTTTGTATTATTTTAAAAGAACTGCCAAAAATCGATGTCCACCCCCCTTATCTCGAAAATTTTTAAATAACTATGGAATATTCTCCATAAAGTATAGATTGAATGAAAATTATCACAAGTACATTACCTTTGATAATTTATCTGGTACATAAAAAAACAAATTTTTCAAGGTCCTCAGTTTTCAGTAAAGATTGTTGATATTGATTTTGCTGCGATCCATCGCGATCCCATTTCGTAATCAATAAAATTTTTTTCATTTTTAGTGTTCCGTACGGAACACTTTAAGATGACTTCGGTGTCTGTCTGTCTGTCTGTCCGTTTGTCTGTCTGTCTGTCACACCCGATTTTCTCCGAAACTATTTGTCATAGAAACTTGAAATTTGGTAATAATATAGGAATTGATGGCCTCATCAAAGCCGTGTAGTTTTGAAAGTTAAATTTTGACTTAAGGGGTTTTAGGGGGTGAAATTGGAGGTGAAAAAAAAATGTTTACTAGGTCATCGAGTGTGGTGTCAAATGAAAGCTTGTGAAAACACGAGTAAAAAATATATACATAATATAATACTTGCGCACACTTCTCTTTGTATTATTTTTAAAAAAATTGCGAAAAATCGCTGTCCCCCTCCCTTATCTCGAAAAGTACTGATGGAAAAATTTTGAAAAAATTATGGAATATTCTCCACGGGGTATAGATTGAACGAAAATTATCACGAGTGCATTACCTTTAATAATTTATCTGATATATAAAAAAAACAAAAATTTCAAGGTCATCAGTTTTCAGTAAACTTTGTTGAAAACTCTTTTGGGGTGTGTTTTGTGAAGAAACTGATCATTTTATACCTCCCTAACATTTTTTTTTTACTTTAAAAGCAATCACCGGAACACTAATTGCGCAACTATGATTTGCAATTGGCTGTTTTTTTTTTTAAATAGAAACAGAAAATCTATATAGGATCATTTTTAGCTATAGCCTTATTTGACACAGATGCGCAGCTGCTTAAAAATATGTGACAGTAACTCTTTCAGCAAACAAATATGCAAAAACCGTTCCTAAATTTGGCAACAATGTAGGCGTGGGTCACCTTATTCCTCATTGTTCTCGAACCACCTGTTTTAGTGTATCTATTATAGCTCAGACAATACGACCGGTGTAAAAATAGAAAATGACGAATGACTATATTGATGCATGAAAGATGAAAATAAACGTTTTTTTTCTACAGGTAGTAGATCAGAACTCCTCTAGTTTTTTTTAACACTTTGACTTTTTTTAAACCTTTTAGCTTTTTAATATTTTTTTTTGGAGCTGGTTACACACTTCGTGTCCCAAAAAACAACCGAACTTTCACTATAAAATAAAAGACCGGTCGAATATTATTGTTGTAAATGGCTTCGTCTTCTTCTTGTCCCATGTATTCGCATACACTACAGTCAAAAAGTACTTGTCCACCTAGAAATCTCAATGTAACTGCCAAAATTTAATACCTAATTAAACCCTTTTATTATATTAGGTAAATTTAATTGTTCTTAACAAATGTCCATCATAAAATTGTTTAGATAAGCCTTTTTGGTAAAATCACAAATTAAAAACCAATTACAACAAATTTCCAAGTTTTGCATAATAATCGTTTTGAGGCGATTTCTGAGAATTCCAGTTGAAGTAAGAACTCATTTCAAGTTTCAAGGCATTAAGGAAATTGCTAGTGACATTCTGTGATAAAAAAACTATGCTATACTCGTAAATACCATTGCCCTTTTGAAAATTAACCATTCGCAAACAGTACTTTGTCATTGATGCAGGCTCAACTGTTTTGTGAAAATGCCAAAAACGAAAGAAGTTTCCGTTGAAAATCGGGCTCTGATAATTGCGAGACATCAAAATGGTCACTCGAGTCGACAAACCGCGAGTGATATGCGGATCCCAAGGACTACATCGTAAAAAAAATTTCTGCAGGACGTGGAATTCCAACCAAAAACGTTCAGGAAGGCCTCGAAAAACGATTCCCGCTAAAGACAGAGCTATAACAATGTCCAGCAGACGTAATGTAAACGATTAGAATGGGCACAAGAACATGAAAATTGGACATCAGGACAGCATTTTATTACTCGTAGGCGTAGGGCGACTAGCAATTGTCTTTGAAGTAGCATATTTTTCAACTTTAGAAAGCTATTTTATGTCATGCCAATCCGCAATTTAATTTCCCCATCACAATCCCATTGTTCGTTGACGACAGAGCCAAGATGTTTGAATTTAGTAACCCTCTTAATCTCTTGATCCTCTAAAAAGAGAGATGCATCCTCTTGGGAGTGTCTGCTAATCACCATCATTTTGGTTTTTCCAATATTTATACGTACCCCATAGTCCTCGCCAATATCATTCAGCTTATTGATTAGAATTTCCATGTTATTGGCAACTATTGCGGTATCGTTTGCATACCGAATATTATTTACAGGCGTTTATCCCTCTGCATTCATCCTCTAAAGCAAGTCGAAATATTTTCTCTATGTAGATATTAAATAATACTGGCGACAGTTTGTACCCCTGCCTAACACTCTTTAAGACACTAAAAGGTTTTATTGAAATATCCTTATTAATTTTGATCTCGGCAGATTGATTCCAGCATAGCTGATTTAAATGGCACGCTCAATTAATTAACTAAATTAGTTCCTTATATCAATTTTTGAGATTCTACTGAGAGTCGTGATAACTGTCGCTTGACCATTTTCATTAAGGTCGTAGGCTTCCCCTTCATCGGCAAATAAAGTCGGAGGAAGAGGAAGAAGTCACTGAGTGTTAAATAAGGTGACTACGGCCAGTAATCCAGCACAAAAACTTCGTTTTTGCTCAAAAATTGTCTCACAATGTCGAACAAATCCCGAAAATTCAATTTATGAAGGTCCAAATCCTTGATTAAAAAGTCGTGTACAGTTGATTTTCAAATATCTAATTCAGTTTCAATTAATCATCTCTCCAGGGCGATTGCAGATTTGTTTGACGAAATCTTATTCCTCTTGAATGTTAACATCGTTCAATTAGGTTTTGTTCTTTCAGTTCACGTCGCCCTTATTAGGAACCACTAGTTTAAACCATTCATACACTTGAAGAGGAGTTAAGCATCCATCACCGTATGATTTTTAAATCATTTGACGTGTTTTTATAGTCAAGTCAATCACAGCTCTATGTTTGAAACTCAATTTCCGAACGTTAGTCAAAACGTACCGTCACTTGTACCACTATAACCCGCCATAGAGAGTGAAGTATTAGATAGGCACTTTTTGAACTTTACAGTACCGGATTAGAGGTAAGAATAAGTTGAAGCGATAACTAGGACCTTGGATAGAAAAGGCACCTTGTGTTTTCAGACGACTTTAATTCCTAATGAGACGGCAATTACACTTTTGCAGGTCACCAGATTCATTCATCTTTAAGACTTACTAGTATCCCTAAAAAAAAAACTGGTACATTTTCCCAATTATTTTGTATACAGTGGGTCCAGTAAGAAAGTGTCGCCTATAACTAGTCAGTAAAAGAAATTCCTTTTTTTAGGTTACTGTTGGCACCTCTGCAAACAATAATTTGTAGAAAGAAACTCATTTCTAACTTTACCAGGTGTACAAGTATGAAATGCGGATTACAGACAACAGATGGTGCACCAATGTAGTTTGTGCTATAAAGATTTGACACTGCGCCATTTTGTTGTGTCATCAACAAGTGTCAGACGAGCAAGAGTGATAAATTGGAAAAGTGTGTGCATAGTATTGTGTTGTTGTGTTCAATATGTCGAAATTTATACCGAACAAAGAGCATTCGGGGACAGTATTAATTTTTTTGTTTTCATTTGAAGAAAACTAGTGTTGAATCATACCGATTACTTCGAGAAGCTTATGGTGAACATGCTCCATAGCAAGATATGTGTGAACGATGGTTTTGGCGTTTCAAAAGTTGTGACTTCGATGTTGCAGACAAGGAACGTGAAAAACCGCCAAAAAAATACGAAGATGTGGAATTGCAAGCATTGTTGGACGAAGATGATTCGCAAACACAAAAACAATTCGCCGAGCAATTGGGCGTTAGTCTACAAGCTGTTTCCAATCGGCTACGAGAGATGGAAAAGATTCAGAAGACCGGTAGATGGGTACCACATGAGTTAAACGACAGGCAAATGGAAAAGCGCAAAAACACATGTGACATCTTGCTCGCTCGGTACAAAAGGAAGTCGTTTTTGCATCGTATAGTTACAGGGGATGAAAAGTGGATTTATTTTGAGAATCCCAAGCGCAAAAAATCATGGGTAGACCCAGGCGCACCATCCACATCGACCGCAAGACCGAATCGCTTTGGCAGAAAGACGATGCTCTGTGTTTGGCGGGACCCGAAGAGCATGGTCTATTATGAGCTGTTAAAACCTGGGGAAATGGTTAATATTAAACGTTACCAACAACAATTGACCGATTTGAACCGTTTGCCGCTTGAAAAAAGGCCAGAATACCGAAGATTTTTACTGGCGTTGTATTCACAAATTGCCCGAAAGATGGGAAAAATGTATCACAAGCGACGGAGCATACTTTGAATAAAGCACTTTTTATCATTCTTCTGAATTTAACATGTTTTTTAGAAAAAAAATCCGCATTTCACACTTGTACACCTGGTAGATATGGTTAAATAGTACATTATCGAACATGAGTGCCGCGTAAGCTACGTGCTTCGAGGTTGTGTTTCTATGTAATCATCCAAAAGATCGGGAAAAACGATGCCTACAACGGCTGCTAAGTATAAGAGAAAGTCAAAAGTGTCGGACAATGTCGAAAAAATAATTATTAACATGTTTTCCCGAAATCGTCAATTAACCTTGCTCCAACGGGCCCAAAAACTAAAGAAGAAAGGTTTGGATATATCTTATGAAACGAGTCGCACTCATCTACGATTTGAAGAGGCGGAGTACAATCAAGAAACCTTTGCTGCGCGAAAAACAGAGAGACAGCTCGCGTCGACAGAGGAAAACATAGATCGAGACAGGAGCAATGTAATTTTTTCCGATGAGGCTTCATTTTGAGGTTATGTTATCATCCCACGAGCCTGGTCAATTTCCACTAACCGTGTAATACCCTGTGAAGATCCATGTTTGGAAGACTCTTCATGATTACCTACAATTTCAAAGCTGAAAAAATGCTCCAGATTTACAAGAAAACGACTGCCAAACGGTGATTTGTCGATAAAAATTAAGAATGGATTCTTCCAAAGGTTAACGATCCAAACATCGAAGTAAAACGTCTAGCCAGTGGAAAGGGTATCCGATCTAGTCACACTAGAATGGCCATCCTAGTCACCCGATGCAAATCCAATCGAGAACATGTGGACATCAAACACAAGTTTCGTAGTAAAAAGGTGTACATCGTAAAGCGATTGTCACGGCAAATTCGGGCGCTTTGAAAATGTGTCCCAAGAATACGCGGAAAATATCGTCGAAAGTATGCCACGAAGATGCCAGGCGATCATCGACACTGATGGGAAATGAATGAACTGCTGAATCATTAGCATTTTAATGGCACTCCTTTATTATCGAATGATGTTAAAAACCTTTAAATAAATACATTTTTTAGTGCGCGACACGCTTTTACTTGACTGACTGTACCGCCTAATAATCCTGCAAATATCTAAATGGCGTCATTTTCTTCTATTTATGTAAACTAAGCTGACGTATTAGACTCGATACTACATTTATAAGGAAATTTTACCTTGTACTATTTATTTAATTTATAGGTAATAAATATACTTAACCTAGTTTTTGCATTATCTGCAATTAATCGTTTGTGTCTCAGAAACTTGTTACGCCTAAGACAATATTAACATCAATCCTTAACTAGAATATAACATATTTCGCTCCCTTCAGACCTCGTCAGCTACTTTTAGGCGAGGATGATAATAATTGGCAACCGCTACACGATTTTAGTAATAAATAAACTTTCAATATTCAAATAAGCTGTAGTTCAAGCCAAAAATCAAAGTTGGGAAAACAAATGTCAAGAATTACATGGATAGATAGGTGGACGTAAATCTAGAGAATCATGGAGATTTAATAAAAATATAAAGACATAAACGAGAGATGAAATAAATATAAATTCAATTACAGTCTAACAATCGAAGGAACACTATAAATCACTTCTGGTGGAGCAAACATCAGAATATATGAACAAATCCTCTATGAAAATTCGAATTGTTGGAGAACCCATAGCTCTTGATATAGACAGGACAAAGAAAGCCATATATTTACTAAAAAACAATCGGGCCCTAGGCCCGGGAAATATTTCTGCAGAACTAATAAAGAATGGAACTGAAAAACTATTTAAGATCCTAACAGAAATTTTTAACCGATGTTTAAATGGGGAACCAATTCCACAATGCTGGAAAGAAGACTGGATTACATTTATACATAAAAGGGGAACAAAAAGACCTGCAGTAAGAGGTATAACGGTGATAAGTACATTAAGGCGACTCTATGGAAAAATATTAAAAGATCTCATATGTGAAGAGTATCATCCCTACGAATCTGAAGAGCAAAACGGTTCTAGAGCAGGTCGATCAACAATTGGCAAAATTTTTTGTTTAATACAAATCATCGAAAAAAGAACACAAGATGTACACCTACTTCTAGTAGCATATGATACGGTCCCTATTGTTAAAGTATGGGAAGTCCTAGAAAAATCTAATATTAATGTGACTATTACGAATTAAAGAATTCTATAGAAACACAACATCTAGAATAAAAGTAGGAAATAAACTTTCAAAGGGCTTCAATGTAACTAAAGGCCTACGCCAGGGATATTCTTTGTCACCCACCCTATTCAATATATACATCGATGAAGCTCTGAGAATGTGGAACGGAAGTGTAATGGCATGGGAATAGCAATAGGGTACACAACCCTATACACATTACATTACGCAGATGATCAGATGGTGGTGGCTCAAGATAAAAAGACCTGGAATACATGTCCCGGAAACTATTCGAAGAATACAGGAAATGAGGCTTATAAATAAATACAGAGAAGACATAATATTTAAGCATTGGACAAGAACCGTCACCAGGAGATCTGATTTTAAAGAATAAAACTATCAAGTGCTGTGAAGAATACGTATATCTGGGCACGAGACTCACCAAGACTGGCCGAAACAACGAAACAATACAAGACAGAATAACAAAAAGAATAAAGATTATTAGGGCATTGAACTCAATACTATGGCAAAAAATATTAGAGCGGAGACAAAAAAGAAAATCTATAACTCTATATTACAACCCACACTGACTTGTAGCTCGGAAGTATGGCAGCTGACAAATAAACAAAGACAGCCTACTTGCAGTGGAAATAGATTTCTGCATGTAAATCTAGACTCGAGCATGTTAGAAATGAGGACGTAAGGAATTTAATGAAGGTGGAACGCACAATAATTGACGCTATCGAAAGACAACAACTAGCTTGGTATGGACATGTAAAACGAATGCCAATGGAAAGACTACCAAAAAAGATTTTGGAGTGGATCCCTACAGAAAAGAGGACGTCTATCCACAACATGGTTGTAGGGAATAACAATGGCAATGTCTGCAAGGAATCTCTCTGAAGATGACTGGGAGGACAGAAATAACTGGCGATTTGGAACCCAGAGGCGGAAAACGCTATAAACGGGATTATATATATATATATATATATATATATATATATATATATATATATATATATATATATATATATATATATATATATTATATATATATATTATATATATATATATATATATATATATATATATATATATATATATATAAAATAAACTGTAGCTCAATAAACTACAGAATTGTGATATATGTGAATTGTGGCAGTCTGTGGCTTCATGGCGTAGTACTTTCAAATTATTGGTCCATATTTTTTCCGCGAACCGCTTAACGGGCCTAGATATCTAAATTTTTTGCAAAACGAATTCCCCAGCTTCTTGAAAAGTTGTTAACTTTGAAAGGGAACAAATGTTGATTCAACAAGATGGAGCTCCTGCACAAAAAAGGATCGGTAGGGATGGATTCATTCAGTGGCCCCTTCGATCATGTGACTTAACACCTTTAGACTTCTTTTTGTGGGGCTACATTAAAGATCGTGTTTATGTGAATCTCCCTACAAGTAGATATGGAGAATAGGATATGAGATGCAGGACAATAACGCCCTTTATGCTAAGGAAAGTGAAGGAAAATATAGTAAAACGACTAAACGTCATTTGTTTATGTTTTCACAATAGCGTAAGTATATTAAAAACAAGGGTAAAAATTGAAAAATTCAAAATAAATCGAAAACTACTAGAAATAGGTATATAACGTACTTAATAAAAGTTGAAGGGCTTTGTAAAATCTATGAGAAAAAATAATAATATACAGGGTGTGCCGTTTAAAAAATTTGAAATTTTTCAATTTAAAATAGTTGAAATACATAAATTTATTTTGAACACCCCGTAGCAACTAACTCAAATTTCTTTACATATATCTTTTCTTTTATCTCTTTAGAACGCTCGTACCAATTATGAGTATTCCAACTTCAGAAACAATGGCGCTACTGGCAATTTTTTACAAAACTGAAAACTAGTATTTTTAAAAAAAAAATTGAAAATATTAGAAAAACTAGGTTTAGGTATATAACATTATTAATAAAAAAGTTATAAAATTGTACGCAGAATTTAAAAATAAATTAGAAAATAGGATGTTCCATTAAAAAAACATGTTATATCGGCCACACTTTTTTGAAGTACCCTGTATACTTATGTTATATCGCCAATAAAAATAATTTTAAACTGTGCACCTTAATATTCCCTAAAACTATTGTATTTAACATTTTTTCGTCATTCCCGAAACAAATGAGATAATGAACTTTACTCTATCGTTGACTCACCCTGTACTATATATTAAATCACCACCTGTATTGTTGCTGTTCACCTAGGAGTAATTCTGCTGCCCACTATGAGGTTATCTAAACTTTGCATTAGGCTATATTGTCTTATAGAAAATACTAATAACACTCTTTAGTCTATGGTACTATTACACTAGTTACCGTTAAACAGGTATCATCTTCCTTGCCAGTTCGCTTCAAAATTACAGATTGAAATTAGGCTCGAGTTCATAATACAAACTTAAATGCTACTTTCAGAATCCGCTTCGATCGTAGCTGATGGGCATACTGTAAATGCATCTTAAAATGTATTTTACATTTTAGGTACTTACAGCGTGTGATTCTGATTTTTTGTCTAATGCACTCCTACTCGTACTAGAGCTTCGACCTTCTTGAGCACTTTTTCCATTAACTGCTGCTAGAATATTTAACCGCTTCCACCACACCTTTTTTTCAGTAAATAAGACCATTTTTATTTATAAAAAAATATGCCGTTGAACCTATTCCACAAAACGAATTAAACTGATTTCAAAATGTTTGTTAGGTGTTTAACGTTTGTTTTATGTAACTTATGTGTATAGCGTACACGTATGAACAAATTATGTTTGTACAGACATACAGTTTCAAGTTTTGTTAAATATACAGATAAGAAGTTGTAAATTTACTGTTAAGATAATAAAGAACAACATAAATGGTAGAGGAACACATTATAATAATATCATTTATATAATATACTAGAATAAAATAAGTGCCCATGGTAATTTTTCATAATTTTCAATCACTTATATTCAAATATTTAATAAATTAAGGAGTAAGGTCACTCCAGGCTAATTTCAGGAATCTTTTTAAGAGTACAATAAAAGCAGTCGAAAATTTAGTGGAAGTACTTTACTAAACAAATATTTGAGTGTATAAAAATATTTATTTTTTATCTTTTTAATTCAAAATGGCAGCTTCAGAATCCAAGGTGACAAGGCACCTTTTATGCGAGGCCTGAAACGGACGAAACGATGGCTCTCCCAAAAATCTTCATTAATATATGTCAAAAACTAGTGGATAATGTACGGAAATGGGGGCCATTTAAAAAAAAAAATGTTTGTTGTTCACACAAAAATTGTTTACAAAAAGGAAGTTTATAACTTATCGCAAAATCCATACGTTATCCACTAGTTTTTGACATATATTAATGAAATTTTTTTCGTTTTTTTTTTCTAGGTTTCGCAGAAAAGGTGCCTTATTGTCTTGGATTCTGAAGCAGCCATTTTGAATTAAAAAAATTTTAAAAAAAATATATTTTTGTGCACTTAAATATTTGTTTAATAAAGGACTTAAAATATATTTTTGACTGCTTTTATGATATTCTTGAAAAAAATTCCGAAATTAGTGGTCATTTCAAAAAAAAATATAGAAGTTTTTTTTTCTTAACTGTTCTTTATGTTTCTTGGGGTATTGAATCCGAATTTCGACTTTGTTACCTCGTAAATGTTGTGAGTTTTGAGTAAAATTCAAAAAACAACGAAAAAATTGTCTTTTTCAATTTTTCGTTTATTTTTTTTTTATGGGTCTAGCACACGTGCTGCAGGGAAGTCCCTAAAGCGCTACAGGAGCGACACGTGTGCGGAAAAAGCGATTCACGTTGTTCTTGAATCGCTGTAAATTGTACTCGGTGGGAAACACAGTCCTGGGCAAATTATTCCAAAGAGATGACGTTCTCCATATAAAAGACTGCTTGAAAAGCGTTGTACGAGGAGTAACAAGCTGAACTACACACGGATGTGAAGTATCAGCGCGACGTGTATTTCTAACATGCACCGCTCTGGGAGGAATTAAACGGGCCACATCCTCCGAACACTTTCCATGAAAATACTTGTAGAATAGGCTCAAGTCGCCAACCGTTCTTCGATGTTCCAGCGAATCAAGGCCGCCGGTGAGTTCCGGGTCTCCAATCAGACGAACAGCTCTTCTCTGAATAGAATCCAACAAATGCAACGTATGTTTGGGAGCGGAGCCCCAAACATGGAAGCAGTATTCCATAGTTGGTCGAATTTGGGTTTTGTAAAGAATTAACAGTTGTTGTGGAGTGTAAAGCTTTCTGGTTCGAAATAGTATTCCCAACTTTTGAGAAGCTCTCCTTGCTATGCCTGCAACATGCTCATGCTAGGACATATTTGCTCCGAAATTAACGCCGAACAAATTGAGTGACGATGTTAGAGGAATGGAGTGCGCCGCCATAACTATGTCAGGTTCAGCAACGTTAACTTTTTTAGAAAAAACTGCCGCCTGGGTTTTTGTAGCATTTTGTTACTGTCACCCCAAGATAGAATTTCTTCTAGGTCTTTGTTAAGTTGAACAACTTCTCGCTGTCTGCGGACACTCGCCTGAGCAGCCGATGTCCGAGCGTTCAAAGTGAATGAAGAGATAAGCGTACTGTCATCGGCAAAGCTGTAGATTGGATTTCCGGTCTTTTCCAGCAGATCGTTAATGTAAATGAGAAAGAGAGTAGGAGATGTATAGAGTCTAGAGGCACACCGGCATTGATAGTGAAGGTGTTAGAAAGAAATCCGCCAACCGCCACTCGTAAAGAACGCTCACTGAGGAAACATGAGAGCCACAAACAGAACTTTTCAGACATACCACAAGAACGTAGCTTAGCCAACAGCCCATCGTGCCAAACACGGTCGAATGCCTTGGATATGTCAAGAGCAACCGCTCGAGATTCTCCAAAGTGTTCAATTGCGTTGTTAAAATACGTTTTATGATACGCTGTCTGACAATGCAAGTAAAAATCGATAATAATCGATATATAACTCACGTTCGCTGCATGATTGCTTAATTTTGATGAGTTCCTTGAAGAAATAGTATTCTAACTACATTAGTTTATGTAGTGACGCTAAAATAGTTCGATTAAGCACGAAAATACACTTAAAATTGCACTAATTTTGAATTTACTGAGAAAAAAACTACATTTTATCAGTAGTAACAGTGAATAAATTAGCATAGCATGCAACCAGTTGGCCCTATAGACTTGAAAATTGTGCGTTTTTTTTTTTTTTTTTTTTTAGCCCGAAATAATACATTGAAATTGGCACCCCAAATAAGTAACTGATATTACTGAAGTACTTTAGGAGGTTTTTTCTCATTTTTCGGGTGTTTTGCCCTACTGTGCGTTGGATTGGGGCCGCTATCTGTTTTCAGACACTGTCTGCAATATTACTCAGTCAATTTCTAATATTTTTTAACTTTTTTTTAAAATCTTAATAATTACTTTTTCTTCAAAGTGTTAAGAGGTTTTTTTAAATTTACTGCACAGGTTTTTAGTGGTTAACCAAATGGCGCCTGACATCCGCCATATTGTATTTTGTCCATAATTATATATACCAATCACCAAATCATCAGTTAGACACAACAGTTTTAATTGGGATTTTATAATAGCTGTTCGTCTGATAGTCATAAAAGATCTGTCATGAAAATTGTATCAATGTGTTCAACTTTCCTCATTTATTGATATTTAGACTAAAAATACTTTTTTCATGTGTTTTAAGAATTGTTTTGGTTAATGTACGAGACCCTTAAAACCAAAAAAAGGTTTTACAGTGATAATATAAAACATTATTTCATTCAGAACATTGTATTGTTATTACTTACTGTTAAAAAATCGGAGGAGATATGCATTTTAAAACGCATTCTGCTAAACCGGATTGTCTGTTAATGTACTAAAAGGAATACAATAAACTAAAGGATTAGGAAATAAGTCTTCGGTTTATGAATACGCCTTTCATGGACAGGCTATAGTAGGGTTTAGAGTAATTTTTAATCTGATTAAAACATTGCTATATTTCATTTTCAAATATTTAAAATAAGAATATTTCTTAACAATTATAAATTTCACAAAATAATAAAGTAAAGATAAATATTTACTTATGGGTAACCAAATACAAAATAAAGTCTTAAATTTTGTCGGTTAGAACAGGAAACAGGAATACATTTCTTCTTTATCGTCAAATTGTGGTAGCCCAGCAGGACATTTATCTGATTGTAGAACGCAAAAAGACAATCACACAGTAAACATAAAACACAGTAGCGAGGCTCAAGAAAATTTTTAGGTGCTTTTTATTTATCACGCACGCGTCCCTTATCATACTAACAACATGGCTGCCAGCGTGGTCGCGGGTCGTGTTTACATCTGGATTTCAAGGAGAATCTTTCTATAACGTGCTCAGAAATTCATTATTAGTAATTTTTCAATAAGTAAATGACTTGTTTGACGTTATAATTGAAAATTAATTTAAAAAAGATGTCAAGAAGAAGTTTTTGTTGTGCGGTTAGTGGTTGTAAAAATATATGTGGTATCTCTAAAGGAGTTAGTTTTTTTAGGTTTCCCAAAGATCCTAAAAGGTAATTTATTCATAATTCATTATTTCTATTATTCAATATTTTATAAAAAGATTATCATTCATATTTAAATTTTTTGCTAGAGTTAAGTTATATTATCTGTTAAAATTCGCTAACCAAACTTTGAAAACTCAATCTCGGCATGCTAAAGTAGTAATTCTCCAGCACAAATGAATTTAAATAAATCAGTGCATGGATTTAATTTTTCTATATAAGTAGGCCCGAGAAGTCATTAGTTGTATGAAAATTATTATATTAAATTTAACTAGTGACAAAATGGAGCAAAAAGTGTGTCCACTTCATTTTTAAGTTCAAAAGAAAAACGATTTCATCTTAAAATGATAATTATTTTTAATTTCTCCAGATTACTGGGATTTGTTGAAATAAAAGAAGCATGATCGTTGACCTTATACGCGTGAAGTTGAAGGTGTACAAAGATATATTCTCAAAATGAACTCCCCGGATAATACTCTAATAGTTGGGAAATATGAATTCAACAATGAGATATCTAAATGAATAACGTGCAAAAAGCGTTGAATGTAAATGTATTTTTCCTTGTATTTTTTGCCTTTTTCTCTGTTTTAATGAGAACTTGATAAAAAAGTTTCTAAAAAAACTTTTCTGGTTTTTTTTCTTCCTTTCAATCAGTAAAATTCATTTTTATTCTACATAAAAGGATTTTTCTTAAAAGAAAGAATTTGAATGTAGTGAAGTCTGCTTATAACGAACCCGTTTATAGCGAATTTCGGGTTAAAATGAACTATTTTATAATGCACGAAAAAACTTGCATAAGACCAATGCAAATATTTATCGGTTATAACGAACTTCCGGATAAAGCGAACCAAATCTGGATGTTTTGTGTTCGTTTATAACGAACTTGCCACTCTCTGTGCTCGATGTCGCGCGACTTGATCTAGGAAATTCACCGAACTCGCTTAGAACCCCTATTCTACTTGTTTCCACCGCGTCGTTAGTTAGAGCAGTATTATTTTCAATTCACTTGTGTTATGCGGTTCTAATGCATATTTGATCAAAGTAGCAAAGTGAATACGAGGCTGGTTTGAAAAGTCCGTGCAAAGTCCGAGAGATGGCACCACCGGCGCGTATCGAGGTCATGTTTAGTTAGTAGCATCTCTTGAATGAACGCACATCAAGTTTCAGCCATATTGGTCTATTTCTTTGTGTTTGGCATTTGTGTGAATCAAGGAAGTCGAGTGATTTTCAAGAAATGGACGAAAAAGAATTTCATGTGGTGATTAAACATTACTTTATGAAAGGCAAAACGCCTCAGGAGACTAAAGAGAAGCTTGATAAACATTATGGTGACTCTGCACCTTCGATTAAAACAGTTTATAAGTGGTTTCAAAATTTTCGGACTAGCCATATGGGCACAAGTGACGCTGAACGTTCTGGACGGCCTGTGGAGGTTACGACTCCAGAAATCATTGATCAAATCCATGATATGGTGATGGATGACAGAAGAGTGAAGGTGCGTGAGAATGCTAGTGCTGTGGGCATCTCGACTGAACGGGTACATAATATTTTGCATAAACATTTGGACATGAGAAAGCTATCTGCAAGATGAGTGCCGCGATTGCTCACGCGGACCAAAAACGGAATCGTGTGAAGTGTTGCAAGGATGGTTTGCAGCTGTTCCAGAAGAATCCGGAGGACTTTAAGCGTCGTTTCGTCACTGTGGATGAAACATGGATACATTACTATACTCCTGAGACCAAACAACAATCTAAACAATGGGTTACCAAGAGGGAATCTGCACCAAAAAAAGCGAAGACCGTTCCTTCGGCCGGAAAGGTTATGGCGACTGTCTTTTGGGATTCGCAAGGGATAATCCTCATCGACTATCTGGAAAAGGGTAAAACTATTACAGGTGAATATTATTCATCGTTAATGGACCGTTTGAAAACCGAGCTGCAAGAAAAACGCCCGCGATTGGCCCACATGAAAGTCCTTTTTCCATCACGACAACGCACCAGCACACACCTCAGCAGTTGTGGTCGCAAAATTAATGGAAATAAGATTCCAACTCGTTTCACATCCCCCCTATTCTCCAGACTTAGCTCCCTCGGACTACTATTTGTTCCCTAATTTGAAGAAATGGCTGGCGGGACAAAGATTTTATTCAAACGAGGAGGTGATTGCAGACACTAATGGATATTTTGCAGACTTGGACAAATCCTATTATTCGGAAGGGATCAACAAACTAGAACATCGTTGGACGAAGTGTATAAGCCTAAAAGGAGACTATGTCGAAAAATAAAAAAGGTTTACCCCAAACACATAAGTAGTTTTTATTTTTGCACGGACTTTTCAAACCAGCCTCGTATTTAATCTTATTTTAAAATGAGTACACAAAAACGTAAGGCGTTTACTTTAAAAGACAAACACGATATTATAAGGAAAATAGAAAATGGAGTTAAACAAAGTGATGTTTGCAAACAGTTGAATTTAAGTAAATCTGCGGTTTCTACCATGTGGAAGAAGAGGCTTCTTATCTTATCAATCTATGATAAAAGAAACTTTAGTTGTAAAAACATAAGAAAGTCTACACATGACCAAGTCGATAAAGGACCCCTTAAATGGTTTAGTCAAAAACGACATGATTATGTTCCTATTACCGGCTATACTTTACAAGAGAAAACTAGTGAATTGGGAAGGAGAATAGAGAACCCCGAGTTTAACTGTTCTAGAAGTTGGATTAAACGATTTAAATAGAGACATAATATTAGTGGAGGTAAGAATAACAGGAGAAACTGCAGGAGTGGATATGACTGTTGTTGATCAGTGGTTGGCCAATGTATGGCCGGAAATTCGAGAAAGTTATGAATATGTGGACATTTTTAATGCGGATGAAACGGGTTTGTTTTACAAGATGACGCCTGCTAAGACATTAAAGTTTGTCGGAGAGAATTGTGCTGGTGGAAAATTATCAAAAGTAAGGATTACTGTGTTGGTAACTGCAAATATGTCTCGAACAGAGAAAAGAAAATTGTTGGTGATAGAAAAGTCCACCAATCCCAGGTGTTTTAAAAAGAAACATTTACCAGTAAAGTACAAATCAAGCAGTAAAGCCTGGATGACATCAGAAATTTTTGAAAACGAACTGATCGAATGGGATCAAGAATTCAAATTCACAAACAGAAAAATATTACTTTTGATTGACAACTGTCCAGCGCACCTTGAAGTTAATCTACAGCAAATAAAATTGGTTTTTATGCCTCTAAACACAAGTGCAAAGCTCCAGCCTATGGATCAAAGTATGATACATTCTTTAAAATGTCATTACAGAAAGATTTTACTTATGAAAATGATAGAGATAATCGATAAAGGTAACGTTTTTTCTGTAACTCTGTTGGACGCTATAAACTTTATCCATATGACTTGTCAGTAGAGAAACCATTGCAAACTGTCTTAATCATGGTGGATTTTTAAGGAAGGAATGTAGATATGACTCAGATGATGAGCTAACGTTGTCTCCGTGGATTAAAAAACATCGAGAAGATCCTACTGACTGTCCAGAATTTGTTTACGATGCTGACATTCAACAAAGTACAGTGTAAATCGAGATTAAAAAGATGTTTAATTACTTTAATTTTGAAGAATATGTATGTGGTGATAATGAATTAATGACGAGAGAAATATTAACTAATGATCAAACTGTGACATCAGTGACTTCTGGAAAGATTTTAAGAGATAATGACGACGAAGACGAGCTTGAAGAAGGAGATAATATTTATGTTCCATCCATTTCAGAAATGATTAAGAAAATGACTAAAACTCGCAATTTTTTGGAATCTCGTGAAGGTCCTGAACATATATGGGGTAGTTTTTGTGACCTTGACAATTAAATAAAGACCATTTCTTTTTCAAGTAAAATTGTACAAACGAAAATTACTGATTTTATTGTACGAGGCTGGTTTGAAAAGTCCGTGCAAAGTCCGAGAGATGGCACCACCGGCGCGTATCGAGGTCATGTTTAGTTAGTAGTATCTCTTGAATGAACACACACCAAGTCTCAGCCATATTGGTCTATTTCTTTGTGTTTGGCATTCGTGTGAATCAAGGAAGTCGAGTGATTTTCAAGAAATGGACGAAAAAGAATTTCGTGTGGTGATTAAACATTACTTTATGAAAGGCAAAACGCCTCAGGAGACTAAAGAGAAGCTTGATAAACATTATGGTGACTCTGCACCTTCGATTAGAACAGTTTATAAGTGGTTTCAAAATTTTCGGACTGGCCATATGGGCACAAGTGACGCTGAACGTTCTGGACGGCCTGTGGAGGTTACGACTCCAGAAATCATTGATCAAATCCATGATATGGTGATGGATGACAGAAGAGTTAAGGTGCGTGAGATTGCTAGTGCTGTGGGCATCTCGACTGAACGGGTACATAATATTTTGCATAAACATTTGGACATGAGAAAGCTATCCGCAAAATGGGTGCCGCAATTGCTCACGCTTGACCAAAAACGGAATCGTGTGAAGTGTTGCAAGGATGGTTTGCAGCTGTTCCAGAAAGAATCCGGAGGACTTTAAGCGTCGTTTCGTCACTGTGGATGAAACATGGGTACATTACTATACTCCTGAGACCAAACAACAATCTAAACAATGGGTTACCAAGGGGGAATCTGCACCAAAAAAGGCGAAGACCGTTCCTTCGGCCGGAAAGGTTATGGCGACTGTCTTTTGGGATTCGCAAGGGATAATCCTCACCGACTATCTGGAAAAGGGTAAAACTATTACAGGTGAATATTATTCATCGTTATTGGACCGTTTGAAAACCGAGCTGCAAGAAAAACGCCCGCGATTGGCCCACAAGAAAGTCCTTTTTCATCACGACAACGCACCAGCACACACCTCAGCAGTTGTGGTCGCAAAATTAATGGAAACAGGATTCCAACTCGTTTCACATCCCCCCTATTCTCCAGACTTGGCTCCCTCGGACTACTATTTGTTCCCCAATTTGAAGAAATGGCTGGCGGGACAAAGATTTTATTCAAACGAGGAGGTGATTGCAGACACTAATGGATATTTTGCAGACTTGGACAAATCCTATTATTCGGAAGGGATCAACAAACTAGAACATCGTTGGACGAAGTGTATAAGCCTAAAAGGAGACTATGTCGAAAAATAAAAAAGGTTTACCCCAAACACATAAGTAGTTTTTATTTTTGCACGGACTTTTCAAACCAGCCTCGTATAAACTACGTATTTTAATGTTTTCGTTTATACTCGTGTATGTACCAACTTACATAATAATAACTTTAGTGTGGCTAATTTTGTTTTCCTTTGAACGTTTTCTTTTAATTTAATAATTATTATTATTCATTTTTCTAAGCATTAGCGCCTAATCTAAATAAAAAAGTAGTGAAAAATGATATTAGATTTTGTTTACTGTTTGTAAGAACTTCTGATATAGCGAATCATTTTTAGTATTTTTTGGAGTCCGTTATAAACGGACTTCATTGTATTTCAAAAAGGTGATGTGATCATTACAAACTCGAACCCCTTCAAATCAAAGGTGCTGAGTCGGACTGTCGTTACTGTGTTTTATGTTTACTGTGACAATGATTTCTTGTAAGGATGAATTTCATTCCGCACGTGCTTAAAAATAGAAAAATATAAGTCCTACCGTTTTTAGAATGCCGTTAGTTCGTGCAAATTTATTCCACGATATCAAGAATGTTTACCCACTTTTAAAAAACTGAGTCTCTGACCGCTATTAACTTCGATTTTAGTAAGCAATTATAACAACCAGAAAACTAACAAAAAAAAATAACCGGTCAAGTGCAAGTTGAACTTGCGCAATTAGTGTTCCGTACGTTGATTGCTTTTAAAATAAAAAAAATTTGTTACGGAGGTATAAAATGATCAATGACTTCACAAAACACACCCCAAATGAGTTTTCAACAAAGTTTGTTTCGAATCTTTATTCAAAACTGATGACCTTGAAATTTTTGTTTTTTTATATACCAGATGGATTATTAAAGGTAATTCACTCGTGATAATTTTCGTTCAATCTACACCCCGTGGAGAATATTCCAGAATTTTTTCAAAATTTTTTGGTAAGTACTTTTCGAGATAAGGCGGGTGGACAGCGATTTTTCGCGATTTTTTAAAAATAACACAAAGAAAAGTGCGCGCAAGTATTACATTATATATATATTTTTTACTCGTGTTTTCACAAGGTTTTATTTGACACCACACCCGATGACCTAGTAAAATTTTTTTTTTTCACTTCCGATTTCACCCCCCAAAACTAACCCCTTAAGTCAAAATTTAACTTTCAAAACTACATGGCTCTGATGAGGCCATCAATTCCTATATTATTACCAAATTTCAACTTTCTATGACAAATAGTTTCGGAGAAAATCGGGTGTTACAGACGGACAGACAGACGGACAGACACCGAAGTTATCTTATAAGTGTTCCGTACGGAACACTAATTAGGTAAATATTTACAAGTGGGGCTCCAGTCCTAATCCACCTCAAAAATTTTTCCACGTATTGAGGATCTTTTCTAAGGCTTCAAACATAAATTTTAACCTGGACTATTTACATCTAATTGATCACTCACATACATACATACATACATGTAACACATGGGCTGAAAAGTCCCGGGCCTAACACATAGATGGC
Source organism: Pachyrhynchus sulphureomaculatus (assembly GCA_019049505.1). Taxonomy (NCBI): domain Eukaryota; kingdom Metazoa; phylum Arthropoda; class Insecta; order Coleoptera; family Curculionidae; genus Pachyrhynchus; species Pachyrhynchus sulphureomaculatus. The sequence continues at coordinate 206,321,651 of CM032454.1, read as the reverse complement.
GCTAGTTTTATTGCAGTCACCTTTTTAGTGTTCCGTACGGAACACTTATAAGATCACTTCGGTGTCTGTCTGTCTGTCTGTCTGTCTGTCTGTCACACCCGATTTTCTCCGAAACTATTTGACATAGAAAGGTGAAATTTGGTAATGATATAGGAATTGATGGCCTCATCAAAGCCATGTAGTTTTGAGAATTAAATTTTGACTTAAGGGGTTAATTTTGGGGGGTGAAGTCGGAAGTGAAAAAAAAATTTTTTTACTAGGTCATCGAGTGTGGTGTCAAATAAAAGCTTGTGAAAACACGAGTAAAAAATATATATATAATATTATACTTGCGCGTACTTTTCTTTGTATTATTCTTAAAAATTCGCGAAAAAATCGCTGTCCTGGGCATTATCTCGAAAAGTACTTATCAAAAAATTTCGAAAAAATTCTGGAATATTCTCCACGGGGTGTAGATTGAACGAAAATTATCACGAGTGCATTACCTTTAATAATTTATATGGTATATAAAAAAAACAAAAATTTCAAGGTCATCAGATTTCAGTAAAGATTGGAAACAAACTTTGTTGAAAACTCATTTGGGGTGTGTTTTGTGAAGTCACTAATTATTTTATACCACCGTAACATAAATTTTGACTTAACGGGTTCGTTTTGAGGGGTGAAATCGGAAGTGAAAAAAATTTTTTTTACTGGGTCATCAAGTGTGGTGTCAAATGAAAGCTTGTGAAAACACGAGTAAAAAATATATATATAATGTAATACTTGCGCACACTTTTCTTCGTATTACTTTTAAAAAATCGCTGTCCCCTACCTTATCTCGAAAAGTACTGATCAAAAAATTTTGAAAAAATTCTGGAATATTCTCTACGGGGTATAGTTTGAACGAAAATTATCAGGAGTGCATTACCTTTAATAATTTATTTGGTATATATAAAAAGAACAAAATTTCAAGGTCACCAGTTTTCAGTAAAGATTGGAAACAAACTTTGTTGAAAACTCATTTGGGGTGTGCTTTGTAAAGTCACTGATCATTTTATACCACCCTAACAAAAATTTTTATTTTAAAATCAATCAACGTACGGAACACTAATTGTGCAAGTTCAACTTGCACTTGACCGGTTTTTTTTTCAGTTAATACTAACCTTCAAAAGACAGCTGTTAAAATTTCATGATATTCTATTCATTAGTTTGTGAGTTATTGTGCTAAGAGTGACGCTACTTTTGTTATTTTCAAAACAATGGATCAAAAACAATTTCGTGTTTTAATTTTACACTGCTTCTTGATTGAAAAGTGTTATGGGGACTCCGCTCCATCAGAAACAACAATAAAACGTTGGTTTGCTGACTTCAAACGTGGTCGTAGAGACACCGATGATGCAGAACGCAGTGGACGTCCAAATGAGGCGGTAACACCAGAAAACATCAAAAAAATCCATAAAATCGTTTTGAATGATCGAAAAGTGAAGTTGCGTGAGTTAGCTGACATCGTAAAGATATCAAAAGAACGTGTTGGCTTTATATTGCATGAGCATTTGACTATGAGAAAGCTCTGTTCAAAGTGGGTGCCGCGTTTGCTCACTGTTGATCAAAAACAAGAACGTGTTGATGATTCTGAGCAGTGTTTGGCCATGTTTAAACGAAACAAACCGGAATTTTTGCGTCGATATGTGACAATGGATGAAACATGGATCCATCACTTCACTCCGGAATCAAAACGATCGTCATCTGAGTGGACAGCAACTGGTGAACCTCGTCCAAAGCGCCCGAAAGCACAACAATCGGCTGGAAAGGTTATGGCCTCGGTATTTTGGGATGTGCGTGGTGTAATATTCATCGACTATCTTGAGAAAGGAAATACCATCAACAGTGAATATTATATAGCGTTATTGGAGCGTTTGAAGGCCGAAATTGCAAAGAAACGACCGCATATGGCAAAGAAAAAAAATTTTGTTTCATCAAGACAACGCACCGTGTCACAAGTCAATCAAAACAATGGCAAAACTACATGAATTGAACTTCGAATTGCTCCCACATCCACCGTATTCGCCAGATTTGGCTCCCAGCGACTACTGGCTGTTCGCAGACCTGAAAAAAATGCTCGCCGGTAAGAAATTTCGCACGAATGAAGAGGTTATCGCTGAAACTGAGGCCTATTTTGAGGCAAAAGATAAATCGTTTCTACAAAAGTGGTATTGAAATGTTAGAGCGGCGCTGGAATGATTGCGTTGCTCTTGATGGAGATTACGTTGATGAATAAAGCTAATTTTGAACCAAAAAAACCGTGTTTTCTTTGTTAGGCCCGGGACTTTTCAGCCCATGTGTTATATATACATATAGGCGACATATATATTTGTTTTTTCAGGTTACAAGCACCTTACTGTCAACCACTACTACAACTTTATTGATCTTGATTCAGGGGCATAAACTCAAAATATTGGGAGACTATGGCGAGATGCTCGTGAGGGAATGCCCAAATATAGTCACCGCGAATACCATGTAGATGAATATATCGCAGATTTTCTATTCAGGCGGCATTTTCCGCACGCATCATGCGAGTGCATGAACTGGAAGAATTATTTTACAAATAATAATATTGTAAAATAATGAAATGACCTATTTCATTTATAAATAAAAAGATATATTTTTAGATTTTTGAAAATGTTGCATTTTTTTTTCCAAATGGCTCTTAATATGCAGAAAATTTTTAAGACGTAAATATTTACAAAAAATTAAAATGGTAAATGCCTCAAGTTGAAATTCTTAGGGGAGTAGGTAGAAATTTAAAGAAGGTGATTTCTTGAAATAAAGTAATTTTACATTTTAATTCTAACTGTCCGGCAAATATAAATAGTGAATACATGCATAATAATATATTACTTACTAATTATTGAATATAAATTATCACTAAGTTGTCTAATTATTATTTCAAGGTTTATGTTGTACCAAATTTAAACGTAGATTATTAGACTCCGGCAATTTTGGAGATATGACGTAAAAAACAGGAGGGAACCACGGAGACGGTTTTTGTTTCATAAAAGTTACGGTCCTATAAACTCACTCCACGGTATATGAAGAGGTCCAGAAAGTCGGTGGGTAGACAACATAAGTTATTATTTACATGATCTTATAAGATTCACTTAGCAAATTAGATAAAATAGTTGTTCTAGGTGACAAATTAATACTGTTTCTATGAAGTTGGAGAAGAGTCCTTTTAAAGGTTGGTACAAATACAATATTTATCATAAGTTCTAGAACAATCAACTCATACGAGGGTAATAACTACCCGTGTTTGAAGAGAGATGGCGTTGCTAAGACAAGTTGATGTTACCATCGTGTGCTGTCATCTGATAGATAACACCAAACAAAATTTGACACTGATTCATAGGTTAGTTTGCATCTGGCAGCCATTTCAGTAAGTAGTGTAACGTGTTTATCGCTAAGCAGTGATTCGCATTTTGCTTTTAGATGGGAAAACGTGTGAGGAGGTAAAAGCGAAATTGGATGCTGTTTATGGGGACCCTTCGCCATCAATAATAACATTCAGATATTGGTTCAAGGAATTTAAACGTGGTCGAATATAAGTTTTTGTTGAAGATCGCTCGGGACGCTCATCACATATGGTTACCGAGGAAATCATTGAAAAAGTCCATGACATGATTCTCACTGATTGTCGAACGGAAGTGCGCGAATTAGCAAAGGCCATAAGCGTATCGACGAGAATGGTAATTAATATTGTACATGATAAGTTGGCGATAAAAAAGTTGTCGGCCCGATGGCCGCGATTGTTCACCGTGGATAACAAGCGGGGGCGGCTTTCAACTTCGAAGCTGTGTTTGGAACAATTTAAGCGAAATCCGAAGGACTTCTTGCGTCGAGTTGTCACCGTCGATGAGACCTGGATTCATCATTATACACCAGAAACCAAGTAACTATCAAAACAATGGGTTGCTTCCGGTGAATCTGCTCCAAAGAAAACGAAGACGGTTTCATAGGCCGGAAAAGTTATGGCGACAATTTTTTGGGATCATACTCATTGACTTCTTAGAAAAAGGAAGAATGATCACTGGATTATACAACAGTGATTTATTGCACCGTTTTCACAAGAAACTGAAGGAAACACGGCCTCATTTAGCGAAGAAGAAAGTACTGTTTCAACACGATAATGCTCCAGCACATTCATCCGGAGTTGTCGCCGCCAAACTGCATGAATTGCTGCCGTACTCCTCGTATTCGCCCGACCTGGCTCCCTGCGATTTCTTCTTGTTCCCAGACATGAAGAAATGACTGGCAGGAAAAAAATTCAGCTCAAATTAGGAGGTCATCGACCAGACAGAAGCGTATTTTGGGGAGTTGGACAATTCCTATTTTTTGGAGGAGTTAAAAAAATGGCAAGGACGTTGGGAAAAGTGTATATGCCTAAAAGAAGACATGTTTTATTTATTTATTTATACAAATTTTACGGGAAACCCCATTGTAGTACAATTTTAAAACAGGTACAAATGCAGATACAAAAATATTAAAAATTAAAAAGACAAACACGTGACAAAGAGTATGTCTAAATAAAAATATTCAACAAACACATAAACAAGTAGAACCTCTACAGAGCCCTCAGCAGCTGGGACCTAAATCCAGAGACAGAGCTGTTAAACATATCGAGCCGCCCATCCAATGAATTCCAAGTCCTCAAAGCTCTATGAACGGGAGAGTGCCACCCATAATTCGTGCGATGGAAGGGGATGCAAAAGAGATCATGATGGCGAAGATTGCCTCTGGGTATATTAAAATTTATTTTAGCGAGTAGCTGAGGACAGTCAGTGATGCCATTAATAGGTTTGAAGATAAAACATGCATCATAAAGGGATCTTCTCACCCTAAGGTCCTCCGCATGACAGTCTTATGATAATTCACAAGTGTACCGTTGCACCTGAGTGAGGAAAATCTCAAAAATTTATTTTGCACTCTTTCGATTGTTCCCTTATGCAACTCATAAAATGGAGACCAAATTACCGTCGCATACTCCAAGTTTGCTCTCACAAGAGCAGAATACAACACTCTCAAAACAGTCATAGAGAACTGCCAGCAATTTCTCAAAACAAAACCCAGCATGCTTAGCCCTTTCTGGCTAAGGGCAGATATATGCCTTGTAAAAGTAAGTCTCATCAAAAAATAAAAAATATGTTTTTGAAAAAAAATAGCGTCTTCAATCCTAACACGGGTACTTATCGAACCACCCTCGTAAATAAGATGAAATCAATACATTTTTACAAATTTCTATAACATTCTATGAATGAAGCGATTGAAATACAAAATTGTTACAAGGTTCTAGAATATTCTACTTCTAAATCAGATGAAATGTTCAGTTTCTACACAGCTCTAGATAAAAAGCAGAATAAATAGTGTTTTTATAAATATGATAAAACATTCTATTCTATAGGAAATTAGTCAAAATCCACATTTTTATCATTTTCTTTTTATAGAGAGTGGCCTTTTTCACATTTTCAACAAAAAGATTAATTTGTAAATCAGGAACAGTTATTGCATATCTAACTCAGAAATATCAAATTCAAAATGATACAGTTGCCTACATTCCACAAGGTTCTATATTTTTTTTTACCATATGTTTTACCATGCTCTTTGATATTCTAAATTAATTCCAGGTGAATTTGTCTTGCTCTTGTGACTGCGGGGCAGGATATAATTACATGAAGAGTATATTGAGTCTTCATTCAGGTCGCAGTGTCTTGTAAGGATCTCTCTGACCATTTTCAGGTTTTTCCTGTTTAATTTTAGTCAAGACCTGATATACTCAGTATTAAGACCCCTTGAAGGACTTTTAGAATCTGATCCTTGGTGCTTCAGTCTTTCCACAACTTATCATTCAGTAGATCTACAAATGCTGCGCATATTTCAAGGGACATCTAAAAAGTGTTCAGGTCCCGTTGGACTCGCTAGAGTTACCTTTTTAGCCAGTGTATGTATATATATATATATATATATATATATATATATATATATATATATATATATATATATATATATATATATATATATATATATATATATATATATATATATATATATATATATATATATATATATATATATATACGAGGCTGGTTTGAAAAGTCCGTGCAAAAATAAAAATTACTTATGTGTTTGGGGTAAACCTTTTTTATTTTTCGACATAGTCTCCTTTTAGGCTTATACACTTCGTCCAACGATGTTCTAGTTTGTTGATCCCTTCCGAATAATAGGATTTGTCCAAGCCTGCAAAATATCCATTAGTGTCTGCAATCACCTCCTCGTTTGAATAAAATCTTTGTCCCGCCAGCCATTTCTTCAAATTAGGGAACAAATAGTAGTCCGAGGGAGCTAAGTCTGGGAGAATAGGGGGGATGTGAAACGAGTTGGAATCCTATTTCCATTAATTTTGCGACCACAACTGCTGAGGTGTGTGCTGGTGCGTTGTCGTGATGGAAAAGGACTTTCTTGTGGGCCAATCGCGGGCGTTTTTCTTGCAGCTCGGTTTTCAAACGGTCCAATAACGATGAATAATATTCACCCGTAATAGTTTTACCCTTTTCCAGATAGTCGATGAGGATTATCCCTTGCGAATCCCAAAAGACAGTCGCCATAACCTTTCCGGCCGAAGGAACGGTCTTCGCCTTTTTTGGTGCAGATTCCCCCTTGGTAACCCATTGTTTAGATTGTTGTTTGGTCTCAGGAGTATAGTAATGTATCCATGTTTGATCCACAGTGACGAAACGACGCTTAAAGTCCTCCGGATTCTTCTGGAACAGCTGCAAACCATCCTTGCAACACTTCACACGATTCCGTTTTTGGTCAAGCGTGAGCAATCGCGGCACCCATCTTGCGGATAGCTTTCTCATGTCCAAATGTTTATGCAAAATATTATGTACCCGTTCAGTCGAGATGCCCACAGCACTAGCAATCTCACGCACCTTATCCTCTGTCATCCATCACCATATCATGGATTTGATCAATGATTTCTGGAGTCGTAACCTCCACAGGCCGTCCAGAACGGTCAGCGTCACTTGCGCCGATATGGCCAGTCCGAAAATTTTGAAACCACTTATAAACTGTTCTAATCGAAGGTGCAGAGTCACCATAATGTTTATCAAGCTTCTCTTTAGTCTCCTGAGGCGTTTTGCCTTTCATAAAGTAATGTTTAATCACCACACGAAATTCTTTTTCGTCCATTTCTTGAAAATCACTCGACTTCCTTGATTCACACGAATGCCAAACACAAAGAAATAGACCAATATGGTTGAAACTGGTGTGCGTTTATTCAAGAGATGCTACTAACTAAACATAACCTCGATACGCGCCAGTGGTGCCATCTCTCGGACTTTGCACGGACTTTTCAAACCAGCCTCGTATATATGGGATACAAAAAAAATCTTTTTTTTTTGTGTCTCATATGGCGGTGGCCACTGGTGGTTGTCTCAGGTGAAGTAATTAACAATGTTTTCAACATCCAAGGTTCTCAATCACATTCCTGTTTTAAATCTGTTTTTTGTAATTTTATCTACTGTGTTATAGTGTGTATTTTTATGGATTAACCAACGTTTTTATGTATAAGCTACCTACGGCCATTCAGGCTAACTCAACTTCACACTATTCATTTCTTGCCCTGAAGAAGGTCCCAATCTAGGACCGAAATATTGGCTTAATGAAAATTGTGTGATCTCTTATCACGCCCCTTTTGCCGAGTTCCCCAACTAGATTTTATTTTTAAGTATATATATATATATATATATATATATATATATATATATATATATATATATATATATATATATATATATATATATATATATATACACACACACACACCCGTGGGACCAGGTACTCAGACAGGAAACAGGTTGTTTTTATACGTCAGATTGATCAGCAAGTCTTTTCACTTGCTTACCAGCTACAAACTCATCCTGGCCTTCTTTAAGGTCATTAGAGCGGCTCTGTTTCGAACAGATGTAAACAGTTCTCTCCATTATATTCCTTTTCACTACTTTGACTATCCCCCAGCTACACATGAGGATGTCAGAGTTTTTCGTCGTTAGACCAGTCTTGACTGTCTAGATTAATTTCTTAGTGGAGACCGCATAGTTACTTAGAGGGGGCAGTATCCCCTCCCCTAGCTATGGGTTCAGCTAACTAGCAAGTGAAGTGTTGGTTTATTAAATCATCATTAGTATGCTCATAATAAACGGAAACTCTCGAATTTCTATCTACTTAAATCACTACAGTTATTGCCACACTTTTCTCCTTTTAGGTATTGTCACTGTCAAAATCTCAGCAGTGCTTGAAGTGCCTAAGTTAGTTAGACAAAAGCATTATTTATTTTGTCAATAAGTGTTATGTATACTGACATGAAGAAAATATTTTTTTTCTGTAATATTTAGTCAATTTAGTAATAATATTTCAGCTCTAACCAGTTTACGGGTACCATAAAGTACAAATACAAATATAACTTACCTGTTTAGGCATCTTGAAGCTTTGAATTTATTTTTCTCTACCTGAAGTAAAGAAAAACTATTATTATTGTTATTTACCTTAATAATGTCATTCCTAGTCTGTCAATGACCCTAAAAATTTCATATTGATACATATTAAAATTGGATTTTGTCAGTAAATGTCATCATGTTCAAACTATTATCATATCAAACAAAAAATTTTTAAAACGGCTTAAATTAAAAAAAATATGGTAGGTTGCCAAAATATGTGTTACTCTATTGTACATCTAGTTCAAAAACATAAGACAGCGGTGTTTTGTGAAACTAGAAGCCATTCAAAACCAAATTTTTTTATTAATATGATTTAAACACTTTCTGTAACCAAAAACTGAAGAGTTTCTAAGATATTTCCTTCAAAATTCAGGACGTTCTTATGGTATGTCTGAAAAGTTCTGTTTCCTTTCTTTACGAGTGACAGTTGACGAATTTCTTCCTAACACCTTTACTATCAACGCCCGTATGACCCAAGGCTCTTACTCTCTTTCTCATTTACATTAATGATTGGAAAAGAATCATAAATCCATCCTACAGCTTTACAGATGACAGTACGCTTATGTCTTCATTCACTTTGAACGTTCGAATAGCAGCTAGTCATGGAAGTGACCGCAAACAGCAGGAAGTCGTTCAACTTAACAAAGACCTGGAAGAAGTTCTATCTTGGGGTGACATTGACACATGATCAAGTAGAATTTAATTCTACAAAAAAACCTAGGCAGCAGTTTTTTTCTAAAAATGTTCTAAAAAAGTTAACATTGCTGAACCCGATATAGTTATGTCAGGGCGCTCCATTCCTCTGGCACTGACATTTAATTTGCTGAGCGTTAAGGGGTCAGTCCACTTTACCACCTTGAAAAAATCTAAATTTTTCTTATGAGCGTTTTCGAAAGTATATGTCATGAAAAATATTGTCCCAAAATTTTAAGAGGATCCGAACATTCCTTCTATATATTTGAGCACGTCACTAAATCGGTATCCGAAGGCTCGTCTCGGCACGCATTCAGACTGCGAATCGCCGAAGCTCTGAAGCTTCAAAAGAGGCTAGGATCAAGCGGAGAGATGCTAGAATGGAAGAAGAATTTTTGAGAAGACAGAAGGCAATATATATGGTGCAGGCATCGCTTCTCAGCTGTAAGTATGATTCATTTATAATTCTTTATGACAGAAATTTTTTTCTCGAAAAAACATTTTTCATGCGGCGGCGTTGAAATTTTTTTTTGCGAAACCGTTCAACCGATCTTTACGAAATTTTTACTACATATTCAGCACATCCGTGGCTATGGCCGGAACTAGAATAGAGTCAAAACTGTCATTTTTACTATTTTTTTGGAATTAAAAATAGCAAAAAAACTCATTTTCACAATTTTTCTTTTTAACATCCGCCATTTTGTTATTTTACATAAAAGTGAATAATTCTAGTTCGGGCCATAGCTACAATCCTACAGATTGTAAATCTTTTTCGTGTTGAAACAGCTTCTTCTACAAGAAAATCTATAGAAGATGGACATGGAACAGCCCAGATGGCAAAACCAAGAATGAGATTGATTATTTCATTACAAACAAGAAACACATTTTCAAAAATGTCACAGTTCTCAATGAATTTGCAGCAACTAGTCACCATAGGATGGTCAGGGCCAAGATCAAAATAGACACAAAACTTGAAAGAAACAAACTGGTAAAGAGAAAGTTCAAACCATGGACACACCCAAAAGATGAGAAGGCATTTCAACAGTACATCAGCGATACATTGGAAAATACAAGAGAAACAAACATAGATGATTTAAACAACAAAATAACGGAAACGGTTAGGCTCGCATAAAACAGATACTGCCCCAGAAATAATAAAGACCAAAAGATAAGCCAAGACACGAGAGGTAAAATGGAGGAAAGAAGACTACTAAAAAGCGACCCAAATGCGGACCCACAAACGATAACAGGGGAAATATCAAGAAAAATTAGAAATGACCTTAGAAAATACAAAAATGACAAAATTATACAAACTATCAAACACAACAAGAGTATGAAGAAAATGAGACGAAAGATTACAAACGGCAGAAAGGAAATCTTTCAGCTTAGAGACAAAAATTATCATATTACCTCTGAAACAGGAGATCTACTGTATATAGTTGAAGAATTTTACACAACACTATACAGAAGCTAAGCAGATTCAAGAATAGGGCTCCGACTTTATCCCAGATATATCTCAAGATGAAATACATAAGGCCTTGAACAAAATAAAGAACAAGGCTCCAGGGGAAGATGGACTTGTGTCAGAGGATATCAAACCTGGAGGTCCTGTATTGATAAAGAAAATAAAAGAGCTGTTTAATCTATGTTTACATAGACAAAACATTCTGGAAAAATGGAACAATTCTATCACCATCCTAATGCATAAGAAAGGGGACACAATAGATCTTGAAAATTATAGGCTCATCAGTCTTCTAAGTCATCTCTATAAATTGTATACTAGAATCATAACAACTAGATTAGAAAGTAAATTGAACTATATCAGCCAAGGAAACAAGCTGGATTCTGCTCAGGGTTTGAAACAAATGACCACTTACACTGTCAAAAAACGCTAATAGAAAAGTCGATTGAATATAGCAGACCCCTAGTTCTCATCTTTGTTGAGTACCAAAAAGCTTTTGACACTGTTGAATTACCTGCCCTATTAGAAGTATTAAACGAGTGTCGAATTGACTATCGATACTCAAATATTATACGTAACATCTACAACAAGGCTACAACAAGAGTAAACCTACGCTCTCCCTCGAAGAAAATGGAAATAAAAGGGAGTGTCAGACAAGGTGACACAATGTCACAGAAGGTGTTTATAACCATGCTGGAACAAGCATTCAAAACGTTAGAATGGAAAAACAAGGAAGTAAATATTGATGGAGAGCGGCTCAGTCATAAAAATTTCGCAGATGACATTGTCATTATATCTGACAATTTAGTAGAAGCTAAAGGTATGCTAAAATCGCTGCAAAATGCCACGCAAAAAGTTGGCTTGAAAATAAACTATAAAAAGACAAAGGTGATGACACTTAGTCCCTAGTCTTAGTCTAGAAGGTAGAGATATTGAGATGACAGAGAGATACATATACCTGGGCCACGAAGTGAAACTTTGCAGAGACAAGATGGGCGGGGCATGTCGCTAGAATGAAGGACAACAGATGGATGAGGAGGATGCTGGAGTGGAGACCATAAACAGATAGGCGAAGCAGGGGAAGACCACCCACAAGATGGACTAACGATATCAAAGGGGTTTCTGAAAATTGGATGGCAACTGCACAGGACAGAGGAAAGTGGCAAGATCTTAAGGAGGCCTACGTCCGATAATGGACAGATCGAGGCTAATTGATGATGATGAAAGCTGAAAAAAACGGCAACGCCACGGAGACCCCTTTTTTTGACATGTGCATTTTTTCATTAAGAAATCTATGTAAAATCAATAAAAAAATCTTTTCTTATATTTCGAGAGTGTATTAATATAGTCCAAAAAGAATTACTTCAATATTTACAATAGATATTGCTAAAAAAATTCGCAAAAATACCTTTTTTTCGGGCATCTAAAGTGAACTGACCCCTTAATTTGGGAGCAAATATATCTTGGTGTGAACCTGTTGCACACATAGTAAGACTTTACATTTCACAACAACTGTTAACTCTGTACAAAGCACAAATTCGACCAACAATGAAATACTGCCTCTCATGTTTGGGGCTCCAAACATACACAGCTTTTGTTGGATTCTATTCAAAAGAGAGATGTTTGCCAGCTTGGAAGTCCAGATCTGACCAGCATCCTTGATTCCTTGGAACATCGAAGAATGGTTGGCGATTTGAGTCTATTCTACAAGTATTTTCATGGAAAGTGGTCAATGGATGTAGCCCGCTTATTTCCTTCCAAAGCAGTGCATCATGCTAGGAATACACGTCGCGCTAATACTTCACAACCATATGAAGTTCGGCTTTTCACTCCTAGTACAACCCTTTTGAAGTAGTATTTTATATGAAGAACCTCATCTCTTGGAAATCTTCCCACCGAGTACAATTTACAGCAATACAAGACCAAGGTGGATCGCTCTTTCGGCGCTCCTGTAGCGCCTTAGGGATTTCCCTGTAGCAGCTATGCTCATAAAAAGAATAGTGTCATTAAACCCTTTACATGGGACACTTTGAAGTTTGACACTGCCACATCTACAAAGAACTACATGTATCACATCATCAGAATATGCCATGTATTCAGACCCTGTGTGTGCTTTTGTGAATTACCAAGCCCCTCAATGTCTGAGCATTTAATTGAGTAAAAACTTGTCTCTTCCAGAACATGGTCCTTGTTCAGCATATCATACTGTCTTCAAGCCTTCTCTCCTTGATAGACCTGCCTATTGAAGTAATATTATATTTTACTTAAATTTCTGTTTTGAAACAGATCTCTGGAAAACTTTTTACTTACAGATAATGTTTATTCGTACGCGCAATAAATTTTAGTTTCAAATGGTTTTGAGCTACACAAAAACACTCTATGTAGATATACAATATAATACATTTATTTTTGCAATTTCTTCTCTTTGGTTGAAATCAAGCCATTTAAAAGCTGTTTTTGATGCAATAATAATTTTGACATAATGACATACACTGACAAAATCTAATATTAATTGTACTTGCCAATATCAAATATTTAGGAGCATTGACAGGTTAAAGAAAATTTGATTTTAACTTGGAATATATAAAAAAAGATATTTTAATATAAAATTATAAGAATATGAATCTGTTGAGAATTTATTAGTTTCTGAGATATTAAGTTTTGCCTCATTTTAGCAAACATATAGCAGAAAAACTTAGTTTTTGCTGCAACACAGCTAAACTGCAAATAAATAGAACGAATATTTGGTAAGAAAAAACTAGGAATAATTTCAACACACAATGACAAAAAAAAGAACAGAACTAATTGAATGAAGACAAAAAAATGTTCAATAATTAATACCAGTAAAACTAGCTGCATGAAACTTTAATTGGAAATTTAATACTTTATGAAAGTTATTTTAAATCAGCGATAAAAATTCTAGCCTAAGTGATCAATCGTTAAATGAAATGCAATATTTAATGATATTTTCCTATTGGTGAAAGCTTCACATAAGGTTATTTCTTACAGTAGAAAATTAAATTAAAAAATCCACATATAAAGGTAATAATATGCTCTTTTTATTACGTAAAAATCCATGAGCAAAACAGGTTTGTGACATTATTAGCTTTTACGAGGCGGATAAATTAAACACAGTATTAAATTACTGTATTTAACAGTTACCAGCATAACTCAAAATGTGAATTTATTAAAGATGAATGGACAATTGTATAGAAAATATTTCAGTGGAAAAAAACCTTAGCAAAGGAATCTATATTTTATGTTTTTTATAACTCCTTACGTTTACCCTTCAGGTTTCATGTGCTAATTAAATTAACGCGATAAAAATTTAATTTTAAACAAATAATAGCATTTCGGATACTTTACAAAACTCTGCCGATAATGTGAAGGTCCAAAAATTCACAAAATTATTTTTACTGTTTTAAAGAAAATTTTTAAACGTAAGCAGGCCATGAAACCTGCTGCCGGTACTTGTTTATGGCTATGGCGTTTAATCTGTCACCATTAAAATAAGACACGTGATAGCAAAATACTTACGGTAAAAATAAATAAATAGAAGGGTCGTAAACTAATTAAACCACCACATTAAAGCAAATCTCGCGTGATATTTACGGGCACACACCCTTCGCGCACGAGAAAACAATTTTAACGTGACAAAACAGTTGTCAAGATTCAGCAAATTATAATTATTCATGAATTAGTTTCTGATTTGAACACCAGAGGAAGTTTGACGTTTTTGGCACACAATTGCTAAATATTCAGGTATTCTTTTGTGTCATAAATTAGTTTACGACCTTGTTTTTTTTACTCTCTAACTAATGCGTTACAATAAAGATAGAAAATTAATATCGTCGCTGAATTTACATTGAAATCACCAATTATCGCATTCCTTTCTTGAATTTATAGTCAATGGCTGCTATCATAACTGTAAATATAAAATCCTTTCATTATTTTAAGAACCTATTGCCACCTATAGGTTGATAACTCAATTAATATAACAATGTGTTGTAGTTCTAATCAACAATATCTAAAATAACACTAAAAATCTCTCTTGTACTTATTACTATTAGTTATCAACAAAATATTCTTTTAATTTCCTATTATTTATCATGCGCGGAAACAATAAATTTCAATACTTTAGTGACAATATCTTGTAGTATAGGATTCTGTTCTCGAGCCAATCATTTTTATTGTGTCGATAAAAACGAAAGCTGCGCGTACGGCGTAGAGCCATTCGTCGCCATCTTGCAAAAAACGTAAATGAATAAAGGAAACGTCGAACGGTTAAAGTAGTGCACGTTGCTTGTGTCGAAAAATAGTTTTCTAGCTTATCAACTATTTACAAATTATTTGCAATGAAAACATACAGTAGAAAAAAATTTGGAGAAAATGTTGAGGAAATTATAGATTTAGATGATGTTTGTAGGCTTTGTATGGGCAAAGAAGAGGAATTAATTTCCATTTTTAATAACGAAGAATCTGTACCGCTTACGCTTAGGATTATGGCCTGTGTGGCTCTTGAGGTATAAGAATTAAAAAGAAACATAAAAGTTACATCAGACCCTAAGTTTTAATTATTCTCTAAATGTAGTTGAAAAATAACATCCTATTTCCATTTTCAATATCGACTTTAAAATTGAGTGAGTACAGAAAGGAACAAAACCCGTAATTAACTAATATATTTAATGGATATAGTATTAGCTAGTAAATCTTTTAAGGAATATTCAAACATGCCATTTTAACCTGTTAAAAGTAAAAATCATAGGTACTTATTCTTGTAGGAGGTTTGAGTAATTTCTATTTAATACCAGCTTGAAAAGCTTTTATTTCAGTCTAGACATCACAATAAATATTGAAATATATTTAACAAGTAGAATTATTCTTCAGATACTCAAAGTACTTATATTAATAACAACAAAAATACATTTCACAAAACAGCAAATCAAAAAAAAAAAAAAAAGAGTAAGAAACACCTAAGAAATTAGAATATAGAACTTATAAAAAGAAATACATGGATTGAATTGGTCCAGATTTAGCTAAAGAACAAAGTTTCTTTTTCAAGTATCTTTGGTAAATTCAGTATTACTAGAAACATAGGTAATCTAACTGTTGCTGTGTTTGCCAGTTATTTTGAATCTCATTTAATGTTAAAAACTTCTATTGCTTCTTGTGACCTTTTCATTTTCAATCTTCTCGGTCTTTTCTTTTTTTAAAAATCGGTTAATATTTTACAACTACCTAAATGCTAAACTATACGTTTTTCTGTAGTTGGGTACAGCCTAAGATATCCTGGATTAATCCTTATACATTAATAATTTTGATTTTTTGCTTAGAAAGGAATCATTTGTTATAAACGCACCACTAAATTTTGAGTTACAATCACCTTAAATTGAGTTCAAATGGATAAATACCATATGCCTAATATAGAATGATAAGTTTGAGTACAAAATCCCACAATTTTTTCTCTCAAGTTGAGATACAGAAAATATTCTTGTTTGGAATTAAAAAAAACACCATTTTACGATATTGTAAATAAATGGGCACAGGAAGGATGTTTATCAAAATAGATAATTGTTCCTGCCAAATTCTATTGTCTGTTTAGATTGGTATTGTTAATCCTTCCAAATTCTGGTTGTGAACATCTTCCCCATGCTTTTTTGTTTACAGTACTAAAAATAGTGTTTTTATCTTGATTACCAAAGCTCTTAACTAAGACTACAGAAATAAAAATACGTGGAACAAAAATGTATATTTACAGTTAGTCACCTTTCTCATATTTTTTTTATGAGTTTAAGGTCTTCATGGTCTGGGGGAAATTACCATTTAATCGTCGTCGAAATAGATAGTGAAGATGGTCGAATCATCAGTGATTGGTTTTTCCCATTCTAGAGAATGTTCTCTCCGAATATTTCTATAATGTCATTCAAATATATTTAAAAAAAAAAACCGAATGCAAGGTGGACTTGCGCAATTAGGGCTCCGTACCCCAAATAAGTTTTCAAGTTTGTTGATTTTTTTTTTTTTATATACTAGATAAAATATTCATGATAATTTTTGTTCAATAATTCCAGAATATTCTCCATATTCTATGGAGAATATTCTGGAATTTTTTGAAAATTTTTTAATCAGTAGTTTTTTTAAATTAGGTGAGTGAACGGGGGTGTTTGTGCCATTTTTTTTTTCAAAAAAAATACCATAAAGAGTGTGGGCAAGTGTTACATCATATATATTTTTGAACTCGGTCTTGTATAGTGATTGCTAAATTGTCAGCATATAGGAAGTGTGTGGCATCATTAGTAATCGGTTGATAATATACATTTAAATCAACCAAATGACTAAATTTTCAAAATGTTCCTATTTATTTTTAATCAATTTATATTGTCATTCTAGCACAAACTGTTATTCAATTTTAAATGTAGGTATTTGAAGGAGATGGGTTACCAGATAAAATCTGTCATCCTTGCAAATTCCAGTTGGAGAAATCCTACAACTTTAGGAAAAAATGTGAACAATCTGACATGAAGCTTCGTCTACACTTAAGAGAAGTAACAGAAAAAATTGGGGAAATTATTATTGAACATGAAAGTGGGGATCACGTGGCTGAAACTCCAGAAATGGAAATAGATTTGTCCCAAGATGAAAATTCACAAACTGATGAACAAATAGAGTCAAATGATAAAACTGTAGAGCCAAGTACAGAGGAAGATATTGTGGGTAAGTTGGATAAAGATTAGAGTGTTATGTATGAAAGGTTCAAATTTTGGATTGTTTCAAGAACTGCTTCTATTCCATTCTTAATTGCTTTTCCATAGTCGAGTGGAGTCTTTATATCTGCCTCTATGGCAGATGGAGTAATGAAAATTATGTTTTAGTTTTAGCTTGCCAATGCATTTCTATTCCATCCTTCAATTATTTATCATGTGGGGGTGGGGGAGGTAGTAATAGTTTCTGCAACTTGCAAATTTGCCAGACCAGATTTGAATATGTTTAGAAGCACTATTTTAAGAGAGTATGTTTTACCAGGGGTTTTGTTTCTCCTTTGATTTTTAGAAATATAAAATTTTTTTAATGTTGGTTAGGTGTTTTACTTTTAAGAATACATTTATGTTATGATGTCTCTGGCATTACCGTGGAGGTGTTTGAAATTCCTTCAGTAACAATATATACACAAATGGAAGTAAAGAGAAGTGTTTACTAAGACTGCATTGCTAGCTGTACCTAATATTATCAGAAGGTATTGAGCATGTTATCATGGCATTCCTGGAAATATGTAAAAATTTGGTAATAGGTGCTAAAATAATAAGTATGGCAAGTGGCTTTGTTAGATAGTGATTGAACATACTTGTATGGAACAAAATTTAAATTTTATTAAAAATAATACGTCACATTCCCCTGTTTTAGGGGTAACCAAGGTGGCCTACATTCAACAACCGGATCCTGAAACTGAAGATCTGCCAAGTAATATTACTCTTCCTATAGAAGCAGATCAAGAGAACAGAGAGGCTTGCACACTCAAAACTACGAATGAGATGAAGACAGAGCCCGAAGAAGAGGATGCAGATAGTAACATATTCATCATTGAAGAAAGCGACCAGAATACTAACATGGATGATTCTAATATGGATGCTATTGCAGATGCTGTTAAGGCTACTTTGGCAAATCAACCAGGTAAGTATGTTTAACCATCTTCAAAGTAAGAGTTCTTCATATGATGGTCATGTATGTACAGTTGTGTTCATAAGCTGATGAACATCCTCATTAAATTATTAAAGTTCAGTGACTGAACACAATTTCAAATTGTTTAAGGTTTAAATTTATCTGGTCAACTTCAACTAAAAGTCAACTCTACTGAGGGCAAAACAACCCAAGTAGAGGTAATGACAGAGGATGGACACATTATTGTGATGGAAATTATGACAGAAGACCAACAACAAAACAACGAGTTTAAACAAGATTTCAACATAATTTCTGAAGGTAAACAACACAAATGTCAAGTTTTTTTGATTTTCTGTTTGGACAGTAGATATGTAAAAATGGAATAATGCGATCATTTTTTTTCAATTCTTTTATTGGTTGGTGTTTATATATTTTTGCGACTGGTATAATGCCAACTTTAAACATCTTCGCGCATTAGAGACTATAAAATAAATACAGTTGATATTAAAGTCAATATAAAAATTTTAATGGATGTTTTCAAAAAGTTTTTTCGTTACCAGGTCATCGAGTGAGGTGTCAAATGAAGGCTTGTAAAAACACGAGTTCAAAAATAAATATAATTTAATACTTGCGCGCACTTTTCTTCGCATCATTTTTAAAAAATCGCGAAAAATCGCTGCAGTACTTATCTCGAAAAGTACCGATCAAAAAATTTTGACAAAATTAAATATTCTTCACAGGGTATAGATTACATGAAAATTACCATGAGTGCATTAACTTTAATAATTAAAAAAACAAAAATTTCAAGGTCATCAGTTTTTAGTGAAAGTCAAAAAAAACTTTGTTGAAAATTCATTTGGGATGTGTTTTGTGAAGTCACTGATTATTTTATACTTCCGTAACCAAATTTTTTAATTTAAAAACAATTTACGTACGGAACACTAAATGCGTAAGTCCAACTTGCACTTGACCGGTTATTTTTTCTATTTTTAGTGTTCTGTATGGAACACTTATCAGATGACTTCGGTGTCTGTCTGTCATACCCGATTTTCTCCGAAACTATTTGTCATAGAAAGTTGAAATTTGGTAATAATATAAGAATTGATGGCCTCATCAGAGCCATGTAGTTTTGAAAGTTAAATTTTGACTTAAGGGGTTAGTTTTGGGGGGTGAAATCGGAAGTGAAAGTGAAAAAAAAGAAATTTTTTACTAGGTCATCGAAAGTGGTGTCAAATGAATGTAAAAAATGTATATATAATGTAATACTTGCGCAAACCTTTCTTTGTATTATTTTTAAAAAAATCGCGAAAAAATGGCTGTCCCCCCCCTTATCTCGAAAAGTACTAATCACAAAATTTTGAAAAATTTCTGGAATATTCTGCATGGGGTGTAGATTGAACGAAAATTATCACGAGTGCATTACCTCTAATAATTTATCTGGTATATAAAAAATACAAACATTTCAAGGTCACCAGTTTTCAGTAAAGATTGGAAACAAACTTTGTTGAAAACTCATTTGGGGTGTGTTTTGTGAAGTCACTAATCATTTTATACTTCCGTAACAATTTTTTTTATTTTAAAAGCAATCAACATACAACAAGTTTAACTTGCACTTGACCAGTTATTTCTTTCTTATTTAGAACAAGCTGAGATTAACGAGGATGGGGAAATGAAGGTATTCCAGTGTCCAGAATGTCCAAAGTCATTTGCTAGAAGGATACAACTTAGAAGACACGCTTCTGTACATATGCAACAAAGAGGTTTGTTTAACACTTTCTTACTTTGTCTATCACCTTTGTGGTAAAAGATGAATATAAAAAAAGATGTAGTGTTTTAAAAGAGTCAATTGAAAATCATTTAAAATCATATAAGTGGTTAATAGAATTTTTTTTTTTTAAAGGGTATGTTATCTACCTTAATTTGGACAATTTAAGGTTAGGGCAGTGGTATCTAGAATACAGACGGGACGAGTTTTTTTTTTACCATCAGTAAAAGACTACATTTAAAACTGCATTCTGTGCAAGCTCAAAAAAATTAAGAGTCCATGTAATGACAAATTTATTCTTAAATTCTGAAGCTTCTTTAGTAGGAATTACATTGTTATTTTCCTTTCAGGAGTTAGTTGTGGAATATGTGAAAAATGGTTCCCGACTCGTTCAGCATTAGTGAGACACGAACGTATTCACACAGGAGAACGTCCGTTCCAGTGCGAGGTTTGCTCAAAGAGCTTCGCACAAAAAGAAATTTTGTTCCGTCATTTAATGACCCATACAGGCCAGAGACCATATTCCTGTCCACATTGTCCCAAAGGCTTTAACCAAAAGGAACAACTTAGGATTCATTTACGAACACACGCGAATGCAGATCCGAATGATATGCAATTGCACCATTGTAGTTTATGTCCGAAGGTGTTTTGTCATGCATCTGGGTTGAGTAGACACTTGTTGACACATACGGGAAAAACTTTTAAGTGTAGGGATTGTGAAAAAAGTTTTACCGATAAAAGTTCGTTGAGAAGGCATCATTTACAAACTGGTCATCAGAATTAGGATTTCTATTTTTAATTATTCTGTACATATAAACTTTATACTTTTCAAGTTGGATGTTGTAGTTCAGAGCAGTTTAATTTTTGAATTTCTAGATCCGAAAGACAATATTAAAATTTACCTAGAGAATTAGTAGGTAAATTTAAGTTTAAGTAGGTAAAGGTTTATTGTCTTCTGTTGAAATTTAAGTTCAACTCAGTAACATATTTTCTTTATTTTTTATTTACGGTGTGTATTTTAAGTTGGGGTATTATTTTTAACTGGTTATATTTTACCTACTAAATAGTTATATCGCCAAATATAAGCAACACCGATAGAAAGTGATATTATCATGGGACGTTATTTTAATTAAAATTTTAATGCCTAAAGACTCAATTTATATTGCGAAAAAAGGGTATAATTATATATATATATATATATATATATATATATATATATATATATATATATATATATATATATATATGTATGTATATATATATATATATATATATATATATATATATATGTATATATGTATATGTATATGTATATGTATATGTATATGTATATGTATATGTAAATGTATATGTATATGTATATGTATATGTATATGTATATGTATCTGTATCTGTATCTGTATCTGTATCTGTATCTGTATCTGTATCTGTATCTGTATATGTATATGTATATGTATATGTATATGTATATATATATATATATATATATATATATATATATATATATATATAATATATATATATATATATATATATATATATATATATATATATATATATATATATATATACATATATATATATATATATATATATATATATATATATATATATATATATATAGAGCAGTATTATGTTCTTGGGGTAAGCGGTCTTTGGAAAAGAACTAAAAAGTTTTTTGCTACGCCAAGCTTTCGAAAATATTTCATTTTCTTCATCAGGGCTACAATTACAGTAGATTATCAGTATTTTTGAGATTAAAAGTAAAGAACAACCCTATTTTATATGTAACATTAAAGTACTTACTGCTAAGTGGTGTGTTCAAAAATTGTTATTTGTGGGGGCACTTTATTACACTTATTCATCAGAAAAACTCGACATACTCATCTCTGGGAAATATAATAAATTTTTACTTCATTTTCTTAGAATAGTAGGAAGAATTGTGTGGTTGTAAAGTGATTTTAATTTATAAAGGATTTTTTTATTATGTTTTCTTGTCATTTTGCTAAGGGCAGTGCAAGCACCCCCCTATCTCTTAGTTAAGTTGTGGTTAATTTATATTTGAAAGTAGAATGACGTTGACATTTTGTTTGATCGTTTTAAAGTTGAAAAGTTAGTGAAAATCATCAAAGAGATATGTCAGATATATTGTAAGAGTTTTCATTTTGACTGCCTATTTGTAATAAATTGGAGAAAATTACACTCAGATCTTCAACGTCAGTTTTTTATTGATCGAGTTCGGTTCAAGGTGGATTTCCACCATCTCCCTAAAGATTCTCCTGCCGAGATTTCTCTCTTTACGTAGGATTTTGGTTCCAGCAAAATTAAATTCATGTGAAAATTGGCTGCTATGCTGGGCAAGCGCACAAGAGTTTTTCTTTTAGAACTCTAGATTTTTTCACATTGAGAGCAAGGGATGCTGTAAACTACTTCTGAAACTTTTGTGACTTCATCTTTGTCTTTTAGACCAGTGAAAATATTGTTGATAGTTTTTTTGTGTTTAAAAGCAATTTTTAAATTAGGTAATTGGTTGAAAAGTTTGGTTGTTTTTGTGGAGATTTCTTTTATGTATAGAAATGAAAAATAAGATTTAATTCAGTTTTCAGAGAGGAAAGCACTAATATCCAGTGTAAGATTGTTGTTTTGTTGTACAGGGGGTGTGGTTGAGTTAAATAATAATTTATTTATTAATTGGATTGGATAGGAGTTGGTGCGGAGAGTGTCTCGTAGATTTTTCAGTCTGAGGGAAGGATGAGAGATTCTCTCTATTCTTGACTTCAAGCCCCTATTTATCATCCTTCACCAGACTGAAAAATCTACGAGACACTCTACACACCAACTCCTATCCAATCCAATTAATAAATAAATTATTATTTTAACTCAACCACACCCCCTGTACAACATTCTTACACCGAATATTAGTGCTTTCCTCTCTGAAAACCGAATTAAATCTTATTTTTCATTTCCATACATAAAAGAAATCTCCACAAAAAACAACTAAACTTTTCAACCAATTACCTAATTTAAAAATTGCTTTTAAACACAAAAAAAACTATCAACAATATTTTCACTGATCTAAAAGACAAAGATGAAGTCACAAAAGTTTCAGAAGTAGTTTACATCATCCCTTGCTCTCAATGTGAAAAAATCTATAAAGGACAAACATCAAGAGTCCTAAAAGACAGAATCACTTCCCACAAAAGTGATTGCAGATTAAAGAAAAACTCTTGTGCGCTTGCCCAGCATAGTAGTCAATTTCACATGAAACCAAAATCCTATGTAAAGAGAGAAATCTCGGCAGGAGAATCTTTAGGGAGATGGTGGAAATCCACCTTGAACCGAACTCGATCAGTAAAAAAAACTGACATTGAAGATCTGAGTTTAATTTTCTCCAATTTAATACAAATAGGCAGTCTAAATGAAAACTCTTATAATATATCTGACATATCTCTTTGATAATAATCCCACTGATTTTCACTAACTTTTCAACTTTAAAACGATCAAACAAAATGTCAACGTCATTCTACTTTCAAATATAAATTAACCACAACTTAACTAAGAGATAGAAACACACTGCCCTTAGCAAAATGACAAGAAAAACATAACAAAAAAATCCAAAATTAAAATCACTTTACAACCACACAATTCTTCGTACTATTCTAATAAAATGAAGTAAAAATTTATTATATTTCCCAGAGATGAGTATGTCGAGTTTTTCTTGTGTTTTTTCTGATGAATAAGTGTAATAAAGTGCCCCCACAAACAACAATTTTTGAACACACCACTTAGCAGTAAGTACTTTAATGTTACATATAAAATAGGGTTGTTCTTTACTTTTAATCTCAAAAATACTGATAATCTACTGTAATTGTAGCCCTGATGAAGAAAATGAAATATTTTCGAAAGCTTGGCTTAGCTAAAAAAGTGTCCAAAACTTTTTAGTTCTTTTCCAAAGACCGCTTACCCCAAGAACATAATACTGCTGTTTAATAGTCGGTACCCTTCTCCTTATATATATATATATATATATATATATATATATATATATATATATATATATATATATATATATATTATAACGTCTCTTTTCGAGGCCATTTTTATAGCCTCTGGTTGCGGCGCTATCTTTATTGCCTCACGTTGGAGCGCTATTTTGTAACGTCTCGTTGCGGCGTTATTTTGTATAGCCCCAACTTTATTTTTAATAAATATTTTATTTATTATATAGAAGCCGTTATTTGCCCCTTATGTATATCTTAATTTTTGAGAATGGATTGAGTGGATATTAATACTGATAGAGCAAAAACTAGATATAAGCTAGCTCGATTTTTACTGGTGGGGTACATGGAGATCAAGGTAATTTTTGTGCGCCTTTTGAAAATAGTCTCTATAGTTTAAAATTTGGTTGTACTGTTTTTCGGCACCATTCATTTTAGAATAAAAGGAATCTAACTTCAGCTGAAAAAATAAAAATATACCGAAGAGTTATTTAGTTGTTGAAATAAAATTAATTTACGTACAACCTATACGTCCTGAAAGAAAGAGCAGGTAGTTCAGTAAAAAACTGTATTAACGCAGATAATAGTATATTAACAAAATAAAAATTCTTGCAGTTATTACACTCTTAAAATTACATTAACTAAATAAAACCCCTTAGGCTATGAGAGTGTACACATTTAAACTAGAGTTCTATGAATTACTGATCCTAAGTAAAAAACAAAAGACTTAAAAAAAAACGATCTAAAAGTTTGTAAAATTAACTTCGCGGATTTCACGTGTGGCGTAATTGTTGGAAACACACGGTGCAGACAGGAAGTTATATATTTAAACTGGTGTGCTTATGACTTACTGATTGGCTTCTCCTCGTGGGTTTTCCATAAGCTGTTTGGCCTCTCCTGGTGAGATTCTCATCAAAATATTGTCTCAGCCACCACTCAGCTAGTCTCATTTGGGTAGCTAATCACTTTTTAATCCGAAATGCCTTAGGATGAGCAGAATATTTTAAGATTGGAAAAATCAAACTTGACATCTAGAAACTACACCCACTTGATGATAAAAAAAAGCTGTTACTGCACTACGGCATGACGGAAGAACCAAGCCAACTATGGCCTGACAAAGGACTAAGCCACTACGGCATGCTGGAGGAAAAAGCCACTACGGCATACTGGCGGAAAAAGCCTCTAAAAATTACATCTGGCCGTTTATATATGTTTTAGCCCTTTCTTCATGATGTCTTTAAAATGGCTCCCTTCCGGGACGCAAAATCCATGGAAACTAAATAAGTTAGGTCAGCAACACGTTATACACGGTTGAGTTACACTGATCAAAAATTTAAATTACTGTTTTAAGTTACACTGCTCAAAAATTGAAATCACTGCCTAATCAAATATAAAAATGTAATAAAAAATAAATTATAAAAAGAAAAACGGTGTCGTAACATGATCTTAAAATCTACGAAAAAATGAATGTTTATATATATACATATATATATATATATATATATATATATATATATATATATATATATATATATATATATATACATAATTTTTTTATTATTTAAATAATTTTTTCTTTAACCCTCTTTTTATATTTATATGGTAATGATTTTTTCAAAAGATACAATTTTAACATCGCTCATAAAGCCTATAACCTCCTGGGTACAAAATTAAAAGCACCAACACCAAAAAACAAAGAAAGTAACATTATTTACGAAATCCCATGTAATGATTGTAGTGGAATATACATTGGACAAACCAGTCAAGATTTGGAAAACCGTATAAAAGGCCACAAGTACGATAAAAATAACGTAACTTCATTAAATAAATATGAAAAAAAAAAAAAAAAACACATTTAATTACGAAAACACGAAAATCTTAAGTTCCGAAAATCATACTTAAAAAAGAGAAATCTTAGAATCCATCCTTATCCACAAAAACCAAAATTCCATAAGCGACAAAAAAGAAATTAACAATCTGAATCGAATATATTTATCAGTTCTTTAAAGTATAATGATAAAGTAACACCGTTTTAATTATTTTTAAATGTGTGTAGAGTTTTAAAATGTAAAAAGTGTGTTGTGTATATGACTCTTGTAATGTTTTGATTATTGACAAGAAAATAAAAATCTTTTAAGGTCTACATCCTAAGGTAAGCCAAATGATAACATTGTTATTGCAGAGGTAATCATGGTTTGGTTTTTTTAGGATATCCGATACATATGGATATTGGTACTGGTTGTATTAATGAAATGTTTTGAAAAAGATCACTAGGTTGATCGAAACGTAAACATACATGTAAATTGGAGTTTTAATTCACATAACCTTAAAGCCAAGAAAAAATCATTACCATATATATATATATATATATATATATATATATATATATATATATATATATATATATACATATACATATACATATATACATATATACATATATATACATATTACATATATACATATGTACATATATACATATATACATATATACGTATATACATACAGTCCCTGGCCAAATTATTAGACGCACTGCAAGATTTCATGTAAAATATTAATTACCGAGTGATATTGTACCGTTTTATTATTTTAAATTGATTTGTTTTTTTATTTTTATATTATCCAATCAATTACCTATTTATTTGACATAAATAAAACAGCATTAATTTAGAAAAGCATAAGTTTATTAAGTTTTAAAGAAAAATGAAATTAATGTTAGTAAAAGTCAATATTTAGTTGAGCCACCTTTAGCCGCTATCAAAGCTTTAATTCTGCGCGGCATGCTATCAATGCAAGATTGTACTGTCTCCTGCATTTGAGGATGATGATTCCACACATGAATAATCTTTTCTAGGAGCTGGGTTTTGTTGGTAATCACATCTTTAGCCACTTCTCTTTTCATCAGCTCCCACATATTTTCAATGGGGCCAATCCAACAGAGGGATATTTTTTTCTGCCAAAAAAGCTTTAACAGACCGAGCAGTGTGGCAGGGAGCTCCATCTTGCATGAAAGTGAATGGTTCCCCATTTGGAAACCATTCTCTGAGCTGCGGAATCAACCGATTTTGTAATACTTCTTTGTACTGATCTTGCCTCATTATTCCTTTGACGACGTACAGACGTCCAGTGCCCTTGCCGCTGATGGCTGACCAAATCATCACTTTGGTGGGATGTTTATCAGGATGAAACTTCTCTCCATGACGACGACGCACATACTGAGCTTTATTCTGGAAAAATTTCGAATGTGCTTTCGTCACTGAAGCAGACCTGTCAAAAATAGGAAAAATATATAAACTTCCATGTTTATTTGCTTCATTTAACTGAAAATGATAATAATGTATCAATTATTGATTAAATTGCTGTATCTTACTGATCTCCAGAAGTCCACATCTTTGTCTTGCCATTGTTTGGCCCACTTCAGGCGCTTTGCTTTCATTGCAGCTGTTAACTTGGGCTTCCTGGCGGGGCGACAGGCCTTAAAATCTAATTCTTTCAATTTTCTTCGAACAGTGCGCTCAGAAGCATTTACGCTAGCATCCTGGAGTTGTGATTTTATTACCTTTGTGGTAGCACATCTGTTTTCTACACAAATTTTCTTCAAACATCTCTCTGACCGTGGAGTGAAAATTGGTTTTCTACCGCATCTTTTCTTTCTTTTCGGGCTTAATTCCTTCCCTGACTCAATTTTCTTTTTTATGCGTCGTACACTAGCTTCAGAAACCTCCAATCTTCGTGATATTTCTCGGTTTGTAAATGTTTTCGCAATCACAAGGGTCTTCACTTCAGCTTTTTTACGTGGTGAAAGATCGCCTTTTCTACCCATAATGAAAATAGTCCAATTACTTTTTTAAAAACACTGCATACAAAATAAACTAATAACTGAGTAGTATAAAACTGTTAAACAAACAATCACAGTCCATAAAGCCACAGAAACACGTCCGTACCTGACTCGATTCCGATCGCGACTGATACAGGTTTGTACTTCTTTACGTTCATGTATCACTTTGTCAACACAGTGTGGCCATATGTTAAAAATAAATACAAATATGTAGTCTACAACAATTCTTTTAAATAAAAATCAATAATATTGTAGTTTTAAAATATACCATTATTGCATAAAAACTCTTAAGAAACATAAAATTACTAAAAAAAATACAGTGCGTCTAATAATTTGGCCAGGGACTGTATATACATATACACATATATACATATACATATATATATATATATATATATATATATATATATATATATATATTTATATATATATATACATATATATATATACATATATATATATATATATATATATATATATATATATATATATATATATATATATATATATATATATATACATATATATACATATATATATATATATACATATATATTTATATGTATATTATATATATATATATATATATATATATATATATATATATATATATATATATATATATATATATATATATGTGTGTGTGTGTGTGTGTGTTCAATATAAAATCATTGTCGCCACTGCCTGACCAGGAATTATGAACTACTTACCGATACCTGTTTTATCAATGCTATCGTCAAGCTATTTCTATGCTCCAAAATAAGTAACCAAATGTTTCTCCATAGCAGTTAGAAAGTTTGTAGTAAAAATGTCGACGTCAACAAAACGTCTCTCTTCAACTCTCCTTCATATATTGCAGTTATTGCCAATGGCGGCGCAGTGCCTTTTAAGTTACGGTTTCCCCGGCACAAGCTTTAGCCAAACACCTTGCCATGACTCTGCAACCTCATGTGGGAAAAGCCGCATCTTATGTGAAAAATTCCAGATCACCAAAAACATGCAGCTAGAAAAAAATGATTTACTTGTTTTGATGTTACATCCCTGTTTACGCAAGTTCCAGTTACCGAAGCATTGTCTCTCATAGAGGCGAAATACAAGCTGCTCAAATACGTCATCAGTCTCTCAAAACACTGCCTCACAAATACATACTTCGTCTATTCAGGTCGAAAATATAAACAAATAGAAGGTGTCCCAATGGATTCCCCATTATCACCGGCACTAGCTAATCTATACATGGAGCATGTCGAAACATCAGCTCTAGAAACTGCTACACATAATCCGAAAAAACACGGTACGTTATGTGGATGACACATTTATGGTATGGCAATACAGTAAAGACAACTTAAACAAGTTCCTGGAACACCTCAACAATATACATCCAAAAATTAAATTTACAATGGAAAAAGTCACTGTCTATTTTACTAGCATTTTTGCATACACTTTTAATTAATTCTTGGTCAGTCATTTCATCTTCCACACTATCACTGTTTAAACCATTCATAAACATCGGTTCTTTCAAAAAAAGTTCCACTTTGGGAACCAAATCTCCAAAAAACCAGTCTTTAAATAGAGTTGCGCTTATCCAGGCATTGTTTTGATTTTTATACAAAACAGGAAAAGCATTGCGACGAATATTCTTAAAGGTTCGTGGATTTGCTAACTTACCAATACATAATAATGGGAGTTTGTGTCTTCCAGAAGCATTACTGCATGCAACAACTTTGTAACCAGGTGCTCCAGCTTCTGTTTTTGAAGCTAAGGTATTTGACGGCAACATTTTGTAGTTCACGCTTGTTTCATCACAATTATAGATTTGGTCTGGTTGTAAACCATGTTCTTTCATAAGCTTAAGCATAGCAAGCATAAATTTAATTCTTTATAATAAAAGGTATACAACAAACGGTCCGGTTTTATTTTGAAAAATATTGATCGACTTGGTGAACTTTCTATGTAATGTGTTATTTTGATATCTCATAAAGTATTAGAGATAAAGAAAAACTACAAAATACAAAAGGTTTTCAGTTACCAGTGATTAATATTTTAAAATATTTTTTAACCATATCAGGTGTACCAAAAAAGGACAACTTAATTAAAAAAGAAATCAAATAATTTCTTTTTTAATTAAGACTCTTTGTGTTGGTAGTACTGGAATTAAACGGTTTCCAAGATCATAGTATCTTTTAACCATTTTGTTCTAAATTTACTTTGAGAGTGTCAAAAGTAACTTTATTAGACGTTATTATTTAATTTTAGTATGGACAATAGTACAAAAAATACTACTATACTATAGTCCAAAAAATATGAATAAAATTGTACATTTTTAGTGCACCTTGGATAGTTAGAAAAGTTTATAAAATATATACCTCTAGTAACTGAAGAACTTATATGTTTAAGTATTTATTTGTCTTTATTACTTAATGATGAATGAAATATGAACGAGTTACACACTAAATCTTGATCTAGACTTTTGTTTAGCAAATAATTAGAAATAAAGATTGATTCTTTTTTATTAAAAACTTCTTTTATTATTCGAAAAGATGTAAATACATAGTAGATAATATGCGCTGTATAAATTATAAGAAAATAGTAAAATAAAGAATTTTTGACAAAGTAGTTAATCGTTTTCTCGTTAGATAGCTTTAGTGTCATATATTTCCGGTCAGGCATCGGGTCATATCTAGCATCAATTGAAAGCTGACCTTTGACAGTGGTAGACGTGCAAAATCTGTTGAAATTCCTTTATTCAGACCTAATTTAGAGCGCTTCTAGGATGAATGAAATTTCTGCAAGAGTTCACAACATTTTAAAATTTTGTTTCTATAAAGGGACAAATGCTACGTAGGCCTATGAAGAAATTTGTGCTCTTTATGGTCAAGATATGTTATCAGAAACCACAGCCAGGGTTTAGTCGTTTTCGATGTCAAAGGTGCTCCTCGCACTGGCCGAATAAAAAAATTGGTAGATTTTTGGTAAAAGTTGAGCAAGACCCGTATATAAGTAGTCATGCTATTGCCAAGAAACTAAACATCCATCACCAAATAGTTTTAAACCATTTGGAAAAAGGGCTAAGAATTTGTCTTGCTCTAGCATGGGTACTGATTGTTGTCTAGGCTGACAGCTTCAGATTTTTCTTTTTTATTTAATTTGGTTCTAAAAAGGATCAT
The DNA here is from genome assembly GCA_019049505.1 of Pachyrhynchus sulphureomaculatus. Taxonomy (NCBI): domain Eukaryota; kingdom Metazoa; phylum Arthropoda; class Insecta; order Coleoptera; family Curculionidae; genus Pachyrhynchus; species Pachyrhynchus sulphureomaculatus. The sequence continues at coordinate 206,290,547 of CM032454.1, read as the reverse complement.
GTTAATCTTTTCTTTATTATTAATTTATTTTTTTCAAACCAACTGCTTGTTTTCAAGAAAAAATCTTCAGCCTTTGTAATGACTTCAGGAATTTCCCTTCCTGCCACAAGCGAGGTTGTGTCATCACCATAAGATATAATTCCATTATACTGTATACTATTAAAGTTCACTTCTAAGTTCAGATCATTTGTGAAAATTATGAATAAGAGAGGGCCCAAAATAGTCCCTTGAGCAATTCCCACTTCATTTTGAAATATCTCTGATTTAAAACATGACTCTTTATTTTGTATCACTACTCTCTGTGTTCTGTTCTTTACATATGTGCTGAACCATTTGAGAGCATTTCCTCTTATTCCATACAAGTCCAGTTTTCTCAAAAGTAACTCTCTGCCTAAGCAATCATAAACTTTTGAAAGATCCAGAAAGAGACCCATCGCCATTTCACCTCCCTCCAGGTGTCCCAAGACAGCCTGCACAAACTGGAATACTGCTGTCTGTGTTGATCTTTTTTCTCTATATTCATGTTGTGTATCTGTAAGCAGATCACACTCTCAAAAAAACCAACTAATCGATCACGCATGAATAATTCAAACAGCTTCGAGAATCCCGGTAAAAGACTAATCGGTCGATAATTATCCAATACATCTGGGTCCCCTTTTTTATAGAGTGGTTTAATTACAGCTAATTTTAATTGGCTGGGAAAAATACGTTCTCGCATAGAATTATTAATTATATAATGAAGAAGAAGAATTGGGATGAAAACCTGGAAAAATAAGAGAGGACATTGCTGGGTGCAACAGAGGCTAATATGCTGATATGATGATGACATGGGAGACTGTAGGTTTTTGGATTTTCATTCACATCATATGCTACCATAATTTTAAGTAAATTAATTTTTTAACATTTCATACTAGGCAAAATCTTCACATTTTTACAATTCAAAGTACATTTTATTTTTAGAGATTACCACTTTAAAGTATTGGCGACAGCGCTGAAAATTATTTTTTTCATAGTGTTGGCTAGTAATATTAGATTACCATGAATATCGAGAATACAGAGTTTAATAACTAAAGTTTTACTAAAACATTTTGAAGATTTTAATATAATACCATTCGTTATTTTTAGCTGCTCTCCGATACAAAATATTTGCGACAATAGTCCAAAATATATATTATTTATCATACATTTTTTCAAGGATTAAATGTAGAGTCAGATCCAAAAAATAAATGATTTAGAAACGAATAAATACTGTATTTTGTATTTTCACATAAGTTTTCGTGCGCCAGATGCTCTGGTTCTAGTAGATTTGATTACATTAATTTGTCATTGTAAAATGTACATTTAGTATTTCTGGCATAATATCTAAAGTTAGGGGCAAATTCTAAACAGTAGTAATACATATGAGAAATCATGGTTCTTGGAATTGGATCGTGTCATATTAGAGTGCATTTCCGACGTTTCGGTTACATTGCACGAGGCATCTTCAGTGATCTTTACTATTTTAATTCAGTGAAATTTCCTTATGCAACCGCAAGTGAAACGTCGGAAAGTCACTTTAATTTGACACGATCCATTTCCAAAAAAATCATGGAAATGGACCTTTTTTTTCAAAATTTAGGTTGACGCCGGCTTTCCGATGCCATTAAAAAACCATTTTGCGGAGTCATTTTAACCATCGTTTTTACATCTGTTTATTAATCAAATAACAACAAATGCGTTTTTTCGGTAATTTTGAAAAAAAAACTGAAAATTTTTTATCACATCTGGTATAGAATCGCGCGAAAAAAATTATTTTCGTTAACAACTTTTTTTTTCAAAATGGCAATTGTTATTTAATTAATAAACAAATGTAAAAAAACGGTTAAAATTACTCTAAAAAAAAATTTTTAATGGCATCGGAAAGCTGACGTCCAGACCTACGAGGCTGGTTTGAAAAGTCCGTGCAAAAATAAAAACTACTTATGTATTTGGGGTAAACCTTTTTTATTTTTTCGACATAGTCTCCTTTTAGGCTTATACACTTCGTCCAACGATGTTCTAGTTTGTTGATCCCTTCCGAATAATATGATTTATCTAAGTCTCCAAAATATCCATTAGTGTCTGCAATCACCTCCTCGTTTGAATAAAATCTTTGTCCCGCCAGCCATTTCTTCAAATTGGGGAACAAATAGTAGTCCGAGGGAGCCAAGTCTGGAGAAAGGGGGGATGTGAAACGAGTTGGAATCCTATTTCCATTAATTTTGCGACCACAACTGCTGAGGTGTGTGCTGGTGCGTTCTCGTGATGGAAAAGGACTTTATTGTGGGCCAATCGCGGGCGTTTTTCTTGCAGCTCGGTTTTCAAAAGGTCCAATAACGATGAATAATATTCACCTGTAATAGTTTTACCCTTTTCCAGATAGTCGATGAGGATTATCCCTTGCGAATCCCAAAAGACAGTCGCCATAACCTTTCCGGCCGAAGGAACGGTCTTTGCCTTTTTTGGTGCAGATTCCCCCTTGGTAACCCATTGTTTAGATTGTTGTTTGGTCTCAGGAGTATAGTAATGTATCCATGTTTCATCCACAGTGACGAAACGACGCTTAAAGTCCTCCGGATTCTTCTGGAACAGCTGCAAACCATCCTTGCAACACTTCACACGATTCCGTTTTTGGTCAAGCGTGAGCAATCGCGGCACCCATCTGGCGGATAGCTTTCTCATGTCCAAATGTTTATGCAAAATATTATGTACCCGTTCAGTCGAGATGCCCACAGCACTAGCAATCTCACGCACCTTAACTCTTCTGTCATCCATCACCATATCATGGATTTGATCAATAATTTCTGGAGTCGTAACCTCCACAGGCCGTCCAGAACGTTCAGCGTCACTTGTGCCCATATGGCCAGTCCGAAAATTTTGAAACCACTTATAAACTGTTCTAATCGAAGGTGCAGAGTCACCATAATGTTTATCAAGCTTCTCTTTAGTCTCCTGAGGCGTTTTGCCTTTCATAAAGTAATGTTTAATCACCACACGAAATTCTTTTTCGTCCATTTCTTGAAAATCACTCGACTTCCTTGATTCACACGAATGCCAAACACAAAGAAATAGACCAATATGGCTGAAACTTGGTGTGCGTTCATTCAAGAGATGCTACTAACTAAACATGACCTTGATACGCACCGGTGGTGCCATCTCTCGGACTTTGCACGGACTTTTCAAACCAGCCTCGTATATATGTATATATATATATATATATATATATATATATATATATATATATATATATATATATATATATATATACCACACTTATTTGCAATATTGTATACCTACCCTCAATTACCGGAAAATACCCATTAGGTAGAAGTTTGGGAGGCAATCTACCTATAAATGAGGCTCATTAAATCTGACCATTTTTAATACTACCTGCGGGGACGCAATTTACCAACACCCCTAGGAAATCCCATATAATTAAGATTGGGTTTAAATAATTGTACCTATCTAAACTAGTTATTAGACAAAACAGTACAAGTTCAACGATCGTTTGAGAAAGGTACTGTGTACCGGTGTTACGGCCGATTTAAATTGTATTACTTTATTTATTTCACTGTAATAAAAAAATATAGTGAAAATCTGAACAACAGTTCGTCTTTTAAACCTTGCTGCTTTACTTTTTGCGCCTTTTGGCGCAAAGTTAATTGAGAATTTCGGGAAAACATGTTAATATTCCATTTTTTCGTCCTTTGTCCGACACTTTTCCTCCCGAACCACGTTCTGGTAGATTATCAACATATTTCACTGAGAGTATCGCTTTACCCATATACTTAGCTGCCGCTGTAGGCGTCACTTTCTGACCTATTGGATGATTACATAGGAAAACAGCCTCGAAGCATATGCGGGTTCGATAATATACTATTTAACCATAAATAAGGTTAGAAATGGATCTCTTTCCACAAAGCGGAGGTGTCAATAATACCCTAAAAAAAAGGAATTTCTTTTACCGACTAGAAGTTATAGGCGATACGTTCTTACTTGACCTAATGTACTTTTGTTAGTGTTCCGTACGGAACACTTATAAGATGACTTCGGTGTCTGTATGTCTGTTTGTCACACCCGATTTTCTCCAAAACTATTTGTCATAGAAAGTTGAAATCTGGTAATAATTTAGGAATTGATGGCCTCATCAGAGCCTTGTAGTTTTGAAAGTTAAATTTGGACTTAAGGGGTTAGTTTTGGGGGGTGAAATCGGAAGTGAAAAAAAATTTTTTACTAGGTCATCGAGTGTGGTGTCAAATGAAATACGAGTAAAAAAAATATATATAATGTAATATTTACGTACACTTTTCTTTGTATTATTTTTTGAAAATCGCGAAAAATCGCTGTCTCCCCACCTTATCTCGAAAAGTACTGATCCATAAATTTTGAAAAAATCCTGGAATATTCTCCACGGAGTGTAGATTGAACGAAAATTATCACGAGTGCATTACCTTTAATAATTTATCTGGTATATAAAAAAAAACAAAAATTTCAAGGTCATCAGTTTTCAGTAAAGATCGGAAACAAACTTTGTTGAAAACTCATTTGGGGTGTGTTTTGTGAAGTCACTGATCATTTTATACCACCGTAACAAAATTTTTTATTTCAAAAGCAATCAACGTACGGAACACTAATTGTGCAAGTTCAACTTGCACTTGACCGGTTATTTTGAGACATCCTCACAAGAAAAAAGAGATAACCATAAAAAAAACTATGGCTGGGTGTTGTTCCCAGCCTGGTGAGGCTTGATTTGATGTATCGGTGGTAATCAGGAGTTCGTGGGGCCCTAAGCAGTGAGGAAGCCACATTCAAGTGGTCAGGGGCTTAGGTTACAAAGGGTATTTCTTTACTGAAAAAAAAAGAGAAAGAGATGACCTTTTTCAGAATAGATGTTTTTAATTTTTGTTAAAAACAAAGCGCACTTTTAGAATTCGATCAAAACCAAACTCAAATCAAATTAGACAACTGTTCAGATAATATCAAAAAAAATTTTATTGCCAACGATTTCATTAAATAATAGAAAATCTACAACCTGCTCATTAAAATCGTTATATCAGCTAAAACAATCATAAAGTATATTTTATAAAAAAAATATGCAAACCACTCTAATTTCGTCAAAACTGAATATGAAAATAAACGACGCCTACGGTGGCCGTCCATGGAAAAGTGGCAGCGCGTAGGAACGTCTCAGTTTATCCCAGCGATCGCGCGAAAAGCGGCGTCGAAATTACAGGTAATTTTTTTTCCAGAAAAAAATGCTTTTTCCGCAAAAGTGAATTTTTAATTTTAAAAAAGTGGCGCGCGCAATGTGCTTAATTTTATGTGATTGACATTTTTTGATGTATGATTTGATATAATATTTTTAAGTAATGGAAGTTTATATACATATATGGGTTAAGACTGTTCCAAATTGAAATTACATTGCGATGTTTTGCCTGCGATATTTTTCAAAATCGTCTTGAAAATTTGAGAATACTGTATATACGCAGATGACTTAATCCTGTCGAGTGATATTCCTGAAAAGTGTCGTAGGCGTAATGTCGGAAAATTTATAAATAGAAACGATATTTTTTTGCGACAATTTGGTCAGCTTTATTTTGTATTATTTCCGGCAAAAAATTAATAAAGTGGCGTAGTCAAGGGGTGGGCAGGAGGAACATAGGTTCACTTCTTCTTAACGTTAATTTAAAAGTATACTAAGACTCTTGATGAAGAGGGAGGAGGAAGGAGTTGAATTATTATTTAATTTAGTTTAGCTCATGTATTCACTAATTTTCTTAATTAAATAGAATCGCTAATATGCTTCTCAGATTTTATTAGCATAAAAGTATTTAATTTCTCTTTGCCCATTGGAGAACGTAATTCATTTTTCACATTTCAAATACTATGAAGCTTTTCATTTTTGACGTTAAAATATTCTGCAGTCTAAATAAAGCTGGAAGAAAATTCCTATGTTCTTATGTTTGTTTTCCGAACAATGTCTTTTGATCAGTTGTTATTATTACTGTGCTCTTATTATGTATTATCTTGCATTTTCCAATATCGAAGCTCATATTGGATATAATGAGAAACTGAACATGAATTACGAATTCTTTGATTTCAAAAACCTTGAAAATGACATACAACAGCAGGTCTAAAGCGAGCCCACTCATATTAACATACTTTTTACAGATAAGCTCAGATGGGCTCAACTTTTTCTCAGTATTTCATTCAAAAAATTGAAATAATACATTTGCCATTTTTCCTTTAGTAATATGGTTCAAAAACTATAAGTCCTTTTCCTACTTTAAACAGCATCTGTCTACAAAAGTTAGTTTATTTGTGCTAAATTTCATGTTATTTCTGATAATAAATTTTGAAATGGCTCAGCCTAGAAACCGATAATTATTTGTTGGTTTACGTTTTTACTTCCGTTGCTACAAGGAAATAATGTACTCGTGAAAAAAATACTCTCCAAGATTTTTGCATTTCTTTACGTAACAATTCTAGAACAAAATAAAAAATATTGATTTCGTATTTGGTATATATATGTTGAAGCAGGAAAGGAATAGTAGTTTTTAAGAAATCACGAATTTGTTTGTATAGTTTTTAGGGTTTATGAAAAAAATTTCTAATTAGTAGTTAAATATACAAGGGGTAAAAGGAATGGGGGGTGGATTTAGGGTTACTTTATATATGTCCCGCTATAAGCCTTTTTCAGTATTCTTGGATTCGGGAAATTAGGTTATTTTTTTCATTATTTTCAGTTTTGACAGAAATAGTACTGCCAGATTTCAGTTATTAATATATCTGAGGCACTTCCTCTGCTCAATTTTTTTTTGTTGTTTAACATCTTACAATAAATTACTTATTTAAAATATCTATTAAGTTGCGCTGTAGTGTAAGAGAGTCAAATTAACCAATGATTTTGAACTGCATTCTTGCGAGATAAATATTGGGCAAATTACTTTTTTATTTACATTTTTAAAAGCTATTAACGAATTTAGATTGGTTCAGGATTGCAGGATTTCAAATTTCAAAGCAGACTACCGGCAAAAAAAAATAAAAGAAATATTATAATTTGTTGTTCGTTTATTGTGTTGTAAAGTTCTGAATTAGCAGGGACAGACGATATACGTGCCTCTTCAGTAATTTCATGTGCCCCAACCAGTTTCAAATTTTTAGATTTTTATGTATCAGCTCAGAAACGCAAATTAGAAAACGAGTAATTTTTTTTTAGACTTATTAGTCTTCGAAAATAATTTCATTCACTTTGAACGCTCGTACTTCGACTACTCAGATGAATATCTGCAGACAGCAGGAAGTTATTCAACTTAACAGGGACCTGGAAGAAATTCTATCTTGGGGCGACAGGAACCAAGGGGAATTTACCGCTACAAAAACCCAGACGGCAGTTTTTTCTAAAAAAGTTAACGTTGCTGAACCCGACATAGTTATGACGGGGCACTTGATTCCTCTAACATCGTCACTCAATTTGTTGGGTGTTCATTTGGGAGCAAATATGTCCTGAGATGAACATGTTGCAGGCATAGCAAGGAGAGCTTCTCAAAAGTTGGGAATATTGTTTGGAACCAGAAAGCTTTACACTCCACAACAACAATTAATTCTTTATTAAGCTCAAATTCGACCAACTATGGAGTACTGCTTCCATGTTTGGGGTTCCGCTCCCAAACATACACTGCAATTGTTGGATTCTATTCAGAGAAGAGCTGTTTGTCTGACTGGAGACCCAGAACTGGCCGGTGGCCTTCATTCGCTGGAACATCGAAGGCGACTTGAGCCTATTCTACAAGTATTTTCATGGAAAATGTTCTAAGGATGTAGCCCGCTTAATTCCTCCCAAAGCGGCGCATGTTAGAAATACACGTCGCTCTAATACTTCACATCCGTATAAGGTTCAGCTTGTTACTCCTCGTACAACGCTTTTCAAGCAGTCTTTTATATGGAGATCAACATCCCTTTAGAATAATCTGCCCAGGACTGTGTTTCCTACTGAGTACAATTTACACCGATTCAAGAACAACGTGAATCGCTTCTTCCGCACACATGTCGGTCCTGTAGCGCTATAGGGACTTCCCTGCAGCACGTGTGCTAGACCCATAAAAAAAATTGATAACTAGTAAATTGAGCAAGAAGTACTACCTCACGATTATTCCATGGACATCCCAAAAATACTTGCCAAACCCTTTCTAGCTGATGTTTGTGTTTCTGAACGCTTAAGTTGGGTTTCATGCGGTTGCAGCCACTCTGCGGATTGCCTGTTGGCTGGCGTGTAGGGATGGATCCATGTTTCGTCCATTGTACCAATCGACGTAAAAAACTCGTTTGGATTATGCCGAAACAGTGCCGAACAGCGTACTGAATCTTCGACAAGTTGTTTTTGATCAAACAGCTCTAACTTGCGAACTAATAGACAAAATGTCATGAGAAATTTACATGAATCTTCAAAGAGTTGACACTACTTGAAAATCATATGGTTTTCGTGTTTGTGCTGCCATCTCTCCGAAAATCTAGGAATTTTTCACCCTATGCAGTACTCTTTATTGACTTTTTAATTAATAATTCGTTTCTGGTCAAAGTGTTCAAAGCCTTAATAATTTGTGGTAATAATGAGTATCTATACCATTACATTAAGTGACTGACTTAAATTTTATTGAAATTGACAGTTTGGCTAAATATCAGTTTAAGATAAAAGAATAATCTATTCTTTATGTTGCCAACTTGAATTTCAAGTTAGATGATTTCAGTAACAATTACAAACAAGATATATAATTAACCTTTTGTGTGGAGTTATGACTGTGAAATGTAGTCATGTCCTTAAATTGATTCAATACTTCGTCATTCGTGACTTACCACCTTCCCATTCGGCTCAACACATGTCAAAACTTTACTTTATACATGTCCTGCTATAAGCCTTTTTCAGTATTCTTGGATTCGGGGAATTAGGTTATTTTTTCATTATTTTCAGTTTTAACAGAAATAGTACTGCCAGATTTCGGTTATTAATATATCTGAAGCACTTCCTCTGCTCATTTTTTTTTTTGTGTTTAACATCTTACAATAAATTATTTATTTAAAATATATCTATTAAGTTGTGCTGTAGTGTGAGACAGTCAAATTAACCAATGATTTTAGAAGTGCATTCTTGCGAGATAAATATTGAGCAAATTACTTTTTTATTTACATTTTTCAAATCTACGAGGATAGATTAAAAAATTCGCGGCCTAGTCAAGAAAACAAAATAAAATACGTACAAAAATATTTTTATTTTTCGACGTAATCTCCACCTAGCTCTATGCACGTCTTCCACCTGCTTTTCAAAGCTTCCACACCTGTTTGAAAAAAAAGGTCTTCAAAATACTGGTTAACTGCAGCTTCGACTTCTTCATTTGCTGAAATTTTCTGGCTACCGAGGTGTTTTTTTAGGTTTGGAAACAGATGAAAGTCCGAAGGTGCCAAATTAGGCGAATAAGCAGTGTGGGATTCAGTACTTCGTCATTCATGACTTACCACCTTCTCATTAGGCTCAACAGATGTCAAAAATAGCCCCTTCTGGAAACAAATCTTTTCTTATTGAGAATTATTTCTATGAAAAATCTTCTTTTCCGCGTTATCAATTTTTAAAGAGGGTTAAGTTTTAAGTTAAAGTTTTACTATATGAAAGATTTTTTTTGGTAAAAATGATAGCCCTGGGCTATCGATTGTTAAGGTGGTTCTTTTTTGTAAAAATCTTCAGCTTTCGTTCATCGATTTTTAAATTAAGTGTAAGTTGTTGAGTTTCACTGTATGCTAGGGGTTCCTTTTTGTGAAGAATCCAGCCTCCCTTTCCAATCATCTATTTTTGTTGTACTGAATTGGAGAATGAAAAGATTTTAGAGCTCCAGTGCAAGAGGATCTTTTTTATCAAGGGGTTCTGTTTTCCGATTGTCGATTGACGTGTTCTCTCTATAAGTAGCTCTGCCTTTGTTGTTTTCGTTTTTGTTCCTTAAAGAAATACCCTTTATGTCCATATACGCCACCTCTTCGCCCCTTTAACCTGCCTTGAGATAAATTGAAATTGTGTACTGGTGTTAAAAGACTAATTATTTTTTTTATGAGTCTAGTACATGTGCTGCAGGGAAGTCCCTAAAGCGCTACAGGAGTGACACGTGTGCGGAAAAAGCGATTCACGTTGTTCTTGAACCGTTGTAAATTGTACTCGGTGGGAAACACAGTCCTGAGCAAATTATTCCAAAGGGATGATGTTCTCCATATAAAAGACTGCTTGAAAAGCGTTGTACGAGGAGTAACAAGTTGAACCTCATACGGATGTGAAGTATCAGCGCGACGTGTATTTCAAACATGCACCACTCTGGGAGAAATTAAGCGAGCTACATCTTTCGAACACTTTCCATGAAAATACTTGTAGAATAGGTTCAAGTCGCCTTCGATGTTCCAGCGAATCAAGACCGCCGGTCAGTTCCGGGTCTCCACTCAGACGAACATCTCTTCTCTGAATAGAATCCAACGAATGCAATGTATGTTTGAGAGCGGAGCCCCAAACATGGGAGCAGTATTCCATAGTTGGTCGAATTTGAGCTTTGTATAGAATTAACAGTTATTGTGGAGTGGTTCGAAATAATATATCGAGATAATAATCGAGAATATAGGTCCATCCTTTACTTTCTAATATTTTCACCTGGTTTATAGTGAAAACTCCAGCGACATTCATCTGAACGTCACTAATATAATATCTTGTTGATTTTAAAATTTAAAAATTTACAGTTAACTAGGTAATAAATTTTTTTAAAAAGTCTGAAATATACCTTTTGCACACAGTGTGTCTGAGTATAAATCAACACGTGTCTTGTTTTTCTTGGCAAGAAATTTTTCCCAGGAAAATTAAATAATTAGAAAAAAGAAAAAACAGACTGAAATTTATTTATACGCTTTACATTTTTAGTTTTTAATTGTTTGCATGAATTTATTAATATGTTTGGTTAATTAGGGGAAAACGGAATACAACTGAGTAGCGGGGTCAAACCAGATATACTCAGTTCGTTAATAATACTGCCATTTTGTAAACTGTGGTGGCTGAGTTATGAGAAGTAAACAGTCTAGCCATACATTCTGCCAGTACTTGAATTGAAGAGTCAAGCAACAAAGTTAAAAAAATATTTATTTAAAAACTTCAGTAAAAATTCTTTAAAATCACAGATATTTGATATGTCTACCATCATTTTCGTAACAAAGCTTTTTTAGAATCTGACACCTTTTTAGTGTTCCGTACTTATAAGATCAGTTCGGTGTCTGTCCGTCTGTCTGTCCGTCTGTCTGTCCGTCTGTCTCTCCGTCTGTCAGTCCGTCTGTCACACCCGATTTTTTCTCCGAAACTATTTGTCTAGAAAGTTGAAATTTGGTAATAATATAGGAATTGATGGCCTCATCAGAGCCATGTGGTTTTGAAAGTTAAATTTTGACTTAAGGGGTTAGTTTTGGGGGGTGAAATCGGAAGTGAAAAAAAAAATTTTTTACTAGGTAATCGAGTGTGGTGTCAAATGAAAGCTTGTGAAAACACGAGTAAAATATATATATATATATATATATATAATGTAATACTTGCCCGCACTTTTCTTTGTATTATTTTTAAAAAATCGCGAAAAATCGCTGGGATTCTGGAATATTCTCCACGGGGTGTAGATTAAACGAAAATTATTACGAGTGCATTACCTGTAATAATTTATCTAGTATATAAAAAAAAAAACCGGTCAAGTGCAAGTTGAACTTGCACAATAAGTGTTCCGTACGTTGATTGTTTTTAAAATAAAAATTTTTGTTACGGTGGTATAAAATGATCAGTGACTTCAGAAAACACACCCCAAATGAGTTTTTAACAAAGTTTGTTTCCAATCTTTACTGAAAACTGGTGACCTTGAAATTTTGTTTTTTTATATACCAAATAAATTATTAAAGGTAATGCACTCGTGATAATTTTCGTTCAATCTATACCCCGTGGAGAATATTCCAAAATTCTTTCAAAATTTTTGATCAGTACTTTTCGAGATAAGGTAGGGGACAGCGATTTTTCGCTATTTTTAAAAGTAATACGAAGAAAAGTGTGCGCAAGTATTACATTATATATATATATATATATATATATATATATATATATATATATATATATATATATATATATATATATATATATATATATATATATTTATATTTTACTCGTGTTTTCACAAGCTTTCATTTGACACCACACTCAATGACCTAGTAAAAAATTTTTTTTTCACTTCCGATTTCACCCCTCAAAACGAACCCCTTAAGTCAAAATTTAAGTTACGATGGTATAAAATGATCAGTGACTTCACAAAACACACCCCAAATGAGTTTTCAACAAAGTTTGTTTCCAATCTTTACTGAAATCTGATGACCTTGAAATTTTTGTTTTTTTTATGTACCATATAAATTATTGAAGGTAATGCACTCGTGATAATTTTCGTTCAATCTACATTTCGTGGAGAATATTCCAGAATTTTTTCGAAATTTTTTGATAAGTACTTTTCGAGATAAGGCCCGGGACAGCGATTTTTCGCGAATTTTTAAAAATAATACAAAGAAAAGTGCGCGCAAGTATAATATTATATATATATATATATATATATATATATATATATATATATATATTTTACTCGTGTTTTCACAAGCTTTCATATGACACCACACTCGATGACCTAGTAAAAATTTTTTTTTTTCACTTCCGACTTCACCCCCCAAAACTAACCCCTTAAGTCAAAATTTAATTCTCAAAACTACATGGCTCTGATGAGGCCATCAATTCCTATATTATTACCAAATTTCACCTTTCTATGTCAAATAGTTTCGGAGAAAATCGGGTGTGACAGACAGACAGACAGACAGACACCGAAGTGATCTTATAAGTGTTCCGTACGGAACACTAAAAACAGAAATTTCAAGGTCATCCATTTTCAGTAAAGATTGGAAATAAACTTTGTTGAAAACTCATTTGGGGTGTGTTTTGTGAAGTCACTGATCATTTTATACTTCCGTTACAACATTTCTTATTTTAAAAGCAATCAACGTACTGAACACTAATTGCGCAACTTCAACTTGCACTTGACCGGTTATTTATTGACTTCAAATCCCGGTATTTTGTTCGATATGCCTTTTCATTTAGAATATCTTCCCGTTTGTGGTGACGTGGGTTCAAATCTTAACTACCAACGGGCCGGTCTTCAGCTTCATACAAATGATGAAACAATGGTTTTTAACCTGCGTTGTGTTACCCTAGCCCTAGCCTTTCTTTTAATTTTCCATTAATAAATGATTACGTACTCTTTTATACGTCCTTATTCTCAAATCTTCTTTAATAATTTATGTTATCGCGTCTTGTTTGCTCAAAGAATTCTTTTTTTTTTCGGGAAGAGCAAGGACGGCCTTGTCGCAATCGATCAACAACATTCTGAGTTTCTTTGGACCTTGCAAGTGTACTACATATGAATCTTTTGGTAACTGGTAACGATTTTAACAAAAATAATAGGTGTTTCGGTTAATAATGTCGATTTTGCTAAGAGATGGCGTTACTAATACCCTTGTTGGTATAGACTAGTGACATCTATGGCGTTTTGGAAGGTAAACATACGCCATTAAAAGTCAGTTCGTTATTAATTGTCATTGTGCGAAAAACATAGTTCTTCATACTTTTGAATATATCGTGTTTCGTACCAGAAAAAGATTTTTTGCGGGGAAGTTTAATAACCTTCTTTCATTTGAAGAAAGCGGCTGCTGAAAGTTATCGATTGTTGGTTGAAGCTTATGGTGAACATGCTCCAACCCAAAAAATTTGGGTAGACCAGTGCGCAATATACAGGGAAAGAAAGCTTTGGTGTGTATTTGGTGGGATAGTAGAGGAGCTGTGTGAAACCTGGTGAAACGATTTCTATCGATCAATACCGACAACAATTGATAAAGTTGAATCGAGCATTGAAGGAAAAACGACCAGAATATGCCCAAAGACATGATAAAGTCATTTTTCAACATGAAAATGCTCCACTGAGTTAGCCGTTACTTGATGGAGATCCAGAATAACTAGGCATAAAAATTTAAACAAATGTTTATGATTACCACTTATGTTTATTATTGCTGACAATTGTTTCGACACACTGTGTCTTCTTCTGGAGCACGATGTAAATACATATGTATTCTGAAACACATACTTTGTTAGTTAATTTACAACGTGCTCCAGAAGAAGGCACAGTGTGTCGAAACAATTGTCAGCAATAATAAACATAAGTGGTGATCATAAACATTTGTTTAAATTTTTATTCCTGATGACAATGCTCGGCTCCATGTTGCAAAATGTGTTAAAAACTATTTGGAAAACATCAAATGGGGCGTTCTACCCCATCCGCCGTGTTCACCGGACTTAGCCTCTTTAGACTACCACTTATTTCGATCGATGCAGCAGGAACTTTCAGAACAACACTTATATTCTTACGAAGAATTGAAAATTTGGCTTGATGAATAGTTGGCCTCAAAAGATGAAAAGTTATTCTGGTGCGGAATCCATTCTTTGACAGAAAGATGGAAAAAAGTCATAGCTAACGATGCCCAATACTTTGATTATTAAGGTAATTCATTTTGTGATGGAAATAAACGCTTAAATGCGGCGAAAAAATCATTAACCGAAACACCTATTAAATTCTCCCGCGCATTTTCCTCATTTGAACAATGCTACAACAGGGTTTTTCTATTGGTACTTCCTCCACTCTTTAATGACAGAAGAAGAACTGAGCTTAATTGTGTACTAACTTGCCTGCATATTCATGAAGGGTAAATATCCCGACTCCAGCTTTTGTCAAGCTCTCTTTGCTATGTTTGCAACATGTTTATGCCAAGACATATGTGCTCCCAAAGTAAATTCAGTGACAATGCTAGAGGAATGGAGTGTCCCGACATAATTATGTCGGGTTCAGCAACGTTCACTTTTTCAGAAAAAACTTCCGCCCGGGTTTTTGTAGCGTTTTTTTTTCTACTTGGTTACTGTCACACCAAGATAGAATTCCTTACAGGTCTTTGCTACGTTGAATAACTTCCTGCTGTCTGCGGATATTTACATGAGTAGCCGATGTTCGAGCGTTGAAAGTGAATGGAGAAATAAGCATATTGTCATCTGCAAAGCTATAGATTGCATTCTTGGTCCTTTCCAGCAGATCGTTAATGTAAATGAGGAAAATAATAGCATACTATATGGAGCCTCGGGGCACACCGGCGTTGATACTGAAGGTGTTCGAAAGAAATCCGTCGACTGCCACTCGTAAAGAACGCTCTCTGAGAAAACAGAGAGCCATAAACAGAACTTTTCAAATATATCATAAGAGCGCATTTTAGAAACAATCCATTGTGCCAAACACGATCCAGCGCTTTGGATTTGCTATACTAAGATAAGCGAACAGTTTTATAGTGGAACTAAATTTTACGTAGATACCGAGTTGCGGTCCGCCTAATGGTCTTTAGAAGGTTGTAAATATTTTGATCTGCCTTTCATCCGAGTTGCGGTAATCGACAAATTATCGGTTAAATTATCAAATATTATTAATTCTTAAATATTATTACATTAAATTAGGGTTAACCTAAATTAGATAAAAGTATAAAACGTAAGGGCATTTTTGAAATTTACTAGTTTACCTTTAAACGTTTTCAAGTCAACATGGTCTTATCACAGAGAATGTTGAGCGAGAAGGACAAAACTTTGATCCTATTGGAAAATTACAAATTTTGACAATATCGCCGTTTGGAATCGACAGAGGAGATGTGCTTGGTCTGCACAAACAAGAACTGCACTGCCAAAGTTTATACCATTGGACCAGACGACATATTTTCACGACAAACTGGCAATCATCAACATCAACACGATAATGAACAAGTACTGAATCGCTAAAAATTAACAACGCAGTGAAGAAGAGAGCCACTGAGGAACATTACAACGAAATATCAAGAAAGATGATTCGGCAGGAGATGGCTGCAGATCCGAACGTGCTGAACACTTTCACCGACTCCGATATGACAAGAATAGAGAAGAATTTGAACCGAGCCAGACTGCAGTGCTATCCAAAGTTGCCAAAGTCCCGAAAGGAAATTCATAAATATCCCAGTTCAATCTCGGTCGAAACCGCCAGGCATGCAGATTTCCTGATGTTTAATGATGTCCAGGTTGGTGTGATATTTTCCTGTAAAAGTAATTTAGACTTTCTGTGCGCGGTGCAGGTTGTAATGGTGGACGGTACATTTGATTTTTTGTGAAGTTTTTTCTACAAATGTTTACTATTCTGGCATATATCAATAGCCGCTATATTCCCTTAGTGTTCAGTCTATTACACGACAAGAAGGAAAATTCGTATTCTTTAGTATTCTCTGCAGTAAAGTCGAAATGCCAGCAATTAGGATGTGTCTTCTCGCCTACAAAGGTCGTGTCAGATTTTGAACCCGCTATTCCCGGTGCGGTTCAACCGAATTTCCATTGACAACGCTTGTGGGATGCAGATTTCATTTAGGACAATCCTGGTGGAGAAAAATTCAGAATCTAGGATTAACTAGAGAATACAAAGATAAAAATTCTCCCGTTGGAAAATGGCTTTACCACATGTTCACGCTAACTTTTCTCCCTACCGATCACGTGGGGGATGTTTTCGTCCAATTATTAGAAAATCAGCCAGTCCATCCACAAGTAACATTGTTTGCTGATTACATAGTTGAAAACTAGGTCGATGATAGTGCTCCTTTCCCTACAACCCTTTGGGCCTCGCTCGACGCCAGCTTTTGGAGAACTAGTAACGGGATTGATTTGTAAAGGATAGTCGTTCGCCTCATCCAAATTTTCAAGAATTTTTAGAGGTCATCAAGGGTTTCCAGACTGAAACATACGTAAAAATCAACGCTGTACTAACCAGTGCACCAAAGTGTTCGACTAATAGGTACAATTCAGCATTTTTTAGAAAATAAGATAATTCAATATGTACATAAAGAAATTGATGCTGTAACGTTTGTCAAATGCATGTCTTACAAATATAGTAATTACTGAAATATATCTTTTACTTTAATTTTTACACATAACTTGCATACTTATAGCTCTATACCTTCCTGTGACGGAGCGCAACTCGGCCGTCAATTTTGGGTTCGGAAAAGGTCTGTACCGCAACTCGGAACCTTTTATTGCCTTTCACCGACCCTTACCGTAACTCGGCATCAACCAAGTTTTAAATAAGTGTCCTAGTCTTCTTAATCCACAAATTATACTATAACAATATCGCTTATGTTAGAGTCGAGAAAAATCTCAAAGTCATTCCAAGTTGAAAAGGGTGTGACGCAGGGTTGTATCCTGCCTCCACTAGTCTTTAATATATATATGGGGAATGGATTATCCACAAAGCGACGGAAGAGTGGAATGAAGGGGTGTTAGTAGGAGGCAAAAAGCTCTCGAACTTAAGATACGTTGATCATACTACAATAATGGGTAGCTTCGTGGAAGAAATTGTTGCACTGCTGCATCGAATCGAAAAGGTTATCGCAGTTGTCGGCATTTCATTAAGTCGAAAGAAATGTTCTCTTCTTATAGTAGATCGAGCTAAACTTTTGCCTCCTCTCAACAAAATCAACGATATACTACTGAAGACAGATTATATAATATCTGGGCACCAGAATTTCTAACAAGGGGGGCTGCGAATAAGAAATTAAAAGGATAGAGATGGCCAAAACTGCAATGACAAGCCTTAGCAAAATATGGAAAGATCACAGAATAAATAAAATGTTTAAAAAAAGGCTTGTCAATTTACTAATATTCCCTGCAGCCACATACGGAGCCGAAACATGGACTCTTAATAAAAGAATAAAAGCTTTTAAAACTACATGCTACAGGCGGATATACCGAATTTCCTGGATAGCTAATAAGACAAATGTTTCTGTTCTGAGCGATCTTAACATCCAAAATATTGACCGGCTCTTACCATCGATTCAGAGAAAAATAGCATCATTTTTTGGTCACATAATAAGGAGCGATGGCATGGAAAAGTTGCTGATCCAGGGGAAAGTCGACGGTAGAAGAAAAAGAGGTAGATCTCTCAACAAATACATCGATACGATCTAGTCTACAATGCACTTGGAGTTACCGGAGATGATGAGTAGTGTCGAAGATAGAGAAGCCTGAAGAGCTACTGTAAATTCTGTGTAACAATGCACGACGCTCGGAACCGAGCAACGATGCGAGACAGAGAAATAAGTTTCCGAATTCATCCTAGTTATGGAGCCTCACATGAAAATTTCAGATTTTGGGAATATCTGGTTTTCGTAGGTCACCAGTTACTTATTGTTTGTTGATTGACACTCTGTTGGAGATTAATAGCGGCATGCAAAGTTATTTTACCTCTCTGATCTTTTTCTATGAATAAAATAATATTTTGTACCCAATTTAGTCTCACCTTCCCCTATATACTTTTTAAATATTACAATAACCATCAAATTTTGCTTACTTCGCAACTTTAAACGCCAAAAAACGCCTACACTAGTTTTGCATCTCTGAACTATTTTAAAATATTTAGGTTTAAGATACACTAAGCGTTTGAGTTGGCATTCTCTCAAATATAAAATCATGAAAAATCAAAAAATATTTGGACATTAGACTTTCTCAAGTTTTCAGGATTATCTTTCTGGCTAGTGTTTTAAATAAATTAATTTATTTTTTAAATTTATATTACTATTAATTATACGATATATACTCGTATTTTTCACGATCTAAAAAAACACTAAAACGTAAAGAAAAGCAAAAATTATAGGGGGCAATTTTTTCCCTTTAGCAAAAAATATAAAAACAATTTATCTATTGTGCCAGAGGTAAGTAAGTTTGGACCAATTTAACTGTTTTCATCTCTAAAACTTTTTCTATAATCAACTTAACAATTTTTAGGTTACTCTATAAACAGATCTCAATCCCTTTTACACACCATTTCTGTTAAATTCTTCTTCTTCTTCCTTCTTCATTGTAGGCACAGTTGCCTGTTTTTTCTTCGTAGCTTGCCTAATCGTAATTGATGGTAAGGTTATCGCTCCACCTTTTCTGTGGCCTTCCCGTACTTCTTCTTCCCACTGGTGATTTATCGCGTGCAATTCTCATGATTCTTTCTTGATCCATTCGGTCTATATGTGCGTTCCACTCGCGTTTTCTTTCGAGGATCCACTTGTTAATCTCTTCCACCTGACATGCTCGTCTAATGTTGTCATTTCGCTCCCTGTCCAACATAGTCTTTCCGGCTATTTTTCGTAAGACTTTCATTTCGCATGTTTCAAATATCCTTTTAGTTTTTGTTATGTCTGGCCGGGTTTCTGCTGTGTATGTGATTATTGGTCTTACGATACTTTTATAAATTGTTGACTTGGTCGCAGGTGTTTGTTGTTCCATATAGTGTCATTCAGGCACCCGGCTACCTTCAATGCTTTGTTTGTTGCATTACTTCTGATTCGACATCCCCGTGTCCAGAAAGCTCTATGCCCAAGTATTTGTATCACTTCTTGCTGGATAATTTGGTCGTCAACAACGAGTTTACATCTGATGGGTGTTTTAGATGTCGTCAAGCTTTTTGTTTTGGAGGCAGATATTATCATATTAAGAGATTTGGCTGCAGAGTTGAAGTGGTGTAGTAGCCGTTGTAGGTCGTCCTCGTTCTCCGCCACCAGTACTGCATCATCAGGGTAACAAAGGATTGTGATATTTCGATTGCCCATCTCGTACCCTTTTAGTTGGTGAATTTGTCTTATGATCTCATCCATCACCACGTTGAATAGTAGTGGGTTCAGAGAGTCACCCTGTCGGATTCCTTTTTATACGGGTATTGTTCTGGTAAGTTCTCCATCGATTCGGGAATAATAAAAAAGTAAGAAAACTGAAATAGAAGTATATTATGATATATGCGCAACCACCCGCCTAATCCTCTACCCTTTCATCTCATATATCATTTGCTCTAATAACCCAGTCGCCAGGGGTTTTGAGCTCTCATTAAATGTTAACAGGCTGTATTTTGGCACACAGGTAGTTTTTTGGACGTAAAATACGATAAAAAACGATTTTAGTAAAAAATTCGATATTTCGGTAATATCTAGAAAAATAAAAAAAATATCGAAAAACCAATAGCACCACGTGAAAGAGCGGGAAATTTTATAAAGAATGACATACAAATTTTTTTCCCGATTTTTTTCATTAGCGTGAGAATTTATTAAAAATCCGAATTCGAATTCAAAAGTGTTGCGCGCCAAACAGGTTAATTTGAATGTCTCGCTTGATGATTAATTGATATTACTTCTTTTCAGAGTGTAAAAAAATATAAAAGTTAGCTTTTTGAAGAGGATACTTTCAGCTTTACGACGATACTAATAGTTTTTATTGCTTTAAAACTTGAAACGAATTTTTTTTTGCATTATTTTAACGGGCATACAGTAAATTACAAATATTTAATAAAATATGGTATTTAAAAAAATCTTTGTGCATATATCATTATTATACCTTAAGTTTCAATATCATGATAATTAAAAATACCCACATTATCTGTATTATTTAAAAATTGAGTTTTAAAATATGATAATTTGCCTGCTGTAATGCGCAGCCAGCAATTTTATGTTCAAAGCAGTACGAATTGGTCAAAAAACTTTCTTATAGTTAAAAGTATACTTAATATCAGAAAATCATTAAAAACTTAAAAAAAAACTCTTTTTTTGGAATTTTGCTCTTAAAAAAGTATTCATGATAAACGTATTTTTTACTTATTATTAATCATACAACTTAAACTTCTATATATACGAGTATATATATATATATATATATATATATATATATATATATATATATATATATTTGGGTTTAACTGTATACATACACAAGTGTTGTGTTCCCATTCGCCTTCTCCAAACCTCTCTATCGTCCGCCATCTCTTCATCCATTCCTCGTGACCTCATGGCTTGTCTCATATCTTCATTCCAGGATCTACGTGGTCATCCTTTTTTATTTCTTCCCGGTGGTTTCCATGTCCAGAGTCTTTTGGGCCATCTTGTATCGTTCATTCTGAGTAGGTGTCCAAACCATTTTAATCCTCTATTTTCTATTCTTTGTATAATTGTTTCTGTTGCTGCTGTTCTATTGCGTACTTCTTGGTTTGTTATGTGTTGGAATTTGGACACTCCGGCGCTTCTTCTCAGATAATCCATCTCTATCGTCGTTATATAGGATAACTCTTCTTTCATTACCCACAGTTCACTACCATAACTTAAAACCGATTCTACCATTGTTCTTTCAATTCTCTTTTTGTTTTGTGTAGTTATGTTTTGATCCCACCATATTGAGTTAAGAGCTCCTATGATCCTCCTGGCTTTTTGTATTTTATTCTGTATTTCCTTTTTATCTATACCATTTTTGTTGTCTCGCTCTTCCAGGGGTATTAAATTTACGGCCCTCTCTTTGTTGTTCGTTTTCATATTTTTGATGGTTTGCCACACTTCTGTCGATTGTGCTCCTCCAATATACGAGGCTGGTTTGAAAAGTCCGTGCAAAGTCCGAGAGATGGCACCACCGGCGCGTATCGAGGTCATGTTTAGTTAGTAGCATCTCTTGAATGAACGCACACCAAGTTTCAGCCATATTTGTGTATTTCTTTGTGTTTGGCATTCGTGTGAATCAAGGAAGTCGAGTGATTTTCAAGAAATGGACGAAAAAGAATTTCGTGTGGTGATTAAACATTACTTTATGAAAGGCAAAACGCCTCAGGAGACTAAAGAGAAGCTTGATAAACATTATGGTGACTCTGCACCTTCGATTAGAACAGTTTATAAGTGGTTTCAAAATTTTCGGACTGGCCATATGGGCACAAGTGACGCTGAACGTTCTGGACGGCCTGTGGAGGTTACGACTCCAGAAATCATTGATCAAATCCATGATATGGTGATGGATGACAGAAGAGTTAAGGTGCGTGAGATTGCTAGTGCTGTGGGCATCTCGACTGAACGGGTACATAATATTTTGCATAAACATTTGGACATGAGAAAGCTATCCGCAAGATGGGTGCCGCGATTGCTCACGCTTGACCAAAAACGGAATCGTGTGAAGTGTTGCAAGGATGGTTTGCAGCTGTTCCAGAAGAATCCGGAGGACTTTAAACGTCGTTTCGTCACTGTGGATGAAACATGGATACATTACTATACTCCTGAGTTCAAACAACAATCTAAACAATGGGTTACCAAGGGGGAATCTGCACCAAAAAAGGCGAAGACCGTTCCTTCGGCCGGAAAGGTTATGGCGACTGTCTTTTGGGATTCGCAAGGGATAATCCTCATCGACTATCTGGAAAAGGGTAAAACTATTACAGGTGAATATTATCCATCGTTATTGGACCGTTTGAAAACCGAGCTGCAAGAAAAACGCCCGCGATTGGCCCACAAGAAAGTCCTTTTCCATCACGACAACGCACCAGCACACACCTCAGCAGTTGTGGTCGCAAAATTAATGGAAATAGGAGTCCAACTCGTTTCACATCCCCCCTATTCTCCAGACTTGGCTCCCTCGGACTACTATTTGTTCCCCAATTTGAAGAAATGGCTGGCGGGACAAAGATTTTATTCAAACGAGGAGGTGATTGCAGACACTAATGGATATTTTGCAGACTTGGACAAATCCTATTATTCGGAAGGGATCAACAAACTAGAACATCGTTGGACGAAGTGTATAAGCCTAAAAGGAGACTATGTCGAAAAATAAAAAAGGTTTACCCCAAACACATAAGTAGTTTTTATTTTTGTATGGACTTTTCAAACCAGCCTCGTACGTGTTAATCTGTGCACATTTTCGTTCCCGGTATTAATTTTTTTCTTTTTTTATTTTCTTACGTACCTCTCTATTTTTTTCTTTGTATTCTGCCCGGGTAGTTTCTGACTTGTATGTTAAATATTTTTGGTGTAATCTATTTTTTTCCTCTATTAGTTCTTCTCTTAAACTTAAAATAAAAAAAATATTTAAAGGTGGAAGATAAAAGTCTAAGCTTTAGGTATAAAGTATTTATATTTCATTTAAACATCCAAGTACAACAAAAACAGTTAATGAAAACACAAAAATTCTAAATTACTCGAAGAAATTAAATGAATTACGTACTCTCTGGCAGTCATATTGGATCCGCCATTTTGAATTTTCCAAATCTGTCATCGGATTCTTAATTAGCATCCCGAGAAACCCCTTAACAGTTAATTTCAAGTTATTTAACGGTATACAGAAACATTAATTTAATCATAAATGAGGTTGGAAGCATGATTCCCACTACAGCTGAAGCTGTTAAACTAGCCATTTTTTTTAATAGTTTTTTTTTAAACGGTAAAACTAAAAAAAACTATATACTATTTTTTTGTAAAATTTTCCATTTTTTTGATATCTTTTTTATTTTTAAAGGTATTTGTGAAAACCCGAATTTTTCATTTTATTTTCGATTTTGTAGGCTTAGGTAAACTTCTTTTTATCATATTCTACGTTTAAAAAACTACCTGTATGCCAAAATGCAGCCTGTTAACACATAATGGGCCGGGTCGATCGGCGCAGTGGGTGAGGCGCTAGCCTTGCCTGCTGTTGTCCGAGAGGTCAGCGGTTCGATTCCGTGTGACGGTTGGGTGTTGTGTGTGTCTTTAGGTTTAGTTTAGGTTTAAGGAAAAATGTATATATATTATAAAGAGAGATGCTGGCTTGTTGGCTTAGTTCCAGTGCCATAAAGAGGTTCGCCTCTTTTTTTTTTTTTAAAAAAAAAGAAAAAAACATTTAATGGGAGTTTTTCGTCAAAATTTGCCTCTGACGACTGGGTTATGAATGATTAGCTAAAATTTTTTAAAATATCCCATCTAAAAACCAGGCAAAATTCTTAATATATATATATATATATATATATATATATATATATATATATATATATATATATATATATATATATATATATATATATAAATATATATAATAATATTATACAATCTTCAATGATTCCCCCTCTACCCCTGATAATATTACAACTATCAGAAAATTATGTAATGTTTTTTTCCCTTGACTCAAAGAACAATAATACTTCTAGCACAATAATTGCCAAATAACCCTTCTAACTCATTTCTTCACCCCTTATACGCTGCCTCTGTATCATCATCATCACGTAGCTTGCAACGTCCACTGTTGGACACAGGCCTCCTTCATTCTAATCCAATTGCTTCGATCCTGAGCTGCTTGAAACCAGTTTCCGGCAGCTCGTTTTAAATTATGAGACCATTTTGTGGGAGTTTCCTTCTATTTCTATAGGCTTTTTGTTGGGGTTTCCACGACAGCACGCTGTACTCTTTTCGTCCATCTATTGTGCCGAGTCCTCACTAGATGACCTGCCCAGTTCCACTTTAGTCTCATTATCCGGTCCACTGCATCGGTTACTTTTGTTCGACTTCTTATAACAGTATTGGAAATTTTATCTCTGAGTGATATGTCCTGGATAGGACGGTTCATAGCTCTTTGTGCTACGTATTTGTTTTATCGATTTTTAGTGTTCCGTTCGGAACACTTATAAGATTACTTCGGTGCCTGTCCGTCTGTCTGTCACACTCGATTTTCTCCTAAACTATTTGACATAGAAAATTAAAATTTGGCTCTAATATAGGAATTGATGGCCTCATCAGAGCCATGTAGTTTTGAAAGTTAAAATGTTGACTTAAGGGGTTTTGGAAGTTAACATTTTTTTTTACCAGGTCATTGAGTGGAGTGTCAAATAAAACTTGTAAAAACACGAGTTCAAAAATATATATATATATAATGTAATACTTGCGCACACTTTTCTTTGTATTATTTTTAAAAATCACTGTGCCCCCTTTATCTTGAAGTCAAAAAATTTTGAAAAAGTTCTGGAATATTCTCTACAGGGTGTAGATTGAACGAAAATGAAAATTGTCCCGAGTGCATTTCCTTTAAAAATTTATCTGATATATAAAAAAATCAAGGTTTTCAGTTAAGGTCGGAAAAAAACTTTGTTGAAAACTCATTTGGGGTGTGTTTTCTGAAGTCATTGATCAATTTATACCTGTGTATCAAAAATTTTTATTTGAAAAGCAATCAACGTAGGGAACACTAATTGCGCAAATCCGACTTGCACTTGGCCGGTTATTATTATAGTTAGTGTTAGTGTCTCGGCACCGCATGTAAGAACTGGTAGCACACCCTGATCAAAGGTTGTCCTTTTAAAACAAATGAATTATGCTTAAAATTTGTTCATTATGTCAACTAAAAACTTTTAAAAAATCCCATAATACTAGGGAAACCGTACAATAATTGACCTCTATCACGCCCTCCACCATTAAAATTGAAAGTAATGGAAAATAATTTAGTTTTTACATTTCTTGACTCCATGAACCCCGAAAAAGACCTATAACACCATATTGGGAAGTAACCACATTAACCCCCTACCCCATCCCTTAAACCTTTACATATTTTACTTTACAATATGCTTAAAATTTATTCAGTAAATCTACCAAAGAGTCTATAAATATCTCAAAATGCTATTAAAATTATATAACGAGCAAAAAGTACATAGCGCCTGATTTATGAACGTGAAGAACGATATGTTTAACTACGAGGGTTGTATGATAATTACCTGGTCTCGGTCAGAGATGGAGCTACTACTACTTAAAAGAATTACATTTTTCGTAAACATAACTTTTCACAAGAATCGTGTCAAGCAAGCGGAACTCGGCGAAATTTATTGGGACTATGCACCTTCGTTGTCGACCATAGAATATTGGACAGCTGAATTAAAACGCCGCCGTACAAGCATTTTTGATGATGATTGTCCAGGTCGTTCAAATGAGGGCACCTCATCAGAAATAATTGAGAAAATCCACGATATAGTGATAAATGATCGGAGAATGAAAGTGCGTGAGATTGCTGAGACTGTGGGTATCCCAAGTGAACATTTTAACAACTTATTTGGACATGAGAAAGCTTTCCTCAAGTTTGGTGCCGCGATTGCTAACAATTGACAGTAAACACGTACTTGTGCCAACTTCAAAAGAATGTTTGGCGCAATCGAAATGATGTTTGGCGTCCATTCGAAAATGTTGACGAAACATGGATTCATCACTGCACACCAGAGATCAAAGAATAGTCCAAACAGTGGAATTTCCATGGCGAATCGGCGCCAAAGCGTTCCAAAGAGACTTTATCTGTCAACAAAGTCACGGCCACAGTGTTTTGGGATGCACGCAGCATAATCCACGTCGATTACTTTGAAAAAGGCAAAACGATTAATTGAGAGTGTTATGTCAACTTACTGGATCGTTTCAACCATGCTGTGAAAGAAAAATGTTCGCATTTGGCGAAGAATAAATTCTCTTTGATCAAGACAATGCACGCGTGCACACTTGTGTCATCGCCATGGTAAAACGGATACGAATTGCTTCCGCACCACCATATTCGCCAGATTTAGCCCCCGGCGATTATTTCCTATTTCCGAATATCAAAAAATAGCTTGGCGGAAAAAAATTTGGTTCAAACGATGAGGTGACTACTGAAACAAACGTCTATTTTGAATGGTTGGATAAATCGTATTTTTTAGATGTAATACAAAAGATAAAAAAACGTTGAACTAAGTTTACGAGCTAAAAGGAGACTATGTTGGAAAATAAAAAAAAAATTGCATACAAAAATGTTTTTTCTTGTAACGGCCAGGTACTTGTCATACAACTCTCGGAATTTTTGGACAAAATATGTGATAACAATTCATGATATTGGTAGAAAACTAGAATATATACTCATAAGAAATACATTAGGCTCTTAATTAAACATAAAAAAATTATTGTATTGAATTTTAAATGCAACAAATACAATTAAACGGTCTTTTTCATCACTACTTTCAATATCGTTTTCTTCATCCGACGAAAATGTTGGCTCCTCGGTAATTAATTGTTACCCCTCTCTGGAAAAAGTAAACTTGTTTTTTCGAATTATTTTTCTCTTAAATGATAAACAAACACCAGATGTAGGCAGTCATCGATTTAATACGTCCCAACTGCAATCCATTCTGTTCATGTTTTTTGCAAAATTACACCTATCGTTATGGAAATCCTTATTTCTTGACTCGGCAACTTCCTCTGACAAATAGCCGATCGGTATTCTAAATTCGGGTTTAACTGCTACACCATGTATCAATATTTTATGCACCGTGGTATTAAAAGCAAATCATACAATTCGACATACAATATCGCTGTTACTCTGCAACAGATGCCGAACTTTTCTACATTTATGTTTTAACTACTGGTCATGACATCTAGGATATTTTTACATCGTTGAATCGACTCCAAATTTATTTCTGTTATTTCAGATGCCTTCTCTGCATTTTTGGAAAACCGCCTGGCAACATTTCACTTATTAGTACTTCCTTATCAGGCCCATTTTTTCCTAAACTCTTATAAGTGCTCGGTGGGAAACACAGCCCTGGGCAAATTATCCCAAAGGGATGATGTTCTCCATATAAAAGACTGCTTGAAAAGCGTAATATGCGGAGTAACAAGCTGAACCTCATACGGATGTGAAGTATTAGAGCGACGTGTATTTCAAACATGCACCCTTCTGGTAGGAATTAAGCGGGCTACATCCTTCGAATACTTTCCATGAAAATACTTCTAGAACAGACTCAAGTCGCCAACCGTCAGTTCCGGGTCTCCAATCAAACGAACAGCTCTTCTCTGAACAGAATCCAACAAATGCAGTGTGTCCTTGGGAGCGGAGCCCCAAACATGGGAGCAGTATTCCATAGTTGGTCGAATTTGAGCTTTGTAAAGAATTAACACTTGTTGCGGAGTGTAAAGCCTTCTGATTCGAAATAATATTCTCAATTTTCGGGAAGCTCTTCTTGCTATGCCTGCAACATGTTCATGCCAGGACATATTTGCTCCCAAATTAACACCCAAAAAATTGAGTGACGATGCTAGGGGAATGGAGTGCACCGACATGACTATGTCGAGTTTAGCAACGTTAACTTTTTTAGAAAAAACTGCCGTCTGGTTTTTTGTAGCGTTAAATTCCACTTGGTTACTGTCACCCCAAGATAGAATTCCTTCCAGGTCTTTATTAGGTTGAACGATCTCCTGGTGTCTGCGGATATTCGCCTGAGTAGCAGATGTTCGAGCGTTCAAAGTGAATGAAGAGATAAGCGTAATGTCTTCTGCAAAGCTGTAGATTGGATTCCGTGTCTTTTCTAGCAGATCGTTAATGTAAATGAGAAAGAGAGTAGGAGACAGTATGGAGCCTTGGGGCACACCGGCGTTGATAGTGAAGGTGTTAGAAAGAAATCTGTCGACGGCCACTCGTAAAGAACGCTCTCTGAGGAAACATGAGAGCCACAAACAGAACTTTTCAGACACGCTTTAAGAGCGTAGCTTAGCCAACAGTCCATCGTGCCAAACACGGTCGAATGCCGTGGATATGTCAAGAGTAATCGCTTGAGATTCTCCAAAGGGTTCAATTGCGTTGTTCCAAACATGTGTTACATAAGTCAGAAGATCTCCTGTTGATCTATGTTTACGAAAGCCATATTAGCGATCGCTAATAATGTTGAATCCTTCAAGATATTTTAGAAGATGCTGATTGATAGCTTTTTCCATGACTTTCGATATTATTGAAAGTAGTGCGACTGGTCGGTAGTTATTTGGCAAGGCCTTCTTGCCTTTTTTAGGTATCGGTTGAACTGTGGCACATTTCCAGCAGGAAGGAAATATTCCCTTTCTGTAGGATAGGTTGAAGCGTCTGTTTTTGAGAACTATGGCAGGTATTCCATCAGCGCCAGAAGCCTTTTTGGCGACTAGCTTCATTTGCTGTCTGCGATTACTATTCTTCTGCTTTTCGATGCAGCAGTGTGATCTGCAAACAGCGCCAAATTTTCATGGTCTGTCTTGGAGCTGTCGATTATGTGGATCTTAAATAACGTTGATGCAAGCGGCTATACTTGTGGTGCCCTGCTTCTTTTATATTTTCCTGTAAAGTTCTGCTGTACGATGCTAATCCAGAAAGATCTGTTGGAGTATACGGTTGGGTGATGTTTGGCAAGTAACTATACTTCATGAACTTTAGCACCACCTCTCTGCCATACCTGAGATAAATAAAATAAATAAATGTGAATGTGAACTAACCCTGAGAGATTTTTGAATCATTCTCACTTTAAAATAGAAAAATTTCAAATGATAAAACTTATAAATGGAAGTAGAGCTAGGTTAAGGCGAGATTTCAAAATTTAGTGACACAATCAATTCAAAATGTCGATATTTGGGATAACTTTTTAATGACGTTGTTATTTGCAGCTATCATACATAAAAGATAAAAAAAAATTGATTACATTAGCTGACGTCACAATGTCCTTAAAATTTGATGTGTGTCGATATATAGTATATAATCATCATGGGATTTGTGTGAGTGTTCCGAGATGCGAAACTACATCCATTTTTAGTGTTCCGTACGGAACACTTATAAGATCACTTCAGTGTCTGTCTGATCGTCTATCCACCCGATTTTTTCCGAAACTATCTGACGTAGAAAGTTGAAATTTGGCATTAATATAGGAATTGATGGCCCCATCAGACCCGTGTAGTTTTGAAAGTTAAATTTAGACTTAAGGGGGGTGAAACTGGAAGTGAAAAAAAAATTTACCAGGTCATCGAGTGGAGTGTCAAGGGAAAGCTTGTGAAAACACAAGTCCAAAAATATATATAATCTAATACTTGTACACACTTTTCTTTGTACTATTTTTAAAAAATTGCCAAAAATATCTGCCCCCTTCTTATCTCGAATAGTACTGATCAAAAAATTTTGAAAAAATTCTAGAATATTCTTTACAGGTTGTAGATTGAACGAAAATTATCACTTGTGCATTATCTTTAATAATATAATTTATCTGACATATATAAAAAAAATCAAGGTCGTCAGTTTTCAACGAACAAACTTTATTGAAACCTCATGTGGGGTGTGTTTTGTGAAGTCATTGATCATTTTATACTTCCGTAACAAAAATTTTTATTTCAAAAGCAATCAACGTACGGAACACTAATTGCGCAAGTCCAACATGCACTTG
The DNA here is from genome assembly GCA_019049505.1 of Pachyrhynchus sulphureomaculatus. Classification (NCBI taxonomy): domain Eukaryota; kingdom Metazoa; phylum Arthropoda; class Insecta; order Coleoptera; family Curculionidae; genus Pachyrhynchus; species Pachyrhynchus sulphureomaculatus. The sequence continues at coordinate 206,260,371 of CM032454.1, read as the reverse complement.
GTCGGTTATTTTCTTTATATTTCTTGATTCTGTGTATATCCGGTACTTAAGTAAGCTTTTATTAGAACGTGTGTCATAACTATGGTTAAAAATTAAAACAGCTGTTGAAATACAAATTAGTTGAACACACATTGCTCTTAAAATATTCCGCCAAATATTTTATCTAGAAAATAAATCGCATTGTTTTCATCCCAGCGAAGGAATACTTAATGAAGATTATATAAATAAATTTTATTTATTGCTAAAAATTTCCTTAGTGTTGTATCTGCTATTTTCGGCTAATTATTTAACTCCTAACTTTTATGAGTCCCTAAACTATTGTATTTTTAGTGTTCCATACGGAACACTTATAAGATCAGTTCGGTGTCTGTCTGTCTGTCTGTCTGTCACACCCGATTTTCTCCGAAACTATTTGACATAGAAAGTTAAAATTTGGTACTAATATAGGAATCGATGGCCTCATCAGAGCCGTGTAGTTTTGAAAGTTAAATTTTGACTTAAGGGGTTAGTTTCGGGGGGTGAAATCGGAAGTGAAAAAAAAAAATTTTACTAGGTCATCGAGTGTGGTGTCAAATGAAAGCTTGTGAAAACACGAGTTAAAAATATATATATAATGTCATACTTGCGCGTATTTTTCTTTGTATTATTTTTAAAAAATCGCGAAAAATCTCTGTCCCCCCATCTTATATCGAAAAGTACTTATCAAAAAATTTTGAAAAAATTCTGGAATATTCTCCACGGGGTGTAGATTGAACAAAAAATTATCACGAGTGCATTACCTTTAATAATTTATCTGGTATATAAAAAAAAATAAAAATTTCAAGGTCATAAGTTTTCATTAAAGATTGGAAACAAACTTTGTTGAAAACTCATTTGGGGTGTGTTTTGTGAAGTCACTGATCATTTGATACCTCCGTAACCAAATTTTTCATTTTAAAAGCAATCAACGTACGGAACACTAATTGCGCAAGTTCAACTTGCACTTGACCGGTTTTTTTATTTACTTTAATAATTTATTAATTTACTTCATTGTACACTAAAAAATAAGGATATCTAAGTTGTCCAAAAATAAGATTCAGTAGTTAATGTCAATACATTATTATCAAAGATTTAAATATTAAAATATACTTGTATATATTAGTAATATAACAAAAAATAAAAGTAAAAACTAACATCAAAAGAGATAAAAATTTATTTACTGTATAACCTCCTTTTCAATGATATAGGGCTAAGAGAAGAAATATTACATTCAGGATTGTGATTAAACCACAGTTTGTTCTGTGGTATTATTCATAAGATAATTGTAATTGGGCTTATTAGAACTAATAATAAAACTGAACTTAGGAAAGGGTTACAATTTATATAGCCGTTAACCAACATGTAAAGGAACGAAAGATAGTTATTTCTACACCTTATATAAAACAGCATTTCAGGCGACAATACGCTAACATTCCAGAAAAGTTATAAATCTATTCACTGAAGATAACATCCTGAAGCACAAATCTGGTGCACTTTCTTGAGTAGCAAGGTGTGACAGACATTGTCGAACGGCTCAGATAAGTTTCTACGTACGTAATTAACCTAGGGACAGAAAATGTAACTATCACTGCAGAAAGACAAACAGGTGAAACAAAACGTCGCCGCAAAACGAAGCCAGCTAGCTATTACCTATACATTCAAAGATCACCATCATCCATTAGCCGTCCTCGCCCACTGCTGGATATACGTTTCCTCTAAGAACTTCCATTGATCCCTGTCCTGAGTGATTTTAACCCAATTTCCTGCCACTTTTTTAATGTCATCGCTCTATCTTGTTGGTGGTCTACCTCTGTTCCTTTTGTCTTGTCGGGGTCTCCATTCTATTAGTCTTCTACGCCATCGGTTATCATCCCTTCGGCTTATATGGCCTGCTCATTTCCATTTAGATTGAATATTTTTCGGATACTATCTATTACTTTTGTTCGTTGTGTGATAGTTATGCTTGTTATTCTATCCTTCCTTGTGATTCCCAGCATAACTCTTTCCATTGCTCGTTGCGATACTCTTAGTTTGTTTGCTGACTGTTTTATTAACGTGAGTGTTCCGGCGCCATATGTGATTACCGGCAGAACGCATTGTGTTCATAAACTGTATTTTCTAAGTACATTGGCAAATTATCTTGCAGCATATCTTTCAGCTCCCAAAGCCGTCCATCCCAAACCCACACGACGGCGTATCTCACGGGTTTGGTTATCTTTGCCAATTTGTAATTCATGACCCAAATACTTGTAATTTTGGAGGGGCTCCACCTCGCTTTTGTTAAATTTCATATTAGATTAGTCATAAACTTGGTTAGGAGAGATCGTATTACCTTGTCTGATTCCATGGTCCGCTCGGTATTTACATGTGGATTCATGGAGTCTTACACTTGCTGTTACAATATAACCATATCAATAACAGAACGGCTTACATTCCTACCGTGAAACAATCAACGCCAGAGCATCCCTTCTGAAGGAAGAGGGGGAAGCTGAAAAAATGTTCAGCTCCCGGCACTGGTTCACGAATCTCATAGCCCTCAGCAGTGGTGAATGACAATCATAATCAGTTCTGTGGAAGCCGGTAAAGAACAATTCAGTTTGCCTTAAATGTCTTTGAGGTACATTAAATTTTACCAATGACAATAAAGTAGGACAATCTATCAACCCGTTAATTATCGAATACAGAAAATACTGATCACTCACCAACCACCTTAACAGAGTTAAGTTCATATGGCCTCTAATAATAGTATAATCATGGTCAGCTATTGCCATATCACACTTATAAGTACACAGTCGTAGAAACCTGTTCTGAATTTATTCAAGATTGTACTTATGTACTTCAAACATTGGCGACCAGACAATCGCTGAACTCTCCAGAACAGACCAACGTGCAGTATAGGACCCTTAATGAGGACAATGATAAATCCCTGAGATTTCTATATATAAGTCCCAAAATCTTACTGGACTTGTTAATAATACATACGTAATGATCACAGAAAGAGAGGCGATAATCAAATATTACTCCTAGATCCTTCACTTTGCCCAAACTATCCAACACTATTCCATTAATAACATAATTACTATTGACATTCTTATGTCCTCTAAAGAAGCTAACAGATTTATATTTAGATGTATTAAGCTGTAGACAGTTTGTCTCAGCCCAATTTACAAGTCTATCCAAGTCCGCCTGCAAGTCCCGGGCGTCCTGCACATTCAAAACCTTCTTAAACACTTTAAGATCATCGGCGAACATAAGGAAATCAGAGCTCAGTATATGACCGGCAATATCATTGACAAACAAATTGAAAAAGAGCGGAGAGCAATGGGCGCCCTGTGGCACTCCAGAAACTGCAATAAAACTATTTGATAGCACATTGGCAATTTTAACCTGATATTCACGCCCTTCCAGATATGTCTTCAACCGCTCTAGTAGAGAATCGTTGAATCCCAATACCTCAAGCTTAGCTAATAATAGGTTGTGATTAACCCTATCTAATGCCTTGGAAAAGTCGGTATAGTCAGCAGCCACCTGGGCCCTCTCCTCCAGAGCCTCTAACAAGTATGACTCATAAACGACGAGGTTGGTATCCGTCGATCTTCCCTGTGGAAATCCATGTTGTCGCGAAGAGATGACGTTCCTGCAGGATCAAGATAATTGCTTATATATTAGGAAATCAAACAATTTGGGAATACTGGATTGATTACATACACTTCTATAATTCCTTACACCATTCCTGTTTCCAGACTTGTAAATTGGATTCAGATAATTTTTTTAAAAATATTGTTGGAAAAATTCTCTCATCCAGTGACTTATTGAACAGATCCGCAATGGCCCACGTAAGTGTAGTGACTTCAATGACGCTTCAGCAAGTAATTCGGAATATCATCTGGACCCGCAGACATTTTGTCGAGCAGATGGCAGATAGCATTGAATACCTCGGTCATCGAAATCCTACGACAGTCAATACTTATTTCATTGCTGATCAAATTTTTATAGCACAAAGTTGGTACCGTACCTTTTTGAAACACGCTGAAAAAATACTTTGAAAAAAGATTAGCAATACTCAAGTTGTCACTACCCTCGGTGCCATCCAGGATCATATTCCGTGGAAACTCGTTAATCGTACGTTTGCCATTAACAAAATACCAAAACCTCCGCGGATTATCATGTATAGACCCAGACCCATTCAATTTAGCAACATACACGGCGTAGCATCCACCAATATTATAAATAAATTTAATTAATTGAGTATATCTGTAGTCTATTCTGATTTGCTACAGGGCAGACAGTATCGCCAGCAACTCCACGGTGTCCAAAGCTTTTTTAAAATCCACAGATATTAATATGAGTGGTTTGTTGTATTCTATAGATTTCTCTGTAAGGATTTTGATGGTCTGTACAAGATCGTTAGCACTGTATCCACTTCTAAAGCCAGCCTGTTCGCGTGGTTGATAAAAATCTAGTAAATTTCATTCCAATATACCTTGTTGAATTTCTCAGATGCCCCTCAAATAGAAGTTGTATTATGTATAATAATAATAATGAAAAATGTGCGCGGCATCTCTGAAAAACTTGACGAACCACATTTTAACGATCTAGTGGTAGCCAGCATGCTTCATTTTAAGGTGACGTTTAGTTTCACGAGTCTGTCTTTCTGTAACGATAGCTATATTTTCTGTGACTTAAGTTAACAACCTCAACAGATAAAGCAAAAAAAAAAATGATAGACAGCAGCAGTAGTTGAGGTAAAAACCATATTTAATAAAATGTCTTAACAATATCTTGAAGAATTTTTGATATGATACCGATTCAAAGCATTCGAGTGAAAAGAAAATATTTGTTTATTCCGTTCTTCTTAAAATTGCAATGGTCTTATAAATATTAACACCAGCTATTCATCTTCTTCTTCTTCCTCAGCCCTCTGTCATCCAATGTTGGACATAGTCCTCCCCTGTGTGCCTCCATCGTTCTCTGTTCTGTGCCTCTCTTGCCCAGCAGAGTCCTGCTACCAGTTTCATGTCGTCTCTCCACCGTGTCTGCGGGCGACCCTTGTCTCTTTTTCGCAACCAGGGTCTCCAGTGTTGAATCCGCTTGTTTCATCTATCGTCTGTCTGCCTCAATGTGTGTCTCGCCCATGTCCACTTCAGTGAAGCTACGTGTTGTTTCACGTCTATTAATTTAGTTCTCTGACGGATATCTTCATTTCTCACTCGGTCTTTTAATTTAATGTTCAACATTATTCTTTCCATCGCTCTTTGTGTCTTAGCTAGTTTATGCATCAGATCTTTGGTTATAGACCATGTTTGTGCGGCATATGTCAGGACAGGCAACACATACTGGTTGAAAACTGTTCTTCTCATTTTTAAAGCAATTTTCTGGTTCTTCAAGATGCCACTCTGCCTGCCGAAAGCCCGCCACGCTGATCTTATGCGTCTTTTTATTTCCTCTGACTGGCTTGTCTTCCCGCATCTAAGGCTCTGTCCCAGATAAATGTATTCATCGGTGCGCTTTATTACAGAGTCCTCGATAATAATTTCCATATTCTCGTTCATTCACTATTCATATTAAATGCAAATTCATTTTCTATAACATATTTCAACTTTCAGCTTGGTAGCGACGTTAAAGTTATCGCGAACTAATAAGTCAATGATTGATATATAACAGTCATTAATAAAAATAATTATGAGGTCAATGATCTTCACTTACTCTTTTCATTTGTATTCTATACTGGCCTCTGACTGGCTTGTCTTCCCGCATCTAAGGCTCTGTCCCAGATAAATGTATTCATCGGTGCGCTTTATTACAGAGTCCTCGATAAGAATTTCCATATTCTCGTTCATTCACTATTCATATTAAATGCAAATTCATTTTCTATAACATATTTCAACTTTCAGCTTGGTAGCGACGTTAAAGTTATTGCGAACCAATAAGTCAATGATTGATATATAACAGTCAATTATTAAAATAATTATGAGGTCAATGATCTTCACTTACTCTTTTCATTTGTATTCTATACTGGCCTCTGACTGGCTTGTCTTCCCGCATCTAAGGCTCTGTCCCAGATAAATGTATTCATCGGTGCGCTTTATTACAGAGTCCTCGATAAGAATTTCCATATTCTCGTTCATTCACTATTCATATTAAATGCAAATTCATTTTCTATAACATATTTCAACTTTCAGCTTGGTAGCGACGTTAAAGTTATTGCGAACCAATAAGTCAATGATTGATATATAACAGTCAATTATTAAAATAATTATGAGGTCAATGATCTTCACTTACTCTTTTCATTTGTATTCTATACAGAAAGTATGTTCCAAATGTGGAATCTTTGGCATAATGACACTACTCAGTACAGTCTGTCAAGTAAGAACGTGACCGTTTGTATTCTTGTGTTTCGAGAACATTTTTTGCCATCAGTGTATTCTTTAGTGTGCTAACAACGGCGCAATTATCTTAGCAAGTTGTCCAATCACCTCCTACATCAATAATCGCCTGGCATCTTGGAGGCATGCTGTCGGCGAGATTTTCTGCATAGTCTGCAAATTTTTCGAATCTCGCGAGACAACCGAGTCAAAGTCTTCAGAGTTTTTCCTCTGAGCTTCTTTCTTACAAGAGACCAACAGTTTTCAATAAGGTTGGCGTCCAGCGATTGTGAGGGCCACTCTACTGTCATATCGTGGGCCCAAGCGAGCCGCTTCGCAACGTGATTTTCGTCCACCAAAGGTTTCTTCAACATGCTTCGAAATTTGACATCATGAGCACGAAGATGTTGATCGCATGGCATACCTTCAAACCCGATTATTTTTAATTTTGCCGTTTCTTGATACATCGTCAATTTCGGCTCCTGTAAACAAGACACGATTCATTTTTCGACTTTCGAAGTGACTTTGCCTACCAAGCCACGTTCGGACAAGTCGTCGACATTTTTCGTCTCGTTAAAATGATTTACCCACTTCTTCACAAACGACACCGACTTTTTAATATATTTGCGAACAAAGAAAGACTGCCTCGAACCTACGCGCAATCAAGTGACTCATTTTGGATTTTATGATACCGATTTTTTGTTGAATCAGAATCGCATCTACCAAAAATGAATTATCGCGGACACGTTCTTACTTGACAGACTGTATATAGCACCACTACATCAACCACTTTGTTTTTGCACTCTACGCTCGTTTCGCTAATTATGTTATCTTCATCAGGAGCGATGATTGACTAAAGCTAAACTACAAGTAAGTATAAATAAGGTAGCTTGGTAGTTTAGCTTTAGTCAATTATCGCTCCTGATGAAGTTAACGTGGTTAGCGAAACCCGCGTCTAGTGCAAAAATAAAGCGTGTGGGGTAGTGGTGATATATACTGAGTAGTGAGAAAGAAACGATAGGGTGCAAAAGTAACTTTGTTTCATTACAAATATATCATTTAAAAAAATTAATGTCACCAACTTGTACCAAGTAGGCAACTTGTCTACTTTCCTGACGTGACAAATGATTTTTTTTCAAAGAATTCGGAAAATATTGTTGTCAACAGAAAATATTTTAAGTAATATGCTAATTAGAGGTTTGGCACACCTCTCTTTAACGTATGATCAGAAAAATGTTTAGTGTGCAAAGCACCTGAGATTTTTTCGGGTATTTACGTATTTTCGTTGCTATAAATAAGTGTTCGCGACGACCACCTACTATATTGTGATTTAAATATGGATTTGTTGTGACATTTTTATTCTGGAACGATATTTTGTTACTATGACTAAAAAGTAAAGCTTTATTCATCTCCCAGATATTCAGCCTATCTGTCGACCCTTCTGTTCCCAATAACTCCGGAACGAAATGATTCAAAATTTGGTACACGCATAATACGTGAAGTAAGGAAGTACCCTATGGTTCTTTTAAATTGAGTTTTTGAAAGAATTTTCCTAGTAAAACCAAATAAAAAAATCTACACAAATAGTAATAATAAATACCAAAAAAACTTTTTCTAAAATCAAACCAACAATAATCATTAAATAATAACTCGGAAATAACTAAAAACAATATTATTAAGTACATAAGGGACAGGCTACTAAAAGGCAGACCAGCAGCCAACCATTAGGCTAACAACGGATAAATCTATATAAAGTAAATTGTATGACATGAATATTGAAACTGACACGACAGTTTTGAACACGATAAGCATTGGCAGTGCCCATCGGATGCTCAGAGCAAAAATAAGAATAAATCTGAAGCAGGAGAGACGTAGATTGATAACGCATACAAAGATAAAGACACCAATAGAAATAATAGAGCAAAACACAGACGAATATCAATAATCACTGGAAAATCATATAAAACACATAAATTACCAAACAGATCTTGATGAACTAAACGCACAAATAACCAACAGCCTACTCATGACTACAAAACTAATAGTAACGTCAAAAAAATAAACACAAAAGTTAAGTAAAGAGACACAAAATCTCATGAATCAGAGACGACTATTAAGAGGTGGTCCTACAAACTGCATATTAGAATTGGCAGAAATAGACAAAAAAAAAATAAAGAAAAAGATCAGAAAAGACCTCAGACAGTACAGAATCTCGAAACATTGAAAGAGGGAAAAAGTTTGAAATATCTAAACAAACAAATGAATGAAGGGAGACATCAAAAAATAAAACTTATTAATAACGATAACCTAGAGATCGCACAAATCAAAGGGATAAAGGAAACTACAGAGAAATATTATCAAACGAATACCGCCATCGCCCGGAAAAGATGTTACAACAGATGAAATAATGGACGCCTTATAATTATGCACAACAACGAAGAACCAGGGGACGATGAAATAACTATAGAAATGATAAAGTATGGAGGGGCATCGATAATACAGTCTCTTCAGGCTCTATTTAACTGGTGCCTCATAGAAAGTCAAATACCAACACCTTGGGTAAACGCCTTGGTTGTGCTTATCTTTAAAAAGGGGAACAATTTTAAATTGGAGAATTACATACCCATCAGCCTGTTATCGGTACTATACAAAATCCTTACTAGAATCATAACATATAGATTAACGAACAAATTAGACAGTTATCAACCACGTGAACAAGCGGGATTTAGACGGGGATACAACACTTTGGAACATCTTTAAACAATTAGATTATTAGTGGAAAAAGCAAATGAATATAAGGTCACCTTGTGTATAGCAATGTTTGTCTACGAAAAAGCATTTGATTCTGTAGAGATATGAGCAGTCCTTAATGCCTTAAGTAACAGCTGAACTCTTCTTGAATACATACATAAAAATGCTACATCACAAATAATGCTTCAAGGAAAAACAAATAAAATCAAAATTAAAACAGGAAATAGACAAGACGACTATCCCCAAACCTGTTCACTTTGACTCTACACTTAAAGTGGGAAAATAAAGGAATACTAATAGACGGTGAACGATTAAATCACTTAAGGTTCGCAGATGATATCACTCTGATCGGTAACGCAAAAGAAGAATTACAAAAAAAATTCAGGTGGAATTTAAAAACAAGTCTCGAGAAATAGGTCTAAAAATAAACTTCACCAAAACCAAACATTTGAATAACGAAAGTGAAGATAACAGCCATAGAAGGTGAAAGAATAGAAAAGGTTCAAATATTCATATAACACATGGGCTGAAAAGTCCCGGGCCTAACACATAGATGGCGCTAGTTTTATTGCAGTCACCTTTTTTTCAGTTAATACTAACCTTCAAAAGACAGCTGTTAAAATTTCATGATATTCTATTCATTAGTTTGTGAGTTATTGTGCTAAGAGTGACGCTACTTTTGTTATTTTCAAAACAATGGATCAAAAACAATTTCGTGTTTTAATTTTACACTGCTTCTTGATGGGAAAAAATACCGTTCAAGCGAAGCAATGGCTTGAAAAGTGTTATGGGGACTCCGCTCCATCAGAAACAACAATAAAACGTTGGTTTGCTGACTTCAAACGTGGTCGTAGAGACACCGATGATGCAGAACGCAGTGGACGTCCAAATGAGGCGGTAACACCAGAAAACATCAAAAAAATCCATAAAATCGTTTTGAATGATCAAAAAGTGAAGTTGCGTGAGTTAGCTGACATCGTAAAGATATCAAAAGAACGTGTTGGCTTTATATTGCATGAGCATTTGACTATGAGAAAGCTCTGTTCAAAGTGGGTGCCGCGTTTGCTCACTGTTGATCAAAAACAAGAACGTGTTGATGATTCTGAGCAGTGTTTGGCCATATTTAAACGTAACAAACCGGAATTTTTGCGTCGATATGTGACAATGGATGAAACATGAATCCATCACTTCACTCCGGAATCAAAACGATCGTCATCTGAGTGGACAGCAACTGGTGAACCTCGTCCAAAGCGCCCGAAAGCACAACAATCGGCTGGAAAGGTTATGGCCTCGGTATTTTGGGATGTGCGTGGTGTAATATTCATCGACTATCTTGAGAAAGGAAATACCATCAACAGTGAATATTATATAGCGTTATTGGAGCGTTTGAAGGCCGAAATTGCAAAGAAACGACCGCATATGGCAAAGAAAAAAATTTTGTTTCATCAAGACAACGCACCGTGTCACAAGTCAATCAAAACAATGGCAAAACTACATGAATTGAACTTCGAATTGCTCCCACATCCACCGTATTCGCCAGATTTGGCTCCCAGCGACTACTGGCTGTTCGCAGACCTGAAAAAAATGCTCGCCGGTAAGAAATTTCGCACGAATGAAGAGGTTATCGCTGAAACTGAGGCCTATTTTGAGGCAAAAGATAAATCGTTCTACAAAAGTGGTATTGAAATGTTAGAGCGGCGCTGGAATGATTGCGTTGCTCTTGATGGAGATTATGTTGATGAATAAAGCTAATTTTGAACCAAAAAAAACCGTGTTTTCTTTGTTAGGCCCGGGACTTTTCAGCCCATGTGTTATTTAGGACAAAACATGGAAATATCAAAAAATAATTTAAAGGCTGACTCGGATAGAAGAGCCTCGTAAGCTTGGTCTGCGTTCGGAAGGTTACAATCTACATTCAAATTGGACATCCCAAATACAATAAAAGCCAGAGTATTCGTTCAGTATGTACTGCCGGTATTAAAATATGGCGCTGAAACGTAGGCTTTAAATAAAAGTATAATAAATAAACGGCAGGTAACCCAAAGAGCAATGGAGAAGAGAATGTTAAATATTGAACCCCAAGATCGTATTCCTAACATTGAGATACCAAGAAAAGTGACAGATGTAGTGCAACGAATATGTATATTAAGGTGGAATTGGGCGTGGCATATCGCAAGGCAGATGGACACGCCGTATAGTTGAATGGAGTCCTAGAGAACACAAAAGATGCAGCGGTAGACCACAGACAAAATGTACGGACGACATAAAAAAATTAGCAGGACACGATTGGATGCAAAAAGCAAACAACAAAGCTAGTTGGAGACAACTTGGGGAGCCTTACATCCGACTATGGATGGAATAAGCTAGTGATGATGATGATGATGATGAAATTGTATGTAAAAATGGCTTAGCGGAAGTAAGAGGAACAGGAGGATCTTATATCACCCTAAAAAGTGGCCACAAATTTTGCTAGAGAGCCAATAAAGATGAAAAAATTGGAGGAGTCGGTCTTCTTATACATAAAAGAATAGCAGAAAACGTTGTTCGGTTCAGAGCCATATCGGAAAGAGTGATTTCAGTAGATATACAGATGAGCAGAAAATGCAATTGTAAGATCATTCAGGTATATGCACCGACATCAGACAGGGAGGAACAAGAAATTGACCAATTCTAAGAAGATATAAACAAAGTATTACTACACCATAAAACAAGATATATCATAATAATCGTCCACTTCAATGCCAAAATTTGGGAAACCAGCGAATACAAATGAGAAGAGTGTCGGGGAGTACAAGGAACAGCAGAGGAAAAATGTTATCAAACTTTCTAAACGAAAATAACTTATACATTATGAACACATTTTTCCAAAAGCCAGAACATAGACGGCAGATATGGCAATGCTGATGCGATGATGATATAACAAGAAACGAAATTTATTATGCTTTATCAAATGACAAGAATATTGTAATCAACACGACAGTCCTGAACACGATAACCAATGGCAGTGACCATTGCCACAAAACTCATCCATATTCATGGCTGAACTAATAGCTATTCAACAAGTATTAAGCTATTGTATAAATTGCAAAGGAAATAATAATTTCATAATTTTTTCCGATAGCAGAAGCGGACTGAATGCAATAAACAACTCAAAACAAGCTAGTCAAAGAAAATTAAAATCTAAAGTTGGTTTCGGTAAAGAGCTACGTAGGAATTCCGCCAAATGAAAAAGTGAATCAATTAGCCAAAGAAGCCACTCTCTAGGGATAATATTCCTGGATGCAAGATTTCGTTACAGATTGTTTTCGAATTATAAAAGTTAAAATCAACATAGACTTGAAAAAGAAAATTGAAGAATCGACAACCGGTTGGCAAGGCAATGTTGCCTCACATAAACAAATCAACCTTGGTTCTATAACCAATATTATAGAAATTTTATACAAGTAATAAGTAGAATACGATGTAATCATACATAGCATCCGGTATATACAAATAGAATAGGAATTGCGGGGAAACAGGAGATATGCAACATTGTATTTTAGATTGTAAATTGAAATTATAGTGTCAAACTTTTCAGAAAACTTAAATCACAAACACAGTTGCCAATTAATCTGCAACATTTATTACCTTTACATAACATTATTATCTTAAAAGAAAAGGAAAAAAAGAGGAAAAAGAAAAAAAGAGGAAAAGGAAAAAAAAGAGGAAAAGGAAAAAAAGAGAAAAAAAATAAACAGAAAGGAAAAAATAAACATTATACAAATAAAAGACATTTATATAAAATGAGCTAATAATCGACTTTTTTTAAAGGAAGAGAAAAAAAACAGAAAAAATGGCCAGTTGGTTATAGTCAGTCTCAAAATACACACACACACACACACACACACACACATACATACACACATACATACTCGTTTTGAATATGTAAAAAAACAAAAAGATATATCTTTCGAAACTCTATTAAAAAACACGAACTGAGATAGGTTATAAGAACCAGGTAAGCCGTTATATGCTTGCGAGCGACATGTAAAATGGTTTGAGTACACAAGACGAATGGTTTAAGAGTTGTAAGTCGAAAAACGCTCAAAAATTTCCGAAAAAACATTTTCTTTTGTTGTTTTAAATAACAAACCCATCTCTAGATTTTAGTGTTCCCTTTATAATCCAAAAATTAAGTGTAGTTTATTTATTACAGGTAGTTTAGAAGCGAAACAGACGTAAAAATGGCGACCCAGCCTCGACTGGCGAATAAGCAGTACAATACACCCATCGGTTTGTACTCTCAACAGAATGTTCAAGAAGTACTACAGCGGGAACAACAGATATTGGCTAATGGAGCGATAGGGTAAGATTTTTTCGTTATTCTTTTAAATTAATTTAGTAAACACAATTTGTTTAATGATCTTGTTTAAACTATAGTAGAAGGTATAAAGAACAGAATTATTTACCTGTAAGTCTTCATTAGTATGATCTTTTCAAAAAATAATTGTATGTGAAAGCGACAAAATAAAAAAAAAATGCCATAGTCTGTCCTTCCCTTTGTTCTCGTTAGATCATCTGGGCATCACGCCTTGTTCCCAAAAGTAGGGAAGGGCGTGGTAAAATGGACTTTTTTTACAATAATTTTTATTTCATTTTCGCGTCGGATTAGGGAAGCTTGAGATCTTTTGCGAAAAAAAGGTATTCTTAGTTTAACACGATTAGACGCACCAATTCCGAGTTAAAATCGATACAGAATTTCCATGTCAGGAAAAGAGCCTATTGTCTAATATTATTACGGTTATTAGCAATACTTCAAAACATCCAGATATTTTTAAATGACCATACAACTAAATAATAATCAAGGAAAATATAATCATCAAATGAAACAAAAAACTTATTTTTATTTATCAAATCAAGAAAACAATCACAAAAGACCGCTAAAAAAGTCGGAAATATTAATTTAAAGGAAAAATAAAATCCATGCGTAATTTCCAGTAGGGAATATGTTCGATGCGGGCACCTTGTACAGTTATGCATTTCCTTAAGTTAGTGAGGAAAGCCCTTTGAACTTTAAATAACATGCCGGGATTATTCCTTATTTCAGCACACTGAAAGAAAATTCTTTCTAACAGCTCTTCTCTAGTTTGTACAGGAGTCGAATAAACAAGATATTTAAGGTTGTTTATGTTGTTTTTTAGTCTGAATTATCGCATGTGGGTTACCCTCATCTCATAAGTGAAGATTATGGGAGTTTATTACACCATCCCTAAAAAATCCCAATTCATCTGTAAAAAGCACTTTGCTTACAAATGTATTATCTTCTCGTTGCTTTTGTAGGAACCAATTAGCGAATTCCACTCGTGCAGGATAATCATCGAGTGACATAGAATGAACTTTTTGGAAATGGTAGGGATGGAGTAATTGCTTTTGAAGTGCTCTATGCACCAACGATTTGCAAGTATGAAGTGGTGCTGCCAGTTGGATCGTTTGTTATTAGGTCCAAAATATTTTCTTCTATTTCAATGGTACGAGCAGTTCTTGGACGACCTACTCCTCCAGGTTTTGGGATAAGACTACCTAAAAGATATCCAATAATAAGCACATAATTTGAAAAAGCAAGACACAATAAACCTGATTCCCGCAGATTGCAATCAACTCGTTCAATAGTTCTGCGATCAGGCAAGTATCGATCAGGAAATCGTTCTGCGTAAAGGCGAGCCCCTTTACTATCGTTACTAGAAGCTAAGCCATACATTAAATGCATATCCGCGTACTTGACAATAGTAAAATTTGGCATAATGAAATCGACCGCAATTTTTTGAACTTCCAAATTGGACTTGTGTGTTGACATTTGATTATATCATTGCACCTGGTAGAAGCCAGGTAATAGGCTATTTTTCTGATATGGAAATTCTTTATCGATTTTAACTGGGAATTGGTGCGTCTAATAGTGTTAAACTAAGAGTACTTTCTTTTCGCCAAAGATCTCAAGCTTCCCTAATCCGACGCGAAAATGCAATAAAAGTTATTGCAAAAAAAGTTAAGTCCATTTTTACCAAGCCCTCCACTACTTTTGAAGCACCGGTTGAATTATCTACGATTATAA
Organism: Pachyrhynchus sulphureomaculatus; assembly: GCA_019049505.1. NCBI lineage: Eukaryota > Metazoa > Arthropoda > Insecta > Coleoptera > Curculionidae > Pachyrhynchus > Pachyrhynchus sulphureomaculatus. The sequence continues at coordinate 206,245,149 of CM032454.1, read as the reverse complement.
GATAAAATTCCCATTCAGCACATAAACTTTACTTTAGAACCTGAATTTCATGTTTGTATCTTTAACGGTTTCTGAAATATTCAATGAAAACTCATCTTCTGGCTCCCCATTTGGGTGGCTGTAGCTCCCTAACGCGGGGAGATAGCAGACATTTTTGAAGGAACTTCTGACCTTATTTTGGCTCAATCTCCCTCATTTTTGACCATACCTTTTGGGACACTCTGTATATAAATATATATACCAAGTTTGAAAATGATATCTCACTTCTTTCGAAAGTTATCGTATCAACACACCAACAGACAAACTGACGGAAATGAGTGACTATGTTTTTTGTGATCTAAAAACCCTAAAACGTGAAGAAAAGCAACCAAATACAATGCTTTCCTTTACCAAGGAAGGTAAAAGTGACATAGATTGTAATAAAGACTTAGAAAAAGTCATTTCCTAATCTATTATTAATAGTTTGGTGAAAACTACGATAAAGGCAACTTACCCACCAGATCTATAATCTAAAAATCAAAAAATATATATACAAAGGGAATTTGTACAGGGTGAGTCAACGATAGAGTAAAGTTCATTATTTCATTTGTTTCGGGAATGACGAAAAAATGTTAAATACAATAGTTTTAGGGAATGTTAAGGTGCACACTTTAAAATTATTTTTGAGTATACAGAGTACTTCAAAATCGTGTGAACGATATAACAAATGTTTTTTTTTAAATGGAACATCCTATTTTCTAATTTATTTTTAAATTTTGCGGAAAATTTTATAACTTTTTTATTAATAATCTTATATACCTAAACCTAATAGTTTTTCTAATATTTCAATTTTTAAAAAAAAATACTAGTTTTCAGTGTTGTAAAAAATTGCCAGTAGTGCCATTGTTTCTGAAGGTAGAATACTCATAATTGGTACGAGCGTTCTATAGAGATGAAAGAAAAGATATATGTAAAGAAATTCATTTTTAGGAAAATTTATAACTGTTTTCTTTATACGTCACTTACTACAACAAATTACACTATTTTTACTTGCTTAATAGACATTCAAAATTTGACAATGCCTACATTTTTGTTTTGTCTTGGCAACTATGATGTTATAGCGTAAGTTTATTAAAGACAAGGGTAAAAAATTGAAAAATTCAAAATAAATCGGAAACTATTAGAAATAGGTATATGATATACTTAATAAAAGTTGGAGGGTTTTGTAAAATCTATCAAAAAAAAAAATAATATACAGGGTGTGTCTTTTAAATTTTTTTAGATTTTTCAATTTAAAATAGTCGAAATGCATAAATTTATTTTGAACACCCTGTAGTATCTAACTCAAATTTATTTACAATATATTTTTTTTATCTGTATAGAACGCTCGTACCAATTATGAGTATTCCACCTTCAGAAACAATGGCGCTACTGGCAATTATTTATAAAACTGAAAACTAATATTTTTAAAAAAAAAATTGAAATATTAGAAAAACTACTAGGTTTAGGTATATAACATTATTAATAAAAAAGTTATAAAATATTACGCAGAATTCAAAAATAAATTAGAAAATAGGATGTTCCATTTAAAAAAACATATGTTATATGGGCCACACTTTTTTGAAGTACCCTGTATACTCAAAAATAATTTTAAACTGTGCACCTTAACATTCTCTAACACTATTTAACATTTTTTTTCGTCATTCCCACAAATGAGATAATAAACTTTATTCTATCGTTTCCAGCCACTCTTTTGATGTCATCGCTCCATCTTGTTGGTGGTCTACCTCGGTTCCTTTTGTCTTGTCTGTGTCTCCATCATCGGTTATCATCCCTTTGGGCTATATGGCCTGCAATCTCCATTTAGATTGCGTAATTTTTTGGATAATATCTATCTTTTGTTTGTTGTCTGATAATTACGTTTGTTAGTCTATCCTTCCTTGTGATACCCAACATAGCTGAGTGTTTTGTTAATGTGAGTGTCTCGGCGCCATATGTGATTACCTGTAAAGGGCATTGTTCATAAACTTTCTTTTTTAAGCTCACTGGTAACTTATCTTGCAGCGTATCTCTCAGCTTCCCAAAAGCCGTTCATCCCAAATCCACACGACGATGTATCTCACGAGTTTGGTTATCTTTGCCAATTTGTAAATTATGACCCAAATACTTATAATTTTGGACGTCCTCCATCTCGCTTTCGTTAAATTTCATATTACTGTTCGTAACTAGATTAGTCATAAACTTGGTATTCTGAAAATTAATATTTAGACCAGTAGTTGCTGATGTTATTTGCAATTCGGTAAGCATTTGTTGAGCATCAACTAGATTGTTGGCTATTATGACAATATCATCAGCAAAGCGCAAGTGATTTAGGTATTCGGCATCGATGTTTATGCCTTTTCCATCCCCAATTAAATTCCTTAAAAGCATATTCTAACACCGCCGTAAAAAGTTGAGGAGAGATAGTATCACCTTATCTGATTCCACGTTCCACTCGGTATTTACCTGTAGATGCATGGAGTCTTACACTCGCTGTTGCCTTATTATAAATGAATTTAATTAACTGAGTATATCTGTAGTCTCTCATTTGCTGCAGGGCAGACAGTATCGCCGGCAAGTTCACGGTGTCAAAAGCTTGTGTGTGCAAGTGAACATATTTTCAATTAAATATTTAGGTTGTTGACTTGATTGATTAACTGACACACCGGTCCAAACAATTTTAATGAACAGTTGCGCATGTTGTTTCATTCGTTGCATTATTTCCTGACGAAAGCCTACGCGAAATAGATTATTTTTAATATTTACTTACATTTAAAGGAATCTTTCAAATAGAGCGTAGGATCAGGTTTCGTATTATACGTGGAAGTTAATTAGATTTTGGGTTACTGTACTACAAGAAAAAAGAAAATCCCTTGAAGAACAAAAAAGGTTCTAATGTTAACGGCAGTTGTTATTTTTTATATAATATTGTAAAAATGTGTCATCATCATCATACCTCCTGCTTTCAAGGCCACTGTTGGACGTAGACCTCCTCCAACCGCGTCCAGTTCTCTCTATCTTTAGCTGTTGCCACCCAATTCGTTGACATTCTCTTCAGGTCGTCCGTCCATCGTGTGGAAGGTCTACCTCGGCCTCCACTTTACAAGTTTTTTCGTCTATCTCCCGTCCACCATTCTGATGCCCAGCCCATCTCCACTTCCCTTTTGCGATGCAGTCTATGATGTCGTCCATTCCTGTTCGCCTGCGTATCTGAGTACAAATTAGTTAAAACAGTATAGATTACTTTGTGATTATTTATCAACATTTATTTTATATAAAATAAGAAAATAAAACACTCCTTATTCAATAAAAAACATAAAATTATTATTTTTCTTAGGAATTTTTTTTTTAATTCACTTGGTTCGGATTGGCTCACATCTTCAATAATGAAATAAGCACTATGAAAATTTTAAAAAACTATTATTGCAGGACTCATAATATTATTTCAAACTGTATAATTATTATATCATTTTGAGAAAAATCAAGAATTAACGATTTACATTTTTAATCCGAATTTCGGCAGTTAAGAGAACTATAATTTTCGTTTTAGGGTATCCAAATTTCGGTGTCTGACTTGAAAAGCCATTTTGTTCGAGAATATTCTTTAGCTTGTAGTCACATAGAATCTAGACTATCGGAAGCCTAGTTTTCAGCTTTAATAAATGGTGGGATCTTACTTTCCAACCAACGCTTTATTGTCTGAGCCTTAGTCTTTCTTCTTTTCTTGAATTTTTCCGTTAATAAATGGTTAGGAACCCTTTTATTAACCTTCTCCCCTTAATCTCATTTAAACTTAATTTTGAATACTCGATACATTGTGGGCGCAGCGTTGTGTATTTCAAGTCAAGTCACTTCTTGTTTTCTTAGAGATTTTCTGTCGATACGGGAACATCCGGAATTAATATGGTTCGGGTACAACAACGTTGTTGCGCGTTATCCATAATATTCTTGCAATAGTACTACACACGAATCTTTCGACAACTGACAATGATTTTAACATCAAAGAATCTCCTGCAAATTTTTCCCTTCTGTAAACAACCCTAAAATTGTAACAGGGTTTTCGTATTTTCCCCATTCGTTAGCAACCAAAGGAAAACTGAGTTGGACATGTTTTATTTGTTTGTGACATTATGCAATTTGGTCTTTAGTGCTTGAAGATGTGCCATAGTTGACATAAAACCTGTGGCAACTATTAAGAATGATTAATTGGGAAAGTTATGATGGTTTTATTCCATATGCACCGAAAGATATTCTTGAAGTGCTTACGCTGTGCCCTTTAAATAAAAAAAAGTCAATGTATTTTAAAGTTTTTTAAAAATATCTATCTAAAAGAATTTACAACATAAATAAAATAATGAAAACTGCATAGTCAAAATAAATTTTAAAGCTCGTAGAATAAAATATAGCCCGCATGTTATTTGAGATCTTTTCCGAATTTCGTTTATATTTTTGCACCTATAAATACATTTTCGACTTAAAAATAAAGTGGTATCTAATTTCGAATCGCTATTAACTGACAGAGTCGGCTTTAAGCTGCATAGATCGTTTAAAGAGAGACAGAATGAATTGCTTGCATTCATTTTTAGAAATTATTTTCTAGATGAATTTCTGAATGAGTGTTTAAATGGAAGAATTATTGCAGAACGAGAACGACTCGAAAGCAATACGACTTTCGTACAATTGATCCAACGTCAGGACTTTGGTATGGATTCTGATACTTCCCAGGCTTTACTTCCTATATATGACTACCTAAAATTGCCCCACTAGACTTTTTAAAAAAATGCCCAAGCATATCGTCAAACTTCAAAACCAGTAGCTAGGGGGGTAAGGAAGATAAAGCAACAAAAATATTGCGCTATGGTAAAGATGGCGGGCTGAAAGCAGAGAACTAAGATGATGTTGAGACAAGAACACAATTAGACCTCTACTAACGTACACAGCGGAAACATCAAAAATAAAACAAATAGTCGTAACAACCGAAATGAAAATAGTGCTCAGAATAGCGGACAACATTTCATAGGGTAGAGGAGAAGCATGGGTAGATCCCACAAATGTTGAAGCGAGACGCTATTGAGTTACAAAAATTATAACTCGCAAATTAATAGACAAAATGTTATTAAAATTTACACGAGCTGACACTAACTGAAAATCATATGGTTTTTTTGTTGGTGCTGCCATCTCTTGAAAAGTCTCGGAACTTTTTACCCCATGTAAGTATGTGGTAGCGTCTTCTTTTAGACTGGCTTTTAAGACGGATAAATTAAAAGTAACGGGTTTGGCATGTAATCAATTTAATGTTGAATTATAAGATATCAACTTTACACAAAATATTATTTTTGCATGAAAACCGTCAAATAACACAAAACCTCTAAGAAATAAAATATTCAACAAAATATATTCAGTCAGCATATATCAGCAGCAGATGGCAAATATTTTAGAGCCTCAAACAATGAAACTTTGGGAACTACTTCTTCTTCTTGTGCCGATCTGTTATCGGATATTGGTGATCATCTATTAGGGCTTTGTTTACAGCGGTCCAGAATAGTCCTGATGTTGTTGAGAACCATGTTCGCAGGTTTTTCAGCCACGAAACACGTCTCCTACCTAGCCCTCTTCTTTCGTCCACCTTGCCCTGCAGTAGCAGTTGGAGTAGACTATATCTTTCCTTGTTTCTCATGATGTGCCTAGATATTCGAGTTTTCTTCTTTTAATTGTATTAACAATTTCCAGGTCTTTGTTCAAGAGTCTTGTTGGTAGTGTGCTCTGTCCAAGATATTCTAAACATGCGCCTGCACAGCCACATCTCGAATGCTTCCAACCTTTTACCCGATGCCGTAGTTACAGTCCAAGACTTCGCCCCATACAGAAACACCGGAAAGAGGTAGAGAGTCTTTTTAAACTGTGATAATGACTTCTGAACACTTTGGCCATTTTTGTATAGGCTGTTCTCGCTTTTTCTATTCTGCATCGAATCTGCAGTGTCCAGTCGCATTCTTCATTTACTGTGGTACCCAAGTAGCAAAAGATATCAATCTTTTGGTTGCTAATGTAGAGTTGTCCCAATAATGCCGAGTTTTTGCTGATGATTATGTGTTTAGTCTTCTTTGTATTTATATCTATTCCGTATTCTCGACTGATATGTGTAACTCTGTCCATCAGCATTTGTAGGTCTTGTAAATTGTCTGCGAATATTATAGTGTCATTAGCGAATCTAATGTTGTTAATTCTTCTTCTATTAATGTTATTCCTGCGAGATATCGTGGAGTGCTATGCTAAATATTTCTTCTGCGTATACATTAAATAAGAGTGGTGACAAGATACATCCTTGGCGTACGCCACGTTGGATTTATATGTTTTCTGATATTTCCCCTTTGACTCTGATATTGGCTGTTTGTTCTCAGTAGAGTAGATCTTTCTCATCTATTCCGATTCTTTTTAATATATCTATGAGTTTATGGTGTTGGACTCTGACGAATGCTTTCTGGTAGTCTATAAAGCAAGCGTGTATATCACAACTGACGTCTCTATATCTTTGAAATGGAAGCTGGGTGCAGAATATCGTCTTACGGGTGCCTGTGGTTCTCCTGAATCAAAACTGAGTGTATCCCGTGTATTCTTCACAAACTTTATATAGTCTGTGGTGTATAATCTTCAGAAAAGTTTTTAACAGATGACTCGTAAGGCATATTGTTCTAAAGTCATGGAAAAGGTTATCAATCAGCATCTTCTAAAATATCTTCAACGATTCAATATTATTAGCGATCACCAATATGGCTTTCGTAAATATAGATCAACAGGAGATCTTCTGACTTATGTAACACATGTTTGGAACAACGCAATTGAACACTCTGGAGAATCTCGAGCGGTTGCTCTTGACATATCCAAGGCATTCGACCGTGTTTGGTACGATGGACTGTTGGCTAAGCTACGATCTTGTGGTATGTCTAAAAAGTTCTGTTTGTGGCTCTCATGTTTCCTCAGAGAGCGTTCTTTACGAGTGGCGGTCGACGGATTTCTTTCTAACACCTTATCAATCAACGCCGGTGTGCCCTAAGGCTCCATACTGTCTCCTACTTTCTTTCTCATTTACATTAACGATCTGTTGGAAAAGACCGGGAATCCAATCTACAGCTTTGCAGACGATAGTACGCTTGTCTCTTCATTCACTTTGAACGCTCGGACGTCGGCTGCTCAGGCGAATATCCGCAGACAGCAGGAGGTTGCTCAACTTAACAAAGACCTGGAAGAAAATTCTATCTTGGGGTGACAGTAACCAAGTAGAATTTAACGCTACAAAAACCCAGGCGGCAGTTTTTTCTAAAAAAGTTGCTGAACCCGACATAGTTATGTCGGGGCACTCCATTCCCCTAGCATCGTCATTCAATTTGTTGGGCGTTAGTTTGGGAGAAAATATGTCCTGGCACGAACATGTTGCAGGCATAGCAAGGAGAGCTTCTCAAAAGTTGGGAATATTATTTCGAACCGGAAAGCTTTACACTCCACAACAACTGTTAATTCTTTACAAAGCTCAAATTCGACACACTATGGAATACTGCTACCATGTTTGGGGCTCCGCTCCCAAACATAACCTGCATTTGTTGGATTCTGTTCACAGAAGAGCTGTTCGTCTGATTGGAGACCTGGATCTGACCGGCGGCCTTGATTCGCTGGAACATCGAAGAACGGTTGGCGACTTGAGTCTGTTCTACAAGTATTTTCATGGAAAGTGTTCGAAGGATGTAGCACGCTTAATTCCTTCCAAAGCGGTGCATGTTAGAAATACACGTCACACTGGTGCTTCACATCCGTATGAGGTTCAGCTTGTTACTCCGCATACAACGCTTTTCAAGCAGTCTTTTATATGGAGAACATATTCCCTTTGGAATAAATTGCCCAGCGCTGTGTTTCCCACCGAGTAAAATTTACAGCGATTCAAGAACAACGTGAATCGCTTTTTCCGCACACATGCTGCTCCTGGAGCGCTTTAGGGACTTCCTTGCAGCACGTGTGCTAGACCCATAAAAAAAAAATAAATAAAGTCGCTGCAAGTTTTAGGAGCTGTTTTCTCGGGTATGGTTATGAATGTGGATTTAAGCCATTTGGAAGGAACCCGTCCGGTATTGTATATTTGATTGAATAAGTTAGTGAGCCTTCGTATGTGATTGTCATCTAGTAGTTTTAAAAATTTTCCGTATGTTTCATCGGTGCCAGGAGACTTCCCATCTTTTATTAACTTCCTCTTCTGTTATAGGTGGGCCCGTAACGCATTCTTTTACAGGTGTGTCTATGCTCTCATCCCTAAAAAGGCTCTGCATGTACTGTTGCAACACTTCCATTGTTTTTTGTTTGTCTGTAATCCAACGTCCGTTTCCGTCCACTAGGTTTGTTGGACGTCGTTGTTTGTATAGTCCCGCTGCCTAATTGACTTTTTTGTGAAGATTGAAATTATCATTCCTCCTTTCCAGTTCTTCAATCTCTACATTTATTATGCAGCCATGCTTCTTTAGCTTGCCTTATTACTCTTCTTATCTCATTGTGTGTTGTACTCGGTTTTGTATGTACAGGGTGGTCCAAATTGGACACTTTTATCTAAAGGAGATAGACGAAAACTGATGTCGGTGTCTGAGGCTCAATTTTTATGATAAACTCAAGAGTGAAAACCGCATATCGATATCTAGTACCGTTTCAGATATACAGGGTGTTTTTCAAAAATCTGCATTTTAGAAAAATGTTTGTAATTCTTTTCCTATTGAAAATTTTTGATTTCTGTAAAAACGTTCTCAAAGCAGTTTTTCACGTAGATTTCAACAGTGTAAGTTATATTTGTTTACAACTAATATTTTAATAGTTATTAACGTAAAAATATATTTTTTAAATAGGATACCCTGTATATTTTTCTTTATCCGAATAGAGCTTTAAATTACCATTCTAAAAAATGTAGCACACTTCATATTTCGCTTAAATCTACTTCAAAATATAAAGGTTTTCAGTTTTTACGCGAGTTTTAAATGCCCATTTTGTGCAGTAGGCTTTGGACGGAGCGGCTGTATGGTTTAATTCAATTGTTTACTCATAGTTGTCAAATTTTACTTCAGGGTCAGTTACTGAATTCTCAAATAAATCGCAATGAAGTTTAAAAATTATGAAAAATGAGATATGATAGCATATTTCATACAAACCGGAGAAGATTCGGAAGAGGCAAGTAATTTGTACCACGAACGGTATTTAGAGAGGCGTCAACTCTTCAAGGATGTATTCGCTCGATCGCGACATAACCTAGTTAATACTGGCCAGTTTGAAAAGAAACGATCCAAAAATTGTGCATCAAACAGGGATAAGGAGTTAGAAGAAATAGTAGTTTTAGGAACTATCGGAAATAATCTCAACACTTCAACCCGACAGTTAAAAGAATTCACTGGACTACCAAGAACTAACGTAAGTCGTACTTTGAAGAAGCACAAATTCACGCCATATAGGACAAGAAAAGTACATTACCTTACAGACGGAGATTTTCAACGGCATATGGATTTTTGCCAATGGTTTCTCGAGAATTGTAACTATGTTCCGAATTTTCATTAAATTGCATTTGGACAGACGAAGCTTATGTAAGCAATGCAGGTATTTTTAACCGTTACAATTCTTATACGTGGGCACAAGAAAATCGTCATTTAGCTGTGGAGCAAAGAACTCAAGGCAGATTTGGATTTAATGTGTGGGCCGGAATTTTTAGAGGTAGGGTTATAGGTCCATTTATTTATGAAGGAACACCCACCTTTCAGAGATATTTGGAAATTTTAAGGCACCAAATAGAACCTCTTGATGAATTGCCATTAATGGACCTTAAAAATATATTTTTTCAACACGACGGGGCACCCCCTCATAACGCTGCAGTTATCAGTAATTTTTTATCAGCCAAGTTCGAAAATAATTGAATAGCCAACCAAGGTCCGAACCGTTGGCCGGCAAGGTCACCGGATTTAACACCCATGGACTTCTATCTCTGGCGAAGATTGAAAGACCTAATTTTTAAATTGTCGACAAACATCAGGCAAGAGTTAGAAGTCGCAGTGATACAAGGTCTTGCAGCCCTCACACCTCTTGAACTAATCAACTCGCTAAGAAGTGTCTAGAAAAGGTGCCGCCTATGTGTAAATGAAACTGGTCGACATTTCGAACATCACTTATAGAAAATTGCTTTGTTTTAGTTTGCCCTACTCGGAATAATTTGTTTTATTGTTTTTTTGTTTTATTTTCTACATAGTTTAAAGTACTATAGCATTTAGTAAATTTCATTTTAGAGTTACTTCTGGGAATTTTTTTTTACGATTTGACTGCTATCGGTAAACAATTGATATTGCCGCTCCGTCCAAAGCCTACTTCACAAAATGTACACACTCTGTACACTAAAAAGTAATTTGTTTGCATTGTCATTATTTGAGTTTTAATGTACAATATTACAATTTTATATAATATTTACATTACTTTTTATATTATAATTTATTACTAGTTTTATTCATATAATTTTTAATATACTTTTTGTCAGTTATGTGTGGATTTTCCTAATAAAATTTATAAGTTACAGTTGCTTCTCTCGACAAACCATTATTTCGATACTCAAAATTTAATTGGAATAAATTGAACACATTTTCTATCTAAAGCACACATGCTTTAATTTCAAATAAGTTTCTGTTAGCACTTAATAGTACCACAAGTTGGAAATTCTAATTAGCTCTCTAGCTTTCTTTTGGCAGCCAAAATAAACAAATCTTTCACAGTTGACATCAGAAATATATGTTTACAAGTATTTGGAATATTTTTGATTTGAAAATGTGATAATTTATGTAGATTCATAAAATTTTTAGATACATGTTTTACATTTATAACGTTGCAAAAATAGCATTCATAAATTTGATAATATGGCTTTTAACAGTGGTAGTCGAGGATTTTTAGGAGAATGTAAACAGTAAAATAGCAGGATACTTTGGATATCAGTTGCATATCGAGGTGAAGGATTTTCTATCCTTTAGGAAGCTCTTAACAAAACCAAAATATGTTAGAAAAAATAGGAATCGCACAGCTATATTTTTCTTAAAAAAGTTTAGCGGTAGTAGACGTGCAAAAACTGTTGGAATTTGTTTATTCACGCTTAATTTGCAGCACCTGTAAGATAAGTAAATTTCTGCAAAAATTCGCTACATTTTCAATTTTATTGATATTGTCTTCTGACAGCGTATTATTAAACATATTTTAATGAAGCTAGACACCAAAAAAGCTCCTGGCGCTGACGGAATACTTGCCATAGTTCTCAAAAACTGTGCGAGGGAACTAACACCAGTTTTTTGTAGACTTTTCAACTTATCCTACAGAAGGGGAATATTTCCTTCCTGCTGGAAAGGTGCCTCAGTTCAGCCGATACCTAAAAAAGGCAAGAAGACCTTGCCAAATAACTACTGACCAATCGCACTGTTCTCAATAATATCGAAAGTCATGGAAAAGGCTATCAATCAGCATCTTCTAAAATATCTGGAAGGATTCAACATTATTAGCTATCACCAATATGGCTTTCGTAAACATAGATCAATAGGAGATCTTCTGACTTATGTACCACATGTTTGGAACAACGCAATTGAACACTTTGGAGAATCTCAAGCGGTTGCTCTTGACGTATCCAAGGCATTCGGCCGTGTTTGGCACGATCGACTGTTGGCTAAGCTACGCTCTTATGGTATATCTGAAAAGTTCTGTTTGTGGCTCTCCTGTTTCCTCAGAGAGCGTTCTTTATGAGTGGCAGTCGACGGATTTTTTTCTAACACCTTCACTATCAACGCCGGTGTGACCCAGGGCTCCATACTGTTTCCTACTCTCTTTCTCATTTACATTAACAATCTGCTGGAAAAGACCGGGAATCCAATCTACAGCTTTGCAGATGACAGTACGCTTATCTCTTCATTCACTTTGAACGCTCGGGCGTCGGCTATTCAGACGAATATCCGCAGATAGCGGGAAAAAGACAGCCCATTTGCAGATTTTTTGGTTGATTTAGACAAATTTTACGAGTATTATTTATAGTAAAATATGTAAGGAGATAAAGGGTGTGGCAGGAGGTGAAAGAGGGTGCTTCGTATATATGGTGAAAAGGTCTTTTCAGGGTTTGTCGAGTCAAAGAAACTGAAAATTAAGTTATTTTTCAGGTCTTTTACCGTCAATGGGAGAAAAGTTGAAAGAGGTCGAGTGGTATGGTTTCAAAAGTATTATAGGAATTTTTCCAGGTTGTTGATTGCGATAAATAAACAATTTATTTTTTAATACAATTTGTCTAATTTCCTTAATCTACCAATTGGGTAGAACTAAATCCCGGTTCTAAAAATGACAGTTGCAGGTTCAAAATTAGTTTTGATGATCTAGTTATTAAATGATGCCATACTCAAAAAATTATGCCTTCGATATGTTTAAAGTTTTAATCTTGTTGGTGTAGTTTTAGACTTTAAAAGAAACCCAAATTTTTTAGTAAATCAGGTTTAACAAGTTTTGAATTTGAATTTGTTTAGTGAATCTGACTGTAGAGACATCCCTATTATAAGCTATTTATAAAACAAAATAAAATTTGAAAGAAAACGTATGTGATTGCCAATGTCAACAAGTTATATTTTTTTTTATTTGAAAAACTAAATTGACAAAGATAATTATTTTCGGAGACATGATTCACTTGAGTATTCCTAAAATAACTCACCGATGAAAATCTGCTTACTTTTCTGAATCATGTGATCATTTGACTTATTTGTAGAACTTTGAGAAACGATTTTAATGACCATTCGACAACGAAAGATATAGTATTAAGTTTATACGAAGTATATACGAAGTTCGAAGCGGTGTACTTAACGTTTATTTATTGCCTTTACTAATTATATTTTGTCTGTGATATAGTTTGTAATTAATTAACGATTTTCGTAAAAATGGGTCCTGCAGTTGAAAGGTGATTATTATTTTTAAGGTGTTTGTTTTTTTGTGACATTTTTGCTTTGAAGTTTTATCTATGGATTTGGTCCATATGTTAGTTTTTCTTCATATATACATATTTTTCCTTTAGTAAGGGAAGTAAAAAAATAATAAATTGTTTTGGGTCTATTAAATCCACAAAAAATACAAAATATCTTTACTCTTGTTACGTCGCCTTGTCAAGGGGTGATTATTTCTAATTTTAGTTGTTATTATTCTACCTATTGCAATTCCGTTTATAAAGTTCTCTTTTGTTAATACTCTTTTCATTTTTTTTAGGATTGATTTTACTAATCCAGCAGTAGGTAAACCAGCCAATTTACAAAATTCCGCTGTTCTTCGTATGTTAGAAGAAGAAGAGAATAGGCGAGGTGGACGAGCTGGTAAGATTATTTTTTATATAGCACTGGCGCCGTATACATTAAGCCCTAATCACGGAGTTTCAAATATAATAAATGAAAATATTGATAACGATACGTCAAAGAAATTTATGAACTTAAGATATTGTCTCTATTTTTAAGGTCTTCTTACTTCATCAACATGATGCCGCATTATTTTTTCTGTTTCTAATAGGACTAAGTCGAAAGGCACAAAGATTTAAAATTTAGATACATAAGAAAGATTTTTAATTAAGGTATATTTGAAACTCCTGACAGGTAGTATAAATAGAGCAGAGCTGTCCACAATACCCAATTTAGAGCACTTTACATCCTTACTATTCCTATATGTCCTCAATTTAGAAGTTAATGTGTATCATTACTTCAAATAAATATTGAGAAGAATTTATTGCTTGTCTGCCCTGAAAAAAAGAATCCACATTTTGCTCTCGTTAATTTGTAAGAGCTATGATTTTTTATTGTTAAAACCATAAAGCAGGACTTTTTTCTAAAGATTAGATTAGAAAAATTTCCCAGAAACATCTTTTAGTTTTCAACAAGAAATTGTGATTTATAGGTAATATGGGCTCCAAAATATAATGGGGACCAAATTTAGAATTTCTCTTTTATCTAGAAGATATTAGTGGGTATGTGAATTAATTTTGAGGGATTTTTTGGTAAAAATATGGCTTTATTGTAAAAAAATTATTACAAATTGATTATTTAAAGTATTGTCCATCGCTAGCCACTACTTTTTCCCCTCTTTGTGGCAGCATATGAACACCACGTTGAAAGAACGACTCTTCTTTTGAAGCTATCCACGAATTGATCCATTTTTTGGTATAAGTGATAATCAGAAGGAGCAATGTCTGGTGAGTACGGTGGGTGAGGTAGGACATCCCATCCAAGCACTTCTAGCGTTTCCTCGACAGTTTTTGCAACAAGTGACCGAAGGTTGTCATGTTGAAAAATCACTGTGTCGTGTCTTTTGGCATATTGCTGTCGTTTTTCCTTCAACGTTCAGCTCAGTTGCATCAATTGTTGTCGGTAACGTCTCTCAGTAAAAGTCTCGTTGGGTTGAAGCAACTCATAATACACTATACCGAGCCATGAATATTCGGCTTTGGCCAGGATGTTCATGGTTCATCTGGCTTCACCAATATTTTTTTGCGCTTTTGGATTATCGTATCGTATCCATTACGATACGATTTACGATATGATGCAAAAAACCTTTGCGATTGTGTATTTGAAGCAGTCGTTCACAGGTGAAAAATCGCCTTTCAACTTCTCTCGGTTTCAATTTGTACTTGCTTTTAAATCATTTCCAGTGCATGTAAGCGCTTGGAAGTGGTTGTGCGATCAACTCCTAATGATTCTGCAAGTTTTTTCCATTTGGCACTGGTTTTCATCGAGTAAACTTTTTCAGCTGGTGTGGAACGTTCTTTGTCTTCCGTGTCGAAAGCACCACTTTTAAAACGTCGAAACTAGTACTCACATGTTTTTATCGATGGAATATAATCATCATCAGTTTTCGATAGCAATCGATGACTTTTAACAGCGCTTTTCTTCGAAATAAACAAGAAAAGTAACGCTTCTCGCAAATGGTGTTTTGTTGGCACGTAATTCGACATATTCAATGCTCAAAAAAAAAATGTTGTTTACACTTCGGCACAATAACATATAAAGGGTCTTCCATTTGGGACTTGACAACTTTGAAATTTCACTGTTAACGCACCCTTAAGCCAAACACCGAACTGTCAACGTCAAAACATTCAGTAAAGTCAACATTTTCATCATGGTGAAGTACACGAACGAACAACGTTTACAAATAATTAAAATTTACTACCAAAATTCGAAGTCGGTGACTGCAACTTTAAGAGCGTTAACGCCAATTTTTGGTCGTAATTCTCGTCCCAGTAGACAAGCAATTCATAGTCTAGTGAAAAAATTTGAGTTAACATATTCGCTGCTGGATGTTCCCGTGCCAGTGAGACAACGGGTTGGTCGAAGTGGCCAGAATATTGCTGCCGTTCAAGCGTCCATTTCAAACGAACCAAAACAGTCGATTTCACGGCGTTCTCAAGAATTGGGCATCGCTCAGACCACACTATGGCGAATTTTGCAAAAGCATCTTGGCCTGCACCCTTATAAGTTAAAGTTAACTCAAGAACTAAAGCCACTCGATCATATGCGTTCTCGAATTAGGCTCTAGAAATGTTGGAAGAAGATGACCAATTTCATCGCAAAATCATCTTTAGTGATGAAGCGCATTTTTGGATAAACGGCTTCGTCAACAAACAGAATATGCGTTATTGGTCGGGTGAAAACCCTCATGTGCTTGAAGAAACATCACTTCATCCACAAAAAATTACTGTTTGGTGCGGTTTTCATGCCGGTGGTGTCATTGGGCCGTTCTTTTTCGTTGATGAAAATAACCGTCACGTTACAGTCAAAGGAGATCGCTACAGAGGCATGTTGCAACGTTATTTCTTTGATCAATTGCATGGGCTAGACATTAATGATATGTGGTTTCAATAAGACGGCGCCCCAAGCCACACAGCGGGTGTAACAATCGACTTACTGCAATCTAAATTCGGTGAACGTGTTATATCGAGAAAGGGTCCCGTCGAATGGCCGCCTAGATCGTGTGATTTAACACCTCTAGACTTCTTTTTATGGGGGTACGTTAAATCATTGGTCTATGCTAACAAGCCTGCGTCGTTAGAGGAGCTCAGAGCCAATATTGAAAGAGAGATAGCGGCCGTTTCCGTCGAAATGTGTGGCCGAGTCATCGAAAATTGAGTTCTACGAATCGACCGCTGCAAACGTGCCCGTGGTGGACATATGAATGAAGTCGAATTCCATACATAAATGTTTTGATTGTACTTCAAGCCGATAGTAAAATTTTCGAAATGTCTCAAATGGGTTGCGTTTTATTTCAAAAAAAGTTGTCAAGTCCATAATGGAAGACCCGATACTAAGCCTAATGGTGGTACTTCACCATGAATATAGCAACAGTGTGCCCTGCTGCGATATAATATAAGTTATGCCCTCTATTAGAAATCTCTCAAAATTAATTCGCATTCCTTATATAAAAAATCTTAATTTTTATTCAGTCAAGGCATGCAAGCAGTGAAGTCGTGCAACGCAACATCAAAATCCTGATTTAAATCAGCCAAAACACACACTAATGTGAATCATAAAAATCATATACATAGTTGCATTTAGCGGACGTAGTTGCTGTGTGGCAATTATCGATTTTTACATCTCGCTCAATTTTGAAATGAAAATATCGCTTACTACTACGTAGCAACTATTGTCCTCTAAATGTACGTAATGTACTGACAAATTGGTAACTTAGGTAACGGTGATTACTATCCGAAATCCGTTCGAGATGTATCCTGGCCTCCTGAACAACATGAACATGAAAACCTCCTTCGATCCACCTTTAAAGATGTCGTCACTCCAGGTAACGAAAACTAAGTGTGCGCATCTCTTCCCATCTACTACTCATTCCATGTCTCTATTCTACGTTTCTAGTGTAATCATTAGTAAAATACGTATCCTTTCTTTAGGGAGAGTTAAGAAGACGAATAAACTATAAAACGTAAAAATCCTGTAGAATTTAAAATCCCTTTCAAGACAAAAAAAAATTTGAAGAAGTGGAAATTTTTATCTAAATTTGCTTATTCTGCTGCTAGTCTGAAATTTCACTTATAGTTCGAGAGCTGACCTTACCATTACTTACAATATCGCGTTTTGTATACACAACAGTTATCACCACTACACCAAAGACTTTATTTTTGCACTCAGCTCGCGGTTGGCTAAGCTTATTAGCATCATCAGGACCGATGATTGACTAAACCTTAGATTAAAATCTAGACTATTTATTATAAAATTGACTATTTTTACATTTTGTAATTTTAATAATATTTTACGCGTCTAAAAATCTCCTGATAAATACAATTTAAATTAAGAATACATTATCTAATATGATTATATTTAAGCACATGTTCACCAATGCTTGAGTTTTCTAATCTTTCTTACCTAAAATCAGCTAAATTTTCTTTAAATCTTGTTTGGATTGATCTTCTAGTTTGCCCAACATACTTCTTGTCACAATTCTTAAAACTTTTATCATTTATTCCACTTCTTTCACATTCACGGATTTTATCCTTCAGACTTCTTAAGATATTTTCCAAGTTGTCGGATGACTTAAAGACTACCATAAGGCCTACCTTCTTAAATATATTATTGAGTTTCCTGCTACATTTTGTAGTATTTGGTATCGAATCATATTTCTTATTTTACTGATTCGTGAAAAAGATGAAATT
The DNA here is from genome assembly GCA_019049505.1 of Pachyrhynchus sulphureomaculatus. Taxonomy (NCBI): domain Eukaryota; kingdom Metazoa; phylum Arthropoda; class Insecta; order Coleoptera; family Curculionidae; genus Pachyrhynchus; species Pachyrhynchus sulphureomaculatus. The sequence goes on along the minus strand of CM032454.1, from coordinate 206,227,424 downwards.
ATGAATATTTAACCTAAACTTATGTCACTACTCAGTATATATCACCACTATATCAAACACTTTATCTTTGCACTCGACAGGTGATGAGTCAATCATGGCTCCTGATGAAGCTAACATGTTTAGCGAAACGCGCGTCGAGGGGAAAACTAAAGTGTTTGGTACTGTGGTGACATATACTGAGTAGTGTCAGGGTGCAAAAGATTCCAATATTCCCAACATAACTAAACTTATGTCTATTTATTAACTTAACTTTTCGTCATAACCGTTTATCCTGTCTCAATAGGATTCCCTTTATTTTTCATTCACAGAGAACGTGACTAAATGATGAACCAAAAAAGTGTAAGGGATAGCAAGGCATAGCAAGGAGACCTTCTCAAAAGTTGGAAATATTATTTCGAACCAGAAAACTTTACACTCCACAACAACTGTAAATTTTTTACAAAACTTAAATTCGACCAACTATGGAATACTACTCCCATGTTTGAGGCTCCGCTCACAAACACAGACTGCATTTGTTGGATTTTGTTCAGAGAAGAGCTATTCGTCTGATTGGATACCCAGAACTGACCGGCGCACAGTGGGGAAAACGAAAAATCGTGTTTCAAAATTGTCTAGAGCCTTCAATTTTGGTTCGATTTGGACGATTTTTTTTTTAAATTGAAGCTTATTAAATTCCGAACAAAGTTGTCGGAGCTTATTTTTCAATTAAACTTTTGTTTTAAAATGGCGGACGTTGGTTTCTGATTATATAGCGACTGAGACACAGAAAACGCTTACAGTTTCAAACCAAGTTGTGCTAAAATGCGTGTATGTATGTTTCTTTATGTCGCAGATAATATATCTAATATCACAGTTACAAGATTAATAATAATGAACCCAAAATGACTGCCATGAACAATAAAAGTATTGTAAATATGAATAAACGTACCATTATTATTTTATATCCATAACATTTGCATAAATAATTTCTTTAAGGTTGTTAATTGTAAATATGTTTCAACAATTGACTTAAAATGACAAATCAAGTATGGCGGATGTCAAAATTGAATCGAGCAAGAAAGTTTCTCTGTGGCATTTAGGCTGTGGCAGTCAGATCATTTAAGTTATTCAAGTTTAGTTGCGGGATTTAAATTTTCATGCAGTTATTGCTAGAATATTGCTGCTGTAAATTTTAAGTATCGTAGACAATTTTCTAGCAGATACAAAAAACAGCGATACACGCAGAAAAGGACAGCTCACACAGCTAGAAAATGGCTACAACAGCTAAAACGTTTTGTTAAAATAGGGACAGCTAAATATTTTTGCTGCACTAGCCACATTGTTTGCTGTTGTAGCAAAAAAGTGGCTGCTGTTGCTAAACAGTGGCTAATGCAGCAAAATATTTAACTGTCCCTATTTTAGCATTTCTCTGCGTGTATTTTGTAAGAGTAATAATAATCTTTATTAACGAGAAAACCCTTTAGTACATATACAGAACTACTGAATAATAGGAATAGACTAGAAAAATAAGAAAATAAATGTGTCTATAAAATATACAATGTGTTAGTAGACAGTGTCTAGAAGAGAACAACGTAGAAAAGATGTTTTGAATGCCGCAGGAGACGTTTGAAAATAGTTTACAGAATTAGAAAATTGTCTACGATACTTAAAATTTACAGCAGCAATATTCTAGCAATAACTGTATGAAAATTTAAATCCCGCAACTAAACTTGAATAACTTGAATGATCTGACTGCCACAGTCTAAATGCCACAGAGAAACTTTCTTGCTCGATTCAATTTTGGCATCTGCCATATTTGATTTGTCATTTTAAGTCAATTGTTGAAACATATTTATAATTAACAACCTTAAAGAAATTATTTATGCAAATGTGATGGATATAAAATAATAATGGTACGTTTATTCATATTTATAATACTTTTATTGTTCATGGCAGCCATTTTGGGTTCATTATTATTAATCTTGTAACTGTGATATTAGATATATTATCTGCGACATAAAAAAACATATATACACGCATTTTAGCACAACTTGGTTTGAAACTGTAAGCGTTTTCTGTGTCTCAGTCGCTATATAATCAGAAACCAACGTCCGCCATTTTGAAACAAAAGTTTAATTGAAAAATCGGCTCCGACAACTTTGTTCGGAATTTAATAAGCTTCAATTTAAAAAAAAATCGTCCAAATCGAACCAAAATTGAAGGCTCTAGACAATTTTGAAACACGATTTTTCGTTTTTTCCCCACTGTGCGGAGGCGGCCTTGATTCGCTGGAACATCGAAGAACGGTTGGCGACTTGAGTCTGTTCTACAAGTATTTTCATGGAAAGTGTTCGAGGGATGTAGCTCGCTTGATTCCTCTCAGAGCGGTGCATGTTAGAAATACACGTCGCGCAACTACTTCACGTCCGTATGAGGTTCAGCTTGTTACTCCGCATACAGCGCTTTTCAAGCAGTCTTTTATATGGAGAACATCATCCCTTTGGAATGATTTGCCCAGGGCTGTGTTTTCCACCGAGTACAGTTTGCAGCGGTTCAAGAACAGCGTGAATCGCTTTTCCCGCACATGTGCCGCTCCTGGAGGGCTTTAGGGACTTCCCTGTAGCACGTGTGCTAGACCCATAAAAAAAATGACATTTATGTCCTTTACAATAAAATGAACTATTGGGAATATATCTATTTATTAAGATGTATGTCCTATAGATGTTAAACTCTAATTTACTATTATTTTTCATAACTAAAATATCCAGGAATAGTTCTTTGTTCTCAATTTCATAAGTAAATCTAATGGAATCGTGTGGGCTATTAAATTAAGAAAAAAAATGACCTACATATGTAGGAATTTTTTGTATCGAAAATTGAAAACTCTTAACGAATTTGTAAATATAGTGTAAAGATGATTCAGAAGCAACATCAACAACAACCGTAAATATAGGTGGTTGGATTTCTAGCTATGGATTCACATAATTAGTTAGATTCATTAAAAAGGTTTCAATTTGAAATCCGATCTAGTTCTGAGGAATCTAAAGCTTCTAGTTGGTTAGACGTAGTTTGTTTAAGACGTTATACCGTCATGCATTTCAAATATCACTAAATAAATATTTGTATAAAGAAATTTCAAGTAAAACCTATAATTAAGGCACTGGAATAGGTACAACAATTAGTAATTTTCGAAATTCTCACATAATTTTTTATTAGCATTCGTTTAAATTAAAGCAATTTTCCGGATCTTGTTCTACAAACTCCAATATTTTAATTGTACTATTGCATTTGTCAAAATAAACTCCTAGTTAGCAAATTAATTCACTGCTTATTTGTTTGTTGTTTTAGTGAATAATGCTGTATCAGCCTTGTTCACCAAACTCCCGTTTTTATGCTTAATTTCCTTATTAATAAGTTTTTTTGGTGACATTTACAATACGAAATATAACAGTATCAAAAACAAAAACAACTTTTTTTTATGGACCTAGCACACGTGCTGAAGGGTAATCCCTAAAGCTCCATAAGAGCTACACGTGAGCGGAAAAAGCGATTCATGTTACTCTTGAAGCGCTGTACATTGTACTCGGTCGGAAACACAGTCCTGGGCAAATTATTCCAAAGGGATGAGATTCCCTATTTAAAAGACTGCTTGAAAAGAGTCGTACGAGGAGTAACAAGCTGAACCGCATATGGATGTAAAGTATTAGCGCGACGTATATTTCTAGCATGCACCGCTCTGAAAGGAGTTAACCGGACTACATCCATCGAACACTTTCCCCGAAAATACTTGTAGAACAACCGTTCTTCAATGTTTCAATGAATCAAGGTTGCTAGCCAGTTCCGGGTCTCCAATTAGATGAACAGCTCTCTTCTGAATAAAATCCAACAAATGCAGTGTCTGTTGGGGAGCAAACCCCCAAACATGGCAGGAGTATTCCATCTTTGGCCGACTTTAAGTTTTGTACAAAATTAACAGTTGTTGTGGAGTGTAAAGTTTTCTAGTTCGAAATAATATTACCAGCTTTTAAGAAGCTCTCTTTGCTATGCTTGCAACATGTTCATGCCAAGACATATTTGCTCCCAAATTAACGCCCAGCCGCCTGGGGTTTTGTAGCCTTAAATTCTACTTGGTTACTCTCACCTCAAGATAGAATTTAGTCAAGATCTTTGTTAAGTTGATCGACCTTCTGCTACCTACGGACGTTTGTATGAGTGGCCGATGTTTGAGAATTCAAAGTGAATGAAGAGATAAGCGTACTGTCATCTGCAAATCTGTAGACTGGATTCGTGGTCTTTTCCAGCAGATCGTTAATGTAAATGAGAAAGAGAGTAGGAGACACTCGTAAAGAACGCTCTTTGAGGAAACATGAGAGCCATAAACAGAACATTTCAGACATATCAGAAGAGCCCAATCCATCATGCCAAACACGGTCGAATGCCTTGGATATATAAAAGAGCAACCGCCGAGATTCAGTAGTGATCACTTACGTTATTCCAAACATGTGTTACATAAATTACATCTCCTGTTGATCTATGTTTACGAAAGCCATAGTGAAGTTAATTAACGTGAATTTGGATAATGGCGTAATTATAGATCACTTTTAAAAATTATTTATGGTTATATAATAAGTATCATTCAGAAGATAAGCCTCGCTTCGTTGCATGAAAAGGAAGTTTCTTTCTCCTACCCTTACGGTTTAAATTAAAAAAAAAAAACATAGGTTGACTTGAAAGGACATGACCTTTGACTTCTTAGTCCTCAGGGGGTGTAGACTCCCAAAATATTGAGTTACAACATCCAACATATTTTGTCCAACATTTGGACCCAACTTCTACCCAACAATCTCATTCAGCATTGGATATATCCAGTAGAGTTCAACATGTTGGAGTTCGCCGACGTTTTGAAATTACTGTGGCTTGTTAAGTCTGCTTAAGGTATTTCTTAGAAGACAGAGATAGCATTATGTTAGAGAAAGACGCGAAATAATTTGGTTTTCAGGGTATAATGAATCTAGCAAGGTAGCTTTTCGCTTGCTTCCACGCATGCAACCGCGTGTTATTTAGTTTTATTTAGTATCGATGTATATTAATTAATTAAAACGATACTTTCAATTATTTATTAATATTAACATATATATATATATATATATATATATATATATATATATATATATATATATATATATACATATATATATATATATATATATATATATATATATATATATATATATATATATATATATTTACATATATATATATATATATATATATATATATATATATATATATACATATATATATATATATATATATATATATATATATATATATATATATATATATATATATATATATATATATATATATATATATATATATATAGTAGAATCTCGATTATCCGAAATTTTTTTATAAAATAGAAGTTTAGAATAAATACAACATTGCAGATTGACTTAGTTCTGTTTTTGGCTGCAATGTCTCTCCAACGTTTGATAAGCAAAACGTCCGAGGCGGTTGCATTTTCTTGATGTTCTACATAAGTTAACGCTTTTTCTAGGGCCTCTAGTCCTTCTGAATGTGACATTTTTACTGGAATATTGTCAGTGGTTTCTACTTCGTTATCATCATCGTCATCACTGTCGATTTTATTAGCGTTTTTGCATACACTTTTAATTAATTCTTGGTCAGTCATTTCATCTTCCACACTCTCACTGTTTAACCATTCACAAACATCGGTTTCCGTGATACTTTCACGTTCTGATATTCTTGTAATAATTTGATGTAAACTTTCATTATCTTCTGTTTCTACCTCTGAGTAATGTCTCTCCTCTTGTGGAATCAATTTTGACCAAGATTTTTCCAGAGTACTACTCTTTACTTGATTCCAGGCTGAAGCTATCCAATATATAACATTTTTCAAATTTATCTTTTTTAGACAATCAGTAAGATTGCCACCTTCACCTATTTCTTCTAAAATATGCTCCAATAACAAACGCCTGTAATAGCGTTTTAAATTTTCCAGTACACCCTGATCCATAGGCTGAGAGAAGTTACGGCAGGACGCCAAAACATTCCTTTTATTTCCCCACTTTCAAGTTGCTCCGCACTTGGGTGAGTGGGGGCGTTATCTAGTAACAGAATACATTTTCTAGGATATCCATGTTCTTTTAAAAAAAGTTCCACTTTGGGAACAAAATCTCCCAAAAAACCAGTCTTTAAATAGAGTCGCGTTTTCCACGCATTGTTTTGATTTTTATACAATACAAGAAAAGCATTGCGACGAATATTCTTAAAGGTTCGTGGATTTGCTGACTTACCAATACATAATAATGGGAGTTTGTGTCTTCCAGAAGCATTACTGCATGCAAGAACAGTAATACGTTCTTTGCTACGTTCGTAACTAGGTGCTCCAGCTTCCGTTTTTAAAGGTAAGGTATTTGACGTCAACATTTTGTAGTTCAAGCCTGTTTCATCACAATTATAGATTTGGTCTGGTTGTAAACCATGTTCTTTCATAAGCTGCTCAAAATTCTCTGCAAATTTTTTTTGCAGCAGATACATCAGCCGACAATCTTTCTCCACAAACTTTCAGTTGACGTACACCATGTCTTTTTTTCCACCTGTCTAGCCATCCATCACTTGCAGAAAAATTTACAGGCGCTTCAATAACCGGCAACTCCGCTTAAACTCACTGCCCTATGTTTTAAAATTGTTCCTGAAATTGGTATTCCACGTTCTCGATTCTGTGTAAACCATAAAAATAATCCACTTTTTGCTATTCACCGCTTTTCATACTTTTTCGTGCCTGTGTGGACGATGACGAAACACTACACCATTTTTCAAGTTTTTCTCCACTCTGAAACAGTACTCACCTACTACACCTAAATCCTTCGCTGTATTTTTAAGAAGTTCACCATTGTCTAGACGTTGAATTGCTTCAAGTTGCTCTTTTAAGGTAATAGCAACACGTTTACGCTTATTATTATGACGCTCCATTTTGTAAAATATCTACCTCTGCGTTAATAATAGACGTAATGAGTAACTTATAACACTCGTCGACTAACCAAAACATAGACAACGGTGAAATTCTAGACGTCGGGGAGTCCCCGACGCGTTAAGGAAACCACTCATCGCCTGTTTCGAATAATGGGGATTTTTTTCGTTTAATGGGAATACAATTTGCTTCTTAACAGTTTGTTTCGGATAAGCCGGATTTCAGATAATCGCGATTCGGATAATCGGGATTGTAGTGTATATATATATATATATATATATATATATATATATATATATATATATATATATATATGTATATGTATAATTAAGTATTGATAACTGAATAAATGCGCTTGTGAGGCACGCGTCTATTCTAGTATATTTTAAAAGAAAATCCGATCAATGCAATGCATATATGTGATTCAAAATTTGAAAGAACGCCCGCATCTGCGCGCGCCGTCTTCTTGAAGCTACGTTGCCACAGCGAAAATTCACTTCATAAAATACTTAAAAAGTATTATTTATCTAATATTTTTGCAACAACTAGGAGGTAAACTAGCAAAGGAATTTATTTATGTATATATTTTTTGTGACTTTTTTCTTTTTTAATGCACATACGACAACAAAATTGTAAAAATATCTGAAACCTTTACAATTAATTATGGCAATACTGCATGGTAAACTATCTTTATATTGAAGCAGTGAATGCATAATGCTAAAATCTATTATTTTTCAAAATTTCAAGCAAAACTACGTTTAACAGTTACTCGTAAGAAATATCTTAACTCGTTTGTACATAGAAACTTACAGCAGTTATGAATACGTAGGTATCAGTAAATGAGTGAATCATGAAAACTATGACTGCTCTATGTCTAACAATAGAAACTAAAGATAGATTTTGATTCAGTATTTCTGTCAATATAAATATGTTTTGGTGTTACGTTATGTATATTTTTATCTTGTTTTAGGTAAAAAGATTAAAACTTAAACTTTTTAAATGGTACACTTGCTATGATAATTTATCATTTTATTGATTCAGTGTCGAATTTACGTTTGTCACTAAAGTGGCGGTAAAAATCGATAACTTGAGCAGTTTAGTCATCATTAAAAATTACACCTACAAATATTTGTCACAGCACATGCCGATGACGTAAGGAATGTTAAGGCCGGCTCATAATTTCTTTTTTTTTTTACCAGGTTTTCTTACGTTTTAGTATGTTTTCGTCCTCTGGACTTCGCATTCATTACAAAGTTACAGTAAATGCAATACATCAGTACATTAGTGACTAAAATATATGTGCTAAGTTAAGTTCGTACGGTGAGTTATATTTTCGTATAGTGTAAATTTGTCTACTGCACCTAATGATATATATGTTTGTGTAATATCTTTAAATAGGTATATGGGGCACGTATATTTTTATTTTATCCTGTAAGATGACATTGCGTTATAATTTATCTGTTATTCTGATTTAAGGTATGCGGAACTGCAGTTGAGAAACTTTGAGAATTTGTACATTCTTCGCGACAGACTTCTGAAATTAGTTGTGTAAAATTATAAAAGTGAAACTAATTATTTACATGGTTTCTATTAGTTATCAACCTTATAGAAATCAATTTCTATCAATAGAAATTTTTATTTCAATTTTTTATTATTTACTATTTTATTATTCGTATATTTTGTAGTCTTTTTTATGAGGAATTGTCAAGAATTAAAATTTTTCACTTCCAAGTATCGTTAATATTAAGGGGTTACGCCACTCTAAAATATAATTTTTATTTTTCACAAATACATTATAGTTTTACCAACGAATTAAAAACAAAAATTAAAAAAAATTAAAAAATAGTGGAGATATGAACCATCTTGTAGGATCCTCTTTTGAAAATCCTTGCCATCCGTAGAATTTTTTTTCTCAGTCAGAAATCGTCCAAAAACAAAACAAATCATTTTTTGTTGTTAAGAAAGGTCATAGCTAAGCAGCCACATATGAAAAAAATTTTAAAAAATTTTGCATAGAAGTGATAGCCGTTCAAAATTAACCTAGGATTTTTCACAAAAATTTTGTGCTTTAAAAATTAATAAAAAATAAACTGTGCATCCAATCGAAAACACCGTACATTAAGTTCAAGATAATATTATAAAGAATATGTGAGATAAATTTTATCAAAAATCTAAAAAAGTAGTTTCGAGAATAATGCAAAAGAAAAATGTACCGCGTCCGCGTCTTAAAAGTCTATATTTTTTTTTTTAATTATTACTTTCAATCTGCTTTTCCATTCTGTAAAGCTTGAAAGTATAAATAATAAATCTAATAAAAAAAATCGATTTTTTTAAAAATTTCAAAGTATGTCATAACCCCTTAACACTATTTTTTTTTTTAATTACGATTTTAAAGAAGATTTTTTGTCTCTGTGGTTAGAGATAGGTACACCAGTTTACATTTCATCAGCTTAGCTTTTACAGAATTTTTTTGGTTCAATTTCAACCGCTCATAAACAAAATTTTTTCTGTTATCTTTGGACTTTTTTTTCAAAATCTTTTTCGTTGTCTGCATTTTTTTGTCACATCATGTGTGAATGTTTGCTTTTTGTAGTATTGTTACTTTTTATATATTTTCTTACTTATAAGTAAAGCACTTACACATTTTAAGGGGTTACATATACCTGGGTGCTGCAAAAAGTATGTATATTAAAAAAAAAGAAAAATAAAGGTTATTAAGTGGATAATACTAAAGAATGGCCATTATATATTTTTATTGTACTTTAAGTTATAAGAAAAAAAGGTTTTTGAGTATATTTTAAATGTTAACACTATTTTTTATCGGATTAAATGGACTGCTGGTGGAAACCATGGCGCCTCCTTGTCTGCAGGATAACTTCACAAAAAATAATCCAGTCTGCAAAAATAAAAACTAATCTCGTAAAATAATGTAGTAGTTAAAAATTGCTGAAGAGTTTTTTTTTCTAAATAAAAAAATTACTGTGTTTCAAACTTTAAGATGCAATTTTCGACCAAAAAATTTATAAATTTATCATAAAACACTGTTTTTAGTCAATTTCCACTGATTTATTTATAATTGTGATGACGCGTTTCGCTGGCGATGCAGCTTCTTCGGATCTACATTTTACACTGTCAAGTTAGGTTTAATGTTTACAATTTTATATTATTTCTTAATTATAATATTACACCTATTTAAATTATATTGATAGTATTGGAAAATCGACACAGAAATAGTATTAGGAGAATAAATTCAATAATGGTGAATTGTTTAAATCTACCTGGTCGCAAAGTACCTGTAGTCCATAATCGATTTATTTGCATTGTCTCTAAAATATTTAGTTTCGAATCTTTTTATTGGGTATGTAAAATTTTGAAATTCTTATTAAATGTGTGATTCTCTGTTAAAAGATGATTAGCATATGTTGAATTAGACTTTCTATGGATGAAACTTTTTTCGTGTTCTGTAATTCTTTGTATAAATGTTCGTCCAGTTTGTCCTATGTATGCTTTAGGACATGACCCACATGTTAATTGATATACCCCTGATTTATTATCTTTATTGATGTAGTTTACTCGATACTCTGCAGGATATTCTTGCGGATTTTAAGAGGTTATAGTACTCACCAAAATAAGTCACTTCTCCAAATTTAATTTATATATGAAAAATGAATAATAAAAGTTATACAGCCTCACAAAATTCTTTAAAATGATAAATGCGACCCTGCGCAACAACAACGTTTATTCCGTTGTGATCTTATTGACAATTTTAACATATTTTAATAGTTTGTTTACATACCGTTCCCCGAAAGCCTTTGTTATTATTTTTTACTGAGTAAAATTTTCTTAAATAATGCAGTATTCGACTGACACTTTTCGCTTCTGTACAGATATAACACTGTTAAGTCGTAAAGTGATTTTTTGATCCGAGTTTGGCAATCACATACGGCAGTGCGAAACAATATGATTTATTTAATGTGAATATAAATGAGGAAATCATAAATTTTTCCGATAACAGGGTAATAACTTCGATAAAACCAAGTTTGTCGTTTTTATTTTTCTATTTTTAAACCTATTTCAATTTAATGAAGTGCAAACAATAACTCCATATAATTACGACAATATTTTAAATTCGAGAAGTAATTTATGTTATTATTAACTATAAATTATTAATTATAAATTATTCATTAATAAATTTAAGAGATTTAAGCAAATCTTTCAAATTAAAGGTTACATATACGTGGGCGTCGCAAAAAGTATGTATATTAAAAAAAAATATTTTAAAGGTTATTAAATGAATAATAGAAAAGAATGGCGATTATATATTTTTATTGTTCTTTAAATTATAAGATTTTTTTTTTTAATTATGTTTTAAATGTTAACATTATTTTTTATCCGGTCAAATGGATCATTGATGAAAACTATGTCGCCTCCTTGTCTGCAGGATAACTTTACAAAAAATAATCCACTCTACAAAAATAAATTTCTTTTTTTCAAAAATAAAAAATTCGGTATCCAATTTCGATCAAACAATTTATGTTTAATTATTTATGAAAAAATCTTCTGTTAGATAAATTAAAAAAACCTCTCTACATTTTGTAGAAAAGGTCGTTATTAAGATTAAAAAAAAAGTTAAAAAAATATTAAAAATTGACTGAGTAACATTGCAGACAGTGTCTGAAAACTGGTAGCGGTCTCAATCCGATGCTAGGTCACATTTAATGCTATAACTTTATAATGGAATGGAATTTTCTTAATTTTTAGTGTTCCGTACGGAACACTTATAAGATCACTTCGGTGTCTGTCCGTCTGTCACACCCGATTTTCTCCGAAAACTATTTGTTATAGAAAGTTGAAATTTCGTAATAATATAGGAATTGATGGCCTTATCAAAGCCATGTAGTTTTGAAAGATAAATATTGACTTAAGGGGGGTGAAATCGGAAGTAAAAAAAAAAATTTTACTAGGTCATCGAGTGTGGTGTCAAATGAAAGCTTGTGAAAACACGAGTAAAATATATATATATATATATATATATATATATATATATATATATATATATATATATATAATGTAATACTTGCGCGCACTTTTCTTTGTATTATTTTTAAAAAATCGCGAAAAATTGCTGTGTACCCGCCTTATCTCGAAAAGTACTTATCAAAAAATTTTGACAAAATTCTGGAATATTCTCCACGGGGTGTAGATTGAACGAAAATTATCACGAGTGCATTACCTGTAATAATTTATATGGTATATAAAAAAAACAGAAATTTCAAAGTCATCAATTTTCAGTAAAGATTGGAAATAAACTTTGTTGAAAACTCATTTGGGGTGTGTTTTGTGAAGTCACTGATCATTTCATACTTCCGTTACAACATTTTTTATTTGAAAAGCAATCAACGTACGGAACACTAATTGCGTAAGTTCAACTTGCACTTGACCGGTTATTTTTTTTGAATAATCCTTAGAAGTAAAGAGAATAAAAAGCCATAAGAAAATAGAATTTTTGAAAATTCGAGGTGTATGTAACTCTTTATGGGATTGTTGCGTGAGATGGGATTCCAAAAAAGACATTAGTACCTTAGAGGAAAGTACAGAAGTAGGTAATAAGGATTATTTACAATTAATAGTATGCCTAGCCTACAGACATCTTATTTAATAAGCCAAATTACTTGATAGACGGCAACGTTGTTATAATAAAAACCATACATATATAACAGTCTAATCAAAAAAAAAACTATAAACCAACAATTACCAAACTAGAAATCGGGATACAACTGCTCGTGTTCCTAGAAGTAACAAAACTATCCCTTAAAGAAACTCCTACTTTTCCTTCTCTCGATTACTATCCATTCAGGTTGTTGGCAACCATCATCACCTTGTTGACTGCGGCCCTAAACAGCTGCGTGGTGATCATTGAAAACCAAGTACGAACATTTTTGAGCACGACTTGCTTCTTCTTCCCACACTTTACGTTGCAATATATTCTGTAACAGATGGAATCTGCTCTCATTCCTCATAATGTGACCAACGTATTGGAGTTTACGTTGCTTGATCGTAACTAGAACCTCTTTTTCTTTATTAATTCTTTGAAGAATTCTTTCATTTGTGACTTAGTTCACCCATGACACTCTCAACATCCTACGATATAGCCACATTTTAAAGGTTTTCAATCTTCTACTTGTTGCCTCTGTCAGAGTCTATGTCTCCACTCTATAAAACAAAATGGAGAATACGTAGCAACGCAGAAACCTCACTTTCGTGTCCAGTGTCAAGACTTTTGAATATAGTGCTCATTTTGGTGAATACTGCTCTAGCCTTTTCAATACAGGTCTTTATTTCTAGCGAGTGGTCTCATTGGTCATTAATGTTAGTGCCTAAGTATGTAGGCTCGTTCAATATTCTTCTGGTTGATCTCTAAATGACAATTAGGCAACTTATTCTTACTAATAACCATTAATTTTTTTTATTTATGTTAATATCAAAACCATATCTCTGGCTGCAGCTCGTCAGCGTTAGCGAATATGACCGTGTCATCAGCATATCGAATATTGTTCATTCTCACTTTATTCAGTAGAACAACGATATCGAACCAAAGTCTTTTCGAATATTTGTTGGGAGTACGCTACTATTTATTAAGGCCTAAACCCAGTGACTTAGCCAGGTTCAGAAGCAGGGGGGCATATAGATTAAAAAGGCGTTTCTTTAAAAAAAAACAAGGAATATACGCAGAGTTGTCTATAGGAGGGCGGCAATCGATAAACGGGAACGGGGACTAACGATAACTGAAACGCGAAACTTCTCGATGAAGAAAAACCCTTTTGTATTGGAACTTCGAAAACTGAAACCCCAGTTTTGAAGACTGGAACCTGAAGAGTTTTGTCGAAAAGAGAAGAGAAGAGAATAAAAAAAGCCGTTTTTCTAAGGAGGTGCTATTTTTTACGTCCTTAAGGGCATATTCTGGCTTTTGTTTTTCTGCTGTGAATAAATTAGATTTAATAATATTTATTATATATGACGTCATGGTACCGATCTTACTAATGGTATTCAATTACAGTTTATATTTTTGATATATTTATTTCGCCTGCATTAAAGAAAATTTGATATAATTTTTATGTAGACTATGTCCGGAAAAATCACTTTATTACGTAAGTACTACAACCAGGTAAAAATAATGATCCAACATTAAAAAACACCATATACCTGCTAGGTACGATAATCTTTTAATAATTTGGCATAAAAAGCCTATTTATTCACCGATATGAATCAGAATATTTTTTCTGAAATTTCGCCAAGAATTGTCGTCACTTTGTTTAGCCAGTTTAAGCGAGTATTAATATAGGAATTTGTATACAGATTTAAATGTCTGTTAGTATTAACTTACTTGTTTGTTTAAATTTTTTGATGACGGTAAACTGGGGATAGTCAAGCTTGTGAAATAACACCGTGTTAATATAAATAGGACTGTTAAGTCCTCTACACTGCAACAACATATTTAAATATGTGAATAGAGGATTAGTAATTATTTTTAGGTCTCATTTTATATATCTTGTAAAATCGAGCGTATTTATTTAAATGTAATAAATTGTAGCCTATATAACTTCCTTGTTCTTTTGGTCGAAAAAAAACGTTTAGTATTAACAATATTATAGTCGCGCTTTTGATCTGGTCGACCATAATATTTTATTTCATAAACTTGAGAAATTTGGAATAAGGGGAGTGGCCTTAGAATGGGTAAAATCTTACCTATCTAACAGAGGGCAAATAGTACAAGATGGTACAAAATCTAGGGAGATCATAAATACCAGGGGACTTCCCCAGGGGAGTCTGCTATCTCCAATTTTCTTCCTTATAATGAACAATGATCTGCCATCAACAGCAAACAGTAATTTAAATAGTAACGTCTGTCCCGTACTGTACGCGGACGACTCTAACTTCATTGTAGGTTCTAAAAAAGGGGAGATTCAATCAGCCACTCAGAGAATTGTTAAAGGAGTCCATCAGTGCTCATATAACAATGATTTAAAATTAAATTTCGCTAAATCCATGATAGTACAGTTTATCCCTAAGCCCGCAAACCGGTATAAGAGCTTACTTATTCGATTCCCAAATAAAATATCTGTGGCTAAAATAGACCAAATAAACTTTTTAGGAGTAAAATTAGACTACAAACTAACATGGGAAGCACATATATTAGAAATATGTAAAAAAAAAATAAATTCATTAGCATATATCTTCAGACTATTATTTTATGGCCAAGTTTATTCTAGATTATCTTACGGAATTATATGTTGGGGCAATGCTGCACATATTCAACAGTTATTTGTTTGTCAAAAAAAATATAGTGAAAATTATGGCTAAAGCCCCACCAAGGACATCTTGTGAGATCCTATTTATTAATTATAATATTTTGACTTGCTATGGAATATATATTTTTTGCAGCGCTGTGTATGTTAAATATAAATATTCATTCTTACATCACTCGGCAAGCAGACGAACTTCACAAGCCACTATCTAGGTTGTTAGCTACTAATAATGGTCCACAATGTATGTTGATTCGAATATACAATACCAAAAAAACTAACGGGAATCTCATCTCTAAGTAAGTTTAAATCAGAGCTAAGACGATACTTGGTACCTAAAGCGCATTACTCATTAAATGAGTTCTTATTTTTTACATTTTGTTACATGGATTTTTAATTGTTTTTGACGTATCCTATACTATGTCTTTGTGCTATATTGTGCATCTGCATCAGTCGAAAAGGAAATAAATGTTTATTTATTTATTTATTTTGTTTCGCTACATTTCGACTCGGTGCTGTTGTTAGAGAATGCACGTGAAGAGCAATATTTGTTGTAAAATTTTTGATGACCAAAAAAACTCTCAAACAATTAATTTCCCTCAAGTAAAGCGGTTAGTGTGACAACAATATTTCACTTTAGGAACGGAAGTAAAAGGGCTTTCCAAACTTCCGTTGTCTTATCTGATGGTATTCATAATGATCCATATTGACAAAACGTTGATCCATTCAACAAAAACTTTATATTTGAAGAAAACATATAATCTGTCAAGTAAGAACGGGTCCACAATAATTCATTTTTAGATATGCGATTTTAGCGATTCGACAAAAAATCGGTAGAGGGAACCTTTGCGTACGACGCATTTTAGTAACAGTATCAATCGATTCTGAACTTTGCGCATCCGTTCGGGCCAGAACATTCTTTTCTAAACGTATTAAAAAGTCGGTATCGTTTGTGATGAAGTGGGTAAATCCTTTTAACTAGACGAAAAATGTCGACGATTTGCCAAAACGTGGCTCGGTATGCAAAGTCCCTCCGAAAGTTAAAAAACTAATCATGTCTTTGTTTTAACGGGACCAGGGAATTGACGCTACATCAAGGAGCGGCAAACTTAAGAAAATCGGGTTTAAATGTGTCCCATGAGACCATTCGACAACATTTTCATGCTCGTGATGTCAAATTCCGAAGCACATCGAAAAAAACCTTTACAGATGGTAAGATACTAGAGTGGGCCTCACAATTGCCGGACAGAAACCCTATTGAAAATGTTTGATCCCTTGTAAAGAGAAAGTTCAGAGGAAAGATCTGTTATCTCGCGAAATTCAAAAAAATTTGGAGAATTGTCCGAGTATTCAGAAAATCTCGATTATTGATGCAGGACGCGATTGGACAACTTACCAAGGTAATTGCGTCGTTGTTAGCACACCAAAGAATACATTGATGGTAAAAAATTTTTTCGAAACACATTTTTTCAAGAATACGAGCAGTCCCGTTCTTACGTAATAGACTGTATATCAGAATAACGATCTTGGTCTTTCTACTTCAACCCAGCAAAGGAAATAAAAGAAGAAAGCACAAAGTTACTAAATACATAAGTTCATTTATGTGCATATTATACAAATGTTGCATTTGATCGTTGGGGCTGATTATAGATTAAAAAATAAAATCTATATTTCCCAGCGTAATTTCTTTTTGGTTATAGACCACCATTCCTCTATACATATCTCAAGCTTAGATTAAGTTTTCAATCAAATTCATTTTTTTTGGAATACCCTAGTAACTTGAAGAGTTATGCTGATAATATTACTTAAAAATGTTTTTGAAATATTTTTTTTTATTTATTTTAGGTGCCAAGCGAGTTGCGTGGCCTCCACCACAAGAGGGAGTGTTAGATCCAGCTGATATAGTAGAGCACAACGCTGTACAAGTACAGGTAGGCTCTCTAAATTTAAAAACATATAGTTTCTTATTTTTTAAAATTTGCTTCTCAAAAATATATAAAATTTATGGTGCGCCTATCTTGCAAGTAGCTTGCGATTTTTTACAAACATTGATTATGAAGTCTCAACATCAAAGTATTGTCATTTTCCAGGGTAGATTTGTTGCTTCCTCATTTAAATTTTTTGAGGTATCAAACTCATGGTTAATGCTTCTAGAGCTGTATATAGCGCCTGAAACGTCAATTTATTTGGTATGCAACCAAAAGTTTGAATACTGTATAAATGTGTAGTTTTTTGCTTTAAAAATAGATATTCGTCGTGAATATAAGGGGCTATAAGGAATAATATATATATATATATATATATATATATATATATATATATATATATATATATATATATATATATATATATAAGGAAAAGAGAACAATCGTTATGGCCACATTTCAAATTTCAGTGTCAACTTTTAAGTTCGTTCATCGTTTATACGATGGTGATGCAGCGTTCGTAGGGATACTAAACTCCCTACGTGATAGTTGAGATTACCATAGATGCTGCCAGAAGAAATGACAGTGGAATACAAACAAAGTATACGATGGAAAATGTAGAAGGAAACACACGAGCAGAAGAAACAAACCAGAGCCTGGAAACACATTTATGCTTTGAGTTAGAAGACGAATTATTTTGCTGGCATAACTTAACAAGAACCCATTTTTCAGAGGGTAGAATCTGACGCTGACTTCTTTGGTGATGCCACTGAAACCACAAACGTGCTTACAAACCCTGGTCTGTGAATTCTCGTAGTGATTATGTGTGTGACGAAAAAGTGTGTAACATTATCAATAGCTTCAACAACCTGATAACCTTATTTTCTGTTCAGTCAGACTATATTTTATGTGTATAGTTCGGATGAGAAGTCTCGAGACTTTCCTAGACATGACAGTACAAACAGAAAAAAAAGCTATATGATTTTCAATTAGTGTCAACTCTTAGAAGATTCGTGTAAAATTTTCAAGACCTTTTGTGTATTAGTTTGCGAGTTACAGCTGTTTGAGTGACGATACTTTTGATTTTTACAAAACGACTTTCGTGTGTTGCATCAATATTTGAAAAAAGGTATGTGCCCCATGGGTGCTGCGCACTCTCACGATTGAATAAAAACAGCAACGTGTCGCCGATTCAAAACGCTGTTTGGCACTGTTTCGGCGTAATTCAAAGGAGTTTTTGCGTCGATTCGTAACAATGGTTGAAACATGAATCTATCACTATACACGTGAGTCGAACAGACAGTCCGCAGAGTAGTTGGAATCGCATGAAAGCCGACCGGAGTGTCCAAAAACAGAAACATCAGCTGGAACGGTTTTGGCAAGAATTTTTTGGTATGCGTATGAAATCGACTATCTGGAGACGGGGGGAACAATTACCGGATACTATTATATTGATTCACTGAACTGTTTGGAAGGTGAAATTAAAAAAAACAGGCCGCATTTAGCGAAGAAAAAAAAGCGTGGTTTCACCAAGATAATGCATCACCTCATAACTGCATACAATGAAATTGGACCAATTGGGCTAAGAATTGCTTCCTCATTCGCCGAATTCACCGGATCTGGTCCCTAGCGATTATTTCCAAATTTGAAAAGGTGTCTCCAAGGAAAGGGGTTTAGCTTAAATGAAGAAGTGGAATGGGAAACAGCGACTTATATTAGAGAGCTCGGCAAATCGTATTATATGAAAGGTATCCAAACATTGTTTTTTTCTTAGTTGGGATTGTGAAATCTTTGGCACAATGATACTACTCAGTATATATCACCACTACACCAAACACTTTATTTTTACACTCGACGCGCGTTTCGCTAACCATGTTAGCTTCATCAGGAGCGATGATGAAGCTAACATGGTTAGAGAAACGCGCGTCGAGTGCAAAAATAAAGTGTTTGGTGTAGTGGTGACATATTTTGAGTAGTATTGTTTTTTTCTTTAAAAATCTCGGGACTTTTCACCCCATGTATTAGTTTGGAGGCTGTTTTTTACTTTGGTATTGTTGACTGTAAAACTAATTTAAGGGGATGGGATTACGGTGGTGGTTCTAAAAGATCTCTGTGTATTAAACAATTTAAAATAACAGGGTACTTTAGCAATTTTAAAATCAATCATAATGATACGGTATAAGTATTCATTCACAATTACATTTTACCTAAATAGATTAATTTTTAATTCATACATAAAATGGTTTCTTGTACTTTAAAAAATGATGTTTGATAAATAATATGTAATCTGAATAAAAATAATTTTCAAGTTTACACGATACTTTGTATTTAAAAGATCATTGAAGTGCACGCACTTGTAGAGGTAATTTTCCTGATAGATAGATGTCGCGACCAATGTTTTGTGATTGGCCTCCTCTCCGTATGATCCCTCGTAGTTTTAAGAAAGATACACTAAAAATAACTGAAAACGGACCCATATTTCAGCAAGGATGGATAAGTACCAGTAAATTCTGTTCTCTTTTATGTCAATCCTAGCTCGGCTGACGAGCCGTGATGCGGCGAAAAGCGTCTCGGGATAAATTGGACGAATAAGAGAACAGTGAGTAAACTGCTAAAATATGGGCCTGGTCAGTTTTTAGTTATTTAACATTAACCACATATGCCTGAGGAGAATTCCTCGAAAAGCACTGCCTGCTTTTAAGTGTTGACCGTGTCAACCACTCTGTCGGCTTGAAAGCTGCTGTCTCAGCTTTCGATGTAGTATTAGGCATGCGCACTTAGTACAGGGTGAGTCAACGATAGAGTAAAGTTCATTATTTCATTTGTTTCGGGAATGAAGAAAAAATGTTAATTACAATAGTTTTAGGGAATGTTGAGGTGCACAGTTTAAAATTGTTTTTGAGTATACAGGGTACTTCAAAAAAATGTGGCCGATATTTTTTTTAAAGGGAACATTCTATTGTCTAATTTATTTTTAAATTTTGCGTAAAATTTTATAACTTTTTTATTAATAATGTTATATACCTAAACTTAGTAGTTTTTCTAATATTTCAATTTTTTTAAAAAAATACTAGTTTTCAGTTTTGTAAAAAATTGCCAGTAGCGTTGTTTCTGAAGGTGAAATACTCATAATTGGTATGAGCGTTCTATAGAGATGAAAAAAAAGATGTATGTAAAAAAAAATTGAATTAGATGCTACAGGATGTTCAAAATAAATTTAAGCATTTCGACTATTCTAAATTGAAAAATCTCAAATTTTTAAGTGGCACACCCTGTATATTATCATTTTTTCTGATATATTTTACAAAACCCTCCAACTTTTATTAAGTATGTCATATACCTATTTCTAACAGTTTACGATTTATTTTGAATTTTTCGATTTTTATCCTTGACAAAACAAAAATGAAGGCATTGTCAAATTTTGACATGGCTATTAAGCAAGTAAAAATAGTTTAATTTGTTGTAGTAAGTGATGAATAAAAGTAATAGTTATGGATTTTCCTAAAAATGAATTAATCGATATGATTTATATACTGGGCAAGGCGGGAAAAATTGTCTTTTGGCAGTAAGGCTTTACGGAGCGAAGTACCCTAATAGAGGTATACCATCTAGAAAATCTTTTCGGTGCTTAATGGAACGGTTTGATGGTAGTGGTAGCGTTGAGTATACGAAACGGAAACTAGTAAACCAGAATCCTACCAATGAGGAAAAAGAAATGGAGATTTTACTTCATGTTATCTGACTTATCTGACACATCCCAATCTACGGCTAATCGCACTACGAGAAAATACAAGTATCATCCCTATCATATGGAACTACATCCAGAATTACAAGACCGTGATTTTAAATGACGAGTAAATTTTTATACAACCATGAATGGAGTAATAGAGGCCGATCCAAATTTTTTATTCAAAATAATGTTTTCTGATGAAGCTACTTTTCGCAGTAATGAAGCAGTTAACAGCCATAACATGCATTATTATTCAACAGTTAATCCATTTTGGGTCCGGGAAGTTCA
The DNA here is from genome assembly GCA_019049505.1 of Pachyrhynchus sulphureomaculatus. NCBI lineage: Eukaryota > Metazoa > Arthropoda > Insecta > Coleoptera > Curculionidae > Pachyrhynchus > Pachyrhynchus sulphureomaculatus. Next base: position 206,206,202 of record CM032454.1, on the reverse strand, counting down.
AAACCAAAACCATTGGTTTTGAACATGTATGGTATGGGATATTAAATTTTCGAATTATTGCGTCCATATTTTTCCCGCGAACCGCTAACGGGCCTAGATATCTAAATTTTTTGGCAAACGATTACCCTAGCTTCTTGAAGAAGTTGATAACTTTGAAAGGGAACAAATGTGAATTCAACAAGACAGAGCTTCAGCTCATTACCACCGGGAAGTTCGGGAATTTTTAAACGATCGTTACCCACAAAAATGGATCGGTAGGGATGAATTCATTCAGTGGCCCCCTCGATCATGTGACTCAACACCTTTAGACTTCTTTTTGTGGGGCTACATTAAGGATCGTGTTTATGTGAATCTCCCTACAACACCAGTAGATATGGAAAATAGAATACGGGATGTGTACGGGACAATAACGCCCTTTATGCTAAGGAGAGTGAAGGAAAATATAGTAAAACGACTAAACATGTGTATTTAAGTAGACGGGCATATTTTTGAACATTTATTACGTCATAATAATTAATCATTATATTAAATACAAGGGTAAAAATTGAAAAATTCGTTGTATCCTACTAAAAACACATAAATTAAATATTTACTATTGATATTCTGATTAATTAGGAACAAGAATTCGTAATTCACTAGCAATTAAAAGTAATAAATAATAATTTAGAAACACCGAACTGGTATATAGAAGTTAGAATTACCTGAATAATTTCTCTATTATTTTGTAAATTTTCATTTTGGCACCGAGTATAATATTAATTAGAAGTGAAATATTTTTAGCTGTGGCCGAAATACCTTGGTGATTTTAGTTCTAGAAAATAGGTTATAGTTTTACGATTTGTCAACCAGTAAAATTTTTCAATAAATCATAAGTTTTGAAAGGTAACAGTTAAATTTAAATATTTTTTTTTATGTATTTTTTGTGTTTTGTGTGGTCTTTAACGAGTATCTTTTATCGTCAAATGTCATTAAAAATGGTTTCAAATTTATTAGCAATATGAGCATTTTTACTCCTTAAAATATAACTTAAACGCATGAAATGAAAAAGATTCTGTTACATAAGACTTGATTTTACTATTGTTACAGTTTTATGTCTGGCAATTTTTTTTTAATGTCTAATTTTTGTTTGAAATTTAGAGTAAGATATTAATTGTATGAGTTATTATATTTTATTATATAGCAATGATATTAATATGAATTCTAAAGTGACACTACGTGTTGAGAGATCTTCGTTCTTGGAATCAGACAATCTAAAATCGAAGGAAATTTTCCACTTTTCACTTAGCAAGGCATGAAACATCTGAGATTTTCTCCCTTCGAATCTGAAAAAGTAAATATGCCTAAAGATGTCTGGTAAAATTGAAGGAGAAGCGTCATACAGTTACTTTAAATTGACCCTGTTTGTTCCTAAGAATTATGATTTCTCATCGGGCCAAATCTATGATAGCCTAAATGTTAATGCTACATACGAGTATTATTAAGTTATTTTAAAGTCAGTTTTAAAGTACAGGAATTTAGGTTAATATGTTTTTTAACGGCATAAGTTATAACTAATAAAAATACAATATATACGCGAAAACCTAAAAATAAATAAGTAACAGCATTTAAAGAAAATATGAGGCCAAATTTGTTTATTTTTGTTAGGGAGGACCTCAATCTTACAACCAGACTCCTGGCTTACAACAGAATAACTTCTCCCTCAACGGGCTGCCCCATACCAACAACCCGCGCAACCTTCCTACCGTCCCTTGAAACCCCTGGACGTGAGCCCCGTAGGTATTGGATCGCCTTTAGCCTCCCCTGCCCTTAACCAAAGTCCACAAGCTTACCGACCTGCTACTCCTACCAAAGGTTGGGCTTCTGTTCAATCCCCAGTGTCGACCCCTGGTTCCCAAAAATATTTTGGAGCACCTGCGCAAGGGTATCAGAGCCAGCCACAGTATCAGCCTGTAAGTCAGCCGTATCAACAACCTAATCAAGGATTCGGACAGCCAGCTCAACAGCAACCCCCAGCTTCCCAGTCTTACCAACAATCTAAAACTGCTTCTTATGCTTGGCAGGAACCTGGTCGGCAGTATACTTTAAAGCAACAACACTCCTCAGTCCAACAATCTCAACAATACCAGACATCTTCCCAGCAATACCAACAGCCCCCTCAGCAATATCAACAACCTCCTCAACAATATCAGCAACCTCCCCAACAATACCAGCAACCTTCCCAACAATACCAACAACCTTCCCAACAACCGCCTCAACAATACCAACAACCGTCCCAACAATACCAACCACCGTCCCAACAATATCAACCACCGTCCCAACAATACCAACCACCGTCCCAACAATCCCCTCAACAGTACAAACAACCCTCTCAACAATACCAACAACCCGGCCAACAATACCAACAACCCGGCCAACAATACCTACTTCTTAGCGAACAGTATCAATCTCCTCAACCTCAAAGTCAACCCGCTGTTCCACAATATCAGTCCCAGTCCTACGCTCAACCATCTACTCCTCAAAACCAAGCTCCATCTCGACCAGTGGCTGCTCAGGCTCAGGTATGGAAGGAGTTTGTGAATGATTTTTTTTGAAGAGTTTCAACTTTTTGATTTTTGTTTTTTGAATGTAAAAACGGAAGAAAGTTTGAAGATTTTGATAATTATAGTTCTTAGATAAGTTTGCTACATCTACTTTTCTTTTATATTATTTGTTACTTATTGTATAACTAAATATGTGTGAAATTTGGATTTGATTTAATATGAGGAACGACCTGGACGTGATCAAAGAATTCGGTAATTTCCCAAGGCAGTTGCGAGAAAAAATGTTTTTTTTAATTATATATCTTGGTTTATAATTTTTAAGAAAAGTAAGTAAGCAAGTAATATGTAAGAAAATGTGAAAAGTAAAAATTTTTTATTCAGATATACGTGGTTATACAAATAGAGAAAACACAATATGATGTATTACATGTATATGCTAAATAAAAAATCTTTACTTTTTTTAATAAGTTATAATTGTTTTTTTGGCTTCATAATCTTCAAAATTTCTTTTTAGTCAAAATATATTTAACTAATAAATCAAATGACTCTTCATAGATGTATTTCCTTGCTTCCTAATCAGTTTTGACTTCCTGCAGGTTTCATTTCTTACATCTTTCCTTTTTTCATTTATGTAGTAAAACCGTTTTTCAATTCAAAGTGTATCTAACTTTAGGTAGGTTCATTTTAATAAAGATGTGCCTCTCTTTTAGTATACACTTTCGCAGTCAAATTTAAAATTGTAATGAATTAAATCGCAACTAACCTTATGCTAATTCTTTTTAATTATATCTTATTTTGATTTGATGTGGTAGTAATGCAAAAAATTATTATAAATTGGGGAATTTTTTAACATATTATAGTACTAAAATAAATCACTTTGTTAAATGTATATTACATAATAAACAACGAGACTTCTTTGAAATCTAGATATGATAAATCCTTTGTAATATACTTCATACTCTAATAGCTCATTTCACTTTGAATTACTGCACTGACTTAGCCGTTACTTGATGGAGATCCATAATAACCAGAAATAAAAATTTAAACAACTGTTTAAGATCACCACTTATGTTTATTATATTATTGCTGACAATTGTTTCGACACACTGTGTCTCACTGGAGCACGATGTAAATTAACTAACAAAGTATGTTACAGAATATATAGTTTACCTAATTACAAGTACTAAATTCATTAACAATATTTACCCTAATACCTACAACGAGTTCAATAAAGGAGACCCTCCCCCATCTAATTGATTGTTGAGTAATAAACCTGAGGATTTTTTCTACCTGTTTTAAACAATTCAGTAATTTTCCTTTCTTTCCGTTATGCAAAATTTTGAAATCTTCATTGAACGTTTGATTTTCATCTGTTAAATGTTTAGCGTAATGAGATTTGTTATTTTTCATTCTATAGCTTTGTTTATGTTCCTTTATTCTTTTATAAAAAGATCTGCCTCTTTGTCCTATATGCGTTTTATTGTAAGTGCCACAGCATAATTCGTAAGATAATAATTTAATGAAAAAACAATTTAAAAAAGTAATAGGACTAGTGCACAACTAAACAAAGGAAAGTTTCATACACTCACTTATACCGGAAAATTGACTAATAAAATTCAAAATTTTTTCCATAAAAATCATGTAAACATCGCTTTCCGTACAAATAACACATTAGCTCGACATATTAAAAATAATAAAAGTAAAACAAAAAAAAGAAAAAAAAATAAAAATAAAAATAAAAAAAAATAATAAAACGGGGGTTTACGAATTATGCTGTGGCACTTGCAATAAAACGTATATAGGACAAACAGGCAGATCTTTTTATACAAGAATAAAGGAACATAAACAAAGCTATAGAATGAAAAATAACAAATCTCATTACGCTAAACATTTAACAGATCATACGTTCAATGAAGATTTCAAAATTATGCATAATGGAAAGAAAGGAAAATTACTAAATTGTTTAGAACACGACCAGAACCAGAAAAAAATCCTCAGGTTTATTACTCGACGATCAATTAGATGGAGGAGGGTCTCCTTTATTGAACTTGTTCTAGGTATTAAGGTAAATATTGTTAATGAATTTAGTACTTGTAATTAAGTAAACTATATATTCTGTAACATACTTTGTTAGTTAATTTACATCATGCTCCAGAAGAAGACACAGTGTGTCGAAACAATTGTCAGCCATAATATAATAAACATAAGTGGTGATCTTAAACAGTTGTTTAAATTTTTATTTCTAGTAACTTCGAATTGTCAAACCTGTTTACCCTTTTTGGTGACGACGATCGGTTTTGTAGAGCTGTAAGTCTGCGAGAGACGGAAAGAAATAGAAAAGGCAAATAATACTGCAACGTTATCAATACAAGGGTAGTGATATTGAGATGTGACTGGAATATGCAATACTCGGCAGAATTAGTCACATTTTTATACAATTATAGGGTAGCTTGTAGTTTTCTTGAACATTCTTATTTAAGTGATGTAATTAAATCTAATTAATACTGTAATCAGGTCAAAGTAATGATTCCATTTAAAATAAACCATATATGATTATTATCTACTGAACATCGTTAATATCTACGTAACACTTGATTTTATAATTACATTTCTTTTTCTGCTTAAATTTAAAGGCAAATGGGCATTCTTTAAGCATATCTTTGGCAAAACATTTTGATCTCACTTTAACTCTTATTTTTCCTGTATCAAAGCTTCCAGTCAATTCCATATGAGTCTTCTAGTTAAAGTCGTTACAACAGTATACCGAAGCTTAACGTGTAATTGCTATTTAAGTTCAAAATCTGTAAATGTTTGTCTAAGGTAAATTGTTTATTACAAAATGTCATATCTGTATCCTTGTCTAGATTTGCCTCATACAGATCTCATCGTAATGAACTAAACTGAAGACCGATATAGAATAAACTGTTCTGCGATTGTTGTTTTGTTCTTTCTAAAATGCACATCATTATTGGTATTTTAACTGAACCTAATTTTCCTGATTGTTAAGTTTATTTTAGTCACTCTGTATTTTAACTTTTCTTTTATAATTATAAATTAAGCTATTAGGTTTGAGTAATTTGATTTATTCTAAAATATGTTTTATCGCATTCGTGGTATAATTTTTTTTACAGCAAAAAAATCTTGAGCCTTTTGTATTTATATTAGAAGTTGTACCAGGTGTGGCTAGAAAATTGCTTACTGAACTTTTGCAACCTTTATCATTTACCATTTTTTACAACGGAAACTTTATGACTTTCAATGTTTTATTATCCTCGATTATTACATCGTTTCTTCCGATTTTTTACTGCTAAAAGTACTGCTCTAAGTAATTTTTAGAATAAAATAACCGGTCAAGTTCAAGTTGAATTTGCGCAATTAGTGTTCCGTACGTTGATTGCTTTTAAAATAAAAAAATTTTGTTACGGAGGTATAAAATGATCAGTGACTTCACAAAACATACCCCCAATAAGTTTTCAACAAAGTTTGTTTCCAAACTTTACTAAAAACTGATGACCTTGAAATTTTTGTTTTTTTATGTACCACATACATTATTAAAGGTAATGCACTCGTGATAATTTTCGTTCAATCTACACCCCGTGGAGAATATTTCAGAATTTTTTCAAAATTTTTTGACAGCGATTTTTCGCGATTTTTTAAAAATAATACAAACAAAAGTGCGCGCAATCGGAAGTGAAATTTTTTTTTTTTCAGTTCCGATTTCACCCCCCAAACCTAACCCCTTAAGTCAAAATTTAACTTTCAAAACTACATGGCTCTAATGAGGCAATCAATTCCTATATTATTACCAAATTTCAACTTTCTATGACAAACAGTTTCGGAGACAATCAGGTTTTACAGACGGACGGACAGACAGACAGACGGACAGACAGACAGACAGACAGACAGACGGACAGACACCGAAGTCATCTTACAAGTGTCCGTACGGAACACTAAAAATCATAGGAAGCGAAGTCAGGGGAATAAATTGGGTGTTTGCACCGAGAGCATCTATGATTAGTTAAAAATGGCCATGATTTGTTGTTCCACAAGTTATGATGTATTTTTTTCCTTCCGAAGAGTAGTCAGAATATCTTTGTAATCGACATGCACGTCCCTATGATGACGAAGAAAACGATCATCTTTCCTTTAAATTCGATTTGCTCATCTGTGCTTTCATTCCACGCTGTATTTGACAGGCATTAGTTAGCCTTTAGTTTTAGGTTAGTTCAAGTTAATTCGGCTTAGTTTGGGTAAAAAAAAAGGATTTATATATTCTATAAAGCAGGATCCATTTTCAAGTTTTTTTACTGTTTTTTAATCTTAACGCATGTAACGCATTACTTAGCAAGGCGCGTATCATTTGCGGTGGTTTATTTTTCCCTTTTAAACCTTTTACACCACCCAAAAACTTGTTTCCGTGATAAACACTCGGTACCCGATACTTTTTTTAACCATGACTCTGACGGGTTTTAACATTTACACGTGCTCTACCCGAATAATTAATATTTTACTGAACGAGGTCCACTTCGAATGACGATTACGACCTAACAGAAGGGCTCGCGAAATGGAAAATTGAGTAATAGAGGTGAGACACACACTGTGCAGCATCTATTCGACCTTGGCGAATTTTCCATTTTAAAGTATAAAACTGGTTCGGTTATCTTCTAGTCAGACCTCCTACTATATTATGTTGCTTAAAATTAAACATTTATATTAATTCATTTAAATTATTGAAAAGCCCTTGATTTAAATTATATAACAATCCCTTATACAAGACACTCTTTCATCGGGGGATTGAGGATTTTTTGTAATGTATTTACAATTTGCTTATAGCTTTTATTTTTACAATGGAAAATTCTATGGCTTTAAAATGCACATTAATTTTTCCATAATGTTATATGTTTTTAAATCACATATCCACAGTAATATCCATTGCATGAGGTTAAAATTTGCCCATCATATGGCATATTTATCGTTTTTTACTGTTCTAATAGAATTATTGTTATTATTTGTAGTTTTTTTATATAGAGAATGTTTGTACTTTTTAGGCAGCACCAAGAGCACAGCCGGCTAAACACGTCGAACCTCCACCATCTACCATAACTCTTCGGAAAGAGGCTCCAGTGAGCCAGGCTCCTGCACCAGTTTATAACGCACAACCAGCCACGGCGACCCTTAAAGGTATATTGTTAACACATCTAATCGTATTATTTTCTATTTAAATACGAGGTAATAATAAAGTCTGAAATAATGAAAATCGCTCGCAATTCTGAATGGAAAGGCTCTAAATTTTTTTTTGTTTTTAGGAACTATTCTTTGTTAATCACTACGAGTCACTTTTAACTTTCTTAATGCGTTAGAGTTAAAGCTTTTCAATATGAATTTAAAGATAGGCGGTTTAGTGGGTTTATAATCTATGGTTCCTCGAAATTGTGTCCTAAGCGTGATTTAGTAGTAGTAGTAATTGATTTCTTTATTTTTAATGTTTTAGTTTTATCTAAAACACCTACCAGCTCATCTCATGTCTCAGTCGCAGGCTTTCGTACCAACTAGTTAACAAAATTCGTCCTATATCTCACAGATAAAAAAAATATATATATTATTTCGTGACATTTTCATTATTCCACTTTATCAATCCACTGTGATTTACTATTAGTATGATAATACACATCACAACACTGCCTAAGTCTAATTACAGCACACCAAATGATTTTGTTCTATTTTATCATCAAATGGTGTCTATCTTCCTTTAAGTTAATTTAATACTACTTCAGTGGAACATAGTATGGAATTAACATGATGATTACGCTTGTCCCAACAATTCCAGGTTCTTTTGATTAGTCACTAAGGCAGTTAGTCAAAATTTCCCCAAATCCTCCATACCACCACTCACACGGCCAGATAATTCTATTGCAACGACACCTGTTGAAAAAGCGAACTTGTTAGCTGAACTCTTTGCTTCACATTCTACTGTCGATTTCCAAGGAAAAACACCTCCTACTATTCCCATAGTGCAGTCAAGGATGCCGATATTGTCTTCAGATGGCGTATCATTAAACGTATTTTAATGAAGCTAGACACCAAAAAAGCTTCTGGCGCTGACGGAATACCTGCCATAGTTCTCGAAAACTGTGCGAGGGAAGTAACACCAGTTTTCTGTAGGCTTTTTAACCTATCCTACAGAAGGGGAGTATTTCCTTCCTGCTGGAAATGTGCCACAGCTCAGCCGATACCTAAAAAAGGCAAGAAGACCTTGCCAAATAACTACCGACCAGTCGCACTGCTTTCAATAATATCGCAAGTCATTGAAAAGGCTATCAATCAGCATCTTCTAAAATATCTTGAAGGATATAATGTTATAAGCGATCACCAATATGGCTTTCGTAAACAAAGATCAACAGGAGATTTTCTGACTTATGTAACACATATTTGGAACAACGCAATTGAACACTTTAGAGAATGTCGAGCGGTTGCTCTTAACATATCCAAGGCATTCGACCGTGTTTGGCACGATGGACTGTTGGCTAAGCTACGCTCTTATGGTATGTCTGAAAAGTTCTGGTTGTGGCTCTCATGTTTCCTCAGAGAGCGTTCTTTACGGATTTCTTTCTAACACCTTCACTATCAACGCCGGTGTCCCCCCTGCTCCATACTATCTTCTACTCTCTTTCTCATTTACATTAACGATCTGCTGAAAAAGACCGGAAACCCAATCTACAGCTTTGCAGATGACAGTATGCTTATCTCTTCATTCACTTTGAACGCTTGTACATCGGCTACTCGGACGAATATCCGCAGACAGAGGGAAGTCGTTCAACTTAACAAAGATCTGGAAGAGATTCTATACTGGGGTGCCAGTAATCAACTAAAATTTAACGCGAAGGCAGCAGTTTTTTCTAAAAAAGTTAACGTTGCTGAACCCGACATAGTTATAGCGGGGCACTCCATTCCTCTAATATCGTCACTTTGTTAGGCGTTAATTTGGGAGCAAATATGTCGCAGGGATAGCAAGAAGAGCTTCTCAAAAGTTGGGAATATTGTTTCTAACCAGAAAGCTTTATATTCCACAACTGTTAATTCTTTACAAAGCTCAAATTCGACTAACTATCGAATACTGCTCCCATGTACATTTTTACAAAAATACGAGCGGTCACCTTGACAGACTGTACGTATGAATGTACATATATTTTGGGGTTAAAAGATAACAGAATTTTTTGCGGTATACCCTGATTGTAAAAGCAGTTTTAGGACATATATTGCCTTCGTTATACTATATATTATTTAGCTCGTTTTTCTATTAGCGAGTAAACTTAGTAATCAACACTTGGTAGTCATTGAAGTTCTAATATATAAGAAACAAAATAAGACCACGCATATTAGGAACCGCTTGGCAGTCGACTTTCATTATTTCTTAATAAGACAAATGATTTTAAGCAAACAATCTAACCCTGTTTAACAAATAACATACATCACATAACAAAATTAACATAATATTCTATTGAGCTATTTTAGCCTAAATGTTAGCACTTGATTGCAAAACTTCCAGTCTGCTTCAAGCTTTTCAGAAGAATAAATGTTACAGACCATGTGAAATTTATAAAGTAAAATCCTATTCACAGCCCATTTTTGTTAATTTAAATACTTAATGTTTCCTTTACACATAATAAAACCAATTTTAGTTTATTAGTTCCTATTTAATACTAAAATTATTTAAACCTAGCTAATAAACTCCTGGACAAAATTAACGCAACAATCTGAAAATTAATTTATCTTTTTCTTATGTCAGTTTTAAAGTTTATCGAGTATTTGAATAGTAGGCTATGCATATTTTGTTTCGTTGTTCATGACAGAAATCAAAACAATTCGTTTAGATTTACAGTTTTAAAGAATTTTTTAGAAGATAAACAATTTTCTGTAATGCACTAGCGACCTAGATGAACGTTTTATAAGACAATATGCTTTAAGAAACAGGACTGTCACTAGTTCTATAATAAGAAACGAACTCGACGCTGTTCGCAATGTCACAATTTCTTCTAAAACAGTTATGAATGAATGAATGAACAAAATGAATCTGGATTAAACAGTAGGAGACCAGCCACTGCGCCCTTGCTTACTAGAGAGAACAGAATTGCCAGGTTACGTTTTGTTCGAAATCACGAAAACTGGTCTGTGGATGATTGGAAACAAGTTTTCTTCACAGATGAAACTAGAGTTAGTCTAAAACAACCAGATGGTCGTGAGCGAGTATGGCGAAGACCAGGAGAGAGGTTTGCTCCTTGCAATATCTCTGCAAGGATTCCATTCGGCGGTGGCTCTGTTATGTTCTGGGGTGGCATCTGCTTTGATGCTCGCACAGAGTTAGTTCCTGTCCGTGATGCTGACTACTATCTTGAGAATATTGTAATAGAACATGTGGTGCCTTTCGGTCATTTTGTGGGGCCCAATTTCCTGTTTATGCAAGACAACGCTCGACCTCACGTGGCTAGGGAGGTACTCGATTATCTTAATCAAGTTGATATACCGATTATACAATGGCTACCAAAAAGCCCGGATCTGAATCCGATAGAACATGTATGGGACCACCTTAAGAAAAATGTGAAACATCATATACCTGCACCTAGAAACCTGAGGAAACTTGAAAATGCAGTTATCACAGAAAGGGAGCAAATTCCTCAAGATTTTATCCAAAATTTAATTAGAAGCATGCCTAGGCGCATAAACGCTGTCATCCGAAGTAGAGGAGGCAACACACGCTACTAGTGTCCCAGTTACACCATTAATTTTGCTACTATTGTCCCAGTTTATTTTTTTCATTATTACATAATTTCAACGAATTTGTTATTAGGTCTTAATAATAATTTTAATTCGAATCTTATAGAGAAATTTGGTAGCTAATTCACTTTTAAAGTATCCGAATAAGTTTTTTCTAACTTTTAGTGTAACCAATGTTCATAAAAAATTATTAAAATTAATTCATTATAGAGATTTGTATGATTTAATATATTGTTGCGTTAATTTTGACCAGGAGTGTATTTGGAAACTCAAATGAAAGTAAATGTTACCATTTTTTCTGAGATTTTTAAAGGGCTACCTACATTTTTTGTTTTTCCACTACAAATACACACATTGCCACAAAAAAATCCCGTTGGAAAACCATAAAACATAAAATTTTAACTTTTATCAAGTAATTTATGAATATTTTTACGACGTACTTTAACTAGAACTAGCACTTTAATATAGTGCTAGTTCAGATAAGTTGGACAATTTTTTCTTTTGTTAATAAAATATTTTTTTTTCTAATTTATAAAGGTTATATCTGCAGATGATGTACCTAATAAGCTTCATAACATTCGAGGGGGGGGGGGGGGGGGGGGGGGGGGGGGGGGGGGGGGGGGGGGGGGGGGGGTGTGTACATTTAATTAAAATAAGTACCATTGTAACATGTAACAACAATAAAAATAATCTTCATTTTCAGAGTTCACAAAATTAAAATTAAAATTTTATGTTTTACCCTAATTCTAAAACTGTGTATACTAAACAGTTGTTGTAGGAGGTAAGCATCTCCGGGGTGACCTCAAATGGCCTCCAGAAAATGTCAGAGAGAGAATGGCTGCAGATAAAGCACATCTTGAAGAACTATCCAAAGGACCCGCCAATAGGCCACCAAGGAATGAAAAGGATTACACAAGGTTCTTCGAGGCACATGCACTGAATGATACATATCCAGGTTATAAAATACCTCCTGGTACACAATTCTTTAGGCCAATTTAAATATTAGTTTGTGGATATGTGATATTTCAATTGCTTATTTATTTTAAAAGTTAGAACATATTTTTTTAAAAATATCAAAACCCTTGCAGAAATATATATCACACAATAATAAGTTGTGTAAATAACAACAATAAGAACATCATACTTTACCGAATTGTAAATTTATTATTAAAATGCCTATAGTTTTTTAAATACGCACTATACTAGAATTATATCCCATAATATTTTTTGTTTTTGCTGAACTGATAAATATTTGTATGAATTTATTGCTTAAAATTAGATATCTAAGAAAACTGCATCAAAGCAAAAACCTTGGTAATTTTTTAGGAGAAAAATGAATATCTATGGTTGCAACCCAAAGGTTTCTGTTTTAATCTTATTATATTTTATATAAATTATAATGCGTTCTTGCAAATCAACTTAATAAGAGCCAAATTATTTATAAATTTTTAAAATACAATTATTACTATTAATACTAACAATTTTAGAATACACACTATTTTTAGGCCATTAAAATTAAAAACGAAAAAAATTATTTGAGTTTACGATTTATGCCGCTTTTCGATTAAAACATGTATCGATACGAGCTTTGCTTTTTTTGCAAAATAATTGTTGTATATTTTAAAATTGTATTTATTATTTAATAAATAAATATTAAATTATTGTACTATGTACGATCTAAAAAATTAAATAAAAAATTTAAAATTCAATGTCTTGCTTGTCAAATTATTTACCTTCTGTTGTTCTGATTGATAAGGGGTCCATCACAAATTGACATTTTTTAGTTTCCAAGTAAAAGCTTTCAGTTAGAGGTAATGGTTTTCAATGGGACGATAGTCTGGGTCGTGTGTAAAGGCTCCATAATTAATAGCTGGTAGAGTTCCGCAAAATAAGTATATAGATTATTACAGTAAAATAGTGGATCCGTTTTAATATAATAAATCGTAGTAAAATGGATGATCCCTGGGTCAAGTCAACATTCACTACGTTCTTCTCTGATCGGAACATTTACAATTTTTTAAAAATTTGGTTTACAATAACTGTGGAGAATCGAGATATACGTCATTTCTCTTTATACTTCCTCTTTCTTTCTGGTTTATGACACTCGTTTCGTAAGTTATTAAGCCGTAGTGTTACAAGATATTCGCTGTTTAGAAGTTATATAAGTTTTTTTGGACGAAAACAATATACTCTTAAAAGAAGACATTTTCAGATCAAAAAATAAAAAAGTAAGAGGTCCAATTAAAAAAAAAAAAAACAGGGCAGAATGAGGAAAACCGGAGGAAATATAGTCAAAATTTTAATTTTAAAGGTCAAACACCATTTCTATTACTTTAATGTGAGCTAACAAATCTGTTCTTCACTTTACTGTACTAAATCTGTATATTAAATTTTAAAAATCGGGACGATCAGTCAAATAGACGAATTATAAGGAATACACACACATTAGAAAGTTACAGAAAAGAAGAGTCTTGGGAGAAGCTGATGAGATGTTAAGGCAGAAAAGAATTACGTCTATCTTATCAAATAATAAAATATGAAAGCAACATATTTATCGCTTAATCCCACATATATAAAGATATACCCAACTAATTTCAGGTATGGCAACTTTAGGCTTGATCGTCCAAATTTTTATAGGGATCTAATTATATGCAGATATAAAAAAGAACAATGTAACTTAAAAAATAATATATTTAACTTCAATGTAAAAATATTACACTATAAACGGCTAACGTAATTCAAAAACGTTGCAATATGATCCTTATAAGCATCAAACGATTCTTGGCCATATTCTTTGTTCAGTAAATGGAGGTAGATTTTTCCATTTTCCGTGCCAATTAACTAAAAATATATAAAAACATGGTATAAAATAAACAAGTAAGGTTTGATATAAACTCACAACTTTTATAGGTTTCCAAAGTAAATGAAGATTGAGAGAAAATAAGGGACAATTATTTACTTCTATGACCAACAGTACCAAAAAATTAGTAAAGTGACTTATTTCCCTCCCAAACACGCAGTTCGAATATAATACTAAATTCGAATTTTCTCGTATAATTTAATCCAAGCTGCTGCTGTTAAAATGGGAATAAATGAAAAAAAATAATATTTCTCAGACCCCAAAAATCCTCTATATATATATATATATATATATATATATATATATATATATATATATATATATATATATATATATATATATATATATGTATATGTATATGTATAGACTTCATTGAAAACTGTTGACCTTGATTTTTTTTTTTAATTTACCAGATAAATTATCAAAGGTAACGCACTTGTGATAATTTTCGTTCAATCTACACTTTATCGAGAATATTTCAGAATTTTTTCAAAATTTTTTGATCAATACTTCTCGAGATGGACAGCGATCTTTGGTGGTTTTTTAAAAATATTACGAAGAAAAATTTGCCTCAATATTACATCATATATATTTTTGAACTCATATTTTCACAAGCTTTCACTGGACATCCCACTCGATGACCTGGTAATTTTTTTTTCACACCCCCCGAACTAACCCCCTAAGTCAAAGTCCAAAACTACACGGGTCTGATTGGGCCATCAATTCCTATATTTGTGCCAAATTTCAACTTTCTATGTGAAAGAGTTCCAGAGAAAGTCGGATGCGACAGACAGGCAGACAGACACCGAAGTCATCTCATAAGTGTTCGGTATGGAACACTATAAAACACTAAATCATTTTAGGGTATGGTTACCCTGCTCTTCTGATAAAAATAAAAATATTGATTTAATATTTTTGACTGTTGTTTTACGAACATTTACATATAAAAATAGTGTGGTTTTTGATACCTTCAATTTCGGCATGTACCACACCATCATGTTCCAAACATTCCACACTTTAGAAAAAATACTGCTAAACTAGTGTGATGGTCAAAAAATTGTTTTCGGTTTCTGACTGCTCTAAATACTCTTTTTTTTCGGAATATATCTTCATATATATATATATATATATATATATATATATATATATATATATATATATATATATACATATAGTTTCCAACTTGTTTATTATTTCAGCCAAGAACCAGAAATATTGAAACTATACAAAACAAACAATATGAAGCTGGTAATTTCACTTCTAGTAATCTTTTGGGATTGTTTAAATTTAGGGTTTTAATTCGGAAAAATGAAACTACGTAAGACTACCATAATTGTATTTTTATTTAAACTTACCATATAAGACGTCTCTTTCAATTCAACATTTATAACTGGTGACAACATTAAGCAACTAATACTGTCCTTAAAAGCTATAGAGTATTCTGGATACATATCACTTTTACTGAAGTCCCAAATATGAACAACATTTTGAGAATCTTTGGCGTACAGTACGAATGGTTTAGTTTTGGACCACTGGATAATCTGGACACTGGTATTAATAATTTCTTCATTATTCCTTAAAACCATTAAAGGCCTCTCAGTTTCTCTCGAGTATATAGTAATATTTCCATCTAAATAACCAGCAAGGAATAAAGATGGCGAAAATGGGCAAGATTCTAGACATGTTGCATTGATGGTTGTTGCTTAAAAAAACCGTATCCTCTATAGTATATATATATATATATATATATATATATATATATATATATATATATAAAGTTGTGTGTGTGTGTTTTTTTGTGTGTGTGGTTTTGTTTGTGTGTTGTAATATATATATATAAATATATATATATATATATATATATATATATATATATATATATATACATAAATATATATATATATATATATATATATATATATATATATATATATATATACATATATATATATATATATATATATATATATATATATATATATATATATATATATATATATATATATATATATATATATATATATATATATATATATATATATATATATACATATATATATATATATATATATATATATATATATATATATATACATATACATATATACATATACATATATACAGTCAGTCCAAAAAGTCTCCATACACCACCTGCTTTCTATACTATTTTTCTGTTATGTTTAACTAATTAATTGGAACTATAAGAAAACATCTTTAAATTAATATTTGAAACTTAACCGACGCGGATTAATATTAAAAACAACTACGGAACATTCTATTTAGCAGTTACATCATTATTATAAAAAGGTAAACAAAATTAATGTCAAAAAAGTCTCCATACACTTAACAATTACCAATGATAGTTTGACGAAGTTTAACGCAAAACAACAACTTCCTTTAAACTAATATTTAGAGGGACCGCCGTCGGCCTTGATAATCTTCTGTAACATTTTTGTTATGCTTGCAACTAGCTTTCTAGTAACTTCTTCTGGCATGTTCTCCCATTTGCTCAATATTCTGTTTTTTAATGCTTCTTTATTTGAAACACTAGCACTGTCCGCGGCTCCGCTTGCGTGGACTTCATTCACTATTATCGTCACTGCTCATTTCATATATTACCTAACTTAATAAAATATTTCCTATAACCTGGCCAGAAAATATATGTATGAATTAAAAAAAAACCGTAAATCGGATAAGTAGTTTGCCAGTAATAAGCGCACTAACGGGCAGACAGGCAGACAGATACACGTTGCATTTTATATATATTACATTCTTTTCTACATGATATTGTACCATATTCAATAGTTTAGGCAGCGTATTGCAAGAGAACGCGCTACCGGCAAACTTTTTTCCCATAATAAAATATATCCTTTAAACTGGCCAGAGAATATGTATGTTTAAAAAAAGGCACGTAAATCGGATAAGTGGTTCTCGAGTGACAAGCGGACTAACAGACAGACAGACATATATATTATAGATTATATTTGCGAACGCTCCGTTTAAGTTAAATGCTTGATGGAGTTAACATCGGGTGATTGCGGAGGTGTATGATGCTGCTGTCGCACATTATGGATCATTCTCCCACCAAGTTTGCTGGATCATTGTCCTGTTGGAAAATCTATCTTTGTTCGAATGCTAATTTTGGGACACTTTCTCTTAAATTGTCTCTCAAAATGTTCAGGTAAACATGCTGATCCATAATACCATTAATAAAATGTAAATTTCCAACCCCTCCGGCGGACATGCATCTCCAAAGCAGAACACTGCCACCCCCTTGTCGCACCGTGGAACAAATGTTTTTAATATCGAATGCGGTATTCTTCTTTCTCCAAACTTTAGTTCTGCCATCAGACCCAAAAAGGTTAATTTTAGTTTCATCACTAAAGATTATGAATTTCCAGAGTTCAAGTGGTTTAGTAACGAATTCTCTAGCAAAAGGTAACCGCTTTTTGCAATTAGCTTTTGAAATTACCAGCTTCTTTCTGTCTGCACACCCCTATGTAAACAATTTCCCACTGTTTGTGAACAAATATTTTTCGAAAATAGTTCCCGTACTTCTTCTTTTAATTTTGGTGCACTTTTCTCCATCCATCCATAATTATTTGTCTAACAATACTGGCTGACAAGACTTTTTTAACATTAATTTTGTTTACATTTTTTAACAATGATGTATCTTCTAAACAAAATGTTTCGTAGTTGTTTTTAATACTAATCCTCGTTGGTTAAGTTTCAAATATTGATTTAAACATGTTTTCTCATAGTTCCAATTAATTAATTAAACCTAAAAGAAAAATAGTATATAAAGCAGGTGGGAGATTTAGTCTATATGTATATATATATATATATATATATATATATATATATATATATATATATATATATATATATATATATACGTATATATATATATATATATATATATATATATATATATATATATATATATATATATATATATATATATATATATACTGTGCCATAGCTAGGGTCTGGAGCACCCAGGGCAAGATTAGAATTTTGTGTCCAAAAAAAAATTCCCGTCAGTAGGTATTTTATAGAACATAAGACGACAAAAATCACAGAAATAATGGAATTTGGTTAAAAATATACTTTTCTCGCTTTTTCTGATGAAATCTTGGCAATGACATGGTCTAGATTAAATTTTTTCGCACATTCATATTCAATTGAAATTATAGCGAGATTGTTTAGACGTTCTAGGCCAATCTGCGAACGCAAATAATTTTTTATTAATTTTAATTTGCTGAAAGATCTTTCATAGCTAGCAGATGTCACAAGTAGAATCAAAGCTAGTCGAAAAGCCATGCCTATATTGGGATAACTGCAAATCGTGCAATAATGATTTTATTTGTCTTTGTAACTTTCGGTTTCCAAACATATCTAATTAGCATCTAAATCTTCGTTGTATTTTAATGCGAGATCAGCTGCGGTTTTTTCTAGTTCTTTAGTAGAGGTTGTTTGTAACGAAAATCCCGTTAGCAAACCAAAATCAGAAGCTACAGCAACTAAATTTTGAAATCTCCAATCTATTTGTTGAATGAGTGTCCAGTTCACAGCAAAGCTGAATTTTAAATTATTAAAGTGGAGTTATTGTGGCGGCGTCATCCTTGACCTTTTCGTCGAACATTGCTTTAACCTTTCTTTTGCGTTTTCTGCTAGGCGCTATCGTCATTAATAGTTCGTTTGTATAGTATAAACTTTTGTGTAAGTGCCTTGTTAATGTAACCCTTTGAGATGTGCCCGGCCCTAGGCAGCCACCCCTGTTGCCAGGCTCTAGCTACATCACTGTATATATATATATATATATATATATATATATATATATATATATATATATATATATATATATATATATATATATATATATATATATATATATATATATGTATTTGAAACCATGATATTCCGCTTCATTCACTTACCAGGCACAAATTTCCTTACGCTACTTCTATTTCCGCTTATTAAATAATGTAATATAACTCCATAATTTGTCGAAACATAAATATGTTTTTCCACTAAAATAAAATCTATACATACTAAGTCTGGCATTTCTGGATATCGATCTTGTAAACTTATTGTTGCTTTATTGATCAGTACGAGATCGTTATTAAATTGCTTGTTTGGTTCGTATTCTGTGTAAAGATTCCAAATTATTAAATCTCCATCTTCATCCAAGCTGCACACCTACAAAAAATTAAAGGAAAAATATATACCATAAATAAAAAATTATTTAATAAATAAATTAAAAATCCATAAGGCCTGTAGCAATGAAGGTTCATAATGTTTAAAAATAAAATAAGGCTACTATATACAGTGACAGGTATAAGGTGTGCCACGTATGCGCTTTCTTTTTATTATTAAATTTAAAAAAAAAGTGAGTTATAGGTGGATTCTACATCACTTGAAACCCATGTTTATCCAGTACCCATTGTCGTTTGGCGGGATATTTAAATTTTCTAAAGTATAAAGTCCAAAAGTTACTCTGTTTTTCGTAAAATCGCAACTGTCGTATGGACATTTATCGAATATTTAGGGTTTACTTGCAGTTTTAAGTTTTTGTTTTTTAAAGAACACCCTAGCGTCATAATTTATTCCAAATCAAGAAAAACTAGTATATTAATATTTATTAACAAACGATAAATTTGTTTCAATACAACATACAAATTTTCATCTATGTTCAAAAAATCATTAAGGTTTTCATTATCAGTCAACTCCAACAAATTTTTATTTTTGAGGATATCTGCAAGTACGTTAAATGGTAAGTCATCTTCTGAATCAGATGAGACAGCCTCAGGTAACTAGTCTTCACTTTGCATATTTTCATGCTTAAATCCCGCTTTACGGAAGCAATTTTTAACTGTTTCTTTGGTTACTTGTTTCCAAGGCGGTTTTTGCAAAGTAAACTGCACCCAATTGCGTAATTTTCTTAATTAACTCAAAAGCTGTACCAGCAGTTTCAATGGTTACTATCAGGTGTTTTAGTATTAGACTTCGGTAATAAATTTTAAAATTTTTTATAATTTTTTTTTTTTTAATTTTATGATATCCTGGTCAAGTGGTTGACAAGCTGACGTACAATTAGGGGGAGAAACAAGATTTTTATATTTTTTAGGCGGGCGTCTTTTGGATGAGATCCTGCAATGTCTAAAAATAACAAAATGTTTCTTTTTTCTTTTGTCATTTTCCAATCAAGATCTTGTAACCCCTCTGTCATCCAAGCTTTCTTATTAAATTTCCAAGTTATAGACAGGTTGTTTATGTTAATATTTTTAAATGGTCTGGGTTTAGCTGCCTTACCAATGACTAAGAGTTTTTCTTTTTCTCCCGCCATATTTGCACAATGCAAAATTGTAAATCTCTCTTTGGGATATTTACCACCAACACACTTTTCTTTTTTAACGTTAGTGTTTTGTTGGGTAAAGTCCTAAAATACAGCCCTGTCTCATCGGCATTATAGATGTCTCTGGTTGAATATCCCTTAATTAAAGAAGGGCATTTTTCCCAGAATGATGGAACATCTTCAGCAATAACCGAAGCTCCTTCTCCTGGAATCGCTTTAAAACTTATGTTGTGGCGGATTCTAAATTTATTAAGCCAATCAGAAGAAACACTGAATGTAGAATGTCCCAGAGACTCGGCTTGCTTTGCATCGTATTAGTGGACCTGAAAAAAACATTAACAATAAGTTTCTTGCATTTTTGTAACCACACGACTACTGATATTCTCACCACTTTTATCCATTCTTTGAATTGATATGAAAAGAAAATCAACGCACTAATTCCAGAAAACCTTATCTAAAAAAAATAATTCATGTGCATACCTATCAAAGGCATCCCCTTATGGCGAGCTGCTATAAACCAGTTATAACACAACTTGTCAATTTTGGTACCATCACCAGTCAAAAAGCTTCTTTTTTCATTCAAATTGCTGTTCGACATCCACTTGTTTAGAAGGATTTCTTTATGTTTAATTGTATCAGCAACTTGTGTTGCTCCGACATTAAAACGCTTGGATAAGTCCCTTACACTTAACTTTGAGAACGTGAGAATTTTTCTATTTGTATCCATTTCTACAATGAATGTGTCGCCCACTGTGTCTCTTTTCGCATAGGCGTCAGACTAATATTAAATCCCCGCGCGTACCGAAAAATTGAGATCGGTAAATCCCCGGTTTACTCGGGGAAGTTCCTCAGTGAAGGCAGGCAGCGACGTTGGTGCGTGGCGTGATTGAAAAACGCAACAGCGATACTCGCCACAGAAAAATGAGACAAGGCGTTTATTTTTTATTGTTTTTTGTCCGATTAAGAGCACATTTTTTTGTATCCGCGTCCGTTCAAGAGAATGTCCGTTCAAGAGGGAGTTAACACAATGTGAATTATTTCGGGACCATGAGAAAATATCCGTTTAAGGCAGGTGTCCGTGTAAGATGGGTGTCCGCGAAGGAGAATTTCACTGTACATACCTCGTTATTTTCCGACTGGTCAAAATATCCTTTTTGTTCTTGATCGCCTTGTATAGGTTGAATGGATACAACTTTTGACAAATGACTAGATCCTATGTCAGTTGTAAATGTAGGTGTCCTGCTAGTAATGTCATACATTTTTCCTTTTTCTTTAGTATTCCAGACTAAAATGGCTCTAAAAATAAGTAAGCAAATTAGGAACACGGATGGATCTCGAGCGGTTGCACTTGATATATCTAAGGCATTCGACCGTGTTTGGAATCTTATTTAACGTGGAGAAGAGATTCGCTTGAGTATTTGTCGAATTGATTTTGATTCTATAAAGATCAAATCTATGCGACAATCTGTACACTTATTACTGAAGCCTATTGGTTATTATAATATGGATGTTTGACACGGTTTTTATAGCAGATCCGTCAACATTTAATGCTAAGTTGGTATAATATGCCCAAGCGTTATAGATAGACATTAAACAGTAGTGACAACGGAAAGCCTTGTGAGGCTCTGGTTCATTTCTGCAATTATGATTGAATTTCCTGTACAAAACAAATGGCTGGACCAACTTAGTAATGTATAGGGAAAACCAGAGGAAATGAATTTGAGTACCTTATTAAAACTGTGTTTATACATCAAGCGTTACTGTCTGCATGCGACCTCTTTTTTTTAAGGAGTACACCATCAGGTATCGAAGTGTTAAGCCCCGAGGCCTCAAAAAACGAAAAAAGACTTTGAATGTTTATTATCAGAATATCGGTGGCATGCGTACAAAGCTTGATGATTTGAGACATGCCACAGCACTCCGTACCTATGATATTATAATACTGGTCGAGATGTGGCTGACAGCAGAATATGGTGATGCCGAATTGGGCTTGGGGCAATATTGCGTGTACAGACGTGACAGGGATAATGATGCGAGTGGCAAGTTAAGGGGTGGTGGTGTTTTGGTAGCAATTCATAGAAATCTCACTTCTACTGCAATTAACGTTAACGAACATATTGTAGAACATGTTTTTGTTTTTGTGACATGCGGTAGTCAAAGGATTGTAATTGGTGCGGTATATTTCCCCCCACAGTCCTCGATGCAGGTATATAATGAGCATGGTAATGCTGTGATTGAATTGGTGATTATAACTTGCCTGATGCTGTCTGGTTGGATGGAGAGGATGGTTTAAGTATGCAGTGTCCCGGGTCCTCTTCGGCGAATATTGTGTGTGCGTGCTATGGATATCTCAATATGAGACAATTAAACTTTATTCCCAATATACATGGAAGATTTCTTGATCTTGTGTTTTGTAACAATCAAGAGGTCAATGTTTCAGTTGCCCTTGAGTGTATTTTAAATGTTTCTCAGAACCATATTGCATATGAAATATCGATTCCCATCTATGTTGGCAACAATAGCTTGAAATGTGACATACTATACTATGATTTTAAGAATTGCAATTTTCAATTAATCAATGAATTTTTAGCCTACGTTTCATGGGAGTCGGTTTTCAATAAAACTGATATAAATGTTTGTGTCGAGAATTTTTAGAGTATTTTATATGATATCATTGCCATCTTCGTACCGGTTAAACGCTTTAAAACAACAAATTTTCCAACGTGGTTCTCTGCAGACTTACAAACACTGGTTATGCAAAAGAAAATTGCGCACAAAAAGTATAAACAAAACGGTTTATTCACCGCATACCAAGAGTTTTCTTCATTGCGTGATAGATGTAAACGTCTTTAATCAGCTTGCTATAAAGAATATTTGTCTAGAGTTGACAATAACTTAAGAGTCAACCCTGCGTTTTTTTTGGAGACACGTTAACAATTCCAGAAGGTGTACTTCTTATCCACATAGCATGTTTTTGATAGATTCACTTGCTAATGATGGCAATGGCATCGTGGATTTGTTCGCGCGTCATTTTTCGGCTAGTTATGTGAGAGAGAACTGTGACTTTTCAGCCTGTAATATTGATAATGTACTGGACGTGAACGTTGTGAGGGTCTCATTGGCCGAAGTATTTGAAGGCATTAATCAGCTTAAGAGGAGTTATTCTCATGGCCCAGATGGGATTCCATCAGCATTCCTGAGACAATGTGTGTTTTCCCTAAGCAGACCACTATACTATATCTTCTGTTTGTCGTTGGACTCCTGTGTTTTTCCGCAATATTGGAAAACTAGCTTTTTGACACCTATTTATATATCGGGAAATCGTGAAGATATAACCAATTACAGGGGTATTTGTATTCAGTCAACTATACCGAAGCTCTTTGATAAGCTTGTCGCGGATCAACTTTCATGGATTTGTAGGAACTTTGTGAGATATGAGCAGCACGGCTTTTCTCGGGGAAGATCCACAGTCACAAACTTAGTAAGTTACGAGCAGTATATGTTGGGCCCGTTTGAAAGACGTATGCAGGTTGATGCTGTATACACTGATTTCTCGAAGGCGTTTGACAGGGTTAATCATGAGCTTTTGGTGGAAAAGCTTCGAGCCCTGGGATTCAGCATCAGCGTGACTAGGTGGATCAAGAGTTTTTTGACTGAACGTGGTATGAACAGTGTATACGTATATTAAATCATATTTCAAGAAACATATCGGTATGTTCGAGTGTCCCGCAGGGTTCACACTGTGGGCCTCTCCTTTTTAATTTGTTCATTAATGATATTGGTGAGATGTTCAACCATTCTGAATATCTTTTATTTGCGGATGCGAATTGTACAGAGGAATAGAAAGTGTAAACGATGTTACGCGTCTGCAGGAAGATCTGAATCGACTCTATCACTGGTCAGAAAGAAATGGCTTAAGTCTAAATGTTAAAAAGTGTTTCTGCATTTCCTTTGGTAGGAAGCGGAATATTGAGCGTCATTGGTATAGTTTGAACGGCGCCCTGCTTGACTCGGTGTCGGAGATTCGTGCCTTGGGTGTGCTTTTCGACAGTCAAATTAATTTTCGTGGCATATTAATAATATTCTGAGACTGGGTCTCAAAAGCAATTGTCGGCTAGCACGTTTAGAGTGTCGTATTTTTCAGTGGTCCGCTCTGGTTTGGAGTATGCTTCGGTAGTGTGGTCACCATCTTACCAGTGCCATATTGCTGAGATTGAGTCAGTGCAGCGTAGATTTCTACGAACTTTAGTTTTTAAAGCTGGAATAAATATATTTATAAGGATGCAAGTTTTCATATTGACTATGGGGGTGATTATGAACGCTTTTGGCGTGGCTACTTTGGAGAAGCGTAGGGATCTTGCAGATGTATTATTCCTATATAAACTCCTGAATGGCTTTGTTTCCTGTCCACCACTTTTGGAGAGCCTCCAGCTTAATACTATTCATAGGACTCGTGGCAGTGTACTGCTCATTATTCTATCTCACAGTGCTAATTATGGCTATTACAGTCCTCTCACGAGAATGTGCCGATTATTTAATACATACAGTCTTGATCCCTTCAGTTGTAGTGTTAGCGAATTTAAAACGCTTGTAAGCGCGATCGGGATCTGAGGTGTTAAACTGTTGTAATGCTTGTTTTTTTTTTCTCCTTTTTCACGTTATGAATTGTATATGTGCATTGTGTTTTAACATTATTTTGTTTTTATATTACTATTGTAATTTTGTTTTTATATTACTATTGTAATTGGCTTGTCCGTTAAATAAATAAAAAAATAAATAAATCGGTGCACAAAGAGTAGTTACAGGTTTATTAAAGAAACTTACCCATCTTTTTGTCCAGCAAAAATATAATCTTTAAAGTCCAGCGAAAATGTTGAACAACATACTTCCCCATAAGAAACTAAAATAGTCTGTGGAGTATCAAAATCAGAAATGTCCCATACAGATACTACTGATTTAATAAAATCTACAGAATTGTCCATTTTTAAATGAACTGTTAATATATGGTTAATATTTTTAGAAAATATTGAAATATTTTGCACTTTAGTATTCTCAAATATTTCTCCAGTAGTGTTGAACTGTAGATGTCCATCACTAAATGGTATATCACGTTCATTTTTATTAAGTTTGTCAATATTTCGTATATTTGCTTCAGCTAATATGTCGATAATCAGTTCTACTGACCGATCAAGAAATAATTTCAAACGTTTTTCGTTTGTATTTTCTACAATATTTGAGCAATCCTTCTCTAAATCATCATTGCCTACACCAAAATATTCTTTTTTGTAAGTAGTCCAAAAGTTTTCTTGGTTTTGATCAAATGAAGAAAATTTACTTGGCATCTGTGTCCATTTTGTTTCTACTTTAACAGTTTCAGTTTGAATCTCTTCTGAAACATCATCGTCTCCTGTTTGTACAGATGTCTGTACTGCATTATGTTGGCCGTAACTTGATATAAACGTTTCATAAGGTACTGCCGGTGAATCAAAAATGGTAAAGTCTATATTATCTAATTTTATCATACCTAAAATTTCTTCTCCTCTTTTCTTTCTTAACTCATTAGCTCTTTTCTTCTCGTATTGTTTCTTTGCGTCAGTGAAATTGATGAAATGGAGTGAATGCTGATCTTCGAAACCTTCATCCGACATAGATGCGTGATTCGTTTTTTCTTTTAACTTCATTTCTTGTAACATAATGTTTTCTTTCTCTACCGACTCTTTAATATCCTCTAAAATCCTTTTGTGTTTAAATTCTGGTAGCTCAAAAGTGCCAGAATCATGTGATCTCTCGTCGTCTATCATACCAGAAGCATAATTTTTTTTAATATCAGTCTGTAAACGCACAGGAGATAAGTCTTTTTTCTCTAAAATATCTTCAGAGCTACTATTCACGGAACTTGTATCTTCTTCCCCGGAAATTTTTTCCAGATTGTTAGTATCTTCACTTGAAGAATATGCTTCAAAATCTGATTCATAGGATTCAAAGTCATCTTCATAATTATCATCTGAATTTGTTGGTGTTGGAGATTTTTGTTCAGCTATTTCAAGTTTTTCTTTTCGTTTGTCCTTATCAAGTTTTTCGCTTTCTTTAACTATTTTAAGATTTTCTTTTTGTTGGGCTACTTCAAGCTCTCCTGTTTGTTCGTCTTTTTTAACTTTTTTCCTATCTTCCACTTTTTCAAGTTTTTCTTTTCGTTGAACTCTTTCAGATTTTTCTTTTGTCAACAAATTTTCTTTAATTGGTACTTTATGAGTTTTAGGTGCTTCAGGGCCAACAATATTTGCATTTACAATACTTCCCTTTCTTAAAGTTGCAGTTCTTGGTCTGTCTGATACTGAGCTTGTATCTGGAGATGAATCCCTTGTGGTTACTTCTCTAATTTTTGGTTTTATCGATATTGAATTCCTTCGAGAGAGTTCTGGAGTCGAATCTTTTGAAACAGATTCTTTAACTTTCGGGACGACAGATCTAATACTTCTAGAGCTGTCGAGATTTCCTTTAGACAATGAACTATTTTTACCTTGATTTTCTTTAGTAGATTTCTTTATTCTTTTTTCTTCTTTGATACGAGTTTCTTCTTTAATTTCCTTAATATAACCTTCTTTTATAAGCTTCTCTTGTAAATCTGTAGATTTAAGTGCATTAGAATACAAATTTTTAGTAGGAAAATATTGACTTTTTGTTATTCTATTACTAGAGTGGGTTGAGGGAATGTCATGACTGCTTGAACTTGCTTGAATTGATGATTTAGTTTTGCTTGTGGGTTTTATAATACCTTTACTTGAACTGCTAGATATTTTTGACCTAGTAGTTGACGATTCTTTTTCTGGTTTTGATGAAACTTTCCTTGAAGAATTGGATGATTCATTTTCTGATTTGAATGATGCTTTTGTCGAAGTAGAGGAACGTAATTGCTCAGGATTAGTTGTTCCTCTTGATGAATGTTTAGATACTCCTGCATTTGAAGAAGGTACTGTCTTTTCTGATTTGGATGATACTTTAGTTGAACTACTTAATAACGGCTTTTCCAGCTTAGATGATACTTTCGATAATGAGCTGGATTTTTTGGGTTTAGTATGTTCTTCAGATATCTTAGTTAAAGATGTAGATTCTTTTGTTTTACTTTTTTGCGTTTCTTTTTTCTTTTTAGGATCAGTTCTATCTGTACTGCTTTCTCGTTTGGATGCTGTTGTTTTTGTACGTTCTTTTGAGGAAATTCTCTTTGAAGCATCCTAAAAAAAAAAAGAGAAATGGTGTTTTATGAAATTTTGTATTATAAACTAGGTTATAGATATTTAATTCAACATCAGTGTAAGCTGCTCCGTCATATACCACTGTGAAAAAATTGGTTGCAGAATTTAAGAGAGCATCGAAGATGACCCTCGCTAAAGCCGGTCCACGACTCTTCGACTAAAGAAAACATCGGCAAAGTGTGTGATCTCATATTGGAAGACCGTAGATTAACTATCAGGGAGATTGCAGACACTACAAGCATCTCGTACGAATGAACACAAAACATCATATATTATAGATATGTCGATGATATTTAAGCCTGCTTCACAGGAACAGATAGACAACTCAAAATATCTTGTGATCATATAAATAATTAACATGCTAGCATAAAATTCACTACAGAAGAAAAAACTAATAATAGCATAAACTTCTTAGACTTAACTATAACAAAAAATAATAATAAATAATTTACCACAAACTATCGCACACAATAAAACATAATAAATCGTGTTATCCAATCCAACACAAACTAGCTGCTTTTCCTAGCATGATCCATAGATTACTATCAATTCCATTAAATGAAAAAGATTTTCTTAAAGAACTAAACATAATAAAATAAATTAAAGCAAATAACAGATATAATGTAGATATAATGAACAAAATTTTTAAAAAGAAAAAATATAAAAAAGAATTAGAACTAATTTTTCCAAGACAAAAAATGAATCAAGAACGTTATAGTGTTATTACATATATATATATATATATATATATATATATATATATATATATATATATATACATATATATATATATATATATATATATATATATATATATATATATATATATATATATATATATAGGTGAGACTAGCAATATAAAATTAGAAGTACCTTAACAAGAAAAATAAATATTAATGTAGCATTTGAAACAGATCATACCCTAAGCAAAATATATAAAAAATAATAAATCAAAAACAGACAAAGAGCAAAAATCAGGTATTTATAAACTCAACTGTGAAAATTGCTATTGTACATATATTGGTCAAACAGGCAGAAATTTTAATAAAACAATAAAAGAACATTTTTCCTCTTTTATAACTAGTAAATCAGACTCAAATTAAGCTAACTATTTAATAGTTTAATAAAAACTTTGAAATTTTACATGTTGAAAATAAAAGGTCAAGAATTCGAATTCGAATATTTCCCAAGGGTATGGTATAGGTATGTGGATGATATTTTCGCGATTTTTGATACAAAGAAAGCAAATATTAATGATTTTGTTTCTAAATTAAATAGCCGGTATGATTCCATTAAATTCACTTACGAAGTTGAGAACAAAGGACAATTGCCTTTTCTAGATATTTTAATTATTAAAAATAATAATAGATTAGAATTTGATATCTATAGGAAGGATACAGTAACAGATAGATATATTCCTAATGATTCATTTCATTGCAAACAACATAAATTAGCCTCATTACATTTTTTAGTTCATCGTTTGGTCACTTTCCCTCTGAACAGAGTAAACTTCAATAAAGAAAGGAATCGTATTAGAAATATAACTAGAGTTAATGGTTACGACGAGGACTTAGTAAATAAGCTAATAAATAGACATAAATTTAGGTTTAATATTCAGAATTCCACCTTTTTTACACGCGAAGAAAATAACACCAAATATGTCTCCATACCATATAATCCGAAATATAGCAAGGGACTCAATAAGGTATTTAATAAGGTAGGCCTCACCTTAGTCTATAAGTCATCAGACAATCTGAGGAATATCTTAGGAAATCCCAAAGATAAGATTCCTAATTTTGAGAAAAGTGGAATTTATGAAATTAGTTGTAATGATTGTGACAAAAAGTATGTTGGGCAAACTAAAAGGTCAATTAAAACACGATTTAAAGAACATTTAGCACACTTAAGATACAATAGAACAGAAAAGTCTAGCATTGCCGAACATGCTCTTGAAGCTGGTCATACTGTAACATTAGATAATCTAAGATTAATAAAAAATGTATAGTGTTGAACGCATACGAAAGTACGGAAATCATAAAATGTAAAAGTAGTTTAAATAAAGACAGAGGGCCTATTCCTTATAGTCCCCTCTACTGGGTACTTGACCGGAACTGAGGGCCTTGCCTATGTCATTAGTTCCGCTTGAGTAATTCAAGGGTTAGGCTAAGTATAAATAAGGTAGATTTGTAGTTTTAGCTCTAGTCAATCATCGCTCCTGATGAAGCTAACATGGTTAGCGAAACGCGCGTCGAGTGCAAAAATAAAGTGTTTGGTGTAGTGGTGATATATACTGAATCTCTAGAAATCAATAAACTTTAAAATACTAATTATTTGTTAAATGACCAATTAGAATTAAATAATTTACCCCTTTTAAATATATTTCAGTAATACAATACCTAATAATTTGTTACCTATAATATAAAGTTTTTATAACAGTATAATTAGGAATTCCCAAAATTATTGCATTTTATCTGTAGGGATCTTATATATGTAATAAATTTTCCATCTTGCTCATTTACTCTTGATAAAGCCACAGTGATAGCAAAACATGTTGAAATATTAAAATAAATGTAGATTTTACCAGTAAATGAAAAAAATGTTTGTTTTACTGTTCACTTAAATTGAGTGTTGTAACATTTTAATAAATACCCTAAGGTAAGTAGATAATAAAAATTATTACTACCTACGAATGAATATTGATGGGAAATCCATTCTGAACATTAATTGTTGTATAAATTAAGCAAAGGCTGCTCATTTAAGATAATATCTGAATTTTTAATTTGATTTATTTCTGAATTTTCTAAGAGGTTTAATTTGACTCCTTTGTTTCGTATGTGTAAAATTTTAAATCTGTAGTCAAAAAGATGATTGGATTCTGTTAGATGTGTACTGTAAGCTGAATCGGTTTTGTTTTTTAAATAACTTCTTTTATGCTCTGAAATCCGAACTTCGAAAGAACGACTTATCTGACCTACGCAACTTTTAGGACAAGAACCACAATTTAACTGATACACTCTAGATTTTTTTGTTCTATTTCTGTTTTCCTTCGGCATTTTTAATAAATTTTCCCAACGAGTTGTTTGTTCTAAGAGCTATGTTGATATTATATTTGTTTAAGTAGTTCTTAATTTTTTCTGTTGTGTTACCAAAATAGCTTAACACTTGATATTTTTATCCATATCTTCTTCCTTTGGGTATCCTAAGAAATAGCTTTATTGTTTTAATTTTTTGTTCAGTATTGACTTTATGGTATCAGAAGAATATCTGTTGTTAACAGCAATTAATTTTACTCAGTATATATCACCACTACACCAAACACTTTATTTTTGCACTCGACGCGCGTTTCGCTAACCATGTTAGCTTCATCAGGAGCGATGATTGACTGGAGTCAATCATCGCTCCTGATGAAGCTAACATGGTTAGCGAAACGCGCGTCGAGTGCAAAAATAGTGTTTGGTGTAGTGGTGATATATACTGAGTAGTATCATTGTGCCAAAGATTCCACATTCCCAACTTAGCAATTAATTTTATTAGATTTAATTCTTTATTAAAATCATCTACAGAGGAGACATTTACAAGTCTATGCAACATAATGTGGCAAGCTGCCAATTTTTGTTGCAGAGTGGTGAATTGAATTTATATTTATTGTAGTATCTATATGTGAAGGTTTGTGGAAAATAGAAAACATTGGGGTCAAATTAAACCTGTTCGAAAATTTAGGAATAAATAAAATTAAAAATGAACAGAAAGATACCTACCTAATCCATGGCAACTCTCCTTTGTTTAATTTATACATTTAGTCATTAGTACGTAGTAATAATTTTTATTACTTACTTACTTTAGGGTATTTACGAGGCTGGTTTGAAAAGTCCGTGCAAAAATAAAAACTACTTATGTGTTTGGGGTAAACCTTTTTTATTTTTCGACATAGTCTCCTTTTAGGCTTATACACTTCGTCCAACGATGTTCTAGTTTGTTGATCCCTTCCAAATAATAGGATTTGTCCAAGTCTGCAAAATATCCATTAGTGTCTGCAATCACCTCCTCGTTTGAAGAAAATCTTTGTCCCGCCAGCCATTTCTTCAAATTGGGGAATAAATAGTAGTTCGAGGGAGCCAAGTCTGGAGAATAGGGGGGATGTGAAACGAGTTGGAATCCTATTTCCATTAATTTTGCGACCACAACTGCTGAGGTGTGTGCTGGTGCGTTGTCGTGATGGAAAAGGACTTTCTTGTGGGCCAATCGCGGGCGTTTTTCTTGCAGCTCGGTTTTCAAACGGTCCAATAACGATGAATAATATTCACCTGTAATAGTTTTACCCTTTTCCAGATAGTCGATGAGAATTATCCCTTGCGAATCCCAAAAGACAATCGCCATAACCTTTCCGGCCGAAGGAACGGTCTTCGCCTTTTTTGGTGCAGATTCCCCCTTGGTAACCCATTGTTTAGATTGTTGTTTGGTCTCAGGAGTATAGTAATGTATCCATGTTTCATCCACAGTGACGAAACGACGCTTAAAGTCCTCCGGATTCTTCTGGAACAGCTGCAAACCATCCTTGCAACACTTCACACGATTCCGTTTTTGGTCAAGCGTGAGCAATCGTGGCACCCATCTTGCGGATAGCTTTCTCATGTCCAAATGTTTATGCAAAATATTATGTACCCGTTCAGTCGAGATGCCCACAGCACTAGCAATCTCACGCACCTTAACTCTTCTGTCATCCATCACCATATCATGGATTTGTTCAATGATTTCTGGAGTCGTAACCTCCACAGGCCGTCCAGAACGTTCAGCGTCACTTGTGCCCATATGGCCAGTCCAAAAATTTTGAAACCACTTATAAACTGTTCTAATCGAAGGTGCAGAGTCACCATAATGTTTATCAAGCTTCTCTTTAGTCTCCTGAGGCGTTTTGCCTTTCATAAAGTAATGTGTAATCACCACACGAAATTCTTTTTCGTCCATTTCTTGAAAATCACTCGACTTCCTTGATTCACACGAATGCCAAACACAAAGAAATATACCAATATGGCTGAAACTTGGTGTGCGTTCATTCAAGAGATGCTACTAACTAAACATGACCTTGATACGCGCCGGTGGTGCCATCTCTCGGACTTTTCAAACCAGCCTCATAATAAAATGTAACAACATTCAATTGAGATATCATTTTGTATCAGACGAAGCTACAGTGATAGGAAAACGCGTCATACAGTTTTTGTAAAACAAAATAAAGTTCAAATTAACAAAATCAGTCTTTTCTATAGTATATATAAAATGGAACGTCTGTCTCTCTGTATGTCTGTCCATTAGTGCGCTTATCACTGGAGAACCACTTATCTGATTTATGTGCTTTTTTTACATATGTTCTCTGGCCACAAATTAGGCTATATTTTATAACGTTAGGTAACATAAGGAATAAGCAGCGACGAAAATAGTGAATCAAGTCGGAAGAAAGTTTGCCGCTAGCGCGTTCTCTTGCAATACACTGCTTAAACCATTAAATATAGAACAATATCATGTACCAAAGACTCTAATATATATAAAATGCAACATCTCTCTGTCTGTCTGTTAGTGTGTTTATCATTCGAGAGCTACTTATCCGATTTACGTGTTTTTTTTTTTATTTCATACATTTGTTCTCTGGCCAGGTTATTTATAATCTTCTTCACGTTTAGTATTAACCGTTTCCCCAGGTTTTAACAGTTCATAATAGACCACGCCCCTCTGGTCCCACCAAACACAGAGCATTGTCTTTCTGCCAAAGCGATTCGGTCTTGCGGTCGATGTGGATGGTGCGCCTGGGTTTATCCATGATTTTTTGCGCTTGAGATTCTCAAAATAAATCCACTTTTCATCTCCTGTAACTATACGATGCAAAAACGACTTCCTTTTGTACCGAGCGAGCAAAATATCACACGTGTTTTTGCGCTTTTCCATTTGCCTGTCGTTCAACTCATGTGGTACGCATCTACCGGTCTTCTGAATCTTTTTCTCTCGTAGCCGATTGGAAACAGCTTGTTGACTAACTTCCAATTGCTCGGCGAGTTGTTTTTGTGTTTGCGAATCATCTTCGTCCAACAATGCTTGCAATTCCACATCTTCGTATTTTTTTTGGCGGTTTTCCACTTCCTTGCCTGCAACATCGAAGTTATCACTTTTGAAATGCCGAAACCATCGTTCACACGTATCTTACGATGGAGCATGTTCACCATAAGCTTCTCGAAGTAATCGATATAATTCAACAGCAGTTTTCTTCAAATGAAAGCAAAAAATTAATGCTGTCCGCGAATGCTCTTTGTTCGGTATAAATTTACGACATATTGAACACAACAACACAACATTATGCACACACTTTTCCAATTTATCACTCGTGCGCGTCTGACACTTGTTGATGACATAACAGAATGGCGCAGTGTCAAATCTTTATAGCACAAACGGCATTGGTGCACCATCTGTGGTCTGAAATCCGCATTTCATACTTGTACACCTAGTATATAAAATGCAGCGTCTGTCTGTCTGCCTGTCTGTCCGTTAGTGCGTTTTTACTTGAGAACCACTTATCCGAGTTACGTGTTTTTTTTTTTTTTTAAA
The DNA here is from genome assembly GCA_019049505.1 of Pachyrhynchus sulphureomaculatus. Lineage (NCBI taxonomy): Eukaryota > Metazoa > Arthropoda > Insecta > Coleoptera > Curculionidae > Pachyrhynchus > Pachyrhynchus sulphureomaculatus. The sequence continues at coordinate 206,171,828 of CM032454.1, read as the reverse complement.
TTCATACATATGTTCTCTGGCCGGCCCGGTTATATAATAATAATAACACAGGGCAATAAAAAAATATTTTTGTTTTGGTGCCTGGGATTTTAGAGCTGATTTAAACTATATTTGGGACGCTAAATCTATACATGCAATCCATTTTTCTCTATCAGTTCTACTTTTTTAGATACATCAACTTATCTACCAATGTGGTTTTTATTCAGTATATTCATTTATGAGAGTTCTAAAATTATTATAGATTCATTAATGTAGGTACAATGGTTTTATTGTCAGTCTGTAATTGAGTAAATTCCAGGTAAATCTATAAATAGTGAAACCATTGCCTATCAGGTACCTGAACTGACCCTTTTAATCACCTAACTCGGGTAAGTCTCGTCAGTTTGTGCGTTCTTACTAATGAGAGTAGATCGAATTCGGCGTGTTATTTTATGTTAAGAAAAGAGTGTTTTTGTGTTATTGAACAGAATTAAAATGAGTTCAGGTTCCAGTGCAAGAAGAAGTTGTGTAAATCAACCTGATGTGTTTTGCTATATATGCGGAGAATACATGTTTCAACAAAACAGACAAACTATTACTGACTTTGTAAAGCGAGCGTTTCTTGGATACTTTGGAGTTAAGCTTGGTGATCAGGACAAAACGTGGGCCCCGCATCTCGTATGTAAAACTTGTACAGAGCATTTACGGCAGTGGACTACCGGGAAAAGAAAATGTCTAAAATTCGGAGTACCAATGGTTTGGAGAGAACCAAAAAACCACTTCAATGATTGTTATTTCTGTTTAGTAAATACTAATGGAATCAATCGAAATAACTGTAGTAAGTGGACTTATCCCAATTTAGACTGGGCAATACGCCCTATCCCGCACTCAGATGAAATACCGATTCCAACATTTCATCAGCTACCACATATCTCTGATGACGAATATTTTCCCTCTGATCGCTCTTCTGATGCTAATAAAAGTTCTGATGCTAATGAAACTAACAGTGACTATGAGGGGACGTCATCAGTTCCTCAACGCTTCAATCAAAATGAATTAAATGATCTCACTAGGGATCTCAATTTATCGAAAAAAGCTTCTGAAGTACTGGCTTCTAGGTTGAACGACAAAAATTTACTGGAACAAGGAACCAAAATTACCTTTTACCGTACAAGAGAAAAAGATCTGCTACCATTCTTTTCTCAAGAAGACAATCTTGTATTTTGTCACGAAATTAGGGGACTCATGAAAGAAATGGGACTTTCTGAATATATTCCAGATGATTGGCGCCTATTTATTGACAGTTCAAAGCGAAGTTTAAAATGTGTCCTTCTACATAATGGGAATAAATATGGTTCAATACCACTAGCTCACTCAACGAAACTGAAAGAAGAATATAATACCATAGCTTTGGTCTTGCAGAAGATAAAGTATTACGAACATCAATGGATGATTTGTGTAGACTTAAAAATGGTAAACTTTCTTCTTGGGCAGCAAAGTGGTTACACGAAATATCCGTGTTTTCTTGTGCCTCTGGGATAGTAGGGACAAAACACACCACTGGGTTAGAAAAGATTGGCCTCAGAGAGAAAACATGGACGTTGGGGAAAAGAATGTCATTAACGACGCTTTGGTTGAAAGAGAAAAAATCATACTTCCTCCGTTACATATAAAGTTGGGCTTAATGAAGCAATTTGTAAAGGCTCTTGATAAGAATGGGTCTTGTTTTGCATATATAGGGGTAAAAATGCATCAGTTGAGCACAGAAAAACTCAAAGCAGAGATATTTGATGGCCCACAAATAAGACAATTAATTAAGGATCCTGCCTTCATAAATTCAATGAATCAAGTTGAACGAGAAGCTTGGACATTATTTGTTGCAGTTGTAGAAAATTTTCTAGGCAAACATAAAGCTCAAAACTATGTTGAAATGGTTAACAAGATGCTTAATAGTTTCAAATCCTTAGGGTGCAATATGAGTATTAAAATACACTATTTACACAGCCACTTAGACCGTTTTCCAGAAAATTTAGGAGACATGAGTGAGGAACAAGGTGAAAGATTTCACCAAGATATTAAAGTTATGGAGGACCGCTACCAAGGAAGATGGGACATGCACATGATGGCAGATTACTGCTGGAGTTTAAAAAAGGACTGTTTAAAAAAAACATTCAAGAATGTTGCGGAAAAGAAGCTTTCCAAGTGTTGAGTGACTATTTCGTTTCTTCAATGTTTTTTTTTTGTTTGTAAGTACGACATAATATTGTATTTTGTATAACTAAAATAAAAATTTCGTATCTACTTTTGTTTACTACACTTACGGATTTGAGTTACAATAATGTAATTTATATTTCTCTAAAATTGTATATCTTAAAAATTTGAGCTCCTAGGTACAAATGAATACGTTATTTGAATTCAAGACATCAAATTGATATAGAATCAGCTCAAAAAACCTCGACACCAAAACAGCTGTTCCCCTGTGTAATCTATATAATATATATAAAGTGTATTGTCTCTCTGTCTGTCCGTTAGTGCAGTTATGACTCGAGAACCACTTATCCGATTTACGTGTTTTTTTTTTAAATTCATACATATGTCCTCTGTTCAGGTTATAGAATATATTTTATTACGTCAGGTAATATAAGGAATGAGAATTATGATAATAGTGAATGAAGTCCACGCGAGCGGAGCCGCGGGCACTGCTAGTTTATTACATATGTTTTAAAATATTTTTTATATTTAACTCAGACTAGTCAGGAATATTTTCTTAGTTAGGGTAACTTAATATGTCGATTAAATGTGAATATAATTGCCAGTTATTGTCAATACAAACAAATAGTTGCTGTACTCTCCTTAAAATATTTTAAGATACACTGTACATATAATTCAGATGAAGTTTTCTTACCTTAGTTGTAGACATAAAAACGTAAACACTTAATTCAGAAGTAAAAATATAATTTTATTGTTAAAACTATTTGTTGACAGAGAAAGTATGTCATTCTGGCTTATAACAGACGGAAAACTAGATTCTTTCGAAATAATCAATAATAAAATAGGGTATAGATTTCATGGTTTGTTGCATTTATAATTTCAGGTGCGCACTCTACTGAGCGCGAAATACAATTTTTAGGGTTCGGAGGCAAAGAAATTTCTAACTGTGAAAAGGACACTACAGGAGGTACATCCTGTAGTGTCCCAACGTCAGAAGAAATTAGAGAAGGAGACAGCCTCAGTCCATTTTTTGTTCAATCTTTTACTAGGATACAGAATCAGTAACAGCAGAATTAGTCTGGCTTGTTACCAGTGGCGGCCCGAGATGGAATTTGGTGCAGGTTCACATACCTCACAAGGTTATGCTGTATGTAGCATTATGAGCCAATAAGAGCGTGAAAATACGATTACCAGATACCTACTTAATTTTAAATTTTATATATTTATTCATACCTACATAGAAGACATTTTAAAATTTTCTAAGGTCCATGGTCATAAATGAAGATACTTTACCTAATATTAATTGAAAATTCTAAATATCAATAGGTTAAACATAATAACAAATATAAAATCACTTATCAATACAGAAGGTCCAACTATAACATACAAATGGGCGCGGTGTATTGACACATATATATAAACGCGAACATAAATAATATACAACACTTGATGAAAAAAAATGTAGTCCATATTAGAAATGTAGCAAAATCCATTGTTTTGCTTAAAACATCTAACTAAAGGCTGAACATTCTAAACACAATGTTTAAACGAAAAGTCCATAAGGCGATTTTTTAAATTTGCAAATTTGTTAATCACTAATTGATTAAAATCACTCATATCTTCTATCATTTTCTTTTCTATTGACAACATTTCCAATGCTGAAAGTCTTTCTTCATTCATGGTACTTCTCAAAAACGACTTACAGTCCCTGGCCAAATTATTAAACGCACTGCAAGATTTCATGTAAAATATTAATTACCGAGTGATATTGTACCGTTTTATTATTTTAAATTGATTTGTTTTTTATTTTTATATTATCCAATCAATTACCTATTTATTTGACATAAATAAAACAGCATTAATTTAGAAAAGCATAAGTTTATTAAGTTTTAAAGAAAAGTGAAATTAATGTTAGTAAAAGTCAATATTTAGTTGAGCCACCTTTAGCCGCTATCAAAGCTTTAATTTTGCGCGGCATGCTATCAATGCAAGATTGTACTGTCTCCTGCATTTGAGGATGATGATTTCACACATGAATAATCTTTTCTAGGAGCTGGGTTTTGTTGGTAATCACATCTTTAGCCACTTCTCTTTTCATCAGCTCCCACACATTTTCAATGGGGTTCATATCAGGGCCAATCCAACAGAGGGATATTTTTTTCTGCCAAAAAAGCTTTAACAGACCGACCAGTGTGGCAGGGAGCTCCATCTTGCATGAAAGTGAATGGTTCCCCATTTGGAAACCATTCTCTGAGCTGCGGAATCAACCGATTTTGTAATACTTCTTTGTACTGATCTTGCCTCATTATTCCTTTGACGACGTACAGACGTCCAGTGCCCTTGCCGCTGATGACTGACCAAATCATCACTTTGGTGGGATGTTTAACCGTCGAGACGACACAATCAGGATGAAACTTTTCTCCATGACGACGACGCACATATTGAGCTTTATTCTGCAAAATTTCGAATGTGCTTTCGTCACTGAAGCAGACCTGTCAAAAATAGGAAAAATATATAAACTTCCATGTTTATTTGCTTTATTTAACTGAAAATGATAATAATGTATCAATTATTGATTAAATTGCTGTATCTTACCGATCTCCAGAAGTCCACATCTTTGTCTTGCCATTGTTTGGCCCACTTCAGGCGCTTTGCTTTCATTGCAGCTGTTAACTTGGGCTTCCTGGCGGGGCGACAGGCCTTAAAATCTAATCAATTTTCTTCGAACAGTGCGCTCAGAAGCATTTACGCTAGCATCCTGGAGTTGTGATTTTATTACCTTTGTGGTAGCAAATCTGTTTTCTACACAAATTTTCTTCAAACATCTCTCTGACCGTGGAGTGAAAATTGGTTTTCTACCGCATCTTTTCTTTCTTTTCGGGCTTAATTCCTTCCCTGACTCAATTTTCTTTTTTATGCGTCGTACACTAGCTTCAGAAACCTCCAATCTTCGTGATATTTCTCGGTTTGTAAATGTTTTCGCAATCACAAGGGCCTTCACTTCAGCTTTTTTACGTGGTGAAAGATCGCCTTTTCTACCCATAATGAAAATAGTCCAATTACTTTTTTAAAACACTGCATACAAAATAAACTAATAACTGAGTAGTATAAAACTGTTAAACAAACAATCGCAGTCCATAAAGCCACAGAAACACGTCCGTACCTGACTCGATTCCGATCGCGACTGATACAGGTTTGTACTACAAGTCTACAACAATTCTTTTAAATAAAAATCAATAATATTGTAGTTTAACACATGGGCTGAAAAGTCCCGGGCCTAACAAAGAAAACACGGTTTTTTTGGTTCAAAATTAGCTTTATTCATCAACGTAATCTCCATCAAGAGCAACGCAATCATTCCAGCGCCGCTCTAACAATGGCCAAACACTGCTCAGAAATCATCAACACGTTCTTGTTTTTGATAAACAGTGAGCAAACGCGGCACCCACTTTGAACAGAGCTTTCTCATAGTCAAATGCTCATGCAATATAAAGCCAACACGTTCTTTTGATATCTTTACGATGTCAGCTAACTCACGCAACTTCACTTTTCGATCATTCAAAACGATTTTATGGATTTTTTTGATGTTTTCTGGTGTTACCGCCTCATTTGGACGTCCACTGCGTTCTGCATCATCGGTGTCTCTACGACCACGTTTGAAGTCAGCAAACCAATGTTTTTATTGTTGTTTCTGATGGAGCGGAGTCCCCATAACACTTTTCAAGCCATTGCTTCGCTTGAACGGTAGTTTTTCCCATCAAGAAGCAGTGTAAAATTAAAACACGAAATTGTTTTTGATCCATTGTTTTGAAAATAACAAAAGTAGCGTCACTCTTAGCACAATAACTCACAAACTAATGAATAGAATATCATGAAATTTTAACAGCTGTCTTTTGAAGGTTAGTATTAACTGAAAAAAAAGGTGACTGCAATAAAACTAGCGCCATCTATGTGTTAGGCCCGGGACTTTTCAGCCCATGTGTTAAATATACCATTATTGCACAAAAACTCTTAAGAAACATAAAATTACTAAAAAAAAATACAGTGCGTCTAATAATTTGGCCAGGGACTGTAATTCTTTTCAAAGTGGAGAAATTTCTTTCAGCTTCAGCAGTTGTCATCGAAATGATAAAAATTAGCCGCAGTAAAGTGTACGTTGCGGAAAATACATTTTGTAAATTATGTTCGATTATAAATCGCAAACAATGCACCCCTTCTGGCAAATTTCTAAAATCTGGTAGTTTATAAATAAGTTCAAGTTCAGTTTGTAATCTAATTTTGTCCGAAAATGGATATGCCTGAACTATATCATTTAAATAGTGCGATGGGAATTTATTTTCAAATTCCGCGAACTTAGAAGACATACACAGAAACGAACCACTTAGATGACTATTAAATGTGCACTTGATTCGCAAATTATTGAAGGCTTGACTTGTAACAAATTTTTGGGTTTGTTTATAGACACTAAATTGAGATTCTCTACTCACATTTTGCAGCTTTGTAAGAGGATTGCCAAGAGAAGGTTTTGCCTTGAGAGTAGTGTCTCGGGAATTAGATGTTTCTATCGCGAGAAATGTATACTTTGCTCTGATTTCTTTTTCTGGGGTTCCTGCTCTAACCAATTATTGAATAAGGTCTTTATGCTACAAAAGCGAGCACTGCGTTATATGTTCCAATTGAGTTCTCGGCAATCCTGCAGGAGTGTGTTTATTACTAAGAGAATTCTAACATTGCCTTGTATATTTATTATTGAAACAGCCTGCCTTATACATAGTAAGTTTGAGGAAGAGATAGGAGCTTCTTGTGCGTCCACGACGCGTTCATCTTATGTGGCCTCACTACCCATTCCCTCTTCAGCTTTAATAAGGGACTCTATAATATTTATGAGTAAGAAAATATTCAACCACTTGCCTTTGAACGTCAGGAAAATTTTAAATAATAACCGATTTAGGCGGGAGGTTCGGAAGCTCTTAATTGGGAGGGCCTACTATTCAGTTAAGGAGTTTTTTTATGACACTCTTTGATTACCAAGTGTGTATATGGCGTGTAGGTGTATGTCTTTTTCTTTTTTTTCTTTTATTTATAAAGCAAATGTGAACTTTTGTACATGTCACTGTTCATGAATAAATTTTAACCTTAGAAATAATGTATATACATATAATATAGATAGCTTTATAGACAAAAGAACAATCTTTTTTTACAATAAAGCTTTATTTGATTTGAAATGAAAACCTTTCCTTAATTTGAATTAATATATAATCACATGCGTCTTTTGCGGCAACTACTTTCGTTAAATAAGGATCTTCCTTACATCTTTTATTCTGAAAATGAACTGTGTTTCAATCGTTATTTATTATAAAATTTCGACGTTTTTGGCCATAATGCGGTTTTTATCATGTAAAAAATTTTCCTTAGCAGATACCGGCATCAGGCCTTGACAGGATCATAAAAAAGAGCATTCTTTACCACGTACAGTTCAGAGAATTTGATAGCAATCTTCGTTTTTGAATAACAGTGTTTCAATTTTTATTTATTATAAAATTAAAGTATGAATTTCTTCAGCATTTTGTCTTTCAGTCGCTATGCAGGAACAAAAGTCAATTTTTGCAAACTGTTATATCGGCATGTGGCATAATTTTATGAAAAAATGTTAGTCAGAATACAAATTGTGCATCGTATAACATTCTACGGATTGCAGAGGCTTGATTAATTGTGGCAGATTGTTTCGAAGTATGTTCCACCTTCTACATACATTCGATAAGTGCTTCTCTGATCGCAAAAAAAATAATATTTATAGTTATACTTTTAAAAATCCACCGTGTCGTAGAAGTTCTTGGAATACGACAGCGTACAACTTCATTTAATATTTCAACCCGCTGCACAGTGTGTCGACTAGTACAAGTTAGCTGGACAAAATTATTTTTTCACTTATTTCAATTGTTTATGTATATTCTAGGCATATTAAGTTGTTTTAGGAAAAAATTCATCGCGTTGGTTTTTTTTTATGGGCGTGGCTAATTTTTTCCCCTAAATTAGTCAGCTACGCAGACATATTTAACGATAACTCGGGAACAACTTGTCAGATTTTTATAAATAAAACATTAAAAAATGCGTAACAAAATTTTATTAAAGTTGATTGAATATTATTTTATTCTATTTTTTATCGTTTTGGAGTTATTTAGAAATTAATGGAGAGAAAAAATTTTTTTCGTGTAAAATTCATTATTTTTTTCGGTAAAAAAGCGCAATAACAAAAGAAAAACAAAATATTATACATTTTTCTGACAGCTGCGTATCTGGAAAATAAAATAAGGTATTAATCATGAAAATCGGTTAATAAATGTGGGTTTTATTCACAATTTACCACAGGTACTCAATATCGATAAAATTTGTGTAATACAGCCACCCTTGCATATCGCGGTAGGATTGCATCAGCTTAGCAGTTAGATAACGGAACTAAAGGGCAAGGGTATGTTGTATGGTTATTAGAATTAAAAATTATAATACAGCGTCTTTCATTTAGCTGCATTTCGCTTACCTGTATTTTTTGTTCAGCTGCATAAAACATTGTGTAACAAAAACAAAATATTCTGCGTATGTGCACGAATTTTTCTACAAACTTGAATGTGCAACTAAATGAAAGACACTGTATTATTATTTTTAATAATAACCAGATAAAAAATCATTTATTGCATTTGTCAATTAAAAATAAGACAATTAATCCATATTACTTAGTTTTATTGACACAAAAAGGATAAACTCAAATAATACCTGCCTTTCAGGTAGGTAACTTGTGCATTATACATACATAAGTAGTTGGTATTTTAAAATGTTTTTGATTTTTTTAAGGTACATATTTCTTGCTGTTCAGTTCAAAAAAAAATTGTTTTTTAAAATTCCAGTCAAAAATTATTTTTGGTTAATTTTAAAATAAATGTTATAAATGCTCTGTAATAAATTTAGCATAATGACATTGACTGTAATTATATGTAAAATAAAAATACTCATTTATTGATAAAGAAAAATTTACAAGTCAAGGTTTACATGCTTAGTACAAGCACTATATAACTAAAAATAGTAGCTGAACCTAATAATCATCATCAGAGTCTTCTGATGAGTCGTTTACTGTATAATCGTCATCATTTTGTGGCATTGTGCGACAATATGATGACGATTCCAATCTTGACTCTTCTACATATGCTAGGGCTTACAATTAACTTCAATACATCTGTACATATTTTTTCCGGCTTTTTTTGGGAATCTCTCGAAGGCTATTGATCAAAGGATCAGATGTAATTAACATGCACAGTAAGTCTCTATTCGTGGCAACACGCGAGCACTTGCGGGTATTGTACTCCCTAAATCTGCGGCAATCTTTGTTCCGTGCTTCTTGAGCCTCTTCGGAAAGCTGCCCAATTGGAAGCAATGCCGCTTTGATGACTTCTGTGCTGTGAATTAATATTTTATGCACAGTAGCAGGCATACAGTACCACGAATAGAGACTAATATAATGTTTTCTGGTTTCAAGACAAAATTTTTTGAATTCAACTAAGTTTATCTCGAATCCAGAAGACAATGTTCTCAAAATAACATCAAACTTTTTTATAATTGTAACATCCAACCCTGTGATCTGAGCACTCATCTCAGCATTCTTAAAAAAGCGACGGGCTGTATTTCCATCATTTGAAGAACCAAATCCTGGCTTTGGTTTATCTACAATGAGTCCCATCTCGTTCTTAAATTTCAATTTGATTTCCTCGGAACGAACCTTGATATCTGCTTTGTCTTCGTTGCTTCTAGCCTGCCATTTCTTAATATTCAACTTGTAACTGATATATAAAAGACATTCGAAGCAACGAATCCAAGCATGAAGTGTAGATAAACCAAAGCCAAACATGTTCTTGATTGCTGTTAAACATCGCGGGGTCATCGTTCATCGTCTTGGGGGTGGCGTCACAGATGAAACACTTTTGGGATGAACTAGTTTTCGTTAAGGCATTACACACCTTTCCGTCTGTCATTGTCAGCAAAAGTTCGTGTTTTACAGAGATTTGAGAATTACCAAAGTTGATAAGTGTTGGAAGAAGAGCATTAACTTCTTCCCACAATCTATTTGTCTCCGCTAACGTGAAGTCGTTCGTTTCTTTGGCAAATATAAATTTGATTGGGCGACAATACAAAGTTGATGAAGGCCGAGGGTTTTTCCAAATAATTTTGGACCCATCATATAACCTAAGGGGAACTAAAGAAAATGCGAAAAGAAACTCGTCCGTATATACAGTGTTCTCAAATCTCTGTTTGTATGTGCTGTGCCCAGAACTTCCATCACATCCCCATTTACTAACAAGTGTTAACGATGAACTTGTTGGGAGCACACTGCTGATAACTTCATTCTGTGCTAATACTAGACGTTCCACTGTTTTATTTAATAAGGCTGGCAAATTTATTTCAGCACGAGTTTCTGTTATAGCAATGTGCTCCTCTGCAGGGTAACAGGCCTGTTTGGACTTTTTTAGACTAAAATATGACGGAAACACATTATGCCCCGCCTTCATGGACCACTTCCTAGTTTGTTTGTAAGAATGCGTTGTTGACTTAGAATCTATATAGTAAGCTAAGGCTTCGTCACTACTTAATTGCCTAAGATTAACGGAACTGGTATTTTTAGACTTAATAATATTATCTGGGCTCTCACTAATGTCTCTAATCACATTGGCAATTTTCCTTTGCCCTGCTGAACGCACAGCAATTTCGGCAGCAGTCACCAATTCACTGACACTTCGGGATTCTACGAGATCCACGACGCGACGTTTCTTCGTCTTAAACGACGATTCCTCGAAATCTTTGCGAGGTCTTCCTGCAGGAGTCACATTCTCACTTGATGTTGAAGGTTGTGGCGCAAAAGAACTCGCAGTAAACTGTATGTCTGCTTCATCCAACCAATTCTTATTTTTAATTAAAAAACGCTCCTTCGACTTTCCTGAAGCCAACCATTTGGCACCAAACTTATTAGACAAGTTGGATATCTTCAACTTTATTTCTTTTTGGCTGCTTTCAGTAATGTCACCAAAGTGAAATTTTGAAGAAAGAAAGTCATATACACGCGAGTTTTTTTCATTCTTCGTGTGTTTCAACCACTCCTCAAAAAAGGCTACCCTTGAAATAGAGTAAACGTGTTCTGGAAAAAAAGAAAAAAAAACAAGTTGTACTGAAGTGTGCTAAACAATATGTGTATTTTTACGAAGAATAAAGTTATTTCTGTGTAATATCTAAAAACTAGCCCGGATAGAGGTGAATGTCTGTATATTCTGAACTTTCAAAGTTTTTTTTTTTTAAAAAACACGCTAAAATATATAGGCTATTTAAAAAAAAATACTAAAAATTCAAATTAATAGATTCTGATTAAAAAAATACATTAAAAAATAATACTTACCCTCAGTATAAATATTCATCACAAAAACTTTCACAATATTACAATATGTCACTATAAGATGTGCACGAAAGTGTCGCTAAATTGCAACTGATTGATTGAAAGAGCTGCTTTAAACTCATTACCTGACTTTTGACGATTATGACTCGCCACTTGCAAATTTGATAAACAACCTTTTCTCGGAATTCGGGGTTTGGTGGTGTTGTTTACGTTTTGCAAATAAGATTTCCTGGAAATCATAACATGAATTTTGTCCACCTAGCATGTTCTACGCGACACACTGTGCGCTGAGGAGAATTTGAAAAAAAAAATTCGTAATATCTGTTACATTAGAAAAGAAAATATGTACTTCTGCATTCTGGCTAGTTGCATGAGCTAAAATTAAATTTAATTGATGAGCATAACAGTGAACATAATAGCCGTATTTATAATCATCTTGAATAATTCGGTTTAGTCCACCATGACGGCCACTCATAACATTTGCTCCATCTTAGCTTTGTGAAATTAATTTATTTGGTGTATCTGTAACTTTGAGCAAAACGTCTTTAATACAATTTGCTAAACTAATTGCATTATGATCTTGTGGATTCAAAAAAGCCCAAAATCGCTCAGTTGGGGTACCGTCTTTTAAAATGTATCTGAAAACTACTACCATTTGAAACTCACAAGAAATATATGTGGTGTCATCTATAACAGAGATTAATTGGGCGTCTGGTATTTCATTCTTTATATATTCGTGGCAAACTTGTAGCATGCAATCTAATAATTCGTTCTGAATTATTTTTGAAGTACCTTTGAAGACCCTAGATTTTTCAAATGCTCTTTTAAAACCAGATCCAACTCTGCGCTTAAATTGATTAGACCTTTGAAAATGCCCGGATTTTGCGAACCATCCCTTTCATCATCTCCTCGCCAAGCTAATTCGACACATCCATAGAACTTTATACAATTTATAATTTTCGACAAAACGTATGTGTTTTTCAATATATTGTCATGCTTTTCGATACCTCTTCTGTATGCACTATCCAGTTGTTGTTTTATATCAATTTTTCCCAAAAGTCTTAGTTCTAACTGCGAATTTATATGAACCTGCGAACTTTCATGCTTTTTAATTTTTTGTGATAAGTGTGCCAAATCGACTAACCCACTTTTCACCCAACTCGCTTCAGCACTTTCAGATGCAAATAACAAACATGGAAAGCAAAACAAGCTATTTTTAACACTGCATCCGCATAGCCATTCATGTTTTTCATATAATTCACTTTTAAAACTTCTTTTGAACTTGCGTTTTTGTCCCTTACTTATTTGAGTTTGCGATTTTTCCGCAGCTTTCATTTTAAGTTTGTCTTCTAAAGGTAACTTCGAAAAATTTTGTTTTAAATTATTCACTGTATATTGAAAGTTTCTTTTAACGCCTGAGAATTTTCTACACCCCGGCTGTGCATCCATTTTTTCATTCATTACATCAATTATAATCAGTTTATGTCTGTATTTAATTGCATTCACGACTTAATACTAACAATACACCCTCTGTTGCAAAATATTGTGCGCCAAAACCAAATTTAGCTACTTTGAGTGGAACCGCTTAGATTAGATGTAAAATATAAACAAATCAACACGACGTTTCTATCCCAACCCAAATCTGCAAAATCACCAAGTAAGTGTGAACCATGGAAAGAGAAAAATGACGAATTTACATCTTCGTATTAAAGAGAGACAATTTGTCAGAACGTAAAAACGTATAAAAGGAGACAGCGCCTTATACCGCTTTGCTTTACATCCAGTTCTTGTAGTTTGAGCGCTTAGGGAGCTTCAGTGACAACTCGAGATTTAACGGTACGTAAAGTATTAGGGTCGTTATAAATTGTTCTTATCCATTTGTAGGGAAGGTTCATTTCTTTAAAAGACGTTTGTATGACTAAGGTATAATACAAAATAATTTTCATTTTGTCTTGTTGACAGGGGGTTCACGTGCTCATGTGCTCCTATAGCGGAGCCGCTACTGTTTGTTACGCAGACGAGGCAGCGCTGATAGCCGAAAGTGAAGACTACCTATCGAGACAACTTTTTAAATTTTATCAAGCCTGTCGACAGCTTAATATGAGCACATCAACTGAAAAGACCAAAAGGAACACTATCGCCAAACACCCCATAAGGTGCAAACTCGTAGTGGAGAGTAAATCTATAGAACAGCTAACCCAATTCAAGTACCTTGGTGTGGACCTATCGAGCTATCACGACCCAGTTAGAGATCTTATTAATAAAGCAGCAGTTATATCAGGCTGTTTAAGAGAAGTTGTATGATCTAGTCAATACATGCGAACAGAGAGCAAGGTTAAAATATACAAGATTTGCATCAAACCCATACTTACCTACCGTATAGAATTACGAGAAGATACCAATAAAAAAAAGTATGTTACTACGTACCGCCGAAATGAAAACCCTAAGAGCAATAGTTGGTAAAACAAAGAAATACAGACATCAGGGAACAATGTGGCGTACAAGACGTAGTAAGATGGAGAAGACAGAGAAGAAAACAGTGGCATAAACACGTAAAAAGGATGGAGGAGCACAGACTACTAAGGATCGTTCTGGAAGGAAAAACCAGTAGGCAAGCGTCCACTGGGAAGACCACCAAAAAAATAGAGAGATAGTTGGCAATCTACTTCTCAAGAAATTCCACAACAATTAATTAACAGATCATCATATCTATAAAAAATATAAGAAGAAAAAGAAGCAAAGGTCATATAATGCTTATATTTCTTATATATTAAGAAAAAAACCTCTCTAATCTCCTCACTCATCCCATTTAAACTTTCAAGTGTTTCTAGAAATCTTGCTGAAAAATTTGTTTATTATCTCGACAAAAAAAAACAAAAAAGTTTTCATATTACTATTAAAACCATACAAAATTTATCCACCCCCACCCCTTTCACCCTTGTCTAAAGTAATATCGCCCAAAAACTAGTTTTATCCCCCATTAAATATATATATATATATATATATATATATATATATATATATATATATATATATATAAATATATATATATATATATATATATATATATATATATATATATATATATATATATATATATATAATCTATATATATATATATATATATATATATATATATATATATATAGATTATATATATATATATATATATATATATATATATATATATATATATATATATATATATATATATATATAGCCGCTCTCTACCCACTGACGGGTATAGGCCTCTCTCAAATCTTTCCATTTTTCTCTATGTTGTGCCTGTTGATACCAGTTAAGCCCTACGATTCTCTTCAGATCGTCGCTCCATCTCTGTTGGGGTCTTCCTATGCTTCACTTTTCACCCCATGGTCTCCGCCTAGTGATCTTGCCACTCCACTTATACGTCGCTCTCGCTACATGGCCGGTCCAGCTTCATTTCAGAGATATTATTCGGTTGGTGATATCATCTACCTTTGTTTGTTGTCTAATCCATTTATTAGTTTTCTTGTCCTTCAAAGTAACACTCAGCATCTTCCTTTTCATTGCTCGTTGTTTTTCTATTGTTCTTTTAGTTAAAACCCATGTCTCGGCTCCATAAGTTGTAGCTAGTAAGATACATTGATTATAAATTTGGGTTTTTGATCTTTGAGGAATATTCATATTCAGTACATATTTCAATTTTCCATATGCTGCCCATCCCATACGTATCCTCCTTTCTATTTCAAGCTGCTGGTTTTCCTTTCCTATCATTATTTGGCCTGGATAGATGTACGTGTTCACTTTTTCTATTGTTGAATGTTCAATCACTATATTTTCATCATTGGTCTCTTTCATACTCATGTACTTTGTCTTCGAGAAATTTATGTCAAGTCCCAGTTTTCTTGCTTGGTGGTGGATATCTGTGATCATCTGGATCATTTCATTCTTTTTTTTTGCTATAATTACAATGTTATCTGCGAATCTCAGGTTGTTTAGCCGATCGCCAGCTATCAGAAGGCCATTTTCGTCCCAATTCAGTACTTTGAATACATCTTCTAAGATCATTGTAAACAACTTAGGCGATATTACATCACCCTGCCTTACTCCTCTGTTCACTGGGATCTTGTTTATCAGTTCTTGGTTTACCATAACTTTGAGTGTTGCTCGTTCATATATTCTGGCTATCGGTTCGCTCTATCAGTGGTCTATACGAGCATTTCTAAGAGCTGTTATAAGCGCCCATTTTTTCACTGTGTCGAAAGCCTTGCGAAAATCTACAAATGTGAGCCACATTGGTATATTATATTTGGTGGCCTTCTCGATTAGTACTCTCAATGTGTGTAAGTGCTCAATCGTGCTGAAGCCTGATCTGAATCCAGCCTATTCTATCGGTTGGGATAATTCCATTTTGTGTTCCAGTCTGTTTGTTAAGATTCGTGAGAACAGCTTGTAAACTTGGGAAAGTAAACTAATTGGCCGGTAGTTTTCTAGGTTTTTGGGGTCACCTTTTTAGTGTTCCGTACGGAACACTTATAAGATGACTTCGGTGTCTGTCTGTCTGTCTGTCTGTCTGTCTGTCTGTCTGTCTGTCTGTCTGTCTGTCTGTCTGTCTGTCACACCCGATTTTCTCCGAAACTATTTGACATAGAAAGGTGAAATTTGGTAATAATATAGGAATTGATGGCCTCATCAGAGCCATGTAGTTTTGAGAATTAAATTTTGACTTAAGGGGTTAGTTTTTGGGGGTGAAGTCGGAAGTGAAAAAAAAAAATTTTTTTACTAGGTCATCGAGTGTGGTGTCAAATGAAAGCTTGTGAAAACACGAGTAAAAAAATATATATATAATATTATACTTGCGCCCACTTTTCTTTGTATTATTTTTAAAAATTCGCGAAAAATCGCTGTCCCGGGCCTTATCTCGAAAAGTCCTTATCAAAAAATTTCGAAAAAATTCTGAAATATTCTCCACGGGATGTAGATTGAACGAAAATTATCACGAGTACATTACCTTTAATAATTTATATGGTATATAAAAAAAACAAAAATTTCAAGGTCATCAAATTTCAGTAAAGATTGGAAACAAACTTTGTTGAAAACTCATTTGGGGTGTGGTTTGTGAAGTCACTGATCATTTTATACCACCGTAATATAAATTTTGACTTAAGGGGTTCGTTTTGAGGGGTGAAATCGGAAGTGAAAAAAATTTTTTTTTACTAGGTCATCGAGTGTGGTGTCAAATGAAAGCTTGTGAAAACACGAGTAAAATATATTTATATATATATATATATATATATATATATATATATATATATATATATATATATATATATATATATATATATAATGTAATACTTGCGCACACTTTTCTTCGTATTACTTTTAAAAAATCGCTGTCCCCTACCTTATCTCGAAAAGTACTGATCAAAAAATTTTGAAAAAATTCTGGAATATTCTCCACGGGGTATAGATTGAACGAAAATTATGACGAGTGCATTACCTTTAATAATTTATTTGGTATATAAAAAAAAAAACAAAATTTCAAGGTCACCAGTTTTCAGTAAAGATTGGAAACAAACTTTGTTGAAAACTCATTTGGGGTGTGTTTTGTGAAGTCACTGATCATTTTATACCACCCTAACAAAAAATTTTAATTTAAAAACAATCAACGTACGGAACACTAATTGTGCAAGTTCAACTTGCACTTGACCGGTTTTTTTGTATATTAAGATGACTATGGCGTTTTCCCAGTCTTCTGGTATATTTCCACATTTGAGGCATTTATTAAAAAGATCTTTAATTCATTCATTAGGGCTTCACCTCCGCATTTATATATATATATATATATATATATATATATATATATATATATATATATATATATATTATATATATATATATATATATATATATATATATATATATATATATATATATATATATATATATATATATATATATATATATATATATATATATATATATATATATATATATATATATATATATATATATATATATTATATATACAATAATTATTACATCAATATTACATTTGGTCTCAATTTTGAACTTCAGTTAATTTAATTCCGCTTAGAACTCATCAAGTGTCATATTGAGTCACCATCTTGTTTTTTCAAAAGGGTCACATTGCATTTGAAATCTTACATTTCAACGAAGAAATTGCTATCTTTGAATTTTTTTTTCGTTAATTCTATTTTTGGGTGTGCCGGTGGCCCCGTTGACGTGAAACGTCATCATATATATATATATATATATATATATATATACATATATATATATATATATATATATATATATATATATATACATATATATATACATATGCATATATATATATATATATATATATATATATATATATATATATATATATATATATATATATATATAAATATGTATACCAAATTTGGAACTGATATCTCATTTGGTTCGAGTCACTTAGGGCGATATTTTCACGAATACAATACAGTCAAATACAAAACAAAGCAAGGGAAGTTAAAACCTTTTCCAACGTCAGTTATGGAAGGATCAGACGAACAACTCTCGAGATAAATATTACATAATGGGCACGAATGCATATAAATGCGCCAAGAATAACCGAAAACCAACCAAGAAATATTATATTTTTGTCATAGGGAAAATTATCATATTTATTGTTTTACTTTCCTTGTAATTACAGATAATAGTTCGGTTGATATGGCGTCTTCTTGCAAGCCTAATGAGAGGCAGGCGTTGCCTTTTCTTTCTTTTAGTTGGCCGTGAATCCATATATTTTATAAGGTTTTGTCATAATAGAATACATACTTTTTTTCCAAAATATTTGAAAATATTTAGAAACCCTTTTTTAAAGTTTCTTCGTAAATGTATAGCATTCGCAAACCGCTGAATAGGAATTAAGATCAAATAAAAATCTTAAAATAAAAATTATTTTTTATTTTTTTCAACTATAAATACAAATGCAGTCATTTTACAGGTGTGTATCACAGTTTCATACAATCTCGTAAATCCTAAGCAGTTATTTAATATAAATTTGTACACATTATTGACAAATTATAGATTCTATAGTGAGTATTTTACAAATAGTTTTTTTAAGTACAATAATTCTCGCCCCTAGCATTTTTCGTAGGCGTATTATAAAATTTTATATAGCTGTTCCATCAGTTTAATCTATTCTATATTTAAAATTTTTTAAGTATTTTAAATTTTAACTTAAATGTTAGCCTAAAATTTGCTTCGAAGAAGCATCACAATTTCCTTATCTAATAATCAAATTATATACCAGAAACTTCATTAAATTTTAAATGTTTAATGTAGGTTTTCAAATCTTACATCTTGTTTCTAGAACCTCGATGCTTTCCAATATAACTTTAAATTGTAAGTAGAATAAAAGTTAACAGAAGAGAAATACAAACCATAAAATACATAAAAGCAACAATGTTGCTAAGTAAAATTTACTTGTAATAAAAGAAACTTCCTACACACGATTCAGTTATTTAAGTTGTTTTATGAGGACATAAATAATTGAGACAGATCTTTCGGTTTATGAACTTCTGTACGACTACACGGTCTTATTTTAGACCGCATAAAAAGAGTAAATTTGTACACATTATTGACAAATTATAGATTCTATAGTGAGTATTTTACAAATAGTTTTTTAAATACAATAATTCTCGCCCCTAGCGTTTTTCCGTAGGCGTATTATAAAATTTTATATAGCTTGCCATCAGTTTAATCCATTCTATATTTAAAATTTTTTAAGTATTTTAAATTTTAGCCTAAAATTTGCTTCGAAGAAGCGCCACAATTTCCCTTTCTAATAATCAAATTATATACCAGAAACTTCATTAAATAGGTACAAAAAAAAAACACTAAAATGCTAAGATATAAAATTAACAAAATTTTAAATGTTTAATGTAGGTTTTCAAAGCTTACATCTTGTTTCTAGAACCTCGATACTTTCCAATATGACTTTAAATTGTAAGTAGAATAAAAGTTAGCAGAAGAGAAATACAAACCATAAAACACATAAAAGCAACAATGTTGCTAAGAAAAATTTACTTGTAATAAAAGTAACTTCCTACACACGATTCAATCATTTAAGTTGTTTTATGAGGACATAAATAATTGAGACAGATCTTGTGGTTTATGAACTTCTGTACAACTACACGGTCTTATTTTAGACCGCATAAAAAGAGTTAATTTGTACACATTATTGACAAATTATAGATTCTATAGTGAGTATTTTACAAATAGTTTTTTAAGTACAATAATTCTCGCCCCTAGCATTTTTCGTAGGCGTATTATAAAATTTTATATAGCTGTTCCATCAGCTTAATCTATTCTATATTTAAAAATTTTTAAAATATTTTAAATTTTAAATAAAATGTTAGCCTAAAATTTGCTTCGAAGAAGCATCACAATTTCCTTATTTAATAATCAAATTATATACCCGAAACTTCATTAAATAGGTACAAAAAAAACTCTAAAATGCTAAAATATAAAATTAATAAAATTTTTAATGTTTAATGTAGATTTTCAAATCTTACATCTTGTTTCTAGAAACTCGATGCTTTCCAATATGACTTTAAATTGTAAGTAGAATAAAATTTAACAGAAGAGAAATACAAACCATAAAACACATAAAAGCAACAATGTTGCTAAGTAAAATTTACTTGTAATAAAAGTAACATCCTACACACGATTCAATCATTTAAGTTGTTTTATGAGGACATAAATAATTGAGACAGATCTTGAGGTTTATGAACTTCTGTACAACTACACGGTCTTATTTTAGACCGCATAAAAAGAGTAATATAAAGGGACTATAAGAATCTTAGAGAAAAGTGGTTTCCCTTGATCTGGCTTAATCTTTCCTATAATGTGTAGTTTTGTATTTCTATGTAGGTTTTATTTTAATATCATCCAAGTGCATCTTTGATTGTGTTGATACTTGTTGGAAATTCATAATAAAATTATATAAAAACACAACACTATGTTTTAATATCCAATATATTTAAAGTCACTTGACAATTGTTTCACCATACAATGGCTTCTTCAGAAGTAAATAAGAAAGAAAAATATTTGGTAGTAATCCTGGTTATATAGTGCTTAAAACTCTCCTTAATTACCTAAGATTATGCTAATCATTTTATTATATTATTTACGGACAGAATTATTTTAAGAATGCAAATCTGTGGTACTATTTCCGAGAACTAATAAAGATTAAGTAAGGGTGAATAGTTTAAGTTGGGGTCATATCCATTATAGATAATATCTTGAATAAAAATCCTTTAAACAAGCAATCTCTCTAATTTATCCCACAATTAATGACAAAAAAGGAAAATTTAGTACACTCACATACACAGGGGAAATAACTAGAACAATTTCCAAACATTTAAGAAAAAAGAACTATAAAATATCATTCAAAACCAGTAATTTCTTAGGGAGTATAATTTTGAATAGCAAAACCAAATCTAAGAAATCCTTAAAAACAGGAGTATACTTATTAAATCGTGGATCTTGGACTAGAACCTACGTAGGACAAACTGGTAGATCTTTTGAAACTCGCATTAAAGAACATAAACATAGTTATTTAAAAAATAAGAACAATTCACATTACGCAACCCATATAATAAACGAATCCCATAATGTTGATGATACGTTAAAAATCCTACATGTAGAAAATAAATCTAAAAAATTAAATTTGCTTGAATGTCTTGAAATTAACAAACGGAAAAACTCCAATCAATTATTAAACGAACAGGTAGACTTAAACCATTTACCCTTACTTAATCTTTATTAGTTCTCGGAAATAGTACCACAGATTTGCATTCTTAAAATAATTCTGTCTGTAAATAATATAATAAAATGATTAGCATAATCTTAGGTAATTAAGGATAGTTTAAAGCACTATATAGCCAGGATTACTACCAAATATTTTTCTTTCTCATTTACTTCTGAAGAAGCCATTGTATGGTGAAATAATTGTCAAGTGACTTTAAATATATTGGAAATTAAAACATAGTGTTGTTTTTATATAATTTCATCCAAGTGCTTTTGACTTTTAGAAAAGGGCCTTACGTTGACTATAGACCTATTCATATGTTAGTTGTAGACTTTTTTGATGAAATCTGAGCTCCGAAGACGACCCTTTTCTAAATACGCCCTGGTATACAACTTGAAGTTGTTCTATTTTAGAACTTCTAAGCCAAATTTACCATTAACATGAAAAATCTGAGCGACCTTTTTATATTAGAAGAATTTAAAATTTGGAAAACATAGAGTAGAGAGACTTTTTGTACTAATAGTCTCTTTCGGACGACAAGCTCTTCAACATAGCAAAGTTCACCAATTTAATTGGGATTGCTGTATTCTTTAAATAAACTGGTAAATTACAAAATACAATTGTCCCATTTTTATAATAATAATTTTAGAACCATTTCAAAACCCCTTCAACTTTATTTCAGCTTGGCACATATTTTACTTCAAGTAATTCAGTCTGTAGCAATCGCTACAATTTCAAGCATTTGCTTCAGTTAAAATTCAACATTTGTTTCAAAATTTTAAGTAAAAACAAGTATTTTAACTTTACTCAGTAGCATTCAAACTAGGGTAATTTTAGGTGATTTAATAATTATCCAATCCATCCATATAATTATTTACATTAATTTTAAAACAGCCATTATTAATACTAACAATCCTAATGTTATACCCTGCTTGTAACCTGAAGAATAACATACTTTTTCTCTGCTTAAAATACTATCGTAAGGTAAGTCCATTTGATCCGTATTTTTAACAGTTGGTACTTCTCTTAATTTAGCTGTAGCGTCGTGAAAAAGAACGTCAGAAACTCCATCATATCTAGAAAATAAATATAATTCGATTGAAATAAGAAAAAAAATGGGAGGTAGAAATTTAAAAAAATCGGTAGACTAGACAAAGTAAATTTCTATAATATGAATTAAATCATAGACAGACCGATGGAAATGGAAATATACATTGTTCGCGATCTCAGAACACTTAAAAATGATAATAATTAGTTAATTAAAAAATTTCAAGCAAAATTGTTTTCTTTTTAGTATGATATCGAAGCCATTATCAAGAAATTCGTCGATCTTCACGAGCAGTACTCGTCTAATATAACTCGCCGTGAATCAAAGTATCAGCTATGGAATGTCAGTTAATCCACCAATTTGGTGGATAGATCCTAGAGATCCTATTGCTTTGGCGTCAAGTGACGGTAAGATTTTATTAATATATTGTTTTACCTAGTTGGAGTATAGGCGAATTAAATTACAGTTATATCAGCCTAAAAGACAAACGACTAGCGCCGAACTAGATCCTTAAAGTCGACACTGCTATATATATATATATATATATATATATATATATATATATATATATATATATATATATATATATATATATATATATATATATATATATATATATATATATATATATATATGTAGTGTGTCCCAAAAAGTTTTTATACAAATGGAGAAAAAGTTCTGCATCACATGGAAATCCATAATCAAGCATCAAAACCAAAATTTGTTGGTATATAGGGAGAACAAAAATAATTATTTCTAATGAAGAATAAAGTGTAGTTAAATTTAAATACAGTTTATTATGGATGTAATTGTTGCAAAGTAGATAAAAAGGTTATCAAATTTTTAACAAAAATATAATATAATCAAAATCAATGTGCATTAGTTTTTAATTAATTTCGTTTCCTTTATTCAATAAATAACACAGGCCAACAAAAAAAAAATATTTGTAAAAACTTTTTAAACCAATATATTTAAGTGTTATGTATTTTTGGGTGCTGAAACCGTATCTGGTATCAGTTTTTTTGTATCATCCACAGTTCTCTCACAATATGACATCGATTAAATTTCAAAATAGGGATCATGCCAGTAAACCAAATCATCTTCCTGCTTGAAAAATTGAGCAAACTGTTGATCTCTTGTTTTATAATGGTAAATAGGTGTTTCAGATTTCAATAAATGTTTTTCTTTCAGCCTAGAACCAAACAATTCTGCTTTTTCTTTAGTCAAACCCAAATCTCTCACTAAATCATTTAACTCAGCTTGTGTAAACAACTGTAATTTTAAATTTTCTAGAGAACATTGAAACTCATCGTCATCCGGTCGACTTTTATTAAATTCGGGACTAGACTGTATAACGTCATCAATAGACTGAGGTGGCTCAGGAACAGGAAGTCCCGGTTCATGTCCTAAAGGCCGATTAGCTGAAGTTAGGATTACAATTACTTTCTCATTTTTGGAGTTTTATCCAGAAACATACACGCTGCAAAAATAACAATAATTTGAATGATTTTCTTGCTCTTTCGCTCTCTTGCATGGGTACCGCAAATCTAAAACGTGGGTTAAACAGTGGAATGCCAGGTTATATTAACTGGAAGAAAACAAACAGCTGTGACATTTATCGGAACTGCCAACCTAATAACATTTGATCTTACTGCCAACCTTACCAAATTCTGATTTTATGTCCAACCTAATAACATTTAAATGATAAAAAATAAACTTTTTACATTTTCAATATTAAAATGTGAAAAATTTGTGGGTGATACGACTTTTTTATTATTATTTTTATTAATTATTAAAAAAGTTTTTTCAACGTTGGCCTGTGTAATCCGACAATTACTGGCGCGTTTACTGGAGTTTTTTTTTGAATTTTTAACCAGGAAGGCCACAAATCTAAGCGTGAGCATAATTTTTTAATTCTTATTAACATTTTCATTTAATATTTTGCAGAACTTTTTATCAAGAATAAATTTTTTTGTAATATGTATGTAATTTTTTCTCCATTTGTATAAAACTTTTTGAATCAAGACACCTAGAAATGGTAGTTGTTCTGCTACTTCTTTTTCCATTGTAAATTTAATTTTAGGACGTATATTGTTGAGGTGTTCCAGGAACTTGTTTAAGTTGTCTTTACTGTGTTGCCATACCATAAATGTGTCATCCACATAACGTACCGTGTTTTCGGATTATGTGTAGAAGTTTCTAGAGCTATATATATATATATATATATATATATATATATATATATATATATATATATATATATATATATTTATATATTATATATATATATATATATATATATATATATATATATATATATATATATATATATATAATATATTAGGCAAGGGACGTAAACACAATAGTTGACCTACTATATCAGGGGTAAGTAAGTTTAGGCCAATTTAACTGTTTGTATCATTATAATCAATTTAATATTTTTTAGGTTACTCAGTAACCAGATCCCAAGCCCTTCTACATTACAACACATACAAAATTAGGAATAATGAAAAAGCAAGAACACTGAAATAGAAATATATTATGATATATGCGCAACTACCATTCTAACCCTCTACTCCAGGGGTGCTCAAACGGTCGATCGCGATCGACAAGTCGATCGCGAGTGCTTTTTGAGTCGATCTCGAGAAAAAAATTCCGACATAGAACTATTCACAGATTTTGTTTTAGGTAACTAAAACAAAATGTAATGAATAAACTACTAAAATTTATTCGATCCACATTTAGGCCAGAATAACCCCTTCATCACTTTCTTTTATCGTAAATAACCCCCTGCTAGCGGCAAAAGGCGGCTTTATCAAAGGAACGTGCGGTACTTGTCAAAGAAAAGCCGCGTTTTTGATTCCCGCCGATTTTTCTAGAAACTTCGGGCGGCGTGTTTGACGGGAACATTCAAGACTTCGTTTGCGCCGATATAAATGTTGCGCCTGCAGGAATAGGAGTCAGTCTGAGTTGTAACTTGAAGGCGATACATCGATACAAAGTTTATTAATAAATAGTCCAAAATGAGTGTGGCGAAGAAAAGTAAAACTTATCATTTTAATAACGATTGGGAGGAAGAATTGTTCTTTTGTATGGTAAAGGATAAGTGCATTTGTCTCATTTGCCGTGCGTCAGTTGCAATACCTAAGCGTGGGAACTTAGAGAGGCATCATAAAACGGTTCATAAAAACTATGAAAAGGATTTTCCGTCACAGAGTGAATTAAGAAAACGAAAAGTACGTGATTTGATAACTTGTTTGAAAAAAGAACAAACCATGTTCACAAGACAGGCCAAACAATCAAAAGCTTCAACGATCGCTTCATTTAAAATATCTCATATATTGGCGAAACACATGATGATGGATTGGTTGTGAAGGAAATTTTAAAAATAAAACAGAGATTATGTCTGCTATTAGAGAACTTCAGTTATCTCGTCCGGCTGGCACAAGACGTGTTGAAGTCATGAGTCAGGACACGGCAGATAAACTAAAACATGATATCATGGAATGTACATACTTTTCTTTACATTTCGACGAATCCACCGATATGACAGACACTGCCCAGCTGTGTATTTTTATTCGAATGTTATTCAATGACATGTCGGCTAAGGAAGAGTTTTTGACAATGATTCCTCTGAAAGGAAAGACCCGTTGCGAAGATATATATGACGTTTTCTTCAATTTTGAAACAAACTACAAGCTACCAATATATAAACTAGTGTGCATTACAACCGATGGAGCACCAGCAATGACTGGAAACGAAAACAGTTTTGTGGCATTGTGTCGAGCTAATGATGATTTCCCTTCATTTTTCTCCTTCCATTGCATTATACATCAACAAGTGTGTTCAAAAGTTCTAAACATGGAGGAGATTATGGGCATTGCAATAAAAATTGTGAATTCTATCCGTGCACGTAGCTTGCAACGACGGCTCTTTAAATTGCAGTTGGAAGATAATGAGTCAGCTGAACACACTGATTTAGTTCTTCCCACGGACGTCAGGTGGTTGAGTCGCGGAAAATTCCTAGAAAGGTTTCAAGAATTATTGCCCGAAATAACAGCTTTTCTGGACGAAAGAGGTGATGACACTCAGATGCTGAAAAACGGAAAATGGCTGACTGATTTGGCATTTTTGACAGACATCACAATGCATTTAAACACCATTAATTTGGAGCTTCAAGGTCAAGGAAAAACTATTATTATATCTTTGAAAGCAAGGATTCCTCAGTTGAATTATGATATTTATGAGGCAGAATTATCAAATATTTTGGGCCAATTCGAAATACGTTTTTATGATTTCAGTAAATTGGCAAATATCGCATCATTTATGAGTTATCCTTTTTCGTGTAAAAACATTGAGGAATTAGCTACTGAAATAGCAAGTCAGTTTAACATGGACTCATGTTCTGTTGAAAATATACATCTCAAAGCCACAGCATCTGATACAAAATTCTGGTGTTTTATATCTTTGAGATAAGTATCCGAATCTAAGGACAATCGTCCTTCAACTCTCGGCAATGTTTGGGTCAACTTACTTTGTGCGAGTCTGCATTTTCTGAAATGAAGATAATTAAGTCAAAATATCGCAATCGACTAACTGACGAACATATGTCATCATGCTTGCGATTAGCACTCGGTAATTACTTACCATCTTATGAAAAGTATGCTGAGGACATGCAGTGCCACGCTTCAACATCCAAAGTCACTCTTTAGTTAAATTTAGACACTAGAACTCGTTTGTTTTGTAAGAACCAATAAACTCGCAATTTTGAATAATTATGAGTTTTTTCATTGACATTTTAGAGCAGACCTACACTTACCTTGACTAAAAAATGCATATTGTGCGGAAAACTAATATCTATGCCACGATACACCCTACTTAGACGACAATCCTGCATCACAGTTACTTGCAGCCTCTCAGAGTCGATCGATCGTAGCCTAACAATATTGAGGTAGATCGCCAGCAGTTCAAGTTTGAGCACCCCTGCTCTACTCTATGCCTTTTACCTTATACATACACGTATATCTTTTACTATAAATGATTAGCTAAATTTTTAAAAATATCCTCACTAAAAACCTGGAAAAATTATTATAATAATATTGAAATTACACAACATGTAATGATTGCCACTCCTTTAACCCTCTACCCCTGTTAATACAGCAAATAACATAAAAAGAAAATACAATGCATAATTATTAGTAAACAAATAATTATGTTTAAAATTAGTTCATTATCGCAACCACGAATCTGGATAAATTCCCATAATATTATTGAAACCATATAATATTTGACCACTCTACTCCTTCCCTCATTAATATTGAAAGTAATAAAAAAAAAATCAGTCCTACCCCCTGTCTCACTCTTTAGCCCTTTACATATTTCACTATAAATAATATGCATAAAAAGATGCCCAGTAGATCAACCAAATATCTTCAAATGCTATTTAAATTACATAATATAAAACTATCCCCGCCCCTTTCAATCCTTCCCTGGGTTAAATTTGAAAGCATGAAAAAATAATCTCATTTTGGGTTTGAGACTTCAACAATCCAGAAAAGGTTATTTAACACTATATATAGGAAGCAATCCCTTTTAATCTCCTCCCTCACCCTGTTCGCCCCTTATATATTTTACCGGAAATATGAATACATAAGGATTGTTTATTATTCAACAAAAAAAACAGGAAAAACTTCCATATTAATATTAAAAACTTTTAAAACTTATCGACTCCGAACCCCTTTCACCCCCCCTTGGCCTAAAGCGATATCGGTCAAAAACTTAGGCTTCATCTCCTTGTTAGATGTATCAAGTTTGAAATTGAAATCTTATTTCTTTCAAGAGTTATCGTGCCAACAGATTGATAGACAGACCGACGGAAATGGGTGACTACATTTTTCGTGTTCTGGGAACCCTAAAACGTGAAGAAAAGCAAAAATCTTGAAGTTTCTTCACGAATACAACACTTTCCTTTAGCAAGAAAAGTAAAAAAAAGGCAGTTAGTAATTCTTTAAAAGTAAGTCTTTAGAAAACCGCAGAACCAAATAAATGGTATACTCCTTATCTGATTACAAAAGGGGAATAAAATTACCTTCCAAACATGGTGAAAGCATTAGTAAGATCCTTGTAGTCTTTACCAAATAGTCCATCGAGTTGGAGGAAAACATCTAAAGTGTCTTTTAGCCACATATCTGTACTATTGGACCTAACCATTGCTTGTCCAGCAGGAGCCCAACTAAGATGGCAGGGTTGATTTTGTTCCTGACAGATTATTCTAAAGTTGTCTAGTACTTCATGAGAACCAGGATAATCAAGATTTTCAGCTGAAAAAAAAATTGGTTGTTTGTTATTTATTGATTTCTCTTAAAGTTACATAGATGTTAATTCCCGCTAAAGTAATCAGTTTTTAGAAAATTCATTAAAACTTGGGAATAAGTCTCCTTCACATTTTTAATAAATCCAAGAATTTACAATTATAACAGTCCTAGAATTACATAATAATAGGGAATTTCCTCAGTACGTATTCAAAAGCTTCAACTAAAACATAGAAAAGGCCTAAATTTTCATTAAACAAAAAGTTTGCATACTTCAACATTCTAGAACAGGGGTGTCCAAATAGCGGCCCGCAAGCCCGCAACTCCTATTTGTACGGCCCGCAAAGGGATAAGTCACTTGTTCACCCACTGCATTTGGCAACGAGTAATATTGAAGTTGACATTGACAGAATTGTAAAAGAGAAATTATGAAAAAGCAATGCAAGCCAGTCCATCTCATAATTGGCCTCTAAACGTCTGGACAGACCTGTTCTAGAAAATTGAAAATTCAGTGATCTTTTCCTTCAACAAAATAACATTTTTATATCGAAAATTCCTGTAAAAAATATTAAGTGCCACCAGGATTAAAAGATAAGGAGAATCCCTAAATAATTTTACAAAAATTGAGTATGTCCGCAATTGACTTTCAATGTTCCCAAAATATAATTTTATATTAAGACCGCAACATAAAGTACCCTCTCAACGCCAAATATCTTAAGAACCCGTGTGAAATACATTTTAGGAAGGATTTGTAAAAAAATATATACAGGATTCCAGATGGTTGTTACAAAATTAAGGCAACTATATTAAATACAATAGTTTCAGTAATGTATCCGGCCTATTAGCAACCTATTCAACAGACGTTTAATATATTTGGTGTGCATTAGCAGGTTCGTATTCTATTTACATGGGGTGAAAAGTCCCGAGACTTTCCGAGAGATCACAGCACAAACAAGAAAACCATTTGATTTTCAGTTAGTGTCAACCGTCAGAAGATTCGACTAAAATTTTCACACACATTTTTGTGTTAGTTTGTGAGTTACAGCTGTTTGAGTGACGCTACTTTCAATTCTTGGAAAACGATGAAACAAAAAAAATTTCGTGTGTTAATTAAACAGCTTTTTGATGGGAAAAAATACAGCCCGAACCCAGGAATGGCTGGAGAAGTGTTATGGCACATCTGCTCCGTCGGAAGCAACTATATGTCGATGGTTAAAGGAACTTAAATGCGGTCATACAAGCATCGATGATGCACCACGTTCCGGACTTCCCAATGAGGCAGTCATTTTAAAAAAAAAATCTACCATATTGTTCTGAATGACCGCAAATGTGAGAGAGATAGCTGATATCGTGAAGATATCAACAGAACACGTGAGGCACATTTTGCTTGAATATTTCCATATTAAAAAGCTATGTGCCCGATGGGTGTCGCAAACTCTCACGACCGATCAAAAACATCGAAGATTCAGAACGCTCTTTGGCACTATTTCGGTGTAATTCAAAGGACTTCTTGCATTTATTCGTAACAGTGGACGAAACATGAATCCATCACTACACGCCTGAATCCAACAGGCAGTCCGCAAAGTAGCTGGAATGCATAAAAGCCGACCGAAGCGTCTTAAACTACAAACATCAGCTGGAAAGGTTTTGGCAAATTTTTTTCGAAATGGGCATGGAATAATACTAATCGATTATCTTCAGAAAGGGGTGAACAATCACCGGGTTTATTGGACCATTTGAATGATGAAATCACGAAAAAAAGGCTGCATTCAGCGAAGAAAAAAGTGTTGCTTCACAAAGATAATGCACCAGGTCATAACTCCGTAAATTGATGCTGAAATTGGATCATTATGAATTGCTTCTTCATCCTCCGTATTTACCAGATCTGGTCCCCAGCGATTATTACCTCTGTCCAAATTTGAAAAGGCGGCTCCAGAGAAAGAGATTTGGCGCAAATAAAGAAGTCGAATTGGAAACTGAGGTTTATTTTAGAGAGCTCGACAAATTGTATTCTATGAATATCTATTCAAATATTGGAAGATCTCTGAAATAAGTGTACTGCTCTAGAACGAAATGATCTTGAAGAAAAAAAATCGATTTTTAGCAAAAACATTGTTTTTTCTTCAAAAGTCTGAGGACTTTTCACGACATGTAGTATTGTGTGAAATTGCCATGACAACGCGAAAGGAATGGAGTCAGACATGCGCGAAGTAGGGGGCGCGGGGAGGTTCTATTGAAGATAGTTGATTCTGCGGATGTTCCGAAGTGTTCTAATTTAGTCAGAATAGTGATTGTGGTTGCAGCTTATGTAAGGAGTAACCATAAAGTACAAGAAGATATTTTACAAGACTTAGTGTGATTGGGATTCATACATACAGCACTCCAGATACATGTAAGATTTGTTCAACTTAGTTTTAAAGTAAAAATAACAGCTTTCTTATTACTCGGAGCATAAGTGTCCCACTGGCTTGATTGACTAGGTACAAAATTGTCACTTTGTTGAATAAATCCCAGGATTCTGTTAGTATTACAAACAATGGGCTCCATACGGACCTTAACAATAATTTCGTATTAAAAATAACCAAGGGGTCCCAGCCTGACTCTCCCTTCTTAAAAAGAATCCACAAATTAGTTATTATTTTATTTTGATTAAGAGCGAATGTAACTGAAACTGTATCAGTTGATATCAAATCTGCTGGGATCGGATTGCTAAACGTCACAGTAACTACCAAATAGATATTGATAATATCGGGCATATGCCTAAATATTACTTAAATTAATAATGATTAAAAGTAGTCCCTGACGACTGTCATGGGGTATACCTGACGTTGAAGTAAAGGATCTGATCTAGTGCTAGCAACATCAACAAGCTGCACTCTTTCGACCAAGTAAGACTTGAATGATTGCAAAATAACACCAGCCACGCCCACATCGAACAATTTAATTAACACCAAGAAACCACATATTTTACTAAATGATTTGCTTATTATAAAAAATGTTGGTAAGAATAAAGTATCATGAACAAATTAACAAGATGCCTTGCCATTTTATGGGTGTGTGTGTGTGTGTGTGTGGTGTCTCACACACGTGTAGGCCAGGTCAGCGATTTCTTATCATTTTTCTTTTAAAGAGTATTTTTTTTACTTACTGGAAACAAATTTGGAAAGTGAATTTCTTGATACAAAAGCTACATCCCCTACTCCACTCGTTAAACAGTGTAAAGCACCAAAGTCGCCATTAAAATCATTTTGACAATTCTTCCACAGGTTCTCAGATTCGTTTTTTTGGGTATGTCTGGTACACAAGAAGGTCCAAAGAAGTTGGCCATTTCTGTATTAATAGAACATCCTAAAAAAATTGAGATAAGTCATAACTATCAAATGGGAACGCCTGAGTTAATTTATATTTAGGATATTTGTATATACAGTACGTACCAATTAAATGTTGTCTTTGAAGAGTGTAGACCACAGAATTCCACGCTATACCGTCAGCACCAGGAAAACATGCTTTTGCACCTTTCAAGTCATTAAATGTCTTTAAATCAGTGTCTCTTCTTGTTACCGCAACTGTAATATATTTTTCTTCCTCAGGAACAGTCTCATAAAACAGAGTTTTGAAGTTTGTACTGTCTAAAAGTAAAGATTTTTTAAAATAAAGATTTTGTCGTGTATAGCCTGTCCCAAAATATAAGATCCTGATTTGTGCCGTTTTAAGTGGGCAATATAAAAATTCTGATCTTTTGTTTATGATAGGTTGCAGAGATGGACTTAAGAATTTTATTTATTAATGCAAATAAATAAAACTATAAGTGTTTTTAGAGATGTTTGTGCATGTAAAAACAAATGGATAAAAAGTACAAATATACAGTTTGAATGAATGGGGTTTACAAGAGGGGACATATTGTATAAATAAAAATATATTTTAACTTAAGCCTAATTCGGTTTCACTATCACTGTCATCAGCTGAGGTAATTATCAGTGGTTTTATATTATTTATATAAATATATGAATCTTCAACTTTAACAGCGTGATGAATGGAATTCTTCAAGCTTTCACAAGGTATATCTTTTTTAACTTTTTTTTTCTAATTCAACCACTGACACGCTTAAAGTAGGAGAAACATTTTGGGTCCTTATTTTTGTTTTAACTTGATGCCAAATATGTTCAATTGGATTAAACACACAATAATACGGAGGAAGCCGCAAAACAGTGTGTCCCATTTTCTCAGCCATACTATCACAAAAATATTTCTTGTTCAATTTATAGTTTTTCAAAACTTCCAAAAGATCACTTTTTTTATAACTAAAGTCAAAATAAATGTCATTTTCTAACATATATTCCTGTATTTCCGATTTGGTGTTGGCTGCATTAGGAACCTTATTTAATAGGCGATTATGGTAACTTGCATTGACCATAACTATAACACTCTGTTCGGGAACATTTGGCAAAAGGGAATTTTGAAACCAATTTTCAAAAAGTTTTGCGGTCGTGTCTTCGTGATAGTCCAAACTAGAATCGTTTATGTTTTTTGCAGATGCTAGTAGACAATTTGAAACGAAGCCCTTTTCAGATTCAGCATGCAAAATGGTTATTCGTTTACCTTTATTTGAAGGTGCGTTAGTCTGACATTTTGTACTGCTGTCAACCCACCCTTTTTGCACAGTATCATGGGAATCGAACCTTGTGTCGTCAAGGTAAATTATTGGCCAATTCTCTGATCGATACTTTTTAATTTCTTGTAAGTAAATATGTCGCAAGATTCGTAATCTTTGTGACTCCATCACTACTTGCATTTTTCGGAACGTTTTAAGAGAATTCTGTGAAGGGTTGATCGGCCACAATGTATATTGGTCCCGTCCTGCACCAGTCTTCATTTTATTTTGTCTAATGTCGGCAAAAACTGCTCTTCATACATAGAATATATTTTTCTCCTGATGACGTCTTTTTCACAATCGTCTACATGATGCATTTGAAAATCTTTCCATTTATTCCTGTTCTTGAGTGATGGTTTTCCTACAATACCCTTAATCGTAGAAATTGGGGTTTTTGTTAGTTCACTAGTTTCTTGCAAAGCACTTTGTTTATTCAAATTTCTTTTTACCAAACTGTCGTAAACATTTTTCACTATTTGTTTAGCGTCAAGTGATAAATGTTTTCTCTTACGATAGCCACTATTGCAATTTTCCCACTGACGCCACATAATTAAAATAGAACCGTTACGTTATAAGTTGTAAATAAAACTAAAATAGGCCTATATTATCAAATACTTAAAAGGCTCCAAACCGGGTTGCCAGGTAGTAAATATATAGGTAAAAATAGATCCAATATAATTGCAGGTGCAAATGAGGGCAGTATACAAAGAAGGTAAAATAAAAATACGTTTATCGTAATACCTGGCAACAATGCACAAATTCTTAATAGGGTCGTTTATTGCCCCATTGAAAAAGCAAAAAATCAGGATCTTATATCTTGGGATTTACTTTACAACTAATGATCCTAACTTGTCACTTTCTACTTACTTCCTAGCCTGACTTATCATTTCTGAGGGTACCATAACAACGTCAGCTGCATTATCATTTAAAGCCATCATACAGTGAGTTTTGTTGTCGGCTTTCAAACAATCTATATCAGGTTCAATTCCATAAACTGCTGCAGATTCCCTTAACCATGAGCATTTAGCTGTTTCAATGTTTGATGTCGTACAAATTCGAATTGTTCTGGGAGGATGACATGATGAAAAACTGTTGGCATTGAGGAAACCTAAGGAAAAAACAAACTGTAGATTCAGTCTAAGACGGTTTTTTTTTATCATTTATCTACAACATCCATTACTGAGAATATGTCCAGATACATCGACATCGAATGGCAATAGGTGTGAGATTGTGGCAACAGAAGAATTCTATATAGAGCTAAAAAAGTGCTACAAAGGTAAATTAAAAAAAACTAAATAAATCAAAATCGACATCAACGGGAATAAATAATTTTTTTTATTACGATTATGCCCTTTGTCGGCTTTAGCATTAAAATAACTGGTCAAGTGCAAGTTGAACTTGCACAATTAGTGTTCCGTACGTTGATTGCTTTTAAAATAAAAATGTTGTTACGGTGGTATAAAATGATCAGTGACTTCACAAAACACACCCCAAATGAGTTTTCAACAAAGTTTGTTTTCAATCTTTACTGAAAATTGATGACCTTGAAATTTTTGTTTTTTTTATATACCAGATAAATTATTAAAAGTAATGCAGTGCTAATTTTCGTTCAATCTACACCCCCTGGAGAATATTCCAGAATTTTTTCAACATTTTTTGATCAGTAGTTTTCGAGATAAGGTGGGGGGGACAGCTATTTTTCGCGATTTTTTTAAAAATAATACAAAGAAAAGTGTGCGCAAATATTACATTATATATATATTTTTTACTCGTGTTTTCACAAGCTTTCATTTGACACCACACTCGATGACCTACTAAAAAATTTTTTTTACACTTCCTATTACACCCCCTAAAATTAACCCCTTAAGTCAAAATTTGACTTTCAAAACTACACGGCTTTGATAAGGCCATCAATTCCTATATTATTACCAAATTTCAACTTTCTATGACAAATAGTTTCGGAGAAAATCGGGTGTGACAGACAGACACCGAAGTGATCTTATAAGTGTTCCGTACGGAACACTAAACATGTACGAGACTGCTATGTCCAAAAATTCTTATTAAACTTATTTGATTACATTTAAAAATCTTGTCTTTTACTTACTAAGTCTGTGGTTCAACTCTACAACAAAAATGATATTGAAAGCGAACCGATCAGCCACAGTTTCACAATCTTACTATCACGCCCCATTACGTTATATTGTCAAAAAACTTGTAAACCTACAATTTTCTTGAGTGTTTCCAGTAAAATTATAATAATGCTGAAACTATCCCTTAATGTTGTAGGAATTGGGGTCAATTGACAATAATACGTAAGTTTATAATGTTAATAGAATGATTATAATATTCTGGTTTTGATAATAATCCTGCGATATATATATATATATATATATATATATATATATATATATATATATATATATATATATATATATATATATATATATATATATATATATGTATATATTATATATATATATATATATATATATATATATATATATATATATATATATATATATATATATATATACCAGGTATACAAGTATGAAGTGCGGATTTCAGACAACAGATGGTGCACCAATGCAGTTTGTGCTATATAGATTTGACACTGGGCCATTTTGTTGTGTCATCAACAAGTGTCAGATGCGCACGAGTGATGAATTGGAAAAGTGTGTGCATAGTGTTGTGTTGTTGTGTTCAATATGTCGAAATTTATACCGACAAAAAGCATTCGCGGACAGCATTACTTTTTGTTTTCATTTGAAGAAAACTGCTGTTGAATCATACCGATTACTTCGAGAAGCTTATGGTGAACATGCTCCATCACAAGATACGTGTGAACGATGGTTTCGGCGTTTCAAAAGTGGTGACTTCGATGTTGCAGACAAGAAACGGGGAAAACCGCCAAAAAAATACGAAGATATGGAATTGCAAGCATTGTTGGACGAAGATGATTCGCAATCGGCTACGAGAGATGGGAAAAATTCAGAAGACCAGTAGATGGGTACCACATGAGTTGAACGAGAGGCCAATGGAAAAGCGCAAAAATACGTGTGACATTTTGCTCTCTCGGTACAAAAGGAAGTCGTTTTTACATCGTATAGTTACAGAGGATGAAAAGTGGGTTTATTTTGAGAATCCCAAGCGCAAAAAATCATGGGTAGACCCAGGCGCACCATCCACATCGACCGCAATTCCGAATCGCTTTGGTAGAAAGATGATGCTCTGTGTTTGGTGGGACCGGAGGGGCATGGTCTATCATGAGCTGTTAAAACCTGGGGAAACGGTTAATACTAAATGTTACCAACAAGAATTGACCGATTTAAACCGTTCGCTGCTTGAAAAAAGGCCAGAATGCCGAAAGAGGCAACACAAAGTCATTTTTCTTCATGGCAATGCTCCATCACATACGGCAAAACCAGTTCGCGACACGTTGGAAGCACTCAGCTGGGAAGTTCTACCCCATGCGGTTTACTCACCAGACTTGGCTCCTTCCGATTACCACTTGCTTGCATCGATGGGTCGCGCACTTGTTGAGCAGCGCTTTGGTTAGTACGAAGATGTGAAATAATGGCTCGATGAATGGTTCGCAGCAAAAGGGGAAGATTATTACTAGCGTGGTATTCACAAATTGCCCGAAAGATGGAAAAAAATGCATAACAAGCGATGGAGCATACTTTGAATAGAGAATTTTTTGTCATTCTTCCGAATTTAACATGTTTTTTTAGAAAAAAAACCCGCATTTCATACTTGTACACCTGGTATATTATATATATATATATATATATATATATATATATATATATATATATATATATATATATATACGAGGCTGGTTTGAAAAGTCCGTGCAAAGTCCGAGAGATGGCACCACCGGCGCGTATCGAGGTCATGTTTAGTTAGTAGCATCTCTTGAATGAACGCACACCAAGTTTCAGCCATATTGGTCTATTTCTTTGTGTTTGGCATTCGTGTGAATCAAGGAAGTCGAGTGATTTTCAAGAAATGGACGAAAAAGAATTTCGTGTGGTGATTAAACATTACTTTATGAAAGGCAAAACGCCTCAGGAGACTAAAGAGAAGCTTGATAAACATTATGATGACTCTGCACCTTCGATTAGAACAGTTTATAAGTGGTTTCAAAATTTTCGGACTGGCCATATGGGCACAAGTGACGCTGAACGTTCTGGACGGCCTGTGGAGGTTACGACTCCAGAAATCATTGATCAAATCCATGATATAGTGATGGATGACAGAAGAGTTAAGGGGCGTGAGATTGCTAGTGCTGTGGGCATCTCGACTGAACGGGTACATAATATTTTGCATAAACATTTGGACATGAGAAAGCTATCCGCAAGATGGGTGCCGCGATTGCTCACGCTTGACCAAAAACGGAATCGTGTGAAGTATTGCAAGGATGGTTTGCAGCTGTTTCAGAAGAATCCGAAGGACTTTAAGCGTCGTTTCGTCACTGTGGATGAAACATGGATACATTACTATACTCCTGAGACCAAACAACAATCTAAACAATGGGTTACCAAGGGGGAATCTGCACCAAAAAAGGCGAAGACCGTTCCTTCGGCCGGAAAGGTTATGGCGACTATCTTTTGGGATTCGAAAGGGATAATCCTCATCGACTATCTGGAAAAGGGTAAAACTATTACAGGTGAATATTATTCATCGTTATTGGACCGTTTGAAAACCGAGCTGCAAGAAAAACACCCGCGATTGGCCCACAAGAAAGTCCTTTTCCATCACGACAACGCACCAGCACACACCTCAGCAGTTGTGGTCGCAAAATTAATGGAAATAGAATTCCAACTCGTTTCACATCCCCCCTATTCTCCAGACTTGGCTCCCCCGGACTACTATTTGTTCCCCAATTTGAAGAAATGGCTGGCGGGACAAAGATTTTATTCAAACGAGGAGGTGATTCCAGACACTAATGGATATTTTGCAGACTTGGACAAATCCTATTATTCGGAAGGGATCAACAAACTAGAACATCGTTGGACGAAGTGTATAAGCCTAAAAGGAGACTATGTCGAAAAATAAAAAAGGTTTACCCCAAACACATAAGTAGTTTTTATTTTTGCACGGACTTTTCAAACCAGCCTCGTATATATATATATATATATATATATATATATATATATATATATATATATATATATATATATATATATATATATATATATATATAAACACAGGAGATT
This sequence comes from Pachyrhynchus sulphureomaculatus, assembly GCA_019049505.1. Lineage (NCBI taxonomy): Eukaryota > Metazoa > Arthropoda > Insecta > Coleoptera > Curculionidae > Pachyrhynchus > Pachyrhynchus sulphureomaculatus. Next base: position 206,133,189 of record CM032454.1, on the reverse strand, counting down.
AATCTTGACCGATTTGTGGAATAGAAATTATCAAACTTTATTGGGGATGCGGTCTAAATGGAGGCCTAGGAGGTAGAAATTAAACTCTTGGTGCTCAATGTCAAGCTTTCGATAATGTTTATTATCTTCTTCGAAGACACGTTTCCTACTATCAAATCTTCTGATTTTCTGTCCAATATTTCCCACATCATATTGAAAAAGGTTATTGAGATTTACTAAACTGTTTAAGATGTGATTAGGAAATATAAATTGGCTTCTACATTTGAGCAGAAAAATCCTACGATTCTTCAGAGATGCAAGCTTGCTATTATTTGTGGCCCAAGTTTTCATCAGTCTAACATACTCATTGCCATAATTAAGTTGGATAGTCTGGTAAAACCCCATGTGTGTTAGACTGATGAAAACTTGGGCCACAAATAATAGCAAGCTTGCATCTCTGAAGCATCGTAGGATTTTTCTGCTCAAATGTAGAAGTCAATTTATATTTCCAAATCACATCTTAAACAGTTTAGTAAATCTCAATAACCTTATTCAATATGATGTGGGAAATATTGGACAGCAAATTAGAAGATTTGATGGTAGGAAACGTGTCTTTGAAGAAGATAATCAACATTATCGAAAGCTTGTCATTGAACACCAAGAGTTTAATTTCTACCTCCTAGGCCTCCATTTAGACCGCATCCCCAATAAAGTTTGATAATTTCTATATATATATATATATATATATATATATATATATATATATATATATATATATATTAACAATGAAGTATTTAGTTTTTGCTTACAATAAAAAAAAATATTAAAGGTAAAATATATTTGTTAAATACGTAACTGTTAAGGATTTTAATTTTTTTCCTTAAAAATGATGCACGCCATGTTAACCTTTCCGAAAGTTGACAAAGAATAGTTAAATGCTTTAAAGTTAGTTAATGATGGCTGATGATGTAGCAACGTTGAAATTTCCTAACCATTTTAAGTACCTAACAGAGAAGAGAGAAACAGCTATAAAATCTCATGAACACCAAAAAGCAGATGTTCAGCTTATTAAGCTTATATTTGGATTTTGGATATCGTAAACCTAATGTTTTTTCAACTCAACTTCAAATCAACTCAAAAAATATAAAATAAAAAGCACATATTACAGTATGAATGAACTGTGATTCCTAAATAAATCTGAAATATAATAGAATAATAAGTTCCCTATAATAAAATCCAATTTAAAGCTATTAAAAAAAACAATATTCTAACTTTTTTAACTTTGTAAACGAAAACAAGAATACATAAAAAAAAAAAAAATAACGAATTTTCGTGACGAATGAAAATAAATCTTGTTCAAAACCACAACAGAAAAAAAAATCACTAACTTATCACACCAAGTGGTATAATAAGGCTTAAAGATTTTGCTTTACTAAATGACGAAGGTCACAATTTTCATCAGTGTTTATCAAGACTATTAAAAGAAATTGCTTAATATAAAATACCTATGATTTGTACACACAGTCGTTTGTGTTTTCTATGTGCGGAGTATATCCATTTTATTGACTAGAAATGTCTTCTAATAGTTTCTATATCTACAGAGTTCGGTAGGAAATTATAAAAAGAGTTAGCTTCTTTATTTTATTAGTTTAACAAATCGACTCAAGAAGTCAAAGAACTTGCACAAAAACGAAGAAAACAGACAGCACTACATAGAAATACGAAATGAAGTAAATGCAAAAATTAAGAAAATAAAGCAGGAATATTGAACAAATTTCACAAAAGAAATAGAAAGAGATTTATACACAGTACAAAAAAGGTATGGAAAATGTTACGAAGAAGAAAAAGCCAATATTAATGAATACTTGACGATCACAAATATTGAAACAATCGATTGACAACAACACTTTAAACAACTATATGAAAACCAGTTCGACGAAGAAGAGAACATAGCAGAAATCATAAACAACAGACAACAAACAGACAAAAACTACAAAATAGGAAGAGAAGAAGTATCGATGGCAATTAAGAAACTTAAAAATGGAAAAGCACCAGGAGAAGATGGGATACCAAGCGAACTAATTAAATATGTCGGAGAAAGCTACATATCGGAAATGACAACAGTCTTTAATAAGATATTACAGGAAGTAGAAATACCGAAGGAATGGACAAAAAGCATCACGATACCGATACTTAAAAAAGGCAGCAAAAAAGATCCGAGCAACTATAGAAGAATAACACTGCTAGCAAGTATTATGAAAGTGTTCACAAGTATTCTAAAAAGTGAAATAAAAAACAATATACACATAAGCGATGAGCAACAAGGGTTCCGCCAAAACAGTAACCATAGACGCTATCTTTGCAATAAGGCAAATAAGAGAAAAACCTATAGAATACCAGAAACGAGCATTTTTTTGTTTCATCGACTTAAGGAAAAAATTCGACAGAGCCAGGTTGAAAGATATAATAGAATTAATAAAGGACCTAATTCCGTACCCAATACCACAAATAATCCAAAAACTCAATTACGGTAACACAACAAGTAATAACGAATTAACAAAGGAAATAAATATAAAAGTAGGAATAAGAGAGAGATATAGCTTAAGCCCGTTACTATTTGGCATAATAATGAACAAAATCATTGAGGAAGTAAAACTAGTCAACGATGGATACGAACTAGGAGATAAACAAATAAAGATACTGGGATATGCAGATGATATTGTTCTAATATCACAATCGGAACACAGCCTACAAAGACTGGACAACATGGAAGTCAATACCGACAAAACAAAATGCCAATAGCTAAAGAACCAGTAAGGTGTAAATTAAGAAATAAATGGGAAATTAATAAAGCAAGTAATGAAATTCCCATATCTTGGAGTACTAATTACTAGCTACGGAGATATAACAGAAGAAGTGAGACAACAAACAAATCAAGCAGCAGCAATAGCAGGGGCCCTCAGAGATGTAGTTTGAAAAATCTAAGAAGATCTAAGTGTAGAAGCAAAAACAAGAATATATAGAACTTCCGTTAGACCCATACTGGCTTATAGCATAGAAACAAGGGCAGACATAAACAAAACAAACAGCTACTAAGCTACTAACAAAAGAAATAAAAATACTGAGAGCAATAACAGGAAAAAGTTTATTAGACAGAGTGAGTAACAACACCATAAGAGAACAATGCAAGGTAGAAGATATAGTCGGATGGGGAAGAAAGAGAAGAATAGGGTGGCGTGAACATGTACAAAGGATGGAAGATACGAGAATGATAAAAATATGTATGAACACAAAACGACATGAAACAAGACCAAAAGGACGACCACCAAAGAGATGGAGAGACAGCTGGACATCCGAATCACAAGAGGCTTAATAACGAAGTAGAACAGGTCTGTGACCTACTCAGAAGAGTAGTAAGTAAGTAAGTAAGTAAGTAACAAATCGATTAAGGCTCGATTGCACTAACAAATAGGAAATACTTAAATGTTCAGAAATTTTCAGTTCACAATGAAACTAATTAGGTAAATAGATTTGCCATTGTTACTATGTTTATATGTGTTACTTTATAATTTTGTTGGGACAATCAAACTTAAGCCCTTAAAATAGTACATATTTATATATAAACCTACCTTTGGCTCGATCAAAGTACATTTCAATAGATTCAATAGGATCTAAAGTTTGGACATTGAGGTAGCTAGTTTCTATAAGATTCAAAAGAGCTGATCTCCAAGAATCTCGATCACTATGGTTAAGACTAGCAATAATGGCTTGTATTTCTTGAGCTATAGGTCTAAAAAACAAATAACTTAACAGAATACTCCCTACGTAATTATGAAAACTTTTCTTATATTAGGGTCAGAACCAAAATATTTTTTAAATATCCGAAATATTCTCCATCCAGATACTTATGAGACACCGCTCACAAAGCAGACATCTATTTGGTAAATGTGATATTCCAGTGGTGTATTGGATGGATTGGTAAAGTGTGAAATATTACTTTAGTATCTACTAACCTTCTACTACCTACTACAGACCATGGTTTGACAACCCATACACAAGGATTACTCGAATTCAACGGCATCACAGTATTATCTGGACACAGTAAACTGTAGTTGTCAGGATCTTCCTCTTTTCCACCAGGTATCAATCCGAAATGTTGCTTGACATCCTCAAGGCGCGACCAACTAATGTCACCAGATCCATCTGTGAGGCAAAATAAGGAGCCCCGTCTGCCCCAGTATTTGTCCTGCATTGAACACCTCTGTGGATTATCGCAGAGTTTGCAAAGATTAGTATACTTGAATTTTAATTGTCTGTCCAATATTGGGTTATTTACCCATGGCCCAGCTTTACAGGTTGCACTGAAGAAATCCGAAGATGCTTTAACTCTATTTTCTGTTATAGTTAATTGTGGATTGCATTGTGGAGGTACTATGGAGGCCTCAAAATACTAAAAAATAATCAACTTCATGGTATTATGCGGTGAAATTTGATGTAACTAAATTATCCAAATATAATACTTGATTTGATTTGATTTTTTTGTGCAACACGAGTATATTACGAATTGCTACTTACATTTGATAATATCCTTGTCCAGTCTGCTTCGTATCCATACCCTGGATGGCAATATCTTTTGTTCCTAAGGTCATGTTTACTTCTAATATTTGCACGATTTGTCATGACCGCCACCACTTCATACTCAAATTTGTCGTCTAAAATAAAGGTAAATAAGTAACCAAGGTGTTAAAGGCACTGTAGTTTGCAGTTTTATTGTATACCCTTTCAAAAATGCGATGTGCCTTAAAAAAGATCTGGAGCCTGCGTCCGTTATAGCGGGGTACATCAAAATATTTAAACAAAAAATTCGTTCAAGTAACTTGGTGTATAATTTTCAATTTTATAATAAATTTTTTCAAAGTTTTAACAAATAATGAACTTCAGTAAGTTTGGCAGCACTTTTTGAGACACCTTGTAATGATTAGGTCAGTATCTGTAGTGAATTCTAAGGCAAAATATTTCATAAAAGCCTATCTTCAATGGAACTGTTTTAGGATACGATCTCTTCAAAAGAAATCAAAAAAATCCTGTTTAAAAAAAAAAAAAAACGGTCAAGTGCAAGTTGAACTTGCACAATTTGTGTTCCGTACGTTGATTGTTTTTTAAAATAAAAATTTTTGTTAAGATGGTATAAAATGATCAGTGACTTCACAAAACACACCCCAAATGAGTTTTTAACAAAGTTTGTTTCCAATCTTTATTGAAAACTGGTGACCTTGAATTTTTTTTTTTTTTTTTTATATACCAAATAAATTATTAAAGGTAATGCACTCGTGATAATTTTCGTTCAATCTATACTCCGTGGAGAATATTCCAGAATTCTTTCAAAATTTTTTGATCAGTACTTTTCGAGATAAGGTAGGGGACAGCGATTTTTCGCTATTTTTTAAAAGTGATACGAAGAAAAGTGTGCGCAAGTATTACATTATATATATATTTTTTTACTCGTGTTTTCACAAGCTTTCATTTGACACCACACTCGATGACCTAGTAAAAAATTTTTTTTTTCACTTCCGATTTCACCCCTCAAAACGAACCCCTTAAGTCAAAATTTATGTTACGGTGGTATAAAATGATCAGTGACTTCACAAAACACACCCCAAATAAGTTTTCAACAAAGTTTATTTCTAAACTTTACTGAAAATTGATGACCTTGAAATTTCTGTTTTTTTTTACATACCAGATAAATTATTACAGGTAATGCACTCGTGATAATTTTCGTTCAATCTACACCCCGTGGAGAATATTCCAGAATTTTTTCAAAATTTTTTGATAAATACTTTCCGAGATAAGGCTGGTGGGACAGCGATCTTTCGCGATTTTTTAAAAATAATACTTAGAAAAGTGTGCGCAAGTATTACATTATATATATATATATATATATATATATATATATAATATATATATATATATATATATATATATATATATATCTATATATATATATATATCTATATATATATATATATATATATATATATATATATATATATATATATATATATATATATATATATATATATATATATATATATTTTATTCGTGTTTTCACAAGCTTTCATTCGACACCACACTCGATTACCTAGTAAAAAATTTTTTTTTTTTCACTTCCGATTTCACCCCCCAAAGCTAACCCCTTAAGTCAAAATTTAACTTTCAAAACTACATGACTCTGATGAGGCCATCAATTCCTATATTACTACCAAATTTCAACTTTGTATGACAAATAGTTTCGGAGAAAGTCGGGTGTGACAGACGGACAGACACCGAAGTGATCTTATAAGTGTTCCGTACGGAACACTAAAAATAGCGTAATTCTATGAAAGAAAACCTCAAATTTTTAGTGGGATTGATTGGATGAATTCTTGTTCTTTCCCCGATTTCATTTGCTGAGGAAAGTAAAGCAACACGAGACCAGTCAAAATGCGTGAAACTGATTTCACCCCTCAAAACGAACCCCTTGTCAAAATTTATGTTACGGTGGTATAAAATGATCAGTGACAAAACACACCCCAAATGAGTTTTCAACAAAGTTTGTTTCCAATCTTTACTGAAATCTGATGACCTTGAAATTTTTGTTTTTTTTATGTACCATATAAATTATTAAAGGTAATGCACTCGTGATAATTTTCGTTCAATCTACACCCCGTGGAGAATATTCCAGAATTTTTTCGAAATTTTTTGATAAGTACTTTTCGAGATAAGGCCCGGGACAGCTATTATTCGCGAATTTTTAAAAATAATACAAAGAAAAGTGCGCGCAAGTATAATATTATATATATATTTTTTACTAGTGTTTTCACAAGCTTTCATTTGACACCACACTCGATGACCTAGTAAAAAATTTTTTTTTTTCACTTCCAACTTCACCCCCCAAAACTAACCCCTTAAGTCAAAATTTAATTCTCAAAACTACATGGCTCTGATGAGGCCATCAATTCCTATATTATTACCAAATTTCACCTTTCTATGTCAAATAGTTTCGGAGAAAATCGGGTGTGACAGACAGACAGACAGACAGACAGACAGACAGACAGACACCGAAGTGATCTTATAAGTGTTCCGTACGGAACACTAAAAAGAACTGGTAAACATGGTTATATTTTTAAAAATTTTGTACCGCTTAAATGAATTTGGATTAGTCATGAACAGAAAATATAGGTCATGGACAGAAGTTAGCATAGGTTAGTACAGGTAAGTCTAAATTATTCTAATTAATTTAATTATAGTTTGGTTTTGATTTAGTTGAACTAACCTCGGTCCGTAACTAGCGAAGCTTTCCCTAACAAAACTAGTTCTAGACAGAGTTTAGTTCAAGTTAATGGAGGTGCGGATGATTTAAAATAAAACTGAATTAATTGATTTATTATAATCTCAAGAACCATTTAATATGTAATAATTTTTAAAATAAAAGTTTTGAAATAGAAATCTTGTCTTTTTGTTTTCAGACAGGAAAAATTACCAGTCAAAAAGTTGGTTTTTGGTTTTTTCGAAAATTTATTAGTTAAAAATTTGTCCTTAAACTACACAACTGTTTTGACAAATTTTGCTGTCGATAATCTATATTCCAAAGGAACTCGCAGTATCCTTATGGAAAATGGCTCTCGGTCAAACTTGTTCAAACTTTGGGAAAATATAGTTTTTGAGGAGTAGAACTAAAATTTTTGTGGACACGAAGCTCAAAACTCCATAGTTTTTTTTAGATATCTCACGTTGAAGTTAGCATTTTTAAGAGAATTTTAGGAGTATCACTATCTAGATATAAATGCGTTTTGACATATGATAAACTCGTGTGTGGATCTAACATATATAGTTATTGTAAAGCAACTGAAAGTAGACAGAAGTCCATATTTCAGCAGTTTACTAGCTGTTCTCTTGTTTGTCAAATCCATCCTGAGACGCGTTTCGCCGTATCACGGCTCGTCAGTCAGGCTAGGATTGACAAATAAGAGAGGATCCCTCGAAAAGCGCTACCTGCTTTTAATCAACTGTGTCAAACACTCTGTCGGTTCGAAAGCTGCTGTGTCAGCTTTTGATGGAGAATTAGGTATGCGTACTTAATACAATTCGGTGTATCCTACCATCGTGATATATATATTATATATATATATATATATATATATATATTATATTATATTAAACATTTTTAGTGTTCCGTACGGAACACTTATGATTCTCCCCGAAACTATTTGTCATAGAAAGTTGAAATTTGGTAATAATATAGGAATTGATGGCTTCATCAGAGCCATGTAGTTTTGAAAGTTAAATTTTGACTTAAGGGGTTAGTTTTGGGGGGTGAAATCGGAAAGTGAAAAAAAAATTTTTTTAATAGGTCATCGAGTGTGGTGTCAAATGAAAGCTTGTGAAAACACGAGTAAAAAATATATATATAATGTAATACTTGTGCGCACTTTTCTTTGTATTATTTTTAAAAAATCGCGAAAAATCGCTGTCCACCCGCCTTATCTCGAAAAGTACTTATCAAAAAATTTTGAAAAAATTCTGGAATATTCTCCACGGTCTGTAGATTGAACGACAATTATCACGAGTGCATTACCTTTAATAATTTATCTGGTATATAAAAAAAAACAAAAATTTCAAGGTCATCCGTTTTCAGTAAAATTGGAAACAAACTTTGTTGAAAACTCATTTGGGTTGTGTTTTGTGAAGTCACTAATCATTTTATACCTTCGTAACAATTTTTTTTTATTTCAAAAGCAATGAACGTACGGAACACTAATTGCGCAAGTTCAACTTGCACTTGACCGGTTATTTTTTTTTAAAGAAAACTGTATTCGTCAAAAAATTAAAATGAAAAAAAATCCTTTTGCATGTCATCCAGAATGGAATTATTCGATGTAACCTCCCTCAGCCGCAATGACCGCCTCTATCCTTGGCCTGAAGCGCTCACACGCTCTCTTTAAAGCAGGGCTGTCTATATTGGCAAATGCTGCTGCGATAACGGTGCGTAAAGATGCCACATTAGGGTGCCTGGACTTGTTAGTAATTCCTTCGATTACGCTTCAAACATAATAGCAGAGGGAGTTCAAATCCGAGCTAGTGGAGAACCAGAAATCTCTAGGCCAGAACATGTCCACGTTTTCCGATAATCAGTTATGACCTAAATGGCTCGTGTGTGCCGGTGCGCCCATCCTGATGATACACATACACTCCTCATGTCGTACACAGTTGATCTCGGGTACCCGAAAAAGCGAATTATTTTCAGTCGCCAAATGTTCAGCGGGGAAGACTTTCGATAATCGCGGCTCTTCGGTTGTACTCAGCACTTCTTCGCAACGGCTTGGTCATTTCGAGGTTATGACTGTTTACTAGAAGTATGTGGCTTTCACGAACTTGTATAATTAATTTACAATTTAGTGATTTAATCACATTGAACGGAGTAATTAATGTTACCAACTTAATTTGCTGTTGTTAACAGGAGATTAAAAAATATTTCAACACTTGTTATTTCTACAAATTTATGATGTTCATATGTTTTTTATTTTAAAATATTAACGCATTGGTATTTTGCTAAAATAAGCAAAAAAATCTTATTAATTAACATAAATAAATAATCCGGGTATTTTTTTGCTAATAATCGCTAATTATGTATAAAGGAGATATGATGTTTGGGTAATGCCATACAATTAACAAATAAATTCTCAATATTGTGTGTTATATTTCTTAATTTCGAAATGCAATGAAAAATTGTCTTTGTCATACTTTTAAACATGGATACCTGTGTTTTACTGTATAAACATGCAGGAAAAAAAATTACTAATATCGTTATTGGAGTAGTAGTTTCGACAATAATATGTGACATATAAATTAATACACCCAAATTAGATTATGACGTCACATGCCTTGCCTGTCAAATTTCACATTTAAATTTTAAAATGTGAAGAAACCGTATTTTTAATGAAATTATCGAAAAAAGTTATAAAAAAAATGATTGTATTGCAATTTTACATTTTTGTACCAATCTTCGAAAAGATTGGATCGCAAAAGTTTAAGAATTGGTGTACCAAAACAATAATACATGCCGACAAAATGGGATGAAACTCCAGACCCTGAGACCAGAGTATACATACCCAAAGGTTTTTGGTGCACTCAATCCGAATCCGACCTCGAATTGCTCCATCATTTGAGGTTTTCAAGATATCCTAACCTAAATATGAATAACCGGTCAAGTTCAAGTTGAACTTGCGCAATTAGTGTTCCGTACGTTGATTGCTTTTAAAATAAAAAAATATTGTAACGGAAGTATAAAATGACCAGTGACTTCACAAAAGACGCCCCCAAATGAGTTTTCAACAAAGTTTATTTCCAATCTTTACTGAAAATTGATGACCTTGAAATTTCTGTTTTTTTTTATATACCAAATAAATTATTACAGGTAATGCACTCGTGATAATTTTCGTTCAATCTACACCCCGTGGAGAATATTCCAGAATTTTATCAAAATTTTTTGATAAGTACTTTTCGAGATAAGGCGGGTGGACAGCGATTTTTTTAAAAATAATACAAAGAAAAGTGCGCGCAAGTATTACATTATACTCGTTTTTTCACAAGCTTTCATTTGACACCACACTCGATTACCTAGTAAAAAAATTTTTTTTTCACTTCCGATTTCACCCCCCAAAACTGACCCCTCAAGTCAAAATTTAACTTTCAAAACTACATGGCTCTGATAAGGCCATCAATTCCTATATTATTACCAAATTTCAACTTTCTATGACAAATAGTTTCGGAGAAAATCGGGTGTGACAGACGGACAGACAGACACCGAAGTGATCATATAAGTGTTCCGTACGGAATACAAAAAAAAAATACGGTTTTCGCTATATTCGAGATTATATTACACCGCGAATTAATTTTTCTCCACGAAACTCGTTCCGGTATATGAAAGTACTACTCTTCCCCATCAAAATGCATTTTGATTTTTCAGATATTCTATTTCTTCTTGGAGGAATCATCTTTCTAGTAGCAACATTTTTTATTTGTTATCACATATGATGTTCCATTTTATTGTACCAGGCTTCTTAATTTTTAGTAAGAAAAGTTTTTAGACGGAAGTTGAAGGGTTTTCAAGAGGCAATAAAATGATATAATTGTGATGACCTTGCAAGATCATTTTGAAGGTTAACTTTGATTTTTCAAATGGAAACCTATAATTTTTATGATCGACCGACTGACAACGAATTGGATTCAGCTCCAAAAAATCATACAATTACACTACTCTCGCCAGCCGGATCAACTTTTCTTTTGGTATGGTTTGAACGAAAACGCCAAACTCATTAATTTCAAGGGATGATTTCTCCGAGAATAAATAAAATATCTGAAAAATTTAAATTGCATTTTGAAGGGAAATAGTAGTACTTTCAGATGCTGCAACGAGTTTTGTGAAGAAAAATTAATTCGCGGTGTTATATAATCCCTAAAAACGCAAAAAAAAAAAACCGTGTGTTTTGCGTTTTTAGGTTAGGGTATCTCGAAAACCTGATATGATGGAGTAATTCTAAGGTCGGATTTGGATTCAGTGGACCAAAAACTTTCGAAAAAGTATAGTCTGGTCTCAGGGTTTGAAAAATGTTGGTCTATGTTATTCTGAGAGACTGGAGGACCTTGAGCAACGCTAGGCCAATACTATATATATTGAAAAGTAAATTTTGTTTGGTTTAAAAATATGTTTTTCTCAATTATGTCCAATACTTCTCAATCTACCCTCGTATTTCGTCTCCAAAAACCCGTGATCTAAACTTCAGTATAGTTAGTAAAGATGAGATTTTTATGTTTGAAATTTAACGTTAATTGCCAACTCCTTATTTTATTCTTTACCTTTATAATATCTGAGTTCATTAGTAATTAGAATTTCTATTTCAGAATTAGTAGCTGCCACTAGGTCCTCAGGTGTGAATACGCCAAAATCAGCTTTGTTTTTATGAATGCGTCTGAGGCAATCCAACCTAAAAAATAAACAAAGAAATTGTAGATACGTAAGGTACTAACTTGTGAATTATACATATTTTATAAACGTTATTTAACGCTAACGCTTGTTACTTTTGGACAATCTAAACCATATAATATTTAGAGGTAAGTAGAGAAACATTGAATTAATATCGATGATTATTTAATTAATCCAGCACGACCTGCATACCTGCTGCGTGAATGCCGTTTGGTTTAGTTATGGGCGTTTGTAATTAAGAAAAACTACCATGTTTATAGCAACAAGAATTTGGCGAGAATAATAATACCAAGCTAAGATACAAGTAATGAATGTTGAATCTGAGGAAATAACCAGCATAACGATTGGTGAAATACTGTATGCGCTGAAGAACATGAAAAACAATAAAGCAATAAGAGAAGACGGAGTGGTTGAAATTTTGAAACTTGCAGATAACGATACACTTATAAGACTCTGCGAACTTTTTAACCAATGCTTAGAAGAGGAGAACATTCCAAACGGTTGGAACAACTCAATTATTGTGCTTTTATATAAAAAGGGAGATAGTGCTGATTTGGAGGACTCTCGACCCATCAGCGTTCTTTCCCAGATCTACAATTTATTTATAAAAAATACTCACGAATAGAATAACAAGAAAATTGAGCGACTATCAACCAATAAAACAAGCTGCTTTTAGACGTGATTATAGTACATATGAGCATCTCTTAACAATGAGAATCTTGACAGATAAGGCTGTAGAGTATAAGTTTGAGATTTGCTTGGCTTTTGTCGACTTTCGAAAGGCATTCGACATAGTGGAACATTGGGCGTTTTCGGAGCACTGAAAAATGCGAGAGTGGACTCCAGATATGTGGAACTCTTAAAGTATATATATAATAACGCCACTTCAACTGTTTGTATTAATGAAAAAATCAGACGATTAGAATAAAACGAGGCATAAGATAGGAAGATGTATTGTCACCAAAGATGTTTACGTTGGCTCTTGAAGATGCATTCGAAAAGTTAGAATGGCATGATAGAGGTATCCTAATAAATGGAAAACTGCTGAATCACCTGAGGTATGCCGATGATATCGTTATCATAGCTGAAAATACTGAGGACCTCCGGCAAATGGTGATAGAACTTGACATCGAATGTTCGAAAATAGGCCTCGACATGAACATCTCCAAGACCAACGTCAGGTACAGCATGGATCTGTTGATTGAAATAAACAACGAAATACTTGAAAATGTGGAAAGTTATGTGTATTAGGGGCATATAATTGCATCAGGCAAAGAGAACCAAACGGTTGAAATCAACATACGAAGGAGACTCGCCTGGGGTGGCATTTTTTGGATTTATCAATCCATCCTTTACTGGGTGTGTCGTGGGTGTCATACCAAGTCTCAACTAGGTAGATTATCGTTCGATTTTCCGATCTAGCTGTATTTATTTTTTCAAAATATTCATTCTGAGTTGTTGGAAGCGCCGTGATTCCATTATAACTTGCCTTTTGTCTATTTTTTTGAACAAAAACCCCAAACGACGTAGAATACGCCATAAAGTTGTAGTGGAACATTTTATGTCACAACTAACCCTCGGACATCCTCCGTGAAAGTGACAATAACGTAGGAACTTTTTGTTCTGCATATATGTCATAAATTTTGCGTCGGATTAGGCTTCTTGACAAAAATCAATACATTTCGACACACCTTTGTCTTTTCGTGTTTTTTAGGCGCTATAGAATTATTTACAATTTTCCAAACTGTACTTTTAGGGATGCTTTTTAAAGCTGATGTCTCCATCAATGAAAGTACTTTGCGTCGCCTGGCTCCACTAACTTTAAATAAACACTTTTAACTATCACTTTTGCCTCAACGGGCAAAGATTTGCGGTTTCTGATGGAAAGGGCTTCGGACATTTTAAGACACTATTGAACTTTATAAAAGACACTATTTCAGTATAATACTGCAGATAAAATGAAGAATATTCTGTATATTTATAAACACGAAGTAGCCAATAAAATGTTAGATTGAAAGGGAGGTATATATAGCTATTATGACCTTATTACGGCCAGGTGCGTGCGAAGAACCTAAAGGACGTTTAATGTTTTTATTGCATCAATTTGCCAAATCACTTCCTTAGATCTTGAAAAATACTATACCTTGTGAGTGAGCTCGCCCTTTCAGTTTAAGTGATACCTACACGTGCGGCTAATGATAAACGGCTTTTTTTTCTAACGACTGGCAACTTTTTTTTTGATCATTGAATGTCGTCGTGCATATGATGAAGAAGAAATATAAATTTAGTTTTTAACTGCATAGATCGAAGTTAAGATTGAGGCGAGAAATTATACAATTTTAATCAGCAAGCTTAAACTGTTCGTGTCACCTAAACAATAGGGCTATTACGTTTTTAACAATACATTCATAAGATATTACGCAGTAACCAACATTATCAAAAAATAATCATGTAATTGTTGAAGTTTTTATTTTAATAATTCATAGTTGACTGCCTGGGAACAAATATGCCAAATGCCAATTACCTTTGTGTTTTGTTATTTTCACAGGTGTTTGTTAAACTTTAAAAAAAAAACCCAAAAAAAATCAATATCCCTTAATTTTTTCCAGTAGTTTACTATTTGATATTTACATTCATTCATTTGAATAACGTGACATCTTTATGTAAACTCTTGTTCTTTAACTTAATTTTAATCAATGCAAAAAGAACATATCTAATATATGTAAAAAACTGACCTGTCTAGAGCTACTATACATTCTACTTGGCTGTCTGGTCCGTCCAGTTTTGGACAGTATCTTGCTGATCTTTTATATTCTGCTTTCCCGTCTACAACGCAAATTCTGTCTGCAAAAAAAATAATTAATTATTGTTTATTAACAACACGTAAAATTACCTTTATAAGATGTTATTTTAAATAATCTGTCATTTAAGTATAGTTGAAAATATTTTGTTTTGATTATACAGTGGGAGCCAAAAATTTGGAATAAATTCAAAACACTTTATTTTAACAAAAATATTTGGTAGAAATAACAAATATACAAGTAATAAAATAAGGAATAAAATTGAATTTTTCATACTCGATATTAACTTAATCCGCGTATTACAGTTGGTGGGATTTACCACTTACTTGGCGTGAATGTTATAAAAGTTGGGTTTCCTTTTAATATCTTGTCAACGAAAGGAAAATTCATAATATAGCTATCATTAATTTTGGGTCTACTAATATCAAAAACAAAGGAAACTGCGCTGAATCAAAATTTTAGAAATTCCCATACATTGTTACTCGTGATCATCAAAAAATTGAAAATTGAATGAAGCGGAATTTTTGAATTTTTTTTTTTCGTTTATATTTCAAAAAATTTAATTTTTATATCTTCAGGGAATAACTAAATAATAATTGGTAAAACAAAAACGCAAAGCACAGAAAAAAGATTCATCAAAGGGACATCTTTGGGGATAATTGTATTAAGGGGTCTTTTTACATCTCCTACTTTATCGTTTTTTAGAGAAAACGCCTACATATCGTTTAGTCAATAGAGATTATCCATACGAATTCAAAGATTTAAGATTTCATAAGCGTGATTCTCTTATAATCAGTAAAAACTGTCGCATTATTCAAACGCCAAATAAACACAAAATTTAGTAATTTAATTCCTGTTATAGGGATACTTTCTGCTATAATTATTACACAGGGGAACAGCTGTTTTGGTGTCGAGGTTTTTTTGAGCTGATTCTATATCAGTTTGATGTCCTGAATTCAAATAACGTATTCATTTGTACCTAGGAGTTCAAATTTTTAAGATATACAATTTTAGAGAAATATAAGTTACATTATTGTAACTCAAATCCGTAAGTGTAGTAAACAAAAGTAGATACGAAATTTTTATTTTAGTTATACAAAATACAATATTATGTCGTACTTACAAAACAAAAAAAAAACATTGAAGAAATGAAATAGTCACTCAACACTTGGAAAGCTTCTTTTTCCGCGACATTCTTGAATGTTTTTTTAAACAGTCCCTTTTTAAACTCCAGCAGTAATCTGCCATCATGTGCATGTCCCATCTTCCTTGGTAGCGGTCCTCCATAACTTTAATATCTTGGTGAAATCTTTCACCTTGTTCCTCACTCATGTCTCCTAAATTTTCTGGAAAACGGTCTAAGTGGCTGTGTAAATAGTGTATTTTAATACTCATATTGCACCCTAAGGATTTGAAACTATTAAGCATCTTGTTAACCATTTCAACATAGTTTTGAACTTTATGTTTGCCTAGAAAATTTTCTACAACTGCAACAAATGATGTCCAAGCTTCTCGTTCAACTTGATTCATTGAATTTATGAAGGTAGGATCCTTAATTAATTGTCTTATTTGTGGGCCGTCAAATATCCCTGCTTTGAGTTTTTCTGTGCTCAACTGATGCATTTTTACCCCTATATATGCAAAACAAGACCCATTCTTATCAAGAGCTTTTACAAATTGCTTCATTAAGCCCAACTTTATATGTAACGGAGGAAGTATGATTTTTTTCTCTTTCAACTAAAGCGTCGTTAATGACATTCTTTTCCCCAACGTCCATGTTTTCTCTCTGAGGCCAATCTTTTCTAACCCAGTGGTGTGTTTTGTCCCTACTATCCCAGAGGCACAAGAAACACGGATATTTCGTGTAACCACTTTGCTGCCCAAGAAGAAAGTTTACCATTTTTAAGTCTACACAAATCATCCATTGATGTTCGTAATACTTTATCTTCTGCAAGACCAAAGCTATGGTATTATATTCTTCTTTCAGTTTCGTTGAGTGAGCTAGTGGTATTGAACCATATTTATTCCCATTATGTAGAAGGACACATTTTAAACTTCGCTTTGAACTGTCAATAAATAGGCGCCAATCATCTGGAATATATTCAGAAAGTCCCATTTCTTTCATGAGTCCCCTAATTTCGTGACAAAATACAAGATTGTCTTCTTGAGAAAAGAATGGTAGCAGATCTTTTTCTTTTGTACGGTAAAAGGTAATTTTGGTTCCTTGTTCCAGTAAATTTTTGTCGTTCAACCTAGAAGCCAGTACTTCAGAAGCTTTTTTTTCGATAAATTGAGATCCCTGGTGAGATCATTTAATTCATTTTGATTGAAGCGTTGAGGAACTGATGACGTCCCCTCATAGTCCACTGTTAGTTTCATTAGCATCAGAACTTTTATTAGCATCAGAAGAGCGATCAGAGGGGAAAATATTCGTCATCAGAGATATGTGGTGCGGGATAGGGCGTATTGCCGAGTCTAAATTGGGATAAGTCCACTTACTGCGGTTATTTCGATTGATTCTATTAGTATTTACTAAACAGAAATAACAATCATTGAAGTGGTTTTTTGGTTCTCTCCAAACCATTGGTACGCCGAATTTTAGACATCTATTATGCACAACTTGTGAAATTACTTTTTAAGTCATATTGTAATTAAAATTACGTCCTAACCAAGTTTCTAAACTACATCGTAAAAGCTTTAATCGTATGGTTTTGGTAAGAAGAAGAAATAAGGCTAGAGGTCAAAGCAACATTGAACTAATTATTTTTTAATATGCCTTTTTAGTTTCGTTCAGCAAATTAAATTTGGGATTATCAAGCGACAATCTTCACTTTATTCTCACTATTGCAAGTATTATATGATATTCACACGTTTAAAAAGGTGTATAAAGTTAAAAATTCCAGTATATATTTACTGATTTATCATTGATTTAAGCCATGGAATAGAAAGATAAAAGAAATTTTGCTCACGACTCCAAATATTATTTAAGAAGTCTCTCGTTATATTTCCTACTTTTTACCTATATATACTGTCAATTCCTGTGGCGACTAGTGATCTCATTTTTTGGATATCAACACACAATAAACGAAAAGCAATTCTTCCCACATAATGGTTTATTGTGGTTCAGGTTCATATATCCTATTTATTTTAATGAATACACAGCCCCACAAAAAAAAAAGTGGGGTATACTTTTGATGCGATATATCAGATCCGTAGTATTTTTGCCCCGCTGATCACGAATCTGACGTCAGAATATCGCCATCACATCTCAATTTTTTTCTAACCTCAAAAAATGGGTAAAAATTAGTAAAAATTAAGAAAAATATACTCCTAAAAAATTGATTCAAGCTTTTTTCATGAATCCAAAGATCTATTAATATGTATTCGGACACGCTAAGCTAATATTCATCGGTTGGATTAAGCCATACAGTTCTGTTTTCTTTCTAACCTCAATAAATCAGACAGATATAGTGCTTCTCGAATGCAAAAACGAATTCAAATTAGAATTCAACCGATTCTTGCCAAATTTGGTACACGGGGATTTTTTGGGTCGCTGATCACGAATCTGAGGTTGGATTTGCAAAATTCAAGATGGCAGATGTTTTCGCGCCATTTTGAACGTCGAGAAAAAATTCATCGGTCGATTTTTTATTCTTCTACCTGCATCCAGGGCACCTCCACGTGGTGACGGTGGGCAACGGTGTTACTCCACTAGCCGGCAAAGTCCCTGGATAACGGCTTAGATGCCGTCTTGGCAGGTAGAAGAAAGAGAATTACGATGCAGGGACTCGGAAACCCAGTATCGGCGGTTGGTCAGGGTGGGAAAGTGGGCCCGCAGCCGTCGTCATCCAGCGACCGTAGCTCTTCATGTGTGGGTGACTTGGCTCATGTAGAGTATAATGCTACAAGAAAACGGTCTTACGGTACAAGGACTTTTCATAAGTGCGATAAAAACAGTGATTCATTTTGTTATATTTGCTGTCAACACGTATTGAGTAAAATGGGTCACCGACAACGGATAAGATTAAAACCTTATATAAGGATTGTTTTAACATTGAAATACAGCACCAGGATACAGATTGGGTTCCCCACATCATTTGCAGTTCTTGCAAAATAATGTTGTACATCAATAAGAAGGCGATTAAATATTCCAGACCAGCAATATGGAATAGACCATACAGTGAAAATGATTGCTACTTTTGTATGAATGTTGTATCTAGGCATAACCGAAAAAAAAATAAAAGCACTATTACTTATAACGATGTTTCGACAGTAACAAGACCAACTAAACTTAGTCCGCCTCCTGAACCACTTGATGCTGATGTTATGGAAACAAATGATTTCACCTTATCAGTTTCATGCCGAAAACATTGAGACTGTCGAAAAAGATTCAAACACTGTTACTAATGAATGTTCTAGTGACAACCTATCATATACTAGTGACACAGCAAAAGAATTTCTACCATACAACCGTAAATCAGAACCAATACTCGTATCACAGTCAGAACTTAGTGGTCTAGTCAGAGATTTAGGCTTATCCAAAGATGGTTTCAGAGCATCTTGCTTCCTTTTTAAAGAAAATACATTTACTTAAGCCAGAAGCTACGATTTCTTATTATAGAAACAGAGATGAAGAATTTCGAAAATATTTTACAATGGACGAGGAATTGTCACTTTCATATTGTACCGATGTAAAAGGTCTAATGGATGAATTTCAAAATAACTCATACGATCCTGAAGAATGGAGACTGTTCATTGATTCTTCTAAACAGAGCATTAAGGCAGTTTTGCTGCATAATACCAACGTTTACGCTCCCATTCCGATTGCTCATTCCACAGTTATGGAAGAGCAATATGAAAAAATGAAGCAGCTTTTGATAAAAATAAAATATGCTGATCATAACTGGAAAATTTGTGGAGATCTGAAAATTGTAACAATATTGCTTGGCCAACAGTCAGGGTTTACACTTTATCCCTGTTATAAATGTCTGTGGAATAGCAGAGACAGGGAACGTCATTATAAGAAAAAAATTTGGCCAACAAGAGAATCGTTCACTACTGGTGAAAATAATGTATTGTTTCCACCATTGGTAGATCCAGGAAAAGTTCTTATTCCCCCGCTTCACATTAAGCTTGGACTTATGAAGCAATTCACGAGAGCATTAGATACAAACGGCCCATGTTTCAAATATTTGCATAAAAAATTTCCGAAATTTTCTGAAGTAAAATTAAGGCAGGCGTATTTGACGGGCCACAAATAAGAAAATTGTTTCAAGATTCATTATTTGTTACTAAAATGAATAAAGTTGAAAAAGCTGCTTGGCTTAGTTTTAAAGAAGTCGCAACAAACTTTTTGGGAATTAATAAAAGTCCTAAGTACAAAGAAATAGTCGAGAAAATGGTAAAAAATTTTCAAACTTTAGGTTGCTTAATGAATCTAAAATTACATTTCCTGGACTCCCACATCGATGATTTCCCAGATAATCTTGGTGACTACAGTGAGGAGCAAGGGGAACGTTTTCACCAAGATCTGAATATCATAGAAAATCGGTATCAAGGACCATATGTTAGCGGACTATTGCTGGTCGCTAAAAAGAGAAACAAGTCCTCAAAAGCGTTTGGGCAGAAAGCCTTTGAATAGGTCATTCGCGGAAAAAAGAACAAGATACAGCCGAAAAAAGGAAAGTTAGGCGCGGGTCTAACCTTCGCAATTCTAGGGCTTAAGGGTCTACTATTTGAGAGTATATGGTTTAAAAGTCCTGGTTTTGAGTTTATTGGGTCTCATTTTTAAAGTTACAGGGTTATTGAGGTCTATTTTTTGAGGTTACAGGTTGTGAGAGAGTCTAAGGTTTCAGGGTTTAGGGTTTAAGAGTATCAGGTTTGAGGATTCCCCAACTGTATACCAAATTTGGTAGGAATCGGTTGGTTTTCAAAAATTTTGTCCGCCATCTTGGATCCGCCGTTTTGAATTTTGCAAATCCGACCTCAGATTCATGATCAGCAAACCCAAAAAACCCCCGTGTACCAAATTTGGTAGAATCGGTTGAATTTTAATTTGAATTCGTTTTTGCATTCGAGAAGCACTATATCTGTCTGATTTATTGAGGTTAGAAAGAAAACAGAACTGTATGGCTTAATCCACTGGCACGATGAATATTAGCTTAGCGTGTCCGAATACATATTAATACATCTTTGGATTCATGAAAAAGCTTGAATCAATTTTTTTAGGAGTATATTTTTCTTAATTTTTACTAATTTTTACCTATTTTTTGAGGTTAGAAAAAAAAATTGAGATGTGATGGCGATATTCTGACGTCAGATTCGTGATCAGCGGGCAAAAATACTACGGATCTGATATATCGCATCAAAAGTATACCCCACTTTTTTTTTTGTGGGGCTGTGATATCAATATTAATAGTAATAATATAATTCTCAGATTCCTTGAATTCAGTAACTCTGAAAATACGACAAACCCTTTAATTTATCCCCATTCCCTATTCCTTAAGCTCTTAATATATGTATGACCATGAATAATAGGAAATAATGACGACGATTTAACAAAATAAGGTTAAAATTTAACAAATTAACAAATTTTTGGATTCCAAAAGCCCTGAAAAGTATGTATAATTTAGCATTCGTTACTATAAGTAATTAAAAATAATGAAAATATACACAATTTTCAGGTTTCTCGACTACACCCCGCAAACGACCTATAACCCGATAGGTATAAAGCAACCCCTTCCCCCAGCCTTTAAAAGCTTATATGTTTAACTACATATAATTATGCTTAAAATTTATTTATTTCAAGCAAAAACAAGGAAAAGTCACAACAAAAACATCCACTTCACCAAATATTGGTGATATATGTAACTGCTATTGTGCTATGGTAAAAAGTAAATGATATTTCCCTCTTTATATCAGTGCAGTTTTAAGTAGGGGAAGCTTTAAAGTTTCATTGATTTAGAGAAGAAACTTTTTTTTATTGGGGGTTCTCTTTTGTAAAAAAATGTTCATTCTTCAGTCATCCATTTTTAAATTAGGTGTCAAGTTTTTGCAATTCCATTGTAGGTAAGGTCTTTTCAGATCAAAATTTCAATCCCCTTGGACATCAATTTTTACACTGGGTAAAGGTTGTTAGAGTTCAACCGTAGATAGGGATTATTTTTGAGAAAAATTCCCTTAGTCTCGGTTTTTTAGTTTACTGTATTGACAGGGTCCTAGTTTTTACAGTTCCAGTGCAAGGGGTTTCGTTCCCCGATTGTCATTTGACCTATTGGTCGATTGACGCCTTCCCTTCTCTCTAAACAGCTCTGCCTTCAGTGTTTTCTTCCTCTTTTTAAAGTATTGCCCTTTAAATCTAGATGCTCTCCTGCCGCCACTTGAACCTAGCTACACTACTAAATTTAGATTATCTTCCTAGGACATTACATTATTAAATCTATTTTTGAAGACAGATATATTGCTAAACGATGCGAATTAGAATATTAATATTATCAATTATCTGAAAAATATCTTGGCCTCTAGTAATCAAGAATTTCAAAACAAAAACAAGTTTCCCCATTATTAAGTAATTATGTAATTGTTATTCTAATTAAATTATTATTAAAGTTAATAGAAATATCAGGCTGCGTTTAAAAGGTATTTTGTTATTGTTCTTTATTATTATTGGTCTGTAAGTATTAGTTTGGAAATGGTTAATTGATTTAAAATTGTTTTTGTCTTTCAATATGTGACTTGATACAATATATAATTATTTAAACGTAATTAACTGTATGTATTACTTTCGTCATTTTCTCAATTTATTATTCGGTGCTCTGGTTCGTTTATTTGGATATATTGGCTACTATATTTTATTATCATTTTTTAACACTAATTATGGTCAATTACTATGTCACTGCCATTCTTTTAACCAAATAATTGAAAGTAATAGAAAATAACAATTCTCGGATATATAAATATATATATATATATATATATATAATATATATATATATATATATATATATATATATATATATATATGTATATATGTATATATATATATATATATATATATATATATATATATATATATATATATATATATATATATATATATATATATATATATATATATATATATATTATATATATATATATATATGTATATATATGTATATATATATATATATATATATATATATATATTATATATATATATATATATATATATATATATATACCAGGTGTACAAGTATGAAATGCGAATTTCAAACAACAGATGGTGCACCAATGCACTTTGTGCTATAAAGATTTGACACTGGGCCATTTTGTTGTGTCATCAACAAGTGTCAGACGCGCACGAGTGGTAAATTGGAAAAGTGTGTGCCTAGTGTCAAAATTTATACCGAACAAAGAGCATTCGCGGACAGCATTAATTTTTTGTTTTCGTTTGAAGAAAACTGCTATTGAATCGTACCGATTACTTCGACAAGCTTATGGTGAACATGCTCCATTGCAAGATACGCGTGAATGATGGTTTCGGCATTTCAAAAGTGGTGACTTCGATGTTGCAGGCAAGGAACGTGGGGAAAATCGCCAAAAAAAATACGAAGATGTGGAATTGCAAGCATTGTTGGACGAAGATAATTCGCAAACACAAAAACAAGTCGCCCAGCAATTGGGCGTTAGTCAACAAGCTGTTTCCAATCGGCTACGAGAGATGGGAAAGATTCAGAAGACCGTAGATGGGAACCACATGAGTTGAACGACAGGCAAATGGAAAAGCGCAAAAAACACGTGTGACATTCTGCTCGCTCGGTACAAAAGAAAGTTGTTTTTTGCATCGTATAGTTACAGGGGATGAAAAGTGGATTTATTTTGAGAACCCCAACCGCAAAAAATCATAGGTAGACCCAGGAGCACCATCCACATCGACCACAACACCGAATCGCTTTGGTAGAAAAACGATGCTCTGTGTTTTGGTGAGACCAGACGGGCGTGGTCTATTATGAGCTGTTTTTTTTTAAAACCTGGGGAAACGGTTAATACTAAACGTTACCAACAACAATTGACCGATTTAAACTGTTCGCTGCTTGAAAAAAGACCAGAATACCGAAAAAGGCAACACAAAGTCATTTTTCTTCATGAAAATGCTCCATCACATACGGCAAAACCAGTTCGCGACACGTTGGAAGCACTCAGCTGGGAAGTTCTACCCTATGCGGCTTACTCACCAGACTTGGCTCCTTCCGATTACCACTTGTTTGCATCGATGGGTCACGCACTTGCTGAGCAGCGCTTTGGTTCGTACGAAGATGTGAAAAAATGGCTCGATGAATGGTTCGCAGAAAAAGGGAAAGATTTTTATTGGCGTGGTATTCACAAATTGCCCGAAAGATGGGAAAAATGTATAACAGGCGATGGAGCATACTTTGAATAAAGCACTTTTTATCATTCTTTCCGAATTAAACATGTTTTTTTAGAAAAAAAATCCTCATTTCATACTTGTACACCCGGTATATATATATATATATATATATATATATATATATATATATATATATATATATATATATATGTATATATATATATATATATATATATATATATATATATATATGTATATATATATATATATATATATATATATATATATATATATATATATATATATATATATATATATATATACTTAATACAGGATTTTTTTGAACCTCAGGCAATATTCTTGATTAGTAGAAATTCTTGAGAATAAAGGTTCTATGAAACCAGTAGCTTGATTGTGTAGTTTTTAATTTAATGTTAACATATTTTTCATTGGCATACGTTTCGGTCTTTAAAAACACACGTTTTTCTAAGAGGGTTTTGGTTTAAATATTATAAATAATTTTAATCCAGCTTTTAAACTATGGTAACTCCAAAACACACAATCAATTTTGACACTGAAGAAGGTTTTTAAAGACCGAAACGTATGTCAATGAAAAATATGTTAACAATAAATTAAAAGCTACACAATCAAGCTACTGTTTTCATAAAACCTTTATTCCCAAGAATTTCTACTGATCAAGTATATATATATATATATATATATATATATATATATATATATATATATATATATATATATATATATATATAATATATATAAAATGCAACGTCTCTCTGTCTGTCTGTCTGTCTGTCTGTCCGTTAGTGACCTTATCACTGGAGAACCACTTATCCGATTTACGTACTTTTTTTTTTAAAACATACTTATGTTCTCTGGCCAGGTTATAGGCTATATTTTATTACGATAGGTAGCATAAGGAATGAGCAGTGACAATAATAGTGAGTGAAGTCGGAAAAAAGTTTTCTGCTAGCGCGTTCCCTTGCAATATACAGCCTAAACCATTAAATATGCAACAATATTATGTAGCAGAGAATATCTTTAATCTATAATCTATAATATATATAAAATGCAATGTCTCTCTGTCTGTCTGTCTGTCCATTAGTGCGTTTATCACGCGAGAACCACTTATCCAATTTATGTGTCTTTTTAAATTCATACATATATTCTTTGACCAGGTTATATAATAATAATAATAATCTATATCTATAATATATATAAAATGCAGCGTCTCTCTGTCTGTCTGTCTGTCCGTTAGTGCGCTTATCATTGGAGAACCACTTATCTGATTTACGTGCTTTTTTTTTAAAACATTCATATGTTCTCTGGCCAGGTTATCTATATATAATATATATAAAATGCACCGTCTCTCTGTCTGTCTGTCTGTCTGTCCGTTAGTGCGTTACGTACTTTTTTTTTAAAACATACATATGTTCTCTGGCCAGGTTATAGGATATATTTTATTGCGTTAGGTAACATAAAGAATAAGCAGTGACGATAATAGTGAATCAAGTCGGAAGAAAGGCTACCGTTAGCGTGTTCTCTTACAATATACTGCATAAATCATTAAATATGGAACAATATCATGTTGCAAAGAATACAATATATATATAAAATGCAACGTCTCTCTGTCTGTCTGTCCGTTAGTGCGCTTATCACTTGAGAACCACTTATTCGATTTACGTGTTTTTATAAATTTATACATATGATATGTTCTATATAATTCGATATAAGCCTAGATAATGGGAGATAAGGTGAGATAATGGGAGATAAGTATAAATAATGGGAGATAAGCAGAGATAAGTCTAGGTAATGTAAGTTATGGTGAGATAATGGGAGATAAGGAGAAATAATGGGAGATGAGCAGAGATAAGCCTAGATAATGGAAATTATGTAGAGATAATGGGAGATAAGGAGAAATAATGAGAGATAAGCAGAGATAAGTCTAAGTAATGGGAGTTATGGTGAGATAATGGGAGATAAGGAGAAATAATGGGAGATAAGGAAAAATATTGCGAGATAAGTCGAGATAAGCCTAGATAATGGGAGATAAGGTGAGATAATTGGGGATAAGTATAAATAATGAGAGATAAGGAGAAATAATGGGAAATAAGCAGAGATAAGTCTAGGTAATGGGAGTTATGGTGAGATAATGGGAGATAAGGAGAAATAATGGGAGATAAGGAAAAAAAATGGGAGATAAGGAGAAATATTGCGAGATAAGTCGAGATAAACCTAAATAATGGGAGATAAGGTGAGATAATGGGAGATAAGGAGAAATAATGGGAGATGAGCAGAAATAAGCTTAGATAATGGGAAATTATGTAGAGATAATGGGAGATAAGGAGAAATAATAGGAGATAAGGGGAAATAAGGGCAGATATTTTATTACGTTAGGTAACATAAGGAATGAGCAGTGGCGATAGTAGTGAATCAAGTCCACGCGAGCGGAGCCGCGGGCACGGCTAGTATATATATATATATATATATATATATATATATATATATATATATATATACTGATCGTTAATAATAGAAACACTTTAACAAAATAGGGTTAAAATTTTACAAATTAACAAATTTTTCGATTCTAAGAACACCGAAAAGTATACGATAAGTAATTAAAAATAATGAAAATATACCCAAATTTCAGATTTCTTGTCTGCGCCCCGCAAACGAACTATAACCCGATATGAACAAAGCAACCCCTTCCCCAGCCTTTAAACAATTATATGTATAACTACATTATTATTATAATTATCTTTATGTAAAAAATGCACACAATTTATTGATCTCCACGCCCTTCCTAAAAAGCTTTATTGCTCAAAAACTATATGTTCCATTCTCCATTCCAGTGTCATATCTGTACCAAAGAAGTCCTCACCAATCTTATGGAAATATGTCTTTCTGTAGATTAGGGTAATATTTTAACATGTTGTAGTCCTTGTCGTTCTGAACAAATGTCTCCATGGACATAAAATGATTTTATGAAAGGATTTCGCGCTACGGGCCTTCCAATCACAGAATCAGCGTATGTATTGAATACTAATATTTTTCCGTATTTATGAGTGATTGAATGGTCTGCGTGCCTGAATATGTATCCGCAGGACCGAGAATATTCTTGACAGTATTTGATAAAAATGATTAACTATGCCTGTCCACTGCGGGTCAAAAAAAAGCGAAGGAGGGGAGAGGGTGCATAGATAGAATATTAGTATTCAACACATATGCCGACTTTGTGATTGGAAGGTCCGAAGAGGGAAATCCATTCATAGAATCATGTTATGTCCATGGAGACACTTGTTTAGAACTACGAGAACTACAACATATCCAAAAATTAGCCAAATCCACAGAAAGGCGGGATTCTTTAAAGACGATATTCAGTCTATACGAAAGTATGTGTCAAAGACAAAACAAGCAGACAGGCAAACAGACCAACGAAAATGAATGTTTTTCGTGATCTAGGCACCTTGAACCATAAGGAAACGCAAAAATCTCTGAGGGCGATTTTTTTACGAATGCACTACATCCCTTTAAGAAGGGAAGTAGAAAAGAGTAAATGTAAACAAAATTTCTATAACTTATTTAGGAGATCGGAATCAAAGGCGGTGGCCTAAGATCGATAGTACAATCTAGCCATCTGAAAACAGCTGGCTCTAAACGGTATTATCGGTCTTCGATCGCCGCCTGTAATCTTACCTCCCTAAATGATTTATAACACTTTCAAATTGCCTTTTTTTCTGGCGTGGAATAAATTTGTTGTCAGACTACACACAATTTTCGTAGACCACTGACGTAAATTTAAAACAAAGAAATATTAACCCTTAAAATTCATCAGAGTAGAAAAAAATTAATAAATATTTCATAAATTGGGTTCCTGGGATTTCTCGTCTGACTAATACAGTGAAAGCTTCTGTTCTATAAATAAATATTTATTAAAAAAACTTTGCAGCTAACACACATTGAATTAAATAACAAGTATTTAAATATATTATATTTTTCATTAATAAACATTAAATAATATGTATACAATTATAACAGAAAATATTTCATATTTATCATGACATTTTCTTAATTTCAGTATTAAGTATCAAGCTCACCTTGTAAAAATGATGGCTCTTTCAAACCTGAATTTAATTATAGCCAGGCATAATTATCATACTTATTCTGTTCCACATTACGAAAAATAAACATACAGGTAATACAACAGGTTTAATTTAAAATTCATTTGTATCATTTTCTTTAGAAAAACACAATATCAAGATCGCATTTAATCAGGACCGTTCCTGAACACAAATAGATTAATAAAGAAATTTTTTTATTAAATATGCCAGAGGGGTTACAGACACCTCGAATTTTCAAAAATTCGATTTTTTTACGGTACTTAAAATGGATAACTTTACTCAAATAAATAGAAAACGTGTTGAAGACGCGGGAGAGAGTAGAAAAGAATGTAGAAAAACAGAAAAAGTACAGCAAATATGATGACTAATATTTAGATTTTAGATTTACCCACGTTAGCAAAGGAAATATGAAACTACCCCATTGTGTTGTTTGTCATAACGTGCTGGCAGCTGAAAGTATGCTTCCTAATAAATTAAAACGTCATTTAGCAACAACTCATAGTAATTTACAAGGAAAGCCGCGAGATTTTTTTGCAAGAAAATTGCGAGAATTGAAACATCAGTTGACAATTGTTTTCCAAAGCACTGCTTGCCTCTTACAAGGTCGTCCACCGTATTGACAAATGTAAGAAACCACATACAATTGCTGAAGATCTTATTTTACATGCAGCGATTGATATGGTATCAGTGATGATTGGAGAATTGGCGGCTAAAGAAATAAAAAATATTCCTTTTTTTTAACAATACGATTAGTCGTCGCATTCGTGACATAGCTGAAGACATTAATGAGCAAATTGTAGAAAATCTTTCTGGTTTATTTGTCATTCAACTGGATGAACAACAGACAGTAATAACGACGCTCAATTAATATGTCACGTGAGGTACATGGAAGAAACAAATGTACGTGAGGATTTGTTATTTTGCAAAATAATGACTGATACCGGTAAGGCTAGTGATTTGTTTGAGATCACAGATTCTTACATGGAAGATAATAACATTTAATAGGAGAAGTGTGTAGGTGTGTGTTTGGATGGAACTCACGCGATATCAGGGCCATATGGAGGACTTCAAGCTCTCATTAAAACCAAGGCTCCAAATGTAAAATGGACACATTGGGAGGCCCTGCTGTAAAAAATATTTCACCTGAATTATATTTTGTCTTGGATATAATTATTAAAGTGGTGAACTTCATAAAAACAAGACCCGTGAAGGCAAGATTTTTTCATAAGCTTGGTGATAATTTGGGTGCCGAGCATACATCTTTACTTTATTACTGTAACTCTTGTTTGTTGTCGAGAGGCAACGTACTCGTGAACACGAATTAAAAAAATGAGTCGTACACGTATTTATTGACAGAATACTGACTTCCTAATTAAACTGGCGTATCTTTGCGACATATTTGAGAAATTAAAATGCAGCGTTTGTAAACGAAGTTGCCGTGGTGGAAAAAGAAAAATGGAAGAGAAGCAAGGAAATACTGACTGTTTTCCTGTTTTGAAAGGCTTTCTGAAAGAAAAATCTATTCAAAGTCTGGGCCGAGTTTGCAATTGTTATTTATCCAACACTTATTAACATTAAGCATCCATTTTGATAAATCTTTTCCAGAGAATCTAAACCAATACGATGAAAAAAATTTACTGTTTTTTATTAGTACCAAACTTATTTTTATTTTATTTATTTTTCCGCTTAACTTTATTTTATTAATATATCTTTATGAAGTAAGTACCTACTAAAAGGTGATTCAATAGTCTTGAAACTAATTTTAGGCGTTTGTGTAAATGCTGAACAATTAACAGATAATCATGGTGTTTACGCTAAAGGTGAGGCTGATTTGAGAATCTGCGTTTTGATTATTCGCATTGGAAATGTCATAAATGCTGGATTTACGAAAGAACGTTGCTTCCTTGTTTCACGAAGCAAATTCTCGAAGCTTTTGAAGATAAGCCAATATCTCAAGCCACCATATTTCGTGTTTTGCGTCATTGGCGTAAAGGCAAAGAACGAGAAAATGAAAAAAATCCTGTTGGCCACCTGTTCCTAGCAGAAGAACAACGAAAAATCTTCTGTCAAGTGCAAAAGACAAAGTTGGGCTGTCGCAAAGAAAATTGTCGAGAAAATATGGTGTTTCGCAATCAACTGTGCATCAAATTTTGAAGACAAATAATGTGTAAATTCGAAAATATAAAAATCCACCGAAATACACCACAAGACAGCTAGAAAAAATATCAAAATGTTGCCGTGAATTTCGTATTATGCATTTCACGCATGGGAAATTCAACGTTATGAATGATGAAAAATACTTCGACTTTTTGAACAGTTCTCTCAGTGGAAATGATTCCTTCTAATACACTGACGATTATGGCACCAGATTGCCATTTCATCGACAGGTATTTCAACTCCATATTTCCAACCAAGGAGTGCTGTTGCTGTCAATAAATGCTTGACTAAAATTGAAGTAGTTTATCAAAGAAAATCATGCACGCGACAAAATAATCTTCTGGCCAGATCTTGCACGTTATCATTATGCAAAAAAAAAACACAAGAATTGCTCAAAAGTCAAAAAATCGAATTTGTACCGCAAAATAACAATGGCGACTTCATCTATGACGCTGCGAGTTCATCTGCCAAGAAGCAACTTGACATCATACAAAATGCTTCCCTCCGGGCAATAGCTGGTGCCTTCCGTACTTCCCCAATCCCTAGTCTTCAATGTGTTACTTCAACCCCCCCATTGTACCTTATCAGACAGCTCTCTCTCTTAAAATTCTACTCCTATTCGTTATTCCGCCCTTTTACTAGATGTACCCTGAATCTATTTTCAGCCCATCGTACATCTATGGTACAACCTCCTTAAAAAATTCTATTCCCAACAGAATCGCTGCTCTACTATCTCTACGTAATATTTCTCCCCCCAAATATCACTATCCACTACACTCATCTTTCCTTCCATGGCTCTCAAAATGTCCCCCTGTCGATCTCTCCATGTTCTCACCAAGGAAAACGATGGATCCAAAACAAACAAGGTGGTAGTTGCTTCCTTCTTCACTTTCTCAAACTAACGAAATGTTTAAACTGCCATCGTATACTTCTATTTTTTCCGCTGATCTGTTAGCAATTAAAGAGGCCATACGCCGCGCTCTAACTCTCAGATCTGCTACGCGCATACTAATTATCTCTGAGTCCAACAGCACTCTTACCTCCATAAAATCTCAAAAACTAAAATACAGATCTTGGCCCTATGCTATACCGCAAAATTTAAAACATCACAAAATTGCTTTCTACTGGATCCCCAGTCACATTAGCATCAGAGGTAATGACAAGGCTGACCTATATACAAAACTAGCAATAGAGAGAGGTACCACAGGATGGGGCGAAAACCACCCCAGAGATTTCAACTCTCTCCTTCATCATATCTATCGTTCCTTATTCCAACTGGACTGGGACCTAATACTTTCTGACAATAAACTATGGCCCACCAAACCTTCGGTCTATCCTCCCCTAAACTCCTTGAATATGACTAGAAAGGAAAACGTCCTCATGCGTAGATTGGCCATAGGACATACTTATAGTACCCATAGAGACCTTTTACAAAATGACCAAGCCCCTACATGCCTCTGGTGCAATTCTCCTTTGACAGTTTCGCACATAATTGAGACTCCACACCTCAAACCTATCAGAGACAAGCACCAAATTCCATCTAACCTATCACTTTTTAATAACATTATTCGATTCACTCCATGCTAATATTCAAAATTATTTAAAAGAGATTAAATTCATCGTATAACTATCCGAACACATATAGGGGCGCTAAATGACCTAGCAATCGATGCGCCCTGATCCCATAACATCCATCCATGCATCCAAAATGACAATCCATCAAATGTTCCACAGGCACGACCAACTGAAAGATTGGATAAGATACTTTTAAGTAAGTTTATGAAAATGGTTGGGAAGCACAGAACCACCGGCACTTGATTGGCAAAATAAAGAGGAAGTTGAAAGAAATCGACGTTTCGGTCGTCCAACGTCTGATGGCGTTCAAACAAGCTGCGAAAAACCGAAGAGAATGGTCCATTCGCTACAACGTAAACGTGCTATTTCATAGATTTTGAATAAATTTATACGATTCTAGCCGTGCCCCGCCGCTCCGCTCACATAGACTTAATTCATTACTATTGTCACTGCTTATTCCTTATGTTACCTAACGTATAAAATATTTCCCCTTATCTCTCATTATTTCTCCTTATCTCCCATTATCTCACCATAACTCCTATTATCTAGACTTATCTCTGCTTATCTCCCATTATTTCTCTTTATCTCCCATTATTTATACTTATCTCCCATTATTTCACCTTATCTCCCATTATCGAGGCTTATCTCGACTTATCTCCCATTATTTCTCCTTATCTCCCATTAGCTAGGCTTATATCGACTTATATAGAACATATGTATAAATTTATAAAAACATGTAAATCGGACAAGTGGTTCTTGAGTGCCTAGTGCACTAACGGACAGACAGACGGAGAGACGTTGCGTTTTAATATATATTATAGATTTTTTTTTTGATAAATGTTAAGGATTAAAAAAAAAAAAAAACGTAAATCGGATAAGTGGTTCTCGAATGATAAGCACACTAATAGACAGATAGACAGACGTTGCGTTTTATATATATGTTATATAGATCATTATTAATATTATATAACCTGACCAGAGAACATATGTACATATGAATTTAAAAAAAAATACGTAAATCGGATAAGTGGTTCTCGAGTGATAAGCGCACTAACGGACAGACAGACAGAGAGACGTTGCATTTTATATATATTATAGATAGAAGATTATAGATAACCTGTCCGGAGAACAAATGTATGAATTAACAAAAAAACACGTAAATCGGATAAGTGGTTCTCAAGTGATAAGCGTACTAACGGACAGACATACAGAAAGACGTTGCATTTTATATATATTATATTCTTTGCTACGTGATATTGCCCCATATTTAATGGTTTAGGCAGTGTATTGCAAGAGAACGCACTAGCGGCAAACGTTATTTCGACTTGATTCACTATTATCGTCACTGCTTATTCCTTATATTAGCTAACGTAATAAAATATAGCCTATAACCTGGCCAGAGAACATATCTATATTTAAAAAAAAAAAAAAAAAAAAGTACGTAAATCGGATAAGTGGTTCTCCAGTGATAAGCGTACTAATGGACAGACAGACAGACAGAGAGACGTTGCATTTTATATATATTATAGATATATTCTTTGCTGCATGACATTGTTTCATATTTAATGGTTTAGGCAGTGTATTGCAAGAGAACGTGCTAGCGGCAACCTTTCTTCCGACTTGATTCACTATTATCGTCACTGCTTATTCCATATGTTACCTAATGTAATAAAAATATAGCCTATAACCTGATCAGAGATAATATGTATGTTTAAAAAAAAAGTACGTAAATCGGATAAGTGGTTCTCCAGTGATAAGCGCACTAACGGACAGACAGACAGACCGACAGAGAGACGTTGCATTTTATATATATTACAGATATTCTTTGCTGCATGATATTGTTCCATATTTAGTTATAAATAACCTGGTCAGAGAACAAATGTATGAATTAAAAAAAAGAAACACGTAAATCGGATAAGTGGTTCTCGAGAGATAAGCGCGCTAACGGATAGACAGATAGACAGAAAGACGTTGCATTTTATATATATTACAGATATTCTTTGCTACATAATATTGTTCCATATTTAATGGTTTAGCAGTGTATTGCAAGAGAACACGCTAGGGGCAAAGTTTTTTCCGACTTGATTCACTATTATCGTCACTGCTTATTCCTTATGTTATCTAACGTGATAAAATATAGCCGATAACCTGGACAGAGAGAACATATGTATGTTTTAAAAAAAAAGCACGTAAATCGGATAAGTGGTTCTCCAGTGATAAGCGCACTAACGGACAGACAGAGAGACAGAGAGAGACGTTGCATTTTGTATATATTTTAGATATAGATTATTATTATTATTATATAACCTGGCCAAAGAATATATGTATGAATTTAAAAAAAGACACGTAAATCGGATAAGTGGTTCTCGCGTGATAAACGCACTAATGGACAGACAGACAGACAGAGAGACATTGCATTTTTATATACATATTATAGATTATAGATATTCTCTCTCTGCTACATAATATTGTTCTATATTTAATGGTTTAGGCTGTGTATTGCAAGGGAATGCGCTAGCGGCAAACTTTTTTCCGACTTTATTTACTATTATCGTCACTGCTCATTCCTTATGCTACCTATCATAATAGAATATAGCCTATAACCTGGCCAGAGAACATATGTATGTTTTAAAAAAAATGTACGTAAATCGGATAAGTGGTTCTCCAGTGATAAGCGCACTAACCGACAGGCAGACAGACAGAGAGACGTTGCATTTTATATATATTATTATAGATATAGATAAGCAACTGTATTTAAAATATTTTTCTTGGTTTCACTTATACACGCGTCTGAAATTAATCTCAAGACTAATGAATCACCCTTTATGTAAAATACCGAGTTATAATACTTGGATTAAGTAATTCTTAGTGTAAGAAGGTCAAATTCAATGTCTATTTTAGACCTCGTGTTTACAAGAAAAGTATTAAGTAAAACCACTTCACCAATTTTTATTTTTGAGATCGCATTGATAGGACTACCAAATTTTTGAAAAAGAAATTATTAAAACATAATATCTGTGTTTTAATTTCAGGCAATTAATTATGCGATAGGAAATATTAACAGCATGCGTAATACAGATGAGGCCCGCCGGCCTAATCACATAATGTTATGGTTTTTTCCATAACTTTCAAATAATATTTCTTCATTTCGGTCGGTCGATTGTCCAATAATGATAGGTAATTAGCACATGGCGTATAAAAATAATTTCAGTATAATATAATCCCTTTTACAAACAGATAGCTCTTAAATAACAAGAGAAATATTAACTTTGGCAGTTTAGAAATATCTAAAATTTGTTTTGTAACAATTAGATAATCCATCTTTGTAAGTGCATTTTAGAAATTCCAAGATTACCTGGTAGATTTTTGCAAATATGATATATCGCTCTCACACAGAATCACTTTTAGTAATAATACTGATATTTATGTTGAGAAATTGAACTTAAAACAATAGTGCGTTTATTTCGAATTATATTTCTTCTTCTTACGACGCCATCTCCTCACGAAGGTTGACGATCCCTATAGCTAAATGAATTTTAGAAACTGCTGTTCGAAAAATATCATTTGAAGCACATCCAAACCACCTTCTCATGTCCCTCAGCCAAGAATTTTGTCGTCTTCCGATCGATTGTTTGCCCTTTATTTTGCCTTCTTCAATAATTAGACGTAGCAATTCGTACTTTGGGCCCCTCGGTATATGTTTGAAGTATTGAGTTTTTCTTATTTTTATGGTTGTTCGTAAATCTAGGAGAAGCGAAGAACGTGTCTAAAAATGCGCATTTCAAAAGATTCTAGTCGGTTCTCTAAGCCAAGGTCAAGGGTCCAGTACTCATATCCATACAATAGCACGAATACATGGGTCATTCCATGCCAAATCGACCACTTTTGACAAAATTATTCAAACGCCAAAGAAAAATGAAATAAATTATTTGTTGAATTAGTATTAAAAACAGTGAATGTTAATCGTATCAAACGTAGAATCCTAGTCAGTAGTTGTAAGTTTAGACCATAAATTGTGTATAATATAC
This sequence comes from Pachyrhynchus sulphureomaculatus, assembly GCA_019049505.1. Taxonomy (NCBI): domain Eukaryota; kingdom Metazoa; phylum Arthropoda; class Insecta; order Coleoptera; family Curculionidae; genus Pachyrhynchus; species Pachyrhynchus sulphureomaculatus. The sequence continues at coordinate 206,097,136 of CM032454.1, read as the reverse complement.
CGTGAAATCATTTACTTGCATTTATTTTATTATATAAACAAAGTTTCTAGAAAAAAAAAAATAAAAAAATTGTGAAAAACTGAAAATTTTTTTTCAATTTAAAAAAAAAAAATAGAAAAAAAAATTCGGCCCACTCTGGGATTGGGGGGGGATAACTGCAGAATTGATTGAAGTTTTTTTTAAGAAACAATAAAAAAATGGCGAACTTCAAAAAAAATTGACGGTTTTTTCTCAAAAAAGGCAAAAATTTCATAGATTTTATTATCTAAAAATTTTTTTGTATTTTTTTTTTAAGTACATTTAATTACGAAAATTTTGAAAAAAAAAAACGTCTCGATCGGCCAATTTTTGACAAAGTTATGGCAATTTGAAAAAAAAGAGCCATTTTTTTGAAAAATTCATAACTTTTTTGAGGTTGATAAAAAAATTTGAAAAAATTCTGAGAACCGGGTAGAAAAAGATAAAAAACTTTCAGCCAAATCGAAAGGGGTCGGGGTCAAAAGTGGTCGATTTGGCACGGAATGACCCACATATACTCCAAACATTCTGAAACTTGTGCGATTAAAAAATTTATTCATATTCATGTATGTTACTCGTGCCTGTTGAATTCGGGAATATATTTCCTTTCTTTCGTCCCACTTGTCCTTTATATTGGTTCCCAAATATTTAAACATGGAGACCTATTCTACAGTGTGTTTCCGATTTCAAGGGATTCTGGTGGTAGATTTTTCTTTATTATTACCATCCATTTGGTTTTTCTTATATCATCACACAGCCAAAAGATTTATTGTAATCTATAAAATATGTTATATTCATATCTTTACAACGCTGGACCAGTGCATTTAACGAGAATAAAGCTTCTCGTGTACCCATGCATTTTCGAAATCCGTATTGTCTGTTATCTATTTCTGCTTCACATTTTCTGTATATTCTGGAACGGATGATTTTCAGGAATATCTTCAGAACGTAAGACATTAAACTTATAAGGGACAATCGTTACATTTCATTGATTTTGACTTTTTAGGAATTGAGATGAAAGTCGACTTTAGCCGGTCAAGAGGGATTTGTCTAGTTTCATAGATCTTGTTAAATAAGATTACCAGTCGATTAATAAATGGACTTTCATCCGAAAATGTTTTGAGGATTTCTCCTTTTATCTCATCTAGACCAATTGCTTTTTCATCCTTCTGTAGTTGTATAGCATGAATAACTTATCTTCTTGTTATTTTTGGCCCTATCTCATTATTCCTGTTTAGCTGTAAGTTTTTGCTCTATGTCCATTGAAAAGTTGTTCTATGTATTGCTTCCATGTCTTTATTTTGTCCTTAATATACAGTATAATTTCATTACTTCCATTTCTCAGAATTGTTTCTTGATTTTTTTTTTCTCCCAATTCCTTCACCTTCTTATGCAGTACTCAGTATATATAACCACTACACCAAACACTTTATTTTTGCATTCGATGCTCGTTTCGCTAACCATGTTAGCTTCATCAGGAGCGATGATTGACTAAAGCTAAACTACAAATCTACCCTATTTATACTTAACCTAACCCTTGAATTACTCAGGAGGAACTAATGGCATGAGCGAGGCTATCAGTTCCGGTCAAGTAACCAGTAGAGGGGACTATAAGGAATTTAAACTACTTCTAGATTTTATAATTTCCATACTTTCGTATGCGCTCAACAATCTCCTATCAGATACATTTTTAATTAATCTTAGATTATCTAATGTTACAGTATGATCAACTTCAAGGGCATGTTCGGCAATGCTATACTTTTCTGTTCTACTGTATTTTAAGTGTGCTAAATGTACTTTAAATCGTCTTTTTTTACTTGACCTTTTAGTTTTCCCAACATACTTTTTGTCACAATCATTACAACTAATTTTATAAATTCCACTTTTCTCACAATTAGGAATCTTATCTTTGGGATTTCCTAAGATATTTCTCAGATTGTCTGATGACTTATAGACTAAGGTGAGGCCTACCTTAATAAATACCTTATTGAGTCCTCTGCTATATTTCGGATTATATGGTATGGAGACATACTTGGTGTTATTTTCTTCGCGTGTAAAAAAGTGAATATTTAACCTGAACTTATGTCTATTTATTAGCTTGTTTACTAAGTCATCGTCATAACCATTAACTCTAGTTATATTTCTAATACGATTCCTTTCATTATTGAAGTTTACTCTATTCAGAGGAAAAGTGACCAAACGATGAACTAAAAAATGTAATGCGGCTAATGTGTGTTGTTTGCAATGAAAAGAATCGTTAGGAATATATCTATCTGTTACTGTGTCTGTGTTACTTCTTATGTAGATTGAATGTGTCTTGTTTCTCTTGCAGTTCCTCTATTTCTCGGCATTTCCAGATTTCCTGAGCTTTTCTATATTTACGACGTAATACTCTGTCTAGTTCGTTGAATATATTGTGATTCATTTGTTGGACGAGTAGATCTTTTTGTATATGGTAAATCTTCCAGGCGCCCATGTAATCAAACACAAATTAATATTTAAATAAATATTCTCAACTATGTATTTGCTTTCTTACAATTAAAAATAAAAATTACATTTTTTCGTGGTGGATTTCAATGGGATTTTTCAATCATTAAATATAATTATCGTATGTTTATTTGCAGTGAATCATTTAGTATTATTATTAATTAAGTAATATTGTTTCTCCAGTAGCAATTTTTTTTTCTTAAGATGTTTTTCTACTATATATAAAGAGTGGGCTATCTGTTGGTTTGCTGTTGCTATAACAAAAAAACCGTTTAATATTCATCACAGTTTTTTTTTATCCAAAAAAATTAATAATTATGAAATATTCAAATGGCTACCAAGACTGGTTTAACAGTAGCCCATTCTGTTAACCCAATTTTTCAGCAGCTCCGTGGATATTTTCCTTAAATGCGTGGATTGTAAATTATTAGAGTAACAACGAGCCTTAGCAGTTTCTCATATAAAAGTCTAACGGCGTCAAATCATAGCTACGCAGTGGCCATGGCATATCTCCAAAACGGCTAATCACAGGATTACCGAACCTAGTACGCTAAAGATCGATTGTTTCACAGCTGATGCAGCATGTTGCGCTATCCTACCGGAGACAGATCTCCTGCAACTACAAATCGTCCAATTGTAACCACAAGAAATCAGTTATACCTTTGTAACACACTCTATTCAGTCAAGCGTTGTTGCCAGTTTCATCTTCAAAAAAAGAAAGGACCAATAATGCAGCCACTCCAAAAACCACACCAAACAGTTAGTCGTTGAGGATGCGTTGTCCCAAATTCTAAGGTTTTGCTTGTTTACATATCCTCCGCGATAAAAATGAGCTTCGACCGAAAAAATGATTTTGCCAGCAAAATCGACGTCATTTTTCAACTTATTTGAAGCCTACGCAGAGAAGCCATAACGAAGCAGATGGTCATTTTACTTCAATTCTCCAATGAATTGTAAGCAATTAATCCGAGATCTTTACGCAAAATTCTCCTCAGAGAAGTCCAACTGATGTTCAGTTGCAGTAAGATTCTCCTCAAATCTGTAACAATTTAAGGTTTTTTTTTTGTTTTCGCGCACACCTTGAGCTACAGCAGCACTATTTTTGTCTCTGTGCACTGGACGAGTACGAGGATAGGTTATATTATCAATAAACATGCTACTTTCACAAAGTTTCTTTATGAATTTTCTTACATCAGTCGCTGAAGGAGCATGATTCCGATCAAAATTTTTTTAAATTTTCGCACAGTTTTTGCGATAGAGGAATCATTTTTTAATATTTCCCAGTGCTGGCTAAGCGTAAATTGATCCATTTTGTACCGCAGAGGTTTAAGACTAAATCTCTCTCAATATTTTAAGCGCATTCATGTTGATAGTGTCGAAATGGCACAATTCAAAAAGTAACTAACAGAGGACCCATATATATATATATATATATATATACGAGTATATATATATATATATATATATATATATATATATATATATATATATATATATATATATATATATATATATATATATATATATACATATATATATATATATATATATATATATATATATATATATATATATATATATATTATATATATATACAGTCAGTCCAAAAAGTCTCCATACACCATCTGCTTTCTATACTATTTTTCTGTTATGTTTAATTAATTAATTGGAACTATGAAAAAAACATGTTTAAATTAGTATTTGAAACCTAACCAACGAGGATTAGTATTACAAACAACTACGGAATATTTTATTTAGAAGTTACATCATTGTTATAAAAATGTAAACAAAATTAATGTCAAAAAAGTCAAGAAGACCGATTCATACTAAAACTGAGAAAACCATCAGACTTGTCAAGGTTTTGTTGCTGCCAAATCAACGAATGAAGATCTTAGTGCATGTTACAGAAGCTGGAATACAGAAAACTACGATTTTTACGATTGTGTGCGAAGATTTAAGGTTGAAAAAAAGTTTCTGTTACGATTGATCTTCAAACTCTTTACACTAGACCGAAAACTGGATAGGAATGAAATTTTTCAGAAGCATTTGCCCGCTTCAGACAACGTTGAGAGTTATTTTCTGTGACTTGTCACAATTGATGGAACTCGATATAATGGGTTCATAAGACCTTTCCAACTTTAATGAAGGCAAAAACTCAGTCGTCTGACGGTGAGAGCAACCGTTTTATTTTGGAACTGCATCTATTGTCGAGCCATAGACGCCATTATGGAAGCATTCGTCCGAGTTTACGTTTGTTTGTAGGTGTTTAAAATGCCTCGGAACATTAAAAATCCCGCGGATTGTGCGAGACGCGCTGTATTTCTTTTCTTAAATGCAAGGGACGTGAAAGCGATCGAAATTCATCGGCCGATTAGGGAAGTTTATAGCAAAAACACTATAAGCGATGGAACGGTAAGAAAATGAGTTAGAGCATTTAAAGATGGCCATACAAACGTGCACCATGAGGGACGAAGTGTGTTTTGGGATAGAAGGGGGTGTTACTTGTGGACTTTTTGCCTCGAGGGGACACAATAAATGCTAAGACATACTGTATTTATTGTATATATGGAAACAGGGTTTAAAATTAATGGAGAAATTTACGAAAGGACAATTCAAAACTTGAAGCAGACCATTACAGAAAAGCTTCCGAATTTACGGTAAACCTAAGAAATAGCCCTAGAAAGTGAAATACACAATAAATCACTATTATAAATCCTAATTCCATAAATTTTCATGGACATTAACATTCAATACATAATTACTGTTTAACCCTCAAAAGTTTCTATTCATTATACGGAAACAGCAGGATGCTTTGACTTGGCATTCTACTAATTAATAGTAGTAAAACAACGATTTATTTTATAAATTTCTGATGATATTTAAATACAAATTCAAAATAAAACAACACACATAAGAGGCGTATTGATATCATTATACACTATTGATAAGAAAAAATATTTAGGTTTATATATATATATATATATATATATATATATATATATATATATATATATATATATATATATATATATATTCATTTACTTACATTTTTGAGCAGATTCCACAAAAATCACAGCCACTAAAAATACAAATAAAGAACTGCAACAATCTTTGAAACCGGCCATGTTACCGCCGAAAACCTTCGGATGGTTGCGATTGGAGAGACAAACCGAGAACCAATGCCGATAAGTTTCATATTATTTCTACCAAATCGGTTGTCTAGATTTATTGTTGTGTTTAATAACAACAAACAACAGTGGAGTAGACGAAGGAATTATATAAATTTAATATTTTGACTAGACGTACACTACCGTCAGAAAGTATTTGCCCACCTAGTTATTTCAGTCCCAAGACAACGAAAACCCAGATAATATATATATATTTTTTTAATTTTAATGAATTATTATTTATTTTCACATTATTTACAGTTTAGAAAATCAGAAAAATATTCATGATTTTCCAGGATTTTTCTCATCTATGTGACCTCCTTTATTTTTAATTACCGCTTTACAGAGTTTCGGCATTTTGTCCAGTAGTTTCTTCAGAGTTTCTTCGGTTATTTTAACCCATTCTGCTTGTAAAAGTTCCCACAAGTGATTTTCTGATGTTGGATTGAGTTTTTGAACATACCTGTTTAGATGGTCCCACATCAATTCGATGGGTTCAAGTCGGGTGATTGTGGAGGTCAAGTCATCACTTCCAGGACGTCATCGGATTTCCATTGGTCCAAAAGTTCTCTAATTTGTTTAGCAGAATGTTTAGGGTCGTTGTCATGCTGAAAAATAAATTTGCCTTGAAAAATATTTCTTTCAGAAGGAAGCATTTGACTTAGCAAAATTTCTTGATACTGTTCTTTTCGCATGATTCCTTTTATCCTAAAAATTTTTCCAATTTTACCGTTGCCAAAACAATCCCAAACCATTACTGAACCTCTCTCCAGGTGACCGCCGCACTTCAACTAGTCGATTTGAACCGAAAATTTCGAATTTAGATTTGTAGCTTCAAAGGACGAAATTCCATTATTCTGATGTCCAATTTTTATGTTCTCGGGCCCATTCTAATCGTTTACGTTTATTCACTTGCCTAAGAAGTGGTTTCCTCACTGCAACTCTCCCGTGTGGTCCACCTTCTGCTAACCTGTTCTTCACGGTTGTCACGCTGATGAGGATGGGCGGCTCAGGTTTACTTGAGCCGTGATTTTTGGTGCGGTTAGGCGGCGATCACGTCGGCTGGACATTGTTATAGCTCTGTCTTCAGCGGGAGTCGTTTTTCGAGGCCTTTCTGAACGTTTTTGGTGGCGAATTCCATGTCCCGCAGAAAATTTTTTTACGATGTAGTCCACCGTTCTCCTTGGCATCCGCATATCACTCGCGATTTGTCGACTCGAGTGATTATTTTGATGTCTCGCAATTATCAGAGCCCAATTTTCAACGGAAACTTCTTTCGTTTTCGGCATTTTCACAACTTGAAATGAGTTCTTACTTCAACTGGAATTCTCAGAAATCGCCTCAAAACGATTATCATGAAAAACTTGGAAATTTGTTCTAATTGGTTTTTAATTTGTGATTTCACCAAAAAGGCTTATCTAAACAATTTTGTGATGGACACTTGTTAAGAACAATTAAATTTACCTAATATAATAAAAGGGTTTAATTAGGTATTAAATTTTGGCAGTTACATTGAAATTTCTAGGTGGGCAAATACTTTCTGACGGTAGTATAATTCATACTCGCCTGACAACAGGGAATGAATAATTAAAAGATTACCTGCAGTTCTCAATGTAACTTTATTCATTACGTAAGTTAACTCATAAAAAATCAGTTATACCACAGGAAACACCATACAGAAGCGAAACTGAGGTCTCAGTTTTCAAGAGGACACGTGGCACTCTGCCATGTTAAAAAGGGGACCGGCGGGAAATTTTAAATAGAAATAATGTTTCTGTGCAAAATTCATTTAAGATCATAAATACTATAAAATGTTTGAACATTTTTGATTTAATAAAATGTCAAGTTAATGCAGCATGAGTAATATAGAACGACTGGATACGCATGGGCGAATAAACAATTTTTCAAATCATTGATAAGCATTTTCTGAGAAAATTGTGAGGAGCATATTTTATAATTTTTGCACAAATTTTCAATTCGACAAGTGACGACGCGTTTGGTTGCTACAAACCAAATCTTTGCCCTATAACAAAAAAATGTTATAAGAGAAATAGCTTCTCAGAATTATTCAATTTATCCACGTACGATTTCTTACACAATTGATATTGTTTAATTAAAGCACTTACCTTTCAAAATCTTTGGGAAGAAGAAGAAACTCATTCTCGGTGTACTTTATGAATTATTTTTACAATTGTCAACGGCACAACAATAACCTCCTTTCTCCATGATTATATAAATTGTGCGTCAATCTTTTCAATTCTCTTCACTTACAAACGTTTTTAATTCTCTTTTTATACAACCTCTCTCTTTCTTCTGTCTTTGAATTCATATAAATTGCAGTCACATCAAGAAAGGATCGACAATACATTTTAAAAGACACATTCCGAGATCAGATCTAAACATCGAGCGGCCATTTTGAAAAAGGGACCCGTCGACACACGCGCCGTCAAAATCGTCACCAAGTTGGAGCTCACGTTCGCTACTGTATTAGGTGGTACTTTGTAACGCACTCTATGTAGAGAAACGTTGTTGGCAGCTTCAGCTTCAAAGAAGAAAGGGCCAATAATGCCATTACTCCAAAACCATACCAAACAGTCACTCTTTGAGGATACATTGGCTTTTCTACTACGTATGAATTTTCAGAACCCCAAATTCTACGGTTTTGCTTGTTTACATATCATCTGAGATAAAAATGAGCTTCGTCCAAAAAGATGATTTTCAACTTTTTGAAGTGTACACAGAGAAACAATAACCTAGTCGATGGACATTTTGCTTCAATTCTTTAATGAATTTAATCTTACAAGTGAATAATACTAGATTTTTAGGTAAAAGTGCGACTGATGTGCAATTGTATTGTAGTATTGAATAATGTAAATAAAAACTAAATAAATAATATGTAAGTTATGAAGGATATTTTTTAATTAGGTACCGTTCTGAAATATTGCCGAAGCAGCGTTGCCGTCGTCGTTCCACGCATGCGCGCTCTGTATCTGGATTTATTGGCTAGACACAGACACCATTACAGGAGCGTTTGTCCGAATTTATGTTTGTTTGTGCGTGTTTAAAATGTCTCAAATCATTAAAAATCCCGCGGCTTATAAAATACACGGTGTCATTCGTTTTTTAAATGCAAGAGACACAGTAAACATGAAACACAGTAGCGACGCTCAAGAACATTTTTAGGTCCTGTTTTTTTATCACGCATGCGTCCCATTTTATATCAACAACATGGCTAACAGCGCGGTTGCGGGTTATGTTTAGATCTGAATTTCAAGGGGAATCAATAAGTAAATGACTCGTTTGACGTTATAATTCAAAATATAATTATAAAAAAGATGTCAAGAGGAAGTTCTTGTTGTGCCATTAGTGCTTGTAAAAATATATGTAGTATCTCCAAAGGAGTTAATTTTTTTAGATATTCCAAAGATCCTAAAAGGTAATTTATTCATAATTCTTTATTTCTATTATGCAATATATTATATAAAGATTATCTTCCATATTAAAATTGTTTGCTAGAGTTAAGTTATATTATGTGCTAAAATTAGATAACCAGACTGTCAAAACTTAATCTGGGCATGCAAAAGTAGTAATTCTCCAGCACGAATGAGTTTGAATAAATCAGTGCTTGGATTTAATTTTTTCATATAAGTATGTTAGTATATAGGCACGAAAAGTCATTAGTTGTATGAAAATTATTATATTAGATTTAACTAATAATAAAATGGAGCAAAAAATGTGTTCGCCTCATTTTTAAATTCAGAAGAAAGACGATCTCATCTTAAAATGATAATCATAATTATTTTCAATCTCTCCAGATTATTGAGATTTGATGAAATATATGGATCATGATTGTTAATATTATAGGCTCGAAGCTAAAGGTGTGCAGAGATATATTCTCAAAATAAACATTTTTTCCCTGCGGACAATATCTCTAATAGTTGAGAAATATAAATTCAACAATGAGATATTTAAATGAATATCGTGCAAAAAGCGATGAAGCCCTTGTATTTTTTGCCTTTTTCCCTATTTTTTGTGTATCTGATTTAATAAGAACTTGATAAAAAAACTTTTCCCGTTTTTTTCTTCCTTTCAATTGGCACAATTTATTTTTATTCTACAAAATAGAATTTTTCTTGAAAGAAGGATTTTGAATATTTCAAAAACTCGCGGGCATCATACCAGCAATATGGCGACAGACTCTCGCTACTGTGTTTTGTGTTTACTGTGACGTAAAACATGGAGTAAGGCGATTTGACAAGCAATGACGACAAGACACCTAAAGAAAAAAACTGTTTATAATACAGAGACGTGAGGAAGGAGATAATATTTGTTCTACAAATAGTTGTATGTTCTCGCATCTAGATTTCCTACCAGTATCCATGAAAATGGTTTTTATCTGCAACTGCACGCCGAATAGAAGATAGTGCCGATCTCGGTGCGGGATCCAAACTAAGAATTCTGGTTACATATTTATTATTTTTATTGATCCATCCCAATGAAGAGGTATCTTTCTAATTGTATTTCATCTACTGCTAATGATGTAGATGGCAATGTTTTTTTTCACAAATATTTTTAAAATTGTAATATTTTCCTGAAAAATTGTCTTCGTCTTTTCATCTTAGCGTTTCCCTAATATTAATTCCATCAACATTGCTTCTCTTCAAGCAGATTTATTATCGGCTAAATTTGATGCATTTGTACATTAATTCCCAATTATAAAAAATAAATAATAATAAAATAATGTAATGTCACAAAGACTTTTTCTTAGACCTACACAAATTTTGAAAAAATTTGGTCGGCGACTCTGACTTAGACATTGATTGAAGAATATAGCAAGGTGTGTTTCAAGATGTTTCGTTTAAAGGAAGTAAGGACGCTAACTCTTTAAGTAATTAACAATCGGACAGGTATAATTTTTGCTAATTGTAACATATTTACCTTATTCCGCCGGCTATGGTAAAAATAGCATGTCTGGTGTGATCGTTAATTGAAGGCCGTCAGTTTCAAGAACTAGTTCGGATTTGCCAGTCTTTTCTCATGTGCGGGAATTCCTTGCTGTTCATACGCTATTAACAAAAAAAAAGCCCAGAATAAGGTTAAGTCTGTTTCAGAGAAACGTTTAATATACATAAGTTGTTACTGGTCAGGTAGATCTTCTGTATGGTTAGAAGGTAAATACGTAAATACCCTGTCTTTTAATACGACAGACCTTGAAGATATAATAGGTAAATTTAACAGTAGCAAATTAACTTGAAGAGAACTATATTATCATATTTATAAAAAAGTTGTACCCAAAACCGGCTCCAGTAATAATTTAAATTAAGCAGTAAATATATATATATATATATATATATATATATATATATATATATATATATATATATATATATATATGTATATATATGGGCTTTGGTGAATTTTGTCATATATATATAATATATATATATATATATATATATATATATATATATATATATATATATATATATATATATATAATAATATATATATATATATATATATATATATATATATATATATATATATATATATATATATATATATATATATATATATATACAGTCCCTGGCCAAATTATTAGACGCACTGTATTTTTTTTAGTAATTTTATGTTTCTTAAGAGTTTTTATGCAATAATGGTATATTTAAACTACAATATTATTGATTTTTATTTAAAAGAATTGTTGTAGACTACATATTTGTATTTATTTTTAACATAGGGCAACACTGTGTTGACAAAGTGATACATGAACGTAAATAAGTACAAACCTGTATCAGTCGCGATCGGAATCGAGTCAGGTACGGACGTGTTTCTGTGGCTTTATGGACTGTGATTGTTTGTTTAACAGTTTTATACTACTCAGTTATTAGTTTATTTTGTATGCAGTGTTTTAAAAAAGTAATTGGACTATTTTCATTATGGGTAGAAAAGGCGATCTTTCACCACGTAAAAAAGCTGAAGTGAAGGCCCTTGTGATTGCGAAAACATTTACAAACCGAGAAATATCACGAAGATTGGAGGTTTCTGAAGCTAGTGTACGACGCATAAAAAAGAAAATTGAGTCAGGGAAGGAATTAAGCCCGAAAAGAAAGAAAAGATGCGGTAGAAAACCAATTTTCACTCCACGGTCAGAGAGATGTTTGAAGAAAATTTGTGTAGAAAACAGATTTGCTACCACAAAGGTAATAAAATCACAACTCCAGGATGCTAGCGTAAATGCTTCTGAGCGCACTGTTCGAAGAAAATTGAAAGAATTAGATTTTAAGGCCTGTCGCCCCGCCAGGAAGCCCAAGTTAACAGCTGCAATGAAAGCAAAGCGCCTGAAGTGGGCCAAACAATGGCAAGACAAAGATGTGGACTTCTGGAGATCGGTAAGATACAGCAATTTAATCAATAATTGATACATTATTATCATTTTCAGTTAAATAAAGCAAATAAACATGGAAGTTCATATATTTTTCCTATTTTCGACAGGTCTGCTTCAGTGACGAAAGCACATTCGAAATTTTGCAGAATAAAGCTCAGTATGTGCGTCGTCGTCATGGAGAAAAGTTTCATCCTGATTGTGTCGTCCCGACGGTCAAACATCCCACCAAAGTGATGATTTGGTCAGTCATCAGCGGCAAGGGCACTGGACGTCTGTACGTCGTCAAAGGAATAATGAGGCAAGATCAGTACAAAGAAGTATTACAAAATCGGTTGATTCCGCAGCTCAGAGAATGGTTTCCAAATGGAGAACCATTCACTTTCATGCAAGATGGAGCTCCCTGCCACACTGCTCGGTCTGTTAAAGCTTTTTTGGCAGAAAAAAATATCCCTCTGTTGGATTGGCCGGGTAATAGCCCCATTGAAAATGTGTGGGAGCTGATGAAAAGAGAAGTGGCTAAAGATGTGATTACCAACAAAACCCAGCTCCTAGAAAAGATTATTCATGTGTGGAATCATCATCCTCAAATGCAGGAGACAGTACAATCTTGCATTGATAGCATGCCGCGCAGAATTAAAGCTTTGATAGCGGCTAAAGGTGGCTCAACTAAATATTGACTTTTACTAACATTAATTTCACTTTTCTTTAAAACTTAATAAACTTATGCTTTTCTAAATTAATGCTGTTTTATTTATGTCAAATAAATAGGTAATTGATTGGATAATATAAAAATAAAAAACAAATCAATTTAAAAAATAATAAAACGGTACAATATCACTCGGTAATTAATATTTTACATGAAATCAGTGCGTCTAATAATTTGGCCAGGGACTGTATATATATATATATATATATATATATATATATATATATATATATATATATATATATATACGTCATCAAAGGGATGTATGATCCCATCTTAGGTAATGTCAAAAATAATATAAACAAAAATAAGAAATCTTACTATTAAACACATTAATACACAGTAAATACAAGATATAACAAAAAACATAACATACATATTTATAACAAACAAATTTATAACAAATAAAATACATACTGAAGATGCTTGAATTAAGTAAGGATGTTATAAAGAATAACATTCACACTCCGCCCAGCAGATAACTTTCAAATTCAGTTACAGAATAAAAAGTTTTACTTAATAGTATAGTTTTTATTTGTTTTTTAAAACGTGCCATAGATTCAATCCTTTTTACATTTTCCGGCAGTAAGTTAAATAGTCTGCAACCTAAGTAATGACTAGTTTTTTTAACATATTCATGATTGTGTTTTTCAATATAAAAATTTTCTCTGTTTCGAGTCGGATAACGATGAAAAGATCTATGCGACATGAAGCTATCTTGATTTTGATAGATATACATTAAGAGTTTATATATATAAATACTTGTAACTGTTAATGTTTTTCTATTCTTAAAGACTTCCCTGCAGGATGCGTTATATGGCATACTAAAAATTAGTCTCATGATTCGTTTTTGTATCACCAGCACTCTGTCCAGTTCCTTCGCACTTCCCCAAACTGCCAGACCATAGGACATGGCTGGGTACGCATTAGCGTAATAGACAGTTAATGAGTTTTTTAAAGATTTTATCATAAAAAAACATTTATTCAGTCGTGAGCAAACGTCATTTATGTGCAAACTCCATTCGAGGTTCATATTATTAAATACAATATTTAAGTTTATTGGTTTGCGCATTTTTGTCTTAAATTCCATAGACACGGTCTTTGATAGATTTATTATAAGGTTATTCTTTTTACACCAGTTTGAGAACTCAGTCAATATTATTTTAATTTTTTTTCTCCAAAAGTTTCTCATCTTTGGCTGAGATGACTATGATCGTATCGTCAGCGAACATAAAAACGATTCCACATGAAATGTATTCAGGTAAGTCGTTTATGAACAACAAGAAAATTAGAGGACCTAGGACACTGCCTTGAGGGGTCCCTAAGTCACAGTTTGTCATTTGCGAAAATATTATACCAATTTTTATTTTAAAGTTTCTACCCTTCAAAAATGAATTAACCCATTTATTTAGTGGTCCTACAATACCTAGCCTTTCAAATTTGTTAACCACAAAGCCTGGGTCTATTGTGTCAAATGCCCTTGTTAGATCAAATAGTAGAGCTATTACTTTCTCATTTATATCAAGTTTTTTATATATATTCTTTATAAAGTCGATCGCTGCGGTCTCTGTAGAGTGCTTTTCTCTAAAAAAAGGTTAGAACTTTGTTATTATCAAGAAATGGAGTTATCTTATTGTAAATAACTTTTTCGAAAACCTTTGAAAAACAGTTAAGTAAAGATATAGGCCTATAATTTTCAATTAAAAGAGGATCGCCCTTTTTAAATACAGGTAAAATGTTAGCCTCTTTCAGTCGCGAAGGGAAAATACCTTCATAAACAGACATATTTATTAGATAAACCAGGCAAGCAATTACTTTAGGCGAACATCCCTTTAAGAAAGCAATAGGTATCTCATCTGGTCCCGTTGATATTATATATATATATATATATATATATATATATATATATATATATATATATATATATATATATATATATATATATACACACAACGAACTATTTTATAATGCACGAAAAAACTTCCATAAGATCAATGAAAATTTTTGTCAGTTATAACGAACCCGGTTATAACGAACTTCCGGATAAAGCGAACCAAATTTGGATGTTTTGTGTCCGTTTATAACAAACTTGCCACTTCCTGGGCTCGATGTCGCGCGACTTGATCTAGGGAATTTACCGAAACTCGCTGGGAATCTCTATTCTACTTGTTTCCGCCGCGTCGCTAGTTCGAGCAGTATTATTTTCAATTCACTTGTGTTATGCGGTTCTAATGCATACTTGATCAAAGTAGCAAAGTGAATGTTTAGGTTTTTATTTTAAAATGAGAACACAAAAACGTAAAGTGTTTACTTTAAAAGACATACACGATATTATAAGGAAAATAGAAAATGGAGTTAAACAAACTGATGTTTGCAAAGAGTTGAATTTAACTAAATCTAAGGTTTCTACCATATGGAAGAAAAGGCAAGAAATCTTATCAATCTATGATAAAAGAAACTTTATTTGTAAAAAAGTAAAAAAATATTCATATGACCAAGTCGATAAAGGACTCCTTAAACGGTTTAGTCAAAAACAACATGAACATGTTCCTATTACCGGCTATACTTTACAAGAGAAAGCTAGTGAATTGGGAAGGAAAATAGAGAACACCGAGTTTAACTGTTCTAGAAGTTGGATTGAACGATTTAAAAAGCGACATAATATTAGTGGGGGTAAGATAGTAGGAGAAACTGCAAGAGTGGATATGACTGTTGTTGATCAGTGGTTAGCCAATGTAAGGCCGGAAATTCGAGAAAATTGTGAATATGTGGACATTTTTAATGCGGATGAAATGGGTTGGTTTTACGAGGTGACGCCTGATAAGATATTAAAGTTTATCGGAGAGAATTGTGCTGGTGGAAAATTATCAAAAGTAATGATTACTGTGTTGGTAACTGCAAATATGTCTGGAACACAGAAAAGAAAATTGTTGGTGATAGGAAAGTCCTCCAATTCCAGGTGTTTTAAAAACAAACGTTTATCAGTAAAGTACAAATCAAACAGTAAAGCCTGGATGATATCAGAAATTTTTAAAAACGAACTGAACGAATCGGACCAGGACAAAAAAATATTACTTTTGATTGCCAACTGTCCAGCGCACCCTGAAGTTGATCTTCAGCAAATAAAATTGGTTTTTATGCCTCCAGCCTATGGATCAAGGTATGATACATTCTTTAAAATGTCATTATAGAAAGATTTTACTTATGAAAATATTAGAGACGATGGATAAAGGTAACATCTTTTCTGTAACTCTCTTGGACGATATAAACTTTATCCATATGGTTTGGCAAAGAGTCAGTAGAGAGACCATTGCAAACTGTTTTAAGCATGGCGGATTTTTAAGGAAGGAAGATATGACTCAGATGATGAGCTACCGTTGATTCAGTGGATTGAAAAACATCGAGAAGATCCTACTGACTATCTAGAATTTGTTTGCGATGCTGATATTCAAGAAAGTACAGCGGAAATCGAGATTAAAAAGATGTTTAATTACCTTAATTTTGAAGAATATGCATGTGCTGATAATGAATTAATGACGAGAGAAATATTAACTGATGCTCAAATTGTGACATCAGTGACTTCTGGAAAGATTTTAGGCGATAATGACGACGAAGACGAGCTTGGAGAAGGAGATAATATTTATGTTCCATCCATTTCAGAAATGACTAAGAAAATGACTGAAACTGATTTTTCGGAATCTCGTGATGTTCTTGAACATATATGGTGTAGTTTTGTGACCTTCTTTTTTTCACACACGATTGATGACTACAATGTCGCAACTTTATATTAACTAATCTGTCATTACGAAAGGTTCGATTATTAAAAATTTGAATTTGCTGTATGGACAGGAACCGGCATTAAACTGTAGGTCCCCTTTATCTGCGGATTACTTAAAAAGGCACCGACTACAGGCAAAGGCAAGAGAGTCGCCTACATCCGTATCGGATATGACACTTCAAGAAGAAGTATGGACAGCAGTTAAGCCAACCTAAAAATTTCATATGTCTATTTTGTAACATTGCTAGGTTTATTACTTGTAATACAAGTGTTTTAATATATATTTTTTTAAATAAATAATTAACATATTGGGTCTATTCGATAACAATGATATTATTAAACATAAGATCAATAAAAAAATAGCTATTTTTCATTGTAATATAATAAATATAATTTAATTTTTCATGATTGGTAACGTTCTTCGCTATCCATGTGTTTAGCATAGGTCTATTTCACTCGTCCGTCACCCAGCGACGTACTGCTCGAACCTCCTTAAAGCAGTGCAACAATTAAATCGTGTATTTTTTTATTATGAAAATAGCTCAAAACCTTTAAATAACCCAACGCAAACACACCGAAGTGATCTTATAAGTGTTCCGTACGGAACACTAAAAAGTAAACTTTCATCATAATTATTCGGTTGTTTTTTTTTTTAATTCGACCAGAATTCAGATGTTATTTGCAATTTGTGATGAGATAAAAAAAAATTACGGTCCAAAAGCATATTAACTTTATTTTCTTGTTGCAGTGATTAATGGTTTCCAAAACTAAACAACCAGCGTTTAGAGGGACTTCAGGAAATATATTCTTTTAAAAGGTAAACATTTACTGTTACATTATTAGTAATTGTAGACATCTGGAGCCCTATTTTTAATTCCGGACGTTTGAGTTAGCTTGGAAACAAGCATTAACAATTATTTACGCCCAATGTAACATCATTTTAACCATCCTGCTTAACTGGCTCAATTAAAAAATAACTTCGACAAGGTACAAGCGTATCATGTGTATGTCAAGTTCAATGCTTCAACATTTAACAAAACATTCTCTTAACATCAATAAAAGTAATAAAAAATAGTTTCGAAATGTGTTTCAAGGTAAGATTTTGGACATTCGTATTATAATTTCTTTTAACATTTTACACACCTATATCTCAACATTCAAATTAATTGTTTATTAGATCTTTATTAAATCCGAATTTTTTTTTAATATGCATGCTCAGACAGGAACTATGCTAAACGTCCAGTAGTTTTTATTTACCATATATCCTATCGCTAATAATTTATTATTTGGAAGTATCAATTGTGATTATTATGGGTATTTCTCGACCTTTGGGAAAATCTGTGTCACTCTGTGAAAATTTATGGATAGAGGAATTATTTTTTCTGTAGTAACTATTTTTGTAGATAAATATATAGTTATTTATACTAACTGTGTTCAAATAAGGTATTAAAAACTAATTATTTTGTTCTATTTTTTTAAATACAATAAAACACAATTTTCTTGTATCTCCTCGATCCACAATTTCATTTAATAAAGTACATTTGTAATCCTTATATTTGCATAGTACTTGAAAAATATGTTAATTTTTTTTAGTTATTTAAAATTATTTCAAATGTAAATATTTTTTAAAGGATAATAATAATAAGTTACCAGGAATTTACGAGGTTTGCAAAAATTATACGACAAATAAATATTTTATATCCGTCTCAAACAATGTCTAGAAATCTCTTTTCTAATTACCACTTACTACAATTATAATGTAATCTAAATAATAAAAAAATAACTGGCCAAGTGCCGGTCGGACTTGCGCAATTAGTGTTCCATACGTTGATTGCTTTTAAAATAAAAACTTTTGAAGTATAGAATAACTGCACAAAAACACATCCCAAATGAGTTTTCTTTCATCTGGCAGCATTGGTATAACAACTAAAAACGAAACGAAAAGAATCGCATTTTTAGAAGTTACCAAAAGTGTTCTTCGTATTTGCTGAACAATCCCAAGACGCGTTTCGCCGTATTACGGCTCATCAGCTGGGCTAGGTTCAGCAAATACGAGAACACATTTTTAGTCCTTTATCCAGGCAACTAACGGAAAACTATAACAAATAGATGCTTATACTGCACTCTGTCGGTGACTTACTAAGCCTATTCAAGCAGGGCGACACAGCACGGCTGGCACTTATTACAGAAACGCACCTTTCTCGAGCTTACTCCTCGAAGGCATAGATGGCAGCATTGATATAACAACTAAAAACGAAACGAAAAGAATCGTATTGTTAGAAGTTGCTGAACCTAGCCCAGCTGATGAGCCGTGATACGGCGAAACGCGTCTTGGGATGGTTCAGCAAATACGAAAAACACTTTTGGTAACTTCTAAAAATACGATTTTTTTCGTTTCGTTTTTAGTTGTTATACCAATGCTGCCATCTATACCTTCGAGGAGTAAGCTCGAGAAAGGTGCGTTTCTGCAATAAGTGCCAGCCGTGCTGTGCCGCTCTGCTTGAATAGGCTTAGTAAGTCACCGACAGAGTGCAGTATAAGCATCTATTTGTTAGAGTTTTCATCTTGTTGTTTCTAATCCTTGCTGAAAACTGATGACCTTGAAATTTTTTTGGTTTTTCATATACCAGATAAATTACACAGGACAACAAAAAAATATTTGTAAAAACTTTTTAAACCAATGTGTTATGTATTTTTGGGTGCTGAAACCGTATCTGGTATCAGTTTTTTTGTATCACCCACAGTTCTCTCACAATATGACATCGATTAAATTTTAAAATAATTAAAATTATAAATAATTAAATTAAATGAAAAATTAAAAAAAAGTAATAGATGTTCCAGATTCCAATAAATGTTTTTCTTTCGGCCAAGAACCAAGCAATTCTGTTTTTTCCTTAGTCAAACCAAAATCTCTCACTAAATCATTTAACTCAGCTTGTGTAAACAACTGTGGTTTTAAATTTTCTAGAGAACATCGAAACTCATCATCATCCGGTCGACTTTCATTAAATTCGGGACTGGACTGTAAAACGTCATCAATAGGCTGAGGTAGCTCAGGGACAGGAAGTCCCAATCCATGTCCTACCGGAAGATTAGCTGATGTAAAATTAGGATAGACAATTACTTTCTTATTTTTGGAGTTATATCCAGAAACATCAACGCTGCAAAATTAACAATCATTTGAATGATTTTCTTGATCTGTCCATACCATGGGTACTGCAAATCTAAAAGCTTTCTTTTCTTTCTTATACCATTTCCTAAGATCTTCGACACAAACATAACATACTTTGTGAGGAGCTCAATATTTTTCTTGTTTACCGATTTCTACACCAAATATGCAAAGTATACTTTTTTTTTACAAAGTCAGTAATGTTTTTTTGATATTTTTTAACTACAAACTCACCACATATGTAACAAAAAGTGTTGGGAGAGAATTTTTACAACCACGATTAGCCATACTTTGAGTGTGAATTAAAACACATGGGGTTAAACACTACAATGCGAGGTTATATTAACTGGAAGAAAACAAACAGCTGTGACATTTATCGGAACTGCCAACCTAATAACATTTGATTTTACTGCCAACCTTATAAAATTCTGATTTTATTACCAACCTGATAACATTCGAATGTTAAAAAATAAACTTTTCGTATTTTGAATATTAAAATGTGAAAAATTTGTAGATGATACGACTTTTTTATTATTATTTTCGGACTCAGCACACCAAAAAACATAGGAATCAGGTAAAATTATTAAGAAAGTTTTTTCATCCTTGGCCTGTGTTATTAAAGGTATAAACGTGATAATTTTCGTTCAATCTACACCCTGTGAAGAATATTCCAGACAGCTATTTTTAGCATTTTTTTTTAAATAGTACAAAGAGAAGTATGCGCAAGTTTATATATATTTTTGAACTTGTGTTTTCACAAGCTTTCATTTGACACCCCCACTCGATGACTTGGTATTTTTTTTTTCTTTTCCAATTTCACCCTCAAAAACTGTTTTGTGGTATGTATACAATACTTATGTCTCTCTACTGGTTATTAATATTGTAAAATTGAATATGAAGTCTAGTTTTGATTTTAGCTTGTCATTTTCATAACCTCATTATCCTTGATATTGAAGAGCCCGGAGATAATATACTTGTAACAGGGGAATGACATTTATAGTTGGTTAGGTGAGAAATAATAATTATTTTGGTCATATTTCAAATAGTAGATTTTGTACAATTTAGGACGATCATAAAGAAGCAAACTAGAGCTGTAAGATTAGAAAAAAATGAACACCTCTAGTTATATAGAATACGGAAAGTAAATACTATGATCCCAATACTGTATAGTATATTTACCGTTAAGTATTTCGTTTTTGTAAAGTTATTTTAATTTCTTTTTATATCGTCGTTACTTTTTATAAATTTTTATTTGATCTTGCTATGTAGCATGATATTTACTTAAATAAATATCATGCTACTTACTTAGCGCTTTGCTCGGCGTCTGCAGATTCCGAGCTACCTCAAAGTGAGCATAGGCTGTCAATAAGAATCCTCCACCTGAAACGGCGCTCAGCAAGCGTCTTCAGACTTGCGATGATGTTGATTTTCTGATTTCGATTTTCAGGTAATGAGTTGATCTCCGACATCACTGAGCGACGCCAGGTGGCTTTGGGTCGTCCTTTTTTTCCTGCTTCCTCGCGGGTTATAGAGCAGGGCACGGTGATACATTTCGTCGGAAGCCGAGACCGATTCAGCTATACTTCCTCTTACGTATTTCGAGTTTTATATGACTACAATCAGTTCTGGCCCATAGGTTATTGTTGGAGATAAAGTCAGGCCAAAAGACATGCAGGATTCGGCGGAGGCAGCAGCGGTTGATAAATACTTGTAATTTTTTCTTAATCACTTCTGTAACAAGCCAGGTCTCACAATCATACAGAAGGACAGAGAATACACAGGACTTGAAGATGCTGATTTTGGCTCTGACACTATACACTGTTGAGCGTTTGATTTTTCCAAGTATGGTAAATATACTTCTTGTTAGTGTTCCGTACGGAACACTTATAAGATCACTTCCGTGTCTGTCCGTCTGTCTGTCACACCCGATTTTCTCCGAAACTATTTGACATAGAAAGTTGAAATTTGGTACTAATACAGGAATTGATGGCCTCATCAGAGCCGTGTAGTTTTGAAAGTTAAATTTTGACTTAAGGGGTTAGTTTTTTTGGGGGGTTAAATATACATATATATATATATATATATATATATATATATATATATATATATATATATATATATATATATATATAATGTAATACTTGCGCACACTTTTCTTTGTATTATTTTTAAAAAATCGGGAAAAAATCGCTGTCCACCCCCCTTATCTCGAAAAGTGCTGATCAAAAAATTTTGAAAAAAAAAATTCTGGAATATTCTCTATGGGGTGTAGATTGAACGAAAATTATCACGAGTGCATTACCTTTAATAATTTATCTGGTATATAAAAAAAACAAAAATTTCAAAGTCATCAGTTTTTAGTAAAGATTGGAAACAAACTTTGTTGAAAACTCATTTGGGCTGTGTTTTGTGAACTCACTGATCATTTTATACCTCCGTAACAAAATTTTTTTATTTTAAAAGCAATCAACAGACAGAACACTAACTGCGCAAGTTCAACTTGCACTTGACCGGTTATTTTTTTTTATTTTGGTTTCCACATCATTCAAGGCACCGCCTCCTTCATCAAATATGCTCCCCAAGTATTGAAACTCCCGCACTCATTCAACTGGTTAACCGCTGATAGTTAGAGAGGTATTTAACTCTGGATTAATGCGCATTTCCTTTGTCTTAGCGACGTTTATTTTAAGCCCAACTTTAGTTGACTCAGAGAGTAAATCGTCCGTTTTAGCTTGCATATCGTGGAATCTGTGCGACAGCTCACATTTATCATCAGCATAGTCCAGAGACTCCAAGCGTTGGCTAAGCATGAGTGGATTCCACACGATTCCCCTCGGCCGGTTATTTGCTGCTCTCCTCACCATTGCATCCACGACGATGAGAAAAAGCAGTTGCGAAATGAGTGGATGTCATTCCGTCGTGTAACATTGAGCATTGGAACGCCTCATATTTTTTACGGATAAGGGAGATGTTTTTTTGTGGAACACCAAAAATATCGTGTATTGGTATAAATTCCAAGATGGTTATGAAATGGCGGATTTCAATGACATGATCAAAGCTGTTACTGTAGTACTAAGCGAGAAACCAAAATAAAGAGGTAGGCTTCAAAAGCAGTGTTCCCCTTCAAAATGTGAATTATTTTAATGCCAAAAGACAACATGTAAAAATAAGTGGATAAACTTATTAAGAAATATTCTGTCCATTTTGATGATATTTTATATTTTCAGAAATAACGATAAAGAAATACAAGAAAATGCAGATCTATTTATTTACGTAGGTAACAATCAAAGTGAAGGTTGAACCGACGTGACCAGTTGAAAAAAAAAAACAGAAAACTTTATACCGTACTTGTAAGATGATTCTCAGAAATTGTGTGCGAATTAAATTTTACAATGTATTTTTCTTAGAATGTAATTATGGTGCAATAACCAACCGATGGAATTTTTAAAGTAATTGAAAAAAACAATTACTCGATAAAAATCGATCACTTGAAAGGGATTCAGGTGTCTTAAGTTCGTAAGGTCTCACAGTCATACAGAAGAACAGAAATTACATAGCACTTGAAGACACTATACACTGTTGAGCGCCACATTTTTCCAAGTAAGGTAAATGCACCTCTTGCTTTTCTTATCCTGGTCTCCACATCTTTCAAGGCACCATCAACTTCATCAATCATGCTTCCCAAGTATTGAAACTCCCGCACTCGTGCAATTGGTTGACCGCTGAGGTATTTGACTCTGGATTAGTGATGTTTATTTTTAGCTCAACCTTAGATGACTCAGAGACTAAATCGTCCACTTTAGCTTGCATGTCGCGGAATCTGTGCGACAGCTCACATTTTATCATCAGCATATTCCAGAGACTCCAAGCGTTGGCTAAGCATGAGTGGATTCCACACGATTCCCTCGGCCGGCTATTTGTTGCTCTTCTCGCCATTGCATCCATGACAATGAGAAAAAGCAGTCTCGAAAGGAGTGGATATCATTCCATCGTGTAACACTGAGCATTGGAACGCCTTATAACTTCTACGGATAAGGGAGATGATTTTTTGTGGCACAATAAAAATTAGTATAAACTACAAGATGGTTATGAAATCTCTCTCTCTCTCTCTCTCTCTCCTCAGCCTATAGTTATCCACTCCTGAATGAAGGCCTCTTCCAATCTTTTCCACGTCGTTCTGTTTAGGGCTGTTTGGATCCAATTTCCCCCCGCAATTTTCTGGATGTCATCGCGCCACCTTTTTGGAGGTCTTCCAACACTCCTTTTGGTTTGTCTTGGGCGCCAGTTTATCATTTTGCTGGTCCATCTTTCTGAGCTTTGACGAGCTATATGGCCAGCCCATTGCCATTTGAGTTGAGCTACTCTTCTGAGGACATCTGTCACACACGTTCTTCTTCTAATTTCCTCGTTCTGTATCCTGTCTCTCAGGCTAATTCCGAGCATAGATCTCTCCATTGCTCGTTGTGTCACTTGAAGCTCGTCAGCGGTTTTTCGGGTGAGTGCCATCGTCTCGAGACTATACGTAAGGACCGGCAGAATACATGAGTCGTATGTTTTACGTTTAAGATTTATTGGGATTTCTCTAGATTTAAGTACATGCCCCAACTTGCCGAACGCAGCCCAACCTTGTCCTATTCTTCTAGTTATTTCAGAGCTTTGATTTTCTTTACCAAGTTGTATTTTGTGTCCCAAGTAAATATATTCTGATACGTTTTTCAGTGTTTGGTTTCCGATGTTTACCTGAATATTTTCCACACTCATTATTTTTGTTTTATGTAGATTCATCTCGAGTCCGATGCTTAACGATGCCTGATGCAATTCTTCCAGCATGCTCTGAATTTCCTCCATTTTATCGCTTATAATCACTATATTGTCTGCGAATCGTAAATAGTTCAGACGCACACCATCTGTATTTATGCCCTGGATTGCCAATTTAAACTCTTAAAAATGTCCTCTAAGGCTAGTGTGAAGAGTTTAGGGGAGATAGTATCGCCCTGACGTATGCCTCTGTTTACCAATATCTTATCTGTCTTTGTATCTTCGTCCAGTGTTATTTGGATGGTCGCGTTTTCGTATATGTGTTTGATGAGATTTGAATACCTGGTGTCTACTCTTGCGTTGTCTAGAGCTCTCAATATTGCCCAAGTTTCGACCGAGTCGAAGGCCTTTTTGTAATCTACAAATGCCAGGTGCAATGGTATGTTATCTTCTGTGGTCTTCTCTATGAGAGTGCGTACTGTCTGCAAGTGGTCAATCGTACTAAAACCTTTTCGGAAACCTGCTTGTTCTACTGGTTGATAATCCATTTTTTGAGTTAATCTATTTGTTACTATTTTTGTTAGCAACTTGTATAAGTGTGATAGTAGACTAATAGGACGGTAGTTTTCTATGTCATTTCTATCTCCTTTTTTGTATAGCAAAATAACCTCGGCGTTGTTCCATTTTGTTGGAATTCTTTCTTCGGTTATGCATTTGTTGAGTAGGATTCGTACACTCTCTACTAGATATTCTCCTCCCATTTTTAACATTTCAGTGGTGATTTGATCTTCTCCTGGACATTTCTGAGATTTCATTTGGTTATGAAATAGTGGGTTTCAATGACATGGTCAAAGTTGCAACTGTAGTGATAAGCGAGAAACCAAACTAGCTAGGTTCGCTTGAGATTCAGAAGCGGTGTTCCACCTCAAAATGTCAATCATTCTCGTGCCAAAAACAACATGTAAAAATAAGTGGATATACTTATTAAGGTATTTCTTACGAGTAATTGTTTAATGTAGTTTTGGTTGAAATTTTGGGAAATAGATTTCAGCATCATGCATTCACTGCTTCAATATAAAGATGGTTTACCACACCGTATTGTCATAATTAATTGTAAAAGTTTCAGATATTTAACGTAAAAGATAGGAATCCATACTTTTTTTTCTTCGATCAAAATCAAAATTATAATTTTGTTGTCGAATGTGCATTAAAAAATAAAAAGTCACAAAGAAATATATAAATAAAAAATTACCTTGCTTTCGTTTGTTAAAATATGAAAGCAGTTTACCTCCTAGTTGTTGATGAAGTGAATTTTCGCTGTGGCAACGTAGCTTGAAGAAGATTGCGCGCGCGGACGCTGGCGTTTTTTTTTCAAATTTTGAATCACATATACGCATTACACCGATCGGACTTTCTTTTAAAATATACTAGAATAAACCCGTGCCTCGCACGCGCCTTTATTATTACTTAATAATTGATATATTTTTAATAAATAATCCGAAATATCGTTTTAATTAATTAATATACATCGATACTAAATAAAAATAAATAACACATGATTGCGTGCGGAGGAAAGCAAGCGAGAAGCTACATTGCCACATACATTATACCCTGAAATTCAAATTATTTCGCGTCTTTCTCTAACATAATGCTCTCTCTGTCTTCTCGTAAGAATTACCTTATGAAACATTCTGTTCGTTTTTATGACATTTGATATTTTCGAAAATAACAATGTAAATGTTTATGCCACTTTGGATCCACTGCTGGATAATAATAATCACCATATTGCTTATATCTGTGATGTACCTCTTCGCACTGTGAACGATGCTCTAAGGTTAGATGTTGAATACTTTGATTTTAGGACTGCTAATTTTTTGTCTATGAACGAATTTTTTGCCTCAATTGATTGGAATACTCTTCTCGATAATAAAGATATAAATGCGGGAAGTAATCAATTTTATAATGTTTTATATCAAGGTATGTTGATGTTTGTGCCTATCAAGGTGTTTAAAAGTTCGAATTTTCCAGTATGGTTTTCTCCTCGTCTAAAACGCCTTATTGTTAAAAAAAATAGCCCATAGGCAGTACAAGCAGACTATGCTATTTGCCGATTATGAGTTATTTTCACAACTCAGGGAAGAGTGAAAAACTTATCAGGATTACATAAATAGAATAGAATTCAATCTCAACAGAAGTCCGTCAGAATTTTGGAAACATGTAAATAACTGCAAAAGATAGAATGGGTATCCTAACTCCATGCATTTAGGGGGTAGGACGAGCAGTAGTGGTGATCTTACGGTCAATTTGTTTGCTGAATATTTCTCGAGTGTGTATGAGGATGCTCTTTTCGAAATACCGGACTACTACTCGAGCCTTACTGAATTGACAACGTTAAATAACGTGATTATTAGTTTGATTGATGTTTTTAATGAACTGATGTCGCTCAGGCCTAAAACCTCAAGTGGGCTTGATGGTGACCCGCCTCTATTATTAAAGAAATGTGTGTGCACCTTAAGCAGACCACTTCACTTCCTGTTCAATACCTCATTGGATTTGGAAGTATTTCCTGATTATTGGAAAACATCCTATATAACCCCAATTTTTAAATCTGGTGATCGTAGCGATGTGACTAATTATAGGGGCATCTGCATACAGTCGACCATACCAAAGCTTTTGGACTCACTGGTCACTTCTTGTCTTTCTTGGCGCTGTAGGCGGGTGATCATGGATAAACAGTATAGCTTTCAGCGTTCTCGTTCCTGTGTATCTAATCTTCTGACATATGAGCGCATTTGAGAGGGGCTGTCAAGTTGATACCATATATTCTGACTTCTCCAAGGCGTTCGACAAAGTTCGACTTGGGTCGCTTGGGTTCGGCATTCACATTCTTCGTTGGCTGGAGAGTTTTTTAATGGGCCGTCAGCAAAGTGTAAGAATAAATAATTTATATCTCTAACCTAAGTATAGTGCCCTCGGGCGTTCCCCAGGGCTCTCACTGCGGCCCCCTATTGTTTCTCTTATTTGTAAATGACTTGAGAGATTTCCTGACCAATACTTCTTTTCTCATGTTTGCCGATGATCTGAAATTATTCAAAATTATTTCTAGTCCTGTGGACAGTCTTGTTTTGCAAGCGGATGTTGACATATTTTTCCATTGGGCAATTTTAAACGGCTTAAGTCTGAATACTGATAAATGCTCCTGTATATCATTTTCCAGATTAAAAAGTCCTATGCAGTTCAACTATAGTATAAATACAACCATTTTAAAACTGGTACATGAGATTAGGGATCTTGGTGTGATGTTTGATTGTTCTTTATCTTTCATCGGCCATCAAATGAGTGTGATGCAGCGAGCCGGTAGGTGTTTGGGTTTTATTGATAGATTTAGTGCCGATTTTTCTTGTAATGTGTTTAAATTATTATATTGCTCATACGTTCGATCGATTTTGGAGTATGCAAGCCCGGCGTGGTCTCCTTTTTATAATGTCCATATTAATCAGCTGAAGAGTGTCCAAAAAAAAATTCTTACGTATCTGTTCTTTTAAACTGAAAATTCCTTTAACTGAGGGACATACCAACTATGATCTGGTACAAAGATTTTTAAATATGTGCAGTCTTCAGGACAGACGAATGCAAGCTGATCTACATTTCTTATTTAAGCTATTAAATGGATATATTGACTGTGAGTACTTACTTAGTAAATTATCTTTTCATACCGTACATCGTACCCGCGCCAGGTCGTTGTTTTACCCAGCAATTGTCACCAGAAACTATAGCTTGCATAGTCCAATCTTTAGAATGCAGCGTAATTTTGATAAATACAATTTGCCAATTGATGGCCCAGTACACCGATTCAAAAATATGGTCAAGCAACTGACATCGCTATAGAGTTTCTTTAATTTTCCGGTAGTTTCCCATTGGTATTATATGTCAAATACTGTTTACCTTTAAAGTGATTAATTTAGATTGTAATACCCTGCATTCTGACCTATTAGTTTTAGTTTTAGATTTGGCTTTAATTATATTGTTCATTCACATTATTTTTTTCTCTTGCATATTGTCGATGTTTTTTGTAGAAATGGTGTTACCGTTGATAATAAATAAATAAATAAATAAATAGATATACACAAGAAAAAAGCAGGTCTATTTATTTACGTAGGTGGCACTCAAAGTGATGGTTGAACCAACGTTACCAATTGAAAAAAGAAAACTTTATAGAATATTTGAAGGATGATTCTCAAAAAAAGCGTGCGTATTAAATTTTACAATGTATTTTTCTTAAAATGTAATTGTGGTGCGATAACCAACCGATGGAATTTTTAAAATATTTGAGAAAACAATTACTCGACAAAAATCGATCACTTAAAAGGGATCCGGGTGTCGTAAGTTCGTTGCTGAAACACCTTACTTTGATTATAAGATTCAAAAATTAGTTCAAGTGAGTTTTAAATGTCTCAAAAACAAGACATACATGAGAACACCATTAAAATAGATTTTAAAAATTTCTATATTAGCTGTTTACTTTAGCAATCGTTATTAGTTTTTGAGCATTTTAATTTTTTTATGTCGTTTTGTTTTATTATCAAATTTTGGTAACGTATTTTTCTATAAACTACATTTGTTGTTTAAACGATGATAAATAAATAAATAAATGGCCTGGAAACACCCCTCTCGGGATAGGGCCACCCTTTTGGTTCGCTAGATCTAGTTTATGGGTTGATTAGACCCGTTTTCCTTGTTGTTATATTTCTCTGCTTAGATGTTTTCAAAGTTTTCTGTTAGACGTCTTTTCCTTCCAGTTCGTAATTCCTGCCGCCTTAACTTGCTGCAGCCATCCTATTCTCGGTCTACCTCTCCTTCTACGTCCCGATTCCCATTGAAGTATTTCATATATTGGTGCTCTCGGGCCTGCTCTCCATGTGTGCCCTAGACAATTAAATCTCTTCTGTTTTATTTTTTTGACTATGTCCTACTCCACTTCTTCCAAAATTTCTTGATTAGTCCTCCTTCTGTAGACTCCTCCACATATTCTTATTGGCCCTTTCGTTCAATTCTTCTCATGTCTTCCTCTTGTTTCTTTGTCATGTTTATAACTTCGGTAGCATACATTAGTTTTGGGAGTATTATTGTCTGGTATATCCTCATCTTACTGTGTCTTCCTATTATCTTACTACTTAACAATTTCTTGCTTGCTATGGAACAACTTATTTGCTATTATTAATCTTTCCTTTACTTCCATTTCCTTGTTCTCATCCCAATACATCGTCACTCCCAAATATTTAATCTTCTCTACTCTTTCGAAGGTATATTTGTTTATTCTAATCCTTTCCATTTCCTGATCATTCTGTTTTCCATTTTTCATTATTTTGGTTTTCTCTTCATTTATCTTCAACCCCATTTTTGCTCCTTCTACGCTTATTTCTCTCACCAGTTCTTTCATTATTTTCTGGTTCTTTGTAATAATTACTACATCGTCCACATACGCTACTACCTGACTGCCTCTTGTTCGTATTGAACCTTGATTTATATTCCTTAGTACATATTGTAGTGTTAGGTTGAATAACGTTGTCGATAATGCATCTCCCTGTCTAACTCCTTTGTTAATTTCGAAATCTTGTGTTCTGCGTTTCTGTGTTTTGACATTGGCGAATGTCTCGTTCAATGTCATCATACATAGTCGTCTTATCCTGCTCGGTACTCCCAGTTCTTTTAGCACTGTATTTAATCCAGTTCTCTTAACCGAATCAAATGCTTGCTTGAAGTCAATGAATAACAATTTCAAGTTTGATGCATGTTGTTGTGCTCTTTCCAATGTTTGTTTGACCACATGTATTGCATCTACCGTAGATTTTCCTTGTGTAAATCCGCATTGGTACTGTCCTATTACATTTTTTATTACATATTTTAATTTTTCGTGTATCATCGTTGTCAAAATCTTGTAGGCGGTGTTGAGCAGGGTAATTCCTCGATAATTTTCGCATACTCGTTGGTCGCCTTTCTTGTGTATTATTACAATTTCAGCTCCTTTCCAATCATGTGGCATGCGTTCTTCTTTCCATATCTGTTGAATTAGTACGTACATGCTTTCACAAAGTTCTTCTCCGCCGTATTTGAACAATTTTATGTTTAAACGATGATAATGAACGAAAAAAAAAAAAATGTTATTTCCTCTTCCAAAATTATTACACATGAACACAGAAAATGTAGCTTGTCACTTATATTTGTTAATTTTAAAAGCAGGCTATAACTTACTAAATATACTCGTAATTTTATTTATTTTCTTCTCTTTTAGCCAAAATTATTAACGATAATTTTACTTCATTAGATTAGAGTTTTGATAATATCAGAATCTTACCTATTCAATACGACATCTCGCGACTCTTTCAGGAATTAAACCTAAGGTGCATTTTTAAATCTGTCGTAAGCGTCTGTGGAAATTAATATTACAAGTGAAGTCACCAAACCACTTTTTATCTGTCTTAAGAGCAGGCGCACATTCCAAATAAACCACTTGAATACACTCACTACCTTTTTAAATTCATATAACATAACATGACGAAAATGTAACTTTTCATTTTTTATTTTGAAACCTTGCGCACAAATTAATTTAAATAAATTTTTTTTAAGGTTATTTTAACTAAGGACAGTCAAAAATGCTTCTGCCATCTATGAAAATTGGGCACGAACTTTTACAATTATCCAATAGATATCTGTTACAAGCTTCTAAAAGGTTCAAATCTATAACCAATAGTGTCGCTAGTATTAGGCGACTATAAACTTTATGCAGTTTTCTGTCAAAATTAACGACTTCCTTCTTGCTCCTTTCTTTTTGTTTTGTCGTTTATTTCTGAGGTGGACTTGCAAGTAGGTTCTCGGCTCCATTTAAATTAAGCCGCTATTATACGTACTTAACAATCAAAAATGAAATGACAATGTTGGCTGTGTGCCCCAAGCAGCTTATAGCCGAAAGAGCAGAGCGGTTCGTTTGATCCGGACAACCTAATTATATCGAATATTTACTTACCAAACGAGCCACAATGTTTTTCAAAAAATAAGATAACTATTATTTTAGTGGGTACAAAGTTCTCTCAAAACATATGAGCCTACAAATGGTAATTAAACTACGTTCTCATTAAGCATTTATAATTAATTATTCAAAAGTCATCCACTCATCGTAATAAACTGACACGAGGCGGAAAATATACCTTATTTTTAGAATCATCAGCTGAGAGATACGTGCCAATTTTAGTTGTCTCTTTATATTGCTTTAAATACTTTAAATTTTAGTTATCTACTTATCTCCCACAAAGTTACAGTTTAATATTACTCATGTGTTTTAGATCGAGCAATAATGTGTAAATTATAGCTATAATACTATGTATATTGTACGTGTATAATTTATTTCTTCTTAAGTGTAGTCAAGGATTATGACAACATAACCTAATCCATTGATTGCACTTATATGAGAAGAGGTATTTTATATTTATTTGCCAACAAAAACAAGTATTATTGACAAAGATATTATCAAAATGTCATCTTGTTCAGTGTGAGTGAGACAACAAAGACAACTGTAATGTTCTGAGATAAAAACGTATGCTGTTGCAAAACAAAAAGTAAGTATATACAAATTTTTTGTGGTTTAAATACTAAAGTCCAATTTTTATTTATTAATATATTTATATATTTTTGCTTAACATTAATTAAACAGTGAAGAGTACTAATCTGTATATATTTCTTTAATGTTGTAATTTAATTTCGTACGTTGTCAACACTTTCTGACTCATAGTGACACTTATCAACAAAATATATATGTTACTTCCCCTAGTACAAGATCTATCCAATGTTTTTTTTTAATCCTTCAAGTAAAGGAAATTGTAAAATATTTAGTGATTTTGAGGCAACAACATTATTATCTATTATTATGCACTATCTGTATATAACTGTTAAGAATGATGAAAGTACGCCTACTAGCTTCGCTCACATAAGTGAAAGTTTACCATCTATATAAAAGAATAATTGAAATCTATTCAATAAAAATCGGCCCAATACAAGTCGAACTTGTGCAATTGGTGTCCCGTACGGCAATTACTTTAAAATAAAATAAAATCATCTCCTAGGCCAAGTTAATTAGGTATAATAAATACTTATTAGCTCAATCTAGAATCTATTAATTAAAGAGTAATACAAATATTTCTTCATGCTTCACTTTTCTACTGTCGATTTCAAAGGAAAAACACCACCCATGCCCATAGTGCAGTCAAGGATGCCCGATATTGTCTTCAGACAGCGTATCATTAAACGTATTTTAATGAAGCTAAACACCAAAAAAGCCTCTGGCGCTGACGGAATTCCTGCCATAGTTTTCAAATACTGTGCGAGGAAACTAACACTAATTTTCTGTAGAATTTTTAACCTATCCTACAGAAAGGGAATATTTCCTTGCTGCTGGAAATGTGCCACAGTTCAGCCGATACCTTAAAAAGTTAAGAAGACCTTGCCAAATAACTAATGACCTGTGGTACTGCTTTCAATAATATTGAAAGTCATGGAAAAGGCTATCAATCAGCATCTTATAAAATATTTTGAAGGATTCAACATTATTAGCGATCACCAATATGGCTTTCGTAAACATAGATCAACAGATCTTCTGACTTATGTAACACTTCTTTGGAACAACGCAATTGAACACTTTGGAGAATCTCAAGCGGTTGCTCTTGACATATCTAAGGCATTCGACCGTGTTTGGCACGATGGACTGTTGGCTAAGCTACGCTCTTATGGTATGTCTGGAAAGTTCTGTTTGTGGCTCTTATGTTTCCTCAGAGAGCGTTCTTTACGAATGGCAGTAGACGGATTTCTTTCTAACACCTTCACTATCAACGCCGGTGTGCCCCAAGGCTCCATATTATCTCCTACTCTCTTTCTCATTTACATTAACGATCTGTTGGAAAAGACCGGAAACCCAATTTACAGCTTTTCAGATGACAGTACGCTTATCTCTTCATTCAGTTTGAACGCTCGGACATCGGCTACTCAGACGAATATCCGCAGACAGTGGGAAGTCGTTCAACTTAACAAAGACCTTGAAGAAATTCTATCTTGGGGTGACAGTAAAAAAGTAGAATTTAACGCTATAAAAATCCAGGCGGAGTTTTTTTAAAAAAAGTTAACGTTGAACCCGATATAGTTATGGCGGAGCACTGCATTCCTCTAACATCATCACTCAATTTGTTGGCCGTTAGATTAGTAGCAAATATGTCCTGGCATGAACACGTCGCAGGCATAGCAAGGAGAGCTTCTCAGAACTGGGGAATATTATTTCGAACCAGAAAGCTTTACACTCCACAGCTGTTAATTCTTTACAAAGCTCAAATTCGATCAACTATGGAATACTGCTTCCATGTTTGGAGCTCCGCTCTCAAACATATATTGCATTTGTTAAATCCTATTCAGAGAAGAGGTGTTCGTCTTATTGGAAATCCGGAACTCACCGGCGGCCTCGATTCGCTGGAATATCGAAGAACGGTTGGCGACTTGAGCCTATTCTACAAGTATTTTCATCGAAAGTGATCGAAGGATGTAGCCCGCTTAATTCCTCCCAGAGCGGTGCATGTTAGAAATACACGTCATGCTAATACCTCACATCCGTATGAGGTTCAGCTTGTTACTCCTCGTACAACGCTTTTCAAGCACTATTTTAAATGGAGAACATCACCCCTTTGGAATAATTTGCCCAAGACTGTGTTTTCCACCGAACACAATTTACAGCGATTCAAGAACAACGTGAATCGCTTTTCTCCGCACACGTGTCGCTCCTGTAACGCTTTAGGGACTTCCCTGCAGCACGTGTGCAAAAAAAAAATTACTACCTAAATATTTGTTTAATTATAAAGAAATAAAATAAAATTATTTTGCCTTAGTACAGGAGCGACGCGCGACCTAGTAGCAGTAATGTACTGAAAAGTATAGTCAAAAAATCCACCATATTGCCAAGGCACATAGTTTTTTTATATACCAGAGAAATTATCAACCGTAATGCACTCGTGATAATTTTCGCTCAATCTACACTTTATGAAGACTATTTCAGAATGTTTTCAATGTTTTTTGATCAGTACTTCTTGAGATAGGGTGCGAGGATAGCGATTTTGGGGCATTTTTTTAAAAATAATACAAAGAAAAGTGAGCGCAAGTCTTACATCATATATATTTTTGAGCTCGTGTTTTCACAAGCTTTTATTTGACACCCCGCTCGATGACCTCATAAAATTTATTTTTTTTTTACCTCCGATTTCACCCCTCAAAACTAACTCCTTAAGTCAAAATTTAACTTTCAAAACTACTGATTGAGCCATCAATTCCTTTATTTGTGCCAAATTTTAACTTTACCTGTGAAATAGTTTCGAACAAAATCAGGTGTGACAGAAAGACGGACGGACGTCGAGGCGATCCCATAAGTGTTCCGTACGGAACACTAAAAATAACGATCTCTTGTTGTGACATATCCCATGTATTAGTTTCAGAACTTATAAACCGTTTTGGAGATGCCACGTCAACATTATCCTGGTTTCCTTCTTCTTATTCTTTACTTTAGGGCTTTGCCCTGTTATTTCTGCTTCTGTCCTTCAACTGAGGCGGATGTTCAGCTTTCTTGCCACCTCTTCGGTGGTTGGCCTGGAGGTCTACTACTGTGGGTTAACAAACTTTACGATTCTATTCTGATCCATCCTGTCTACGTGGTCTCTCCATTATCATCTTCTGGATCTGAACCATCTGACTATGTCTTCTACTTACAGTTCTTCTTTTATGGTACTGCTTCTTATTTGAACTCTCAGTGTTACCCCGTTTATTGTTCTTAAAATCTTCATTTCAGTATTTCTCATTATTTGTTTCTTTTTGGACGTTTCTGCTCTGGTTTTAGCTGCATATTGGTCTCACATAAGTCTTGTAGATCCCTACCTTACTTTTAGTTGATATGTGTCTATTTTTCCAGATGAGGGCTTCTCGAGATTCTCGCTGCTTTTATTGGGTTCGCTCTCGCTTCTTCAATTAGATTTCTATTCCTTGGAATTTGTGATCCAAGGTAGTCCAGTTTCATCCCTTGCTCTGTCATCTTGCCGTCCACGGTTTTGGGGTTGATTTTGATGTGTGTTTTGTTGTTATTACTAAGGTCTTTTATTATTCTGATATACTTGTTATCGACGTTATGATGTAGAATGGTTACGATATCAGATAGTCGTATTTTATCGAACGCTTGGGTCCACCATACAAATAAAGATGGATGTGTTAAATTTGATCCCTTTCTCTACTAGTTGTCGTATAATTGTGGAACTATCCTGATGGAAGCCCTGCTGTTCCTCACACATTCCTACCTTTAGCTCAATTTTTTGTGCTAGCAGTTTCATGAATACCCTAAGAACGGACCTCAGTAAGGTTATTCCTCTATAATTTTTTGGTTCTTTATTATCGCCTTTTTTAAATATTGGGCTAGTTATGCTTGTTCTTCTATCTTCTCGAATCGTCTTTGCTTGGAGGATTTTGTTAAAAAATTTCGTTATTTCTTTGACCAAAACCTCTCCCTCTTATTTCAGCATGTCATTGCTAACATCATCTACGCCTGGCGATTTTTTGGTTTTCAGCTTTTCCAGGGTTTAAACATTTCCCTTGCTTCCCTCATATAAGTAAAAGTTTACTATTTTTATAAAATAAATAAATATAAAAGATTATTTGAAATCTATTAAAAAAAAATAACGAACTGTTACCCGTTGAATTGTTTTAAAGAATTTGTTTCTTCATTTTTCGTTTTATTAATATAGGCTCAATTTTTTACAAAAAAATGTTTATTTGCAATTCTTCAACGAATGTCGGTTTGTTGCTGCAAATAACTGACTTTATATACACCCACAAAAATTATTCTAATAGTACAATATCATAATTCTTGAAATAATCGAATTATTCTATTTCGTTTTTAATTCTATTCGTTTTTTAATTTAATTAAGCTTAGTCTGGGGCAAGTTGGGACAGTCCGCATTATACTTTGACTTTTTGGGAGCAATAGACTAAATGAGGGAATCACTTTTGGATTGTAACTTCTAATATTACAATTTTATGTTATAACAAATTAAATAAAGTTTACCTTTAGTAGTTTAAAAAAATCAACTGACGCCAAAGACATAAAATTCATCTAAAGTTTAATGTTTTAAAATAAAAATAACCTACACTAACTATTTAAAGATTAAATTTTTTACAGCCACCACTACAAATTGGTCGCTCCAATAAATAACACGTTTTTCTGCCGCTTCTCCCTATTTTCCTTGCAATTTATTTACTTGATGTGATATCCCATATGTTGCCGATAGTTTTTCATTAAGTAAACTACGTCGAACATTTACAAAAAAATATTTAGTACAAGTTTATTAACTATTTATGAGACATATTTACAACAATAGGCAAACGGATTTTAGCACAATGGTTTTTGTTTTTTTTAACTCCATCCAAACATCATATTACTAAAAAAAATATTTGGCAATATTGTTGTAAACTACATATTAGTCTCCTAAATAGACTGGTAAATGGGACCTAAATTTTAAGAATGTCAAAGTTGAGAAAGAAAAAGCAGTAATCGACACTGATGTAGCCAAGCTTCAGGAGAGCGGATATATGGATACAAATAGCATTTGCACACTAAAGACGGAACTATTTATAGAAGGGGGCGCTAATCGACTAAAATTAGATGACCGGGGCTGGAGATTCTCCCCACTCTCCGGTCTCCCTTAGCCTACGTCACAAGTGACTTTTTATATTAATAAATTTACTTCGAGACTGTTATTAAGGAAGATAGTGGGTGGTACAATTTAGCTATTTAGTTTAATAATAATGACGCATTTTTCTCTCTCTTTTACACTTTAACATATTGAAAACACTAAATATTATTATTTACAAAACGCATTGGCCAGTATTACATCTTAAATTGGATTCTAACTCTTCTCACGGTCAACTCTATGATTTACTGATTTAGCTTATTTTATAAAGAGTAAAAAAATGTACGGTCTCAGTTCCTGATCTCTAAATTGACATTTCTTGAATCTAATTTAAGCAATCGATTTGAATACTGCACATTATTTGCCACCCAAAGTCTGCTATTAGGTTTTATTTTCTTATAATAAGTAGAATTATTAATCGTGTGTTTGCTCATTAACCTATCTCACATTTAAAAAAATAAAATTAATTAATTTTTCATACAATACACAATGAAATTATACTTAATGATTAAATTATGTAGCATCATTAGACATCAGCAAAAATTATAATTTTCGTACATACATACATTAATTGTCCATTAAAAATCAAAAATTATTTATTATTTTATATATTCCTATATATAGTCAGTCAATAAGTTTTGGAATTATTATTTATTTTCACATTATTTACAGCCCAGAAAATCAGAAAAATATTGATGATTTTCCAGGATTTTTCTCATCTATGTAACCTCTTTTATTTTTAATTACCGCTTTACGCATTCTGCCCAGTAGTGTCTTCAGAGTTTCTTCGGTTATTTCAACCCATTCTGCATGTTAAAGTTCCCACGAGTGATTTTCTGATGTTGGATTCAGTTTTCAAACACACCTGTCTAAATGGTCCCACAGCAATTCGACATGGTTCAAGTCGGGGTGATTGTGAAGGCCAAGTCGTCACTTCCAGGACGTCATCGGATTTCCATTGGTCCAAAAGTTCTCTAATTTGTTTAGCAAAATGTTTAGGGTCGTTGTCATGCTAAAAAATAAATTTCCCCTGAAAAATATCTCTTCCAGAAGGAAGCATTTGAGTTAGCAAAATTTCTTGATATTGTTCTTCTTGCATGATTCTTTCTA
Source organism: Pachyrhynchus sulphureomaculatus (assembly GCA_019049505.1). NCBI lineage: Eukaryota > Metazoa > Arthropoda > Insecta > Coleoptera > Curculionidae > Pachyrhynchus > Pachyrhynchus sulphureomaculatus. Next base: position 206,058,797 of record CM032454.1, on the reverse strand, counting down.
TTCTAAAGATTTTTCCAACTTTACTGTTGCCAAAGCAACCCCAAATCATTACTGAACGTCCACCATATTTTACTGTAGGAAACTGACAGGTTTCCAACATCCTCTCTCCAGCTGACCGCCGCACGTAAACTCGTCGATTTGAACCGAAAATTTCGAATTTAGATTCGTCGCTCCAAAGGACGGAATTCCGTTGTTCTGATGTCCAATTTTCATGTTCTCGGGCCCATTCTAATCGTTTACGTTTATTCACTTGCCTAAGAAGTGGTTTCCTCACTGCAACTCTCCCGTCCAGTCCACTAATCTATTCTTCACGGTTGTCACGCTGATGGGGATGGGCCGCTCCAGGTTTACTTGAGTCGTGATTTCTGATGCGGTTAGGCGGCGATCCCGTCTGCTGGACATTGTTATAGCTCTGTCTTCAGCGGGAGTCGTTTTTCAAGACCTTTCTGAACGTTTTTGGTTGCGAATTCCATGATCCGCAGAAAATCTTTTTACGATGTAGTCCACCGTTGTTCTCCTTGCCATCCGCATATCACTCGCGATTTGTCGTGTGTGACCATTTTGATCTCTCGCAGTTATCAAAGCCCGATTTTCAACGGAAACTTTTGGCATTTTCACAAAACAATTGAGCCTGTATCAATGACAAAGTACTGTTTGCGAAAGGTTAATTTCCAAAAGGGCAATGGTATTTATAGCATAGTTTTGTATCATAAAATGTCAGTAGGAATTTCCATAATACCTAGAAACTTGAAATGAATGCTTACTTCAACTGAAATTCTCAGGAATCGCCTCAAAACGATTGTCATGCAAAACTTGGAAATTTGTTCTAATTGGTTTATAATTTGTGATTTCACCAAAAAGGCTTATTTAAACAATTTTATGATGGACCCTTGTTAAGGACAATTAAATTTACCTAATATAATAAAAGAGTTTAAGTATTAAATTTTAAATTTTGGCAGTTACACTGAAATTTCTAGAAGGGCAAATACTTTCTGACGGTAGTGAACCTTTATATATATATATATATATATATATTTATATATATATATATATATATATATATATATATACACATATATATATATATATAATAGGTTGTCGAAAAAATTTCGTTCCTTTTTATCAGTACATGATTTACGGTCGCCTATCTCTGATAATACCAGTCGGATCTGGTCGTACTGACGCGCATTTAAAAGGGGACGTTCTAGAGAACAAATGAAATAAAGCATTTATTGATTTGGTTATAACATCTTGAAAATGAGTGAAATTTCTGACAAAATTCATCATATTTTACACTTTTACTGCACGATTCGTAGAGTAATTTTATTATTTATGATGAAGATACTTTATCAAGTATTTAAAATAGCCAAAAAAAGCCTTGGTTCTGGTTCATTTTGTTGTTAACGCTACATCTTGTTCTGGTCTGAAGTTTGACATTCAAAGAGGCCAGCATATATATATATATATATATATATATATATATATATATATATATATATATATATATATATATATATATATATATGTATATGTATATGTATATAGGCATATGGTATATAGGGGCATCGATAATACAATCTCTTTAAACTCTATTTAACAGGTACCTCATAGAAAGTAAAATACCAGCACCTTGGGTAAATGCCTTGATTGTGCTTATTTTTAAAAAAGGGAATAAATTTAAATTGTAGTATTACAGACCCATCAGCTTGTTATGTCTACATCCAGCTGATGAAATCCAATAGATCAAAACGCGGCCTCATTTGGTCTTGTCGTCCAGAGAGGTCCATTTTTTTTTTCTAAAAGTAATCTTTAATTACGACATTATTTTAATTTACGACGATAATGATCTGAGAGAAAAACAAAAAAAGCATACCATCCAAATCAGCCCCTCCCTCCATAAGCACTCGGGACCAATAATACAATGTAGAAATTAAAGAATTACTACACTGTACATATATGATACATGATAATTTTAATTACACGGGGCCAATGATCTGCATGTAAATGAAATACACTGTTCGTAAAAAATTAGGAGTACTGATTTTCCTTATTACATGGCAGTACAAATTAGAATTTATCTGCTTATTCTCCTTCATAGTCTGGCTATAAAAAAATCAATAGATCCCAATTTACCACTCACATCCAATTCACTTCCAATAAAATATGTTTCAGTTCAATTTGTCTATTCTCGAAAATCATTTCATATCCAGTCTCAACGTTCTCTCGGATAAGCACAGAAATGAGACTTCTAACACGATAGTACAGGAAATGAAGCATTTTGGCTTGCAATTTTTTCGTCCAGCATGGATTTACTTGAAATTTTCACAGAAGGTAGGGAATATGTTAGCTTCTATATCATGCCGCTGTACGTTAAAACCTTGGGGGTGGTTGCCACCCCATCTCGGGGGTGGAAATTTTTTATTACATTTTAACTATAAGAATCGATGGAAAACGTAATTCTAAGAAAAAAAGTTCTTTACGTTTTCTTCGTAAAACTAATATTTTTCGAGTTATTCGCGGTTGAAAGTAACAGTTTTTCGACGAAAAAATCGACTTTTTTAAAGGGTTTTTTTGCGAATAACTCGAAAAATATGCATTTTATCAAAAAAACTGTGTGTAACTTTTAAAAAAACAAACAAAATTCTTTTTTTATAATTTTTCTACGACCAATACGAACCGAGATACGGCATGTTAATGATTAGCTTTTTTTCGTCAAATGCATAATTTAAAAGATTCAAAGCCAAATAATGGGAAAACTTTGCATTTTTCGAGGAAAACTTATAGAATTTTTTTTAAAGTATATAATTAGACCTTTTAAAAAAAAAAGTCTTTAACATGAAAATTGAACGACTTATGATCAAAATAAGGTCGGTACCTACTTTTTTCTACGAAAAAATCTGTGAAAACAACCCCCTAACTACCTCCCTAATTAAAATTGATCTTCACCCTTCTGTGATTCTCTTTATATATGTATTATCAATACACCCAAGAAGTTTGACCAATTTAAAATGCCTAATTTTAGAAAAATTGGAGTTTAAAGAGAGAAAACGATTTTTTGCAATTTCGTATTTTTTTCACCCTTTTCTTCAAATATCTCCGAAAATACTGGAGATACGAAAAAAAATGATGGAGTACCAAATTGTAGCTTTTTTAATGACTAAAATTTCCCTGTGCGTAGATTTTCTGTACAATGAATATTTGGCGAGATATAGCCGTTTAAAACCACTATTTACGAGCGAACACCACCTTATTCGAGCCCTTTAAACTCACCCCATTTAAAAACTAAGGGATCTTAAGGAATTTAATTCACATAGTCTTTTAGCTCTTGAAAAGCCTTACAATTTTTTTTTTCGAAAAATTCGAATAGCCCGCTTCGGAACGTAATAATCTACATAACCGGTATATTTGGCAGTAGTACGTTATATGTTCCACTTTTTCCATTCAAATCGAAAGACAGAGAAGAAGAAACATCTGCTCATGTGTCTGCGTGTGTGGGTGTATATTTCGTTGATTCCTCACCAGTGTATTTTAAAGTTCGAAAGAAATAGCACGTGCTCTGACAATTTTTTTAGAATTATTCAATTGTGTTTGTTATAGTTATGAAAATAAATCGGTTAGTGCATAAAAAATTCATTTTTATATTTTTTATTTCAAGTGCCAGAGTTTTTTTATTCTTTTGTATATACTTTTATAATTGAAGGATTTATTCGTACATATTATTGTGGAGTTTCCAACACATAAAGGACATCGACCACGATGAAGATCGAATCAATGAGACAGACTTTTAAAAAACGTATATGTATTTGTATCTGTATTTGTAAATTTAGTCGTCTATGTATGTAATTGTATGTGAATATGCGGTGTATTTTTGTGTTAATAAATTTTTTTTATGTAATTCTACTTTTTTTTCTATTTAGATCTATTAAATTACTTTATAAAAATTGCAGTGTTATTAAGGGTGGTTTTTAAGGGTTGAAATATTATGATATTATATCCTAAAGCATAAAACAATCATTATTTAACCAATCCAAACCAAATTTTACCCATATTAAGGTTTACAATGTTATTTTATAATTTTTGACAATAAGGGGTAGTTTTCACCCCTAAAAATAATCAACGCCCATGAGCATGATATAGAATATGAAGTAGAGGGTGAGATGAGCCTAATTCCAAATTTTTATGCAAATCGATGCAAGACGAAATCATTTTTTTAGGATAAATAATTTTTTTATATTAAGCTCTAACAAGGCTTGATTTTTAAGGGTTGAAACATTATGAAATTGTATCCTAAAGCATAAAACAATCCTTATTTAGCTAATCCAAACCAAATTTTACCCATATTAAGGTTTAAAATGTTATTTTATAATTTTTTACAATTAGGGGTAGTTTTCACCCTTAAAAAACAAAAAGCGTACAACGGCACGATATAGAAAATGAACTAGAGGGTGAAATGAGCCTAATCCCAAAGTTTTGTACAAATCGATGCTGGACGAAAAAATTGCGAGGTTTTGCCATTTTTTGAGCTTCATTTCCTGTACTACGACGTTTATCACTGACATCGGTTTTCGTCTTTGGAAATCCACAATGCAATTTTGTTAGTGTCGTAGAAAGGACATTGCTCCTTTAAAATATATTAAGTATGTCTCGAAAATTACTTTGGCAGACAGTCCTTTCAAAGAAGAGGTGCTTTATCAACAATCGATACTGGATTTAACAAAATTAAATACTTATATGGTTCACAACTTTCAGTTTATTATTTTTTCCGTGACAATTGTTTCAACATGACAGTGTCTTCATCAGATGGAAGATATTCTAGACAGTATAGAATATCTTCCTTCACTGTCGTGTTGAAACAATTATAACGGAAAAAATAATAAAGTGGCAATTGTGAAACATTTTAATGTTTAATTTTGTTGTGGAAAAGGGCCCCTAAGGCCGGTTTTCGGCTCCCTTTGATTTTTGACGAAAATAAGTGCAAGTAATTTTTTTTTTACTTCATCATTTCCAGATGAAACGAAAAGTTTTAGCCTCCTCTACCCTTTTCCTTCATCTTATTTCGCGCCCTCTGTTATAATTCGATTAAGTAGTAATTATTAAGCATAAATGTAGGAAAATGTGATTTAATGGACGTATAAATCTCACAGATGCGGAGACTAAGAAAAAAATAAATCATCCCCTCTCCCTTCCGTATACCGCCTCTCTCCACCTTAAATAACGTAAACATGGTATTTAAAGGAATATACCCAAAAAGTTAATATCGTCTCTATGGTTGATGAAGTCTTCCTGGATACTGTACCATATATAATGATATAATTACCATCTTCCTTTTCTTTATACTCCCACCCTCTGCCTTAAAATAAGGTATACGAAGGTGTTAATAGAACCAAATTATTCAGATCGTGTTTAGAGTTTTCAGGTTGATGAAGTATTCCAGGATACTGCTTCATATATATTGATAGAATCACCCCCCTTCCGTATGAAACCCTCCTCAGCCTTAAAGAAAAAGACCATCTGCTGTACAGGGTGGTCCAAATTGGACACTTTTAAAGGTAAACCCCTTTATCTAAAGGAGATAGTCGAAAACTGATGTCCGTGTCTGAAGCTCAATTTTTATGATAAACGTAATGGTGAAAACCGCATATCGATATCTAATACCGTTTTAGATATACAGGGTGTTTTTCAAAAATGTGCATTTTGGAAAAATGTTTGAAATTCTTTTCCTACTGAAAATTTTTGATTTCTGTAAAAACATTCTCAAAACACTTTTTCACGTGGATTTCAACAGTGTAAGTTACTTTTTTTTACAACTAATATTTTGATAGTTATTAACGCAAAAATATATTTTTTAAATGGGATAGTGTGTGTCATACAAATCGAAGAAAATTCGGAAGCGGCAAGTAATTTGTATCACGAACGGGATCCAGAGTGGCGTCAATCCTTCAAGGATATATTCCCTCGATTGCGACATAACCTAGTTAATAGTGGCCAGTTTGAAAAGAAACGACCTAAAAATTATACATCAAACAGGAATAAGGACTTAGAAGAAATAGTTTTAGGAACTATCGAAAATAATCGCAACACTTCAATCCGACAGTTAAAAGAATCCACTGAACTACCAAGAACTAACGTAAGTCGTACTTTGAAGAAGCGCAAATTCACACAAATAAATACTTGTGAAATATGTACAGATAGTCTTCTCTTAGCTTTAAAGCTGAGTTCTGTTAACGCCTTCGTATACGTTATTTTAAGGCAGATGGTGGGCATATAAAGAAAGGAGAGAGGATAATTATATCATTATATATGTTAAAAGTATTCCCTACATTTTTGCTTAATAATTACTACTTAATCGAATTATATCAGAGGGCGGAGAATAAAGTGATGGAAAAGGGGGAAGGGGTAGAAACTTTTTGTTTCATCTAGAAATGACCTATTTTTGCTCGTTAAGTCAAAAAAGTTACTTTTACTTATTTCCGTCAAAAATTGAAGGAGGTCGAAGACCGGCCTTAGGGACCCTCCTCCTTTACAATGAATTTCCATCAAGTAACTAACTCAGTAAATGATAATGGATTTCACTAAATTTACATTTTTTGTCGGTCATATCTTCTTCAAAAATTCACTGTAAATAGCACAATAAAATCTAGATCGCCAAACTTTGTGTACGTATTTACTAAATTTTCTTTAACAATGGAAAGTTATATAGGGGAACTAATTATCAATACTCATAATATAACGAAGAAATAAATTGTAGCTGAACTTTTATACTCTTCAAAACATGCTACGAGGGTTGTACGGTAAGTACCTGTCCTTGACAAGAAAAAAAACATTTTTATGTGTTAAATTTATTTTATTTTTCAACATAATCTCCCTTCAGTTCGATACATTAGTTCAACGATTATCTGTCTTTTGTATCCCATCTAAAAATACGATTTCTCCAACCCTTTAAAATATGCGTTTGTTTCAACAATCACCTCATTGTTTGAGCCAAATTTTTTTCGCCGACCCATTTTCTCATATTCGGAAATAGGAAATAATCGCTGGGGGTAAATCTGGCGAATATCGTCGGACTCACGGAATTTTACCAATGGCGATGCACAGTGGGGGAAAAACGAAAAATCGTGTTTCAAAATTGTCTAGAGCCTTCAATTTTGGTTCGATTTGGACGATTTTTTTTTTTTGAATTGAAGCTTATTAAATTCCGAACAAAGTTGTCGGAGCCGATTTTGCAATTAAACTTTTGTTTCAAAATGGCGGACGTCTTCAAAATGGCGGTTTCTGATTATATAGCGACTGAGACACAGAAAACGCTTACAGTTTCAAACCAAGTTGTGCTAAAATGCGTGTATGTATGTTTTTTTATGTCGTAGATAATATATCTAATATCACAGTTACAAGATTAATAATAATGAACCCAAAATGGCTGCCATGAACAATAAAAGTATTATAAATATGAATAAACGTACCATTATTATTTTATATTCATAACATTTGCATAAATAATTTCTTTAAGGTGGTTAATTATAAATATGTTTCAACAATTGACTTAAAATGACAAATCAAGTATGGCGGATGCCAAAATTGAATCCAGCAAGAAAGTTTCTCTGTGGCATTTAGAATGTGGCCGTCAGATCATTCAAGTTATTCAAGTTTAGTTGCGGGATTTAAATTTTCATGCAGTTATTGCTAGAATATTGCTGCTGTAAATTTTAAGTATCGTAGACAATTTTCTAGCAGATACAAAAAACAGCGATACACGCAGAAAAGGACAGCTCACACAGCTAGAAAATGGCTACAACAGCTAAAACGTTTTGTTAAAATAGGGACAGTTAAATATTTTGCTGCATTAGCCACTGTTCAGCAACAGCAGCCACTTTTTTGCTACAACAGCAAACAATGTGGCTAGTGCAGCAAAATATTTAGCTGTCCCTATTTTAAAAAAACGTTTTAGCTGTTGTAGCCATTTTCTAGCTGTGTGAGCTGTCCTTTTCTGCGTGTATCGCTGTTTTTTGTATCTGCTAGAAAATTGTCTACGATACTTAAAATTTACAGCAGCAATATTCTAGCAATAACTGCATGAAAATTTAAATCCCGCAACTAAAGTTGAATAACTTGAATGATCTGACTGCCACAGTCTAAATGCCACAGAGAAATTTTCTTGCTCGATTCAATTTTGGCATCCGCCATATTTGATTTGTCATTTTAAGTCAATTGTTGAAATATATTTATAATTAACAACCTTAAAGAAATTATTTATGCAAATGTTATGGATATAAAATAATAATGTTACGTTTATTCATATTTATAATACTTTTATTGTTCATGGCAGCCATTTTGGGTTCATTATTATTAATCTTGTAACTGTGATATTAGATATATTATCTGCGACATAAAAAAACATACATACACGCATTTTAGCACAACTTGGTTTGAAACTGTAAGCGTTTTCTGTGTCTCAGTCGCTATATAATCAGAAACCAACGTCCGCCATTTTGAAACAAAAGTTTAATTGAAAAATCGGCTCCGACAACTTTGTTCGGAATTTAATAAGCTTCAATTAAAAAAAAATCGTCCAAATCGAACCAAAATTGAAGGCTCTAGACAATTTTGAAACACGATTTTTCGTTTTTCCCCACTGTGCGATGGCACAAGTGTGCCGCATACATTGTCTTCATGAAAGAGATTTTTTTTCTTCGCTAAATGCGGACATTTTTCTTTCACAGCATGGTTGAAACAATCCAATGAGTTGACATAGTACTCTCCATTATTATGTTGCGTGCATCCCAAAACACTGCAACGATGACTTCGTTGGCCAATAAAGTCGCCTTGGCCTTCTTTGACGCTGGTTTGCCACGGAAAACTCACTGTTTGGACTGTTCTTTGGTCTCTGGTGTGCTGTGATGAATCCATGTTTTACCAACAGTTATGAAAAGGCACCAAAAATCATTCTGATTGCGCTTTAGGATCACCAAATATTTTTTTGGACTTCGCACACGTGCGTGTTTAATGTCAATTGTGAACAATCGCGGCACCCATCTTGCCGAAAGCTTTCTCATATCCAAATGAGTTGCTAAAATGTTCTGCACCAGTTCAGTTGAGATGCCCACAGTCTCAGCAATCTCACGAACTTTCACGATCATTTATTACTATGTCGTGGATTTTTTTAATCATTTCTGATGTGGTGACCTCATTTGGACGACCTGGATGTTCTTCATCAAAAATGTTTGTACGGCCTCGTTTGAATTCAGTTGTCCAATATTTTATGGTCCATAACGAAGGTGCAGAGTTCCCATAAACTTCGCTTTTATCTCATCATTCGTTTTTTTACAAAAACAAATATTTTATCACTGCTCAAGATTCAATTTTTTCCATTGTTATAAAATTACACTATTTAAATGGTTGCCACTCACAAACTAAATCAGGCAGCGACTTGAAAATTTGACAAGATTCTTGTGAAAGGTTATGTTTACGAAAAATACAATTTCTTAAATATTAAAAGCGCCATCTCTGGCCGAGGCCAGGTACTTAGCATACAACCCTCGTGTCAATTTGAGATAACCCAAAGCTCCTGTTCTGCCTTTATAAACGAAAAATTAGGAAATATATAAAAATTACCTTAACGACGTTAACAAACATGAACTACGATCTGCACTACACGTGCAAGTCGAATGTTATAATGGGTGAAGTACTTGACCTGTACTTCTCATACAGTATACTAATCGCTGGCTACATCCATAATTTTTCAATTAATTATGTTATAATTGCAAGAAATACTAGATACACAGTCTGTCAACTAAGAACTTGTCCGCGATAATTCATTTTTGGTACATGCAATTCTAGTGATTTAACAAAAAATCGGTAAAGGGAACCTTCGTCTACGACGCATTTTACTAAAAGTATCAGTCGATTCCGAACTTTCGTCTAAATCAAGTAAAATCCAAAATGAGTCACTTGTTTGTCTAAGCCAGTGTTTCTCAACTAGTGGGGCGTGCCCCACTAGGGGGTCGTGATTACACTATTGGGAGGCGCGAGCGTATCGAAAGGAAATTATTATTAAAAACATTCATTAAGAACATTTAATATAATTTATTGAAAGGAAAGCAAAACAAAATACATTCTGACATAATAAAAAAAAAATACACATTTACACACCTATAAATAGGATTATATTAGTACTGCACAATGTATTTACCTAATAATAAACATATTAATACTAAATTAAAAACAAGTTTAATAATTATTAGTAACTCCCTTGGGCCTGTTTTGCAGAGCAAAGATTTTCAAAGGATGGTTTAATATTAAACATAGACACTCTGAGTTCTTCTTCTATATTTAGTTGAGATCTATATTTTGTTTTTAAAGCAGCCACCGCAGAAAATCCAGTTTCGCAAAGGTAGGATGTTGAAAATGGTAATGTATACGAAATGCTCTTGTTTTCAGTGCAGAAAACTCATCATTCACCCCTGCCCAAAATTCAAAGAGTGATTTATTATTAAATTGTCTTTTGATTTCACCACTTGCCGTGAAGTCTATGAAGATTTCTTCTTCGGAAGTTGAGAGCCTTTCGGGAGAATTTTGAAATGGATCCCCAACCCACTCGTGTCGTCGTCAGTAAGAAAATACTTTTTAAAATTCTTTGTCAACATGGCTAGATGATTTTCAATGGTTATTAAAACAACTTTCACATGTTGTTCTTCAGCCTTGTATGTTTTAACACATTTACCCACATTTGCAAACATTTCTAGGTTTTTTTGTTTTGCATTTCTGCTCCTCAATTCCAATTTTCTACAAAAAGCATTAATTTTGTCACTTATATCGAATATATGTGTATTTGTTCCTTGGAGTTGAAAATTTAAGGTATTTAGTTTCTCGAATATATCGACCAAGTAGCTCAATTTCATCACAAATAAACTCTCGAAATTTCTCGACTTCCGGTCGGTTTCCCTCTTCTAGAAAAATGGCGATTTCATTTCTTAATTCATAAACATGTTGCAAACATTTCCCACGTGATAACCGTCTTGCCTCGCAATAAAATAGTAACGATGAAAGTTCGGCACCCATGTCTTTACAAAGTGCAGAAAAAATTTTAGATTTTAGGGGTCTCATTTTAATAGAATTTGCTACGGTTACAACTGTAGTGAGCACAATATTCAGAGTACAACTCATTTCTTTGGAAACCGTTTTCAAATGTCGTTTAAGTTTATTCGGTTTCATGCGATGTGCTGCCAAAATTTTTGAGCAAATAACACAGGAGCCTTTCTTCTTCATTTACTTCAGTACTGGTAAACCCTAAATTTAAGTATTCTTGAAAATATTTTCTTGGTTTTATTTTCGGAACTACGCTCGTCTGTGCACTTGATGCTTCACCATCGTCTAATGCTCGCTTACGCCCATTTAAAAATTTATCAAGATTCTGTATAAATTTACTGCCGTAGATACTTAATACCTTGAATTTCAATTAACACGTAAATTACAACATACATATTCACGATAAATCCGATAGTAGTAGAAGGATCAACTCGACTGAGACGGGCTGTAATTGAACGAGATACAGCATTTATATACTTTTAGGCAGACTTTCCGAATGTTCGAGAGAACTCGGAACTTCTCGCGAAGCCGCTACCGATATGGTGGACGTGACAGAGAGCAATAGAGAGGCATCAATTCTAGTTTTGTCAACGCAGCAGATATGTGTTGCCAAATATGAATAAATTTACTTATTCTTGGTAGTTTGTAAGGTTTGTAATTAAGGTCATAGTGTAGCTTTAGCATCAAAATACTGAAAATACATTATTATTGCATGCATTGTTATTGTATGAGAGGGGAGGGAGGCGCGATGAAAATTATGTTTGAAAATTGGGTCGCGAATACTGAAAGGTTGAGATACGCTGGTCTAATCTAAAAGGGTCTAAAATGACACATTCCGCAGCCGCTAAATATATTAAAAAGTCGGTATCGTTTGTGAAGATGTGAGTAAATCATTTTAACGAGAGGAAAAAATGTCGACGAAAGTCACTCTGAAAATCGAAAAATAATCGTGTCTCTCTTTTCATGGGACCCGAAATTGAAGCTGCGTTAAGGAGCGGCAAAATTAAGAAAATCGGTTTTGAATATGTGCTATGACACCATTCGACAGCATCCGCGTGCTCATAATGTCAAATTCGGAAGTACGTTAAAGAAACCTTTGCTGGGCGAAAATCTCGTCACGAAACGGCTCGCTTGAGCTAACGATAAGATACTAGAGTGGCTCTTACAATCGCCGGACGCCAACCGTATCGTAAACGTTTGGTCCCTTGTAAAGAGAAAGCTCAGAGGAAAGATTCCGAGGACTTTGACTCAGTTGTCTCGCGAGATTCGAAAAATTTGCAGAGTATGCAGAAAATCTCGCAGCATGTCTCGAAGATGCCAGGCGATTATTGATGCAGAAGGCGATTATTGATTCAGGAGGCGATTAGACAATTTACTAAGGTAATTGCGCCGTTATTAGCACACCAAAGAATACATTGATAGCAAAAAATGTTTTCGAAACACATTTTTTCAAGAATACTAGCGGTCACGTTCTTATTTGACAGACTGTATATAGAAAATCGTACAATTATATAAAAGGCAGAAGGTCTCTGACTTCTGTGCCAAACCAGTATACCGAGCGTATGTGGCGAACTGCAATTCTTTCTTTTTAGTTAACTAATAATGCAGTATGTTTTTTTCAGTACGAGATCCTTAAAAGGAACATTATCTTATCCCTAATTTTTTAAGCCCAGCATATTTTTGCATTTAAAATAAAGAGAAAGTTGAGATGTAAGCAAACACATTAAAATAACATGGTCTGGTTCGAAAAGTGATAAATGTGATAAAGTTTCGATTATTACTGATAATTGTTATCGGATATACTGTACTTACTTTGTTTGGATAGAGGTTAATCATTCTGCAACTAACTGAATAAAAGTATTTCTATGTAGAAAAGCTTTGTGTGTATATGGATAGGGTTCTGCCGACACTTTTGTTTCTATTTATAAGAACAATATATCATTTTACTCGACAAGCAAGCCAGTGATAACAGAAAGTGGAAAATTATTATGTTTTTAATGTAATAATTTGTTACATGATAGAAAATTGGTAAGTTTTTCTTTCTTTTTTTTTAATAAGAATATTAATATCTATTTTATAAACATATCCTATACAAAGCATGTAATTTTTACAATTATGTATATGTTTTCATTACGATTCGACATTAATTCTTCTAATCTAATTCAGTCAAGAAAAAAATTATGAGGATACTACCAGTTAAATATGCTACCATTCTGTTCTTTCTTCTACTCCGTTCTATCCATTCAACAAGTATTTTCATGGAAAGTGTTCGATGGATGTAGCCCGTTTAATTCCTCCTCCTCGGTGCATGTACATGCACATCCGTATTTTGCTCGCAGTCCTTTATATGGAGAACATCATCCCTTTGGAATGATTTGCTCAGAACTGTGTATAGTATAACTTACAGTGATTCAATTCCAACGTGAATCGCTTTTTCCGAACACACGCCGCTCTTGTAGCGCTGTAGATATTTTCCTATACCACGCGTGCTACGCCTATCAAAACAATAACCGGCCAAGTGCAAGTCGGACTTGCTCAATTAGTGTTCCGTATAGTGACAGCTTTTAAAATAAAAATTTTTATATCTGAGGTATAAAACGATCAGTGATTTCCCAAAACACGCCTCAAATGAGGTGTCAACAAAGTTTGTTTCCGATGTTTTTATATTCCAGATAAATTATCAAGGGTAATGCCACTCGTGATGATTTTCATTCAATCTACACGCTATAGAGAATATTCCGGAATTTTTTCGAAATTTTCTGAAATCTTAGAGATAGGGTGGGGGGGGGGGGGACAGTGATTTTTGGCACTTTTTTTCAAATAATATAAAGAAAGGTTTGTTTGTTCTTTTCACAAGCTTTTATTTAACACTCCACTAGACGACCTAGAAAAAAATATTTTTTCACTACCGATTTCACCCCCCAAACTAACCCCTTAAGTCAAAATTTAACTTTCAAAATTATACGGCGCTGATCAATTTCTATATTTGTGACAATGTCAAATAGTTTTGGAGAAAATCAGGTGTGACAGACGGACAGATACCGACGTGTTCTTATAAGTATTCCGTACAGGACCCTAACAAGACCCGAACGAATCAAATTAAGTACGATTTTATAATGAAGGTAGATATAGAACAGATAGACAGACAGACGGACACCGAAGTGGTCCCGTAAATACGGAACGCTGGTGGTGATAGGTCTCGGACGATCATAAAAGTATCTGATATGTTTTGTAAAATCAAACTTTCTGTTATAAACATTATAAAAATTCGTGAATTTTTCGCCGATGTAGGTTCTTTTCTGTTACAAAAAAAACTCAAAATTATGCTTTAATTTAAAGATAACCGACCAAGTGCAAGTCGGACCCGCGCAATTAGTGTTTCGTACGTTGATTGCTTGATTTCACAAAACACACCCAAAATGAATTTTCAACAAAGTTTGTTTCCGATCTTTGTTGAAAACTGATGAGCTTGAAATTTTTTGGGTTAAAGGGTAAGTTTTGGGGGGTGAAATCGGAAGTGAAAAAAAATTTTTTTACTGGGTCATCGAGTGTGAATGAAAGCTTGTGAAAACACGAGTAAAAGTTATATATATAAAGTAATACTTGCGCACACTTTTCTTTGTATTATTTTTAAAAAATCGCGAAAAAACCGCTGTCCCCCCCCTCATCTCGAAAAGTACTGATCAAAAAATTTTGAAAAAATTCTGGAATTTTCTCCACGGGGTGTAGATTGAACGAAAAATATCATTACCTTTAATAATTTATCTGGTATATAAAAAAAAACAAAAATTTCAAGGTAAAGCAGTAAAGAATGGAAACAAACTTTGTTGAAAACTCATTTGGGGTGTGTTTTGTGAAGCCTCTGATCATTTTATATGTTCTTAACAAAATTTTTTATTTTAAAAGCAATCAACGTACGGAACACTAATTGCGCAAGTCCGACTTGCACTGGACCGGTTATTTTTTATATATCAGACTAGACATACCCGCGGCTCTACTCGCGTGGACTTGATTCACTATTATCCTGTTTATTCCTTATGTTACCTAACGTCAGAAAATATATCCTATAACCTGGCCTGAGAACATTGTATTTTATAAAAAAACACGTAAATCGGATAAGTAGTTTTTGAGTGCTAAGTGCACTAACGGACAGATAGAGAGATGTTATGTGTGTTATATATATATATATATATATATATATATATATATATATATATATATATACACACATTACAGATTTTTTTTGTTAAATATTAAGTTAAGAATTTAAAAAAAAAACACGTAAATTGAATAAGTAGTTCTCGAATGATAAGCACACTAACGGACAGACAGAAAGACGTTGTGTTTTATATATATTATATAGAATATATCACAAAAAAGTTCTTATTTCTCACATTTGGTTAATATGGTTCCATATTTCGCTGACGAGCCCAAGCCAAGTCAGCATAAACGCTATTACCATTGTGTATTAAGGAATGACAATGTTACATGTTTTCAAAATCACTGATTTCTGAATGTTTTTGTGTATGTTTATGTTGAATCCTAATTGTATTAAGTGTGGTGTGAATATTATTGGTGTAAGGCCTGTGGCTGATATGATGAGGGGGACAATGATGACTTTTTCTAGTTTCCATAACCTTATATATATATATATATATATATATATATATATATATATATATATATATATATATATATATATATATATATATATATAGATAGATGGATAGAGAGCCTTTATATAGATTATTATTACAAAAAGTTCTTCTTTCTCACATTTGATCAATGTGGTTCCATGTTTGGCTGACGGGCCAAAACCAAGTCAGCACAAACGCTATTACCATTTCGTATTAAGGAATGACCTGACAATGTTACATGTTTTCAAAATCACTGACTTCTGAATGTTTCTGTGTATGTCTGTGTTGAGTCCTAATTGCACTAAATGTGGTGTGAATGTTATTGGTGTAAGGCCTGTGGCTGATATAATGAGGGGGACAATGATGAGTTTTTCTTGTCTCCATAGCCTTTTTATTTCCGTTGCAAGGTGTGTGTATTTGGAAATTTTTTCTGTGTATTTCGTTTGGATGTTTGTGTCGTTGGGGACAGCTATGTCAATTAGATAGGTGACTTTTCCTTTTTTGCACTGAAAAGTAATATCGGGTCTATTGGCGGAGACTGTTTTATCTGTATGGATACCGATGTCCCAGTAGAGCTTGTAATCTTCATTTTCAAGTATGGATGTTGGCGTGTATTTGTAGTAGGGATCTATGTTTTCTATGAGTTTGTATGTTGTGGCTAGTGCTTGGTGAACTATTTTGGCAGCTGAGTCATGCCTGGCTGTGTACTCTGTTCCGGCCAATATTTTACATCCGCTCGTTATGTGTTCGATCGTTTCTTTCTGCTGGTGGCATTTCCTACATCTGTCCTCTGCAATAGTCGGATCTTTGATGATATGCTTTTGGTAGTTTCTGGTTAATATGACTTTATCCTGGATGGCAAGTAAGAAGCCTTCAGTCTCAGGGAATAGCATCCTGTAACCAGGTGTATGATTGTTTTTTATTTACGTGGTCTTGTTCTATGTGGTATCTGTGTTTTCCGTGGAGTGTTTTCTCTGACCACGTTTTCATCTTTTCCTGTTGTAATTGGGTGTGACTGTGTGTGTCTGCTGAGTGGTCTGCCCGGGCTAAGTCGAAAGGTGTGTAGTTTTTGTCTGCTTTCACTGTCGCTGTGTGGAGGCTGGTTTGCTTGCTGTGAAAGAATTTCCTAAGTGTTTGTATTTGTTTTGTGTGTAATGATCTGATGTCTATAATTCCTCTTCCTCCTGCCTTCCTCTCGATGGTAAGTCTTTCTTTGCATGCGTTGGGGTGTAATTTCCTGTATTTGGTGAATTGAGATCGTATAAGGATGTGAATATTTTCTATGTCTGTTTGTGACCATTTGA
Source organism: Pachyrhynchus sulphureomaculatus (assembly GCA_019049505.1). NCBI lineage: Eukaryota > Metazoa > Arthropoda > Insecta > Coleoptera > Curculionidae > Pachyrhynchus > Pachyrhynchus sulphureomaculatus. The sequence continues at coordinate 206,041,774 of CM032454.1, read as the reverse complement.
TGATACCAAATGAATATGTGAGTATAGGTATAGCGAACGTGTTGATGGCTTTAGTGAGATTCGTAGAGTTGAGTTTTGTTTGTAAAAGTTTCGTCAGCCTGTTTTTGAATTCGGTTCTGAGCTCTGTTTTAATGTGAGTGTGGTTGAGTTTGGTGCTTTGTTGGAAGCCTAGATATTTGTATGTTTCTTTGTCGAACATGTTATCGAGTGTTTCATTGTTGATGGTTTCTGTCTCATGGTGGCACTTCCATTGGCCTTTGTTGATGTGGAGCACTTTGCATTTACTTATACCAAATTCCATATTGACATCTAAGGTGAATATTTCTGTGATTTTGAGGAGTTCTTTCAGCTGTGTTTGTGTGGCAGCGTAGAGTTTTATGTCGTCCATATATAGGAGGTGGTTTATTTTATGTTGATTCACTTTTTGGTGTCTGATATTGAAGCCATGCTCTGTTCTGTTTAGTATATTTGAGAGTGGCTTGAGATAGAGGCAAAACCATAGAGCACTCAGCGAGTCTCCCTGAAATATACCTCGTCTGATGTACAGCTCTTCTGTTTGGATGCGTTCGATTTGTGTTTCTAGGCGTATTTTGGTTTTCCATGTTTTCATAATTTGCGCGAGAAACTGCCTGAGGTGTTGGTTGATTTTATAGATTTCTAGGGCCCTGATTAACCAAATGTGGGGTATGGAGTCAAAGGCTTTTTTATAGTCTATGTAACCGATGTGAAGGTTTCTGTGTTCTTTTCTGGTTTGTCCCATAATCACGCTATCTATAATCAGCTGCTCTTTGCATCCTCGACTCTTTTTCCTGCATCCTTTCTGCTCTTCTGTGAGAATATTGTTGTCTGTTAGGTGTTGTTCTATTTTCTTCGAAATTGTGGCTGTGATGATCTTGTATAGGGTTGGAACACAGGTGATAGCTCGGTAGTTTGACGGATTTGTGGTGTCTGAGCTTTTGGGTTTAACGTATGTTATTCCTTATGTGAGGAAAGTGGGAAATGTGTGTGGTTGTAGAATGGCTTTGTTGATTTGGTGTGTGAGTGCTTCGTGTGTGGTGGTAAACTGTTTGTACCAGAAGTTTTGTATATTGTCTATTCCAGGACATTTCCAGTTGTGTGTGTGTTTGATAGTTTCTGTAATTTCTTGTGTATTTAATATGGTATTTTCTTGTTCTGTCACATGTTTATTTTTTTTTTTTTTTTTTTTTTTTTTTATGGGTCCAGCACACGCGCTACAGGGAAGTCCCTAAAGCGCTACAGGAGCGACACGTGTGCGGAGAAAGCGATTCACGTTGTTCTTGAATCGCTGTAGATTGTACTCGATGGGAAACACAGTCCTGGGCAAACCATTCCAAAGGTATGATGTTCTCCATATAAAAGACTGCTTGAAAAGCGTTGTACGAGGAGTAACAAGCTGAACCTCATACGGATGCGAAGCATCAGCGCGACGTGTACTTCTAACATGCACCGCTCTGGGAGGAATTAAACGGGCCACATCTTTCGAACACTTTCCATGAAAGTACTTGTAGAATAGGCTCAAGTCGCCAACCGTTCTTCGATGTTCCAGCGAATCAAGGCCGTCGGTCAGTTCCGGGTGTCCAATCAGACGAACAGCTCTTCTCTGGATAGAATCCAACAAATGCAGTGTATGTTTGGGAGCGGAGCTCCAAACATGGGAGCAATATTCCATAGTTGGTCGAATTTGAGCTTTGTAAAGAATTAACAGTTGTTGTGGAGTGTAAAGCTTTCTGGTTCGAAACAATATTCCCAACTTTTGAGAAGCTCTTCTTGCTATGCCTGCAACATGTTCATGCCAGGACATATTTGCTCCCAAATTAACGCCTAACAGATTGAGTGACGATGTTAGAGGGATGGAGTGCCCCGACATAACTATGTCGGGTTCTGCAACGTTAACTTTTTTAGAAAAAACTGCCGCCTGGGTTTTTGTAGCGTTAAATCCCACTTGGTTACTGTCACCCCAAGATAGAATGTTTGTTGATTATGTTTGTCTTCTTCGGCTTTGATCCAGGGGGTGTTATTATTGTGTAGTTTGAGTTCTGACCAGATACTTTTCCAATAATCTGTGAGTTCTTGTTTGTTTGGTGGTTCAGTCACTGCTATCTGTTTGTTGTACATAGTTTTCCGGTAGAACTGTTTTTCGCTTCTTCGGAAGAGGTTGTTGGTGTCTTTCCTCTCATTTGATTCTTTGTATCTACGGAGTCTTGCGGCATATACAGATAGTTTTTGTTTCAAGGTATCGAGGATTTCTGGGAGTGTTCTGTTAGGAGACTTAGATTTGATCTTGTTTGCCCCCCTGTGTGACACGTTTGGACGCGTTCCCGCTTATAAACTGGGTAAGATGTCCTAGATCTCTCCTGATGTTGATTTTGTTTTCTATTCTTATTTGCCATTTGAATTTTGGTTTTGTCCTGTTGGGGTTTCCTTGTCGTTGAGGGAGTTTTTGATTATTTTGTGTTAGAGTGGTGATTGCTGCTGCGTATATTATTGTGTGAATGTCTTCGATTGTGCTTAAGTCTGTTATATACTGAGGTATTATGTGCTTGTTTAGTGTGTTGAGGATTGGTTGCGTGCTCTGTCTGAAGATTAAACGAGGGATGGGATTTCTTGTTGTGGGGTCGGTGCCTGACCATCGAGCTAGATGTGACTCCATTTTTGCTTTAAGTGTTTGTATGAGAGGTGATTCGGGGTGATGTTGTGTGGATGTTGTTGAGGGTGGCGAGTGATTCATGTTGTTGTCTGTGATATGGTGTTGCGCAGTACTCGCAATATTATTTTGCGTTATGCTCCTCCTGGGTGGTGGGTCTTGTTGTGTTCGACTGGGTGGTTGTGTGTGTGAGGCTGGTTCGGAATCTGCTTTATTGTTTCTATTGTTTGGTTGGTCTGTCTTCAGTTCAACAGCCACTGTGTCCTTGATGGTTTGCAATTCGAGAGGTGTGAGACGATTGTTCTTGGTAATAACTCTTTTTTGGTCTATTACTCTCTGTTCTGAAACAAGTAATTGCAGGTGTGGATATTCGGTCAAGAAAAGTCTGTGCAGTTCCGGTCTGTAGCCCGATGTTATTGTTTCGAGTTTGGTGGCGGTGTAGTAACAGCGCATCACCGTCCTATTCATCTCATCCGTCCACTTTAACCGCTGTCTTGGTTTGCTAGCCTTGGTAGTTGTGTGTTGTCCTTGCAAAACATACGGGGCCTGGCCTGGCTTTGGTGGTTGTGTTTGTCCCGTATCTACGTCGGTTGCGCTTGGGATTGATGTTGGTGGGTCCAAGCGGCGAGTAATTCTCTTCTCAGTGATTTCTTTGTCAGGTTTTGTGTTTTCATTACATTATTATTATTATTATTATATAACCTGGCCAGACAACATATGCATTTTATAAAAAAAAACACGTAAATCGGATAAGTAGTTCTCGAGTGATAAGCGCACTAACGGATAGGCAGACATACAGAGAGACATTGCATTTTATATATATTATAGAAGATTATAGATAACCCGGCCAGAGAACAAATGTATGAATTAAAAAAAAGAAAAACACGTAAATTGGATAAGTGGTTCTCGAGTGATAAGCGCACTAACGGACAGACAGACAGACATAGAGACGTTGCATTTTATATATATTATAGACGATTATTATAGATAACCTGGCCAGAGAACAAAAGTATGAAATAAAAAAATAATAATTTAAAATAATAACGAATAAAAAAAATTAAAAAATGACGTAGATATGAGCCATCAAGTAAATCCTTGCTGATGGTGTTCTTATTTTTTCTGTCAGGCATCGTCTGAAAAATAGAAAATATTTTCTTTCTTATTTAGAAAGGATGTAACATAGGAAGAAATTTTTCCAATTTTTTTTGTAGAAATGACAGCTGTGTGAAAAAAACTGGTTTTTATCGAAATTTTGAGTTTAAAAAATTTATAACTTATGAACGTGGCACCCAATCAAAAAAATCCTGAGCTACATCTTAGATAATATTATAAAGAATATGTTTTGTAAATTTTAATAAAATCGGTTAAGTAGATCTTAAGATATCTTGTACACCAGTTTGAAAAAAGTAGTTTCGAAAAAAAACGCAAAAGAAAAAATAGTACGGCGTCAGCGTCTTAAAACCAAATATTTTTTTAAATTATTTCAATCTGCGATTCCTGGACTGTACATGGGATCTTCCATTGTTGCCGCGGTGTTCTCCGACTCCTTTTGAGCAGCTCTTTTCAATTTCCTGGCATCTTTAGTCTCCGCTTAGGCTCTCATGTTGGCTAGAAATAATCGTTGAGAATCCAAGTTCTTGGTAAATCACAGCGCGCTTGGGCCAATTACAAGGTTGTTTTGTAATACACTAGTATATCCATCATTAAATATACTAGCTGCAATCTCAACAATTTTTGTGCCACTGTAATGCACTTTTGGAGCCATAGACCAAATAACAGCGTTTAGACTTTCGTTGTTATTCTGAGTGTATCCTTCTAAACAGTGTTCTTATAAAGGACTGACTAAAAGAACAATACCCTTTGCCAAGGCTTTGACTGCTCGTGCCGGTCCGATCGCTACCTGAGTTTCGAGACGACTCTCTGCCGCGTTCACTCCTAATTGCTATAACTTCGGAAATAATTTGAATTTTGATATGGTTAAACTAAACTTAAAAGTCTAAACAATTTATCTAGCCAAAAAAAAAAAATTCGATTTTTTGAAAATTTCAAGGTGGTGTAACCCCTTAAAAAAGCGAACAACCGAGAACCAAATCTGTAAGGTAACGGTAAACTCCCAAAACTAAATACAAAAAGGGCCATATGTCAGCATTACAAATACATATTCACTCACAAAGGGCACGTCAGTTTGCCTCGAGCCGAGGAACAAACAACCGGTTAGTGTTACAAGTGGGTTTCTGATTTTAACAACCTTGTTGATACAGGTGTAAGTTTTCCGGTGATTCCATCTTGTGTTTTGGTAATTTTGTTTTTGATAACATTATTAATATGATGAGTAATTAACTATATGTTTCTAATAGTGATCTACAATTACACCACATAATTTTCATTCCTATTCATCTGGTGATATTTTTATTATTTAATCAAACTTTTGTACCGTTCCTACAATATTATCTTATCTTTATGTAATAAAGAAATATTCTAGATTTTTTCGTAATTTATGGTAAAGAATAAAGTTAGTATAGATATGAGAAATAATGACTGATTACAATGATCAACAAAATCCAACTTTTTTTTCGTAACAGTATAAGTTCTGTTATAGGTTATTGAAGAAGGAAATAATATCAAATAATATAAGATAGGAATAGTGTGAAAATAATGGTATATGTAATATAAAAGTTATTATATTAAGATTTTCTTTTTTACTATGGTGGATATAAACGAGATTTTTTTTTAATATTTTTATTTACTATAATAAATAAACCAAGTACATATCATTTTCCAACATAACCTCCTGCTTTGGAAATGCACTTTTCCCAGGGTATTGGAAACTTTTTGATACCGTAATCGTAAAAGGAAGGGGGCAGTATCAGTAACTAATTTCGCACGAAGCCCTCCACCGCGTTGTCGTCATCAAATCGTTAGCTTCCCAGCGCTTCTTTGAGTGGCATAAAAAAATGAAAATCGCAGGGCGATAGGTCAAGGCTGTAGGGAGGGTGATCAAGTGTTGTCCAACTCATTTTCTCCATTAATTTGGGAGCATTAATTTGGCGTTAATTTCGGAGCAAATATGTCCTGGTATGAGCATGTTGCAGGCATAGCAAGGAGAGCTTCTCAAAAGTTGGGAATATTATTTAGAACCAGAAAGCTTTACACTCCACAACAACTGTTAATTCTTTACAAAGCTCAAATTCGACGAACTATGGAATACTGCTCCCATGTTTGTGGCTCCGCTCCCAAACATACACTGCATTTATTGGATTCTATTCAGAGAAGAGCTGTTCGTCTGATTGGATACCCGGAATTGACCGACGGCCTTGATTCGTTGGAACATCGAAGAACGGTTGGCAACTTGAGCCTATTCTACAAGTATTTTCATGGAAAGTGTTCGGAGGATGTGGCCCGTTTAATCCCTCCCAGAGCGGTGCATGTTAGAAATACACGTCGTGCTGATACTTCACATCCGTATGAGGTTCAGCTTGTTACTCCTCGTACAACGCTTTTCAAGCAGTCTTTTATATGAAGAATCTCATCCCTTTGGAATAATTTGCCCAGGACTGTGTTTCCCACCGAGTACAATTTACAGCGATTCAAGAACAACGTAAATCGCTTTTTCCGCATACGTGTCGCTCCTGTAGCGCCTTAGGGACCTCCCTGCAGCACATGTGTAAGATCCATAAAAAAAAAAATTCGCGAGTGAGAGTTGCAGTGTGGGATCGAGCGTTGTCATGGAGAAGAATCACGTCTCTTATCGGTTGGTCACGTCTTTTGCGGCAATAAGCAAGTTTAACCTCATCCAAAAGGTTGCAGTAGAACGCCGCATTAATGGTGCGACGTTCGTGCAAAAAATGTTCTTCTCAGTCATGCTCGTCCGTAGACGACGATCATGGCTCTCATTTTCGACCTTTTCACGACCTCCCATGAACTCCTTATGCCAGGCAAACACGTGTGGCCTTGACAATATTTGACCCCGAGCTGTGCCGTCAATCTCCGTAGTGAGAAATTTAATAACTACATGCACCTGGCGAGGCTAACTGATCGTTCTCCCCACTCTTAACAAACCCAACCAACATTGCTAGAAGCGGCGACCCGTTCCGAATGATACTAAGCGCTCAGTATAGAAAGTCTCGTTTATATTTGATGGACCCTCGTATTTTGCTTCAGTTTTAATGTCCAGCAATAATCTGCTAACATACTTGGACTCCACTTCTCCATGCTCATCGTTGACGGCTCCCAACATTTGCAGGAAAAAAAAGTCCAAGTGAGAATGTTAAAAATGTATTTTTAAGAACATATGACATCTCAAAGCCTTATCGGCAATAACTGCTCTTCTACTAAGGTTTTGTAGTTTTCTGATTTCCCAAAAAATTTGAAGTTACATTTTTGAAAGATGTCCAGGCAGGTTATTTAAGACAGTTTAATTTTTCATTAAATATTTCGACTCTCATTAATTGCCTTATTTGAGGATCTACAAATATGCCCTTCTCCAAGCTCATCGTTGACGGCTCCCAAAATTTGCAGGAAAAAAAAGTCCAAGTGAGAATTTTAAAAATGTATTGTAAGGACATATTACATCTCAAAGCCTTATCACCATCTCAATTCATTTCCTTCACACCTTTTATAAGTTCAAGTTTGATCGGTAAAGGTGGTAAGAATACATCATTAGGTTTCACTAAGGGAGTATTTTTGACATTCTTCTGCCCTGGAATAAGGGATTCTTTTGACTCTTTCATGTTGCTATGGTATGGTAGGAAGTTTATTTCCGTTAAAAGTACAGCCTTCAAACTAACTTTTGACGAGTCGATAAATAAACGCCAATCTTTCTAATTGTATTCTAGATCCAATATATTCATTATGGCATTAATGCCATTATAAAAAAACGAGACTTTTTAGCTCTTTATCTTGTTTTTGGTTTTAACAAATTCCAACCCTTCAATCTAGGTCCTAAAAGTTCTACCTGTTGTTCTGACAACTTTAAATCGCGCTTAAAAATCAGGATTAAACGTAACGTTGTCTACTTGGATGGATTCAACACCTAGGTCGGAGCTTTAAGGTGGTTCTGGTACAGATTCAGGAATCGTTTTTTTTCTTGTAGAAGGTAGGTCTGGATACGTAACTTTATTTAGTGGTTCCTCTTGTATTGATGGGAATTCCGAAATGCATATAGCGAGACCTTTTTGACTAATTAGTAAGAAGGAAGGTGCGGGTGCAACAGATGTGAGGAACCTACGCTTTGTCCTGTGGCTCCACAGGAAAGATAACTTTGATATAAATTTTCCATTATTTCTTCATTTCCTCCAAATATAACAAAACCTGTCAGGGCCAGTTTTATACTTTCTAGACATACTTTACAATCACTAAATCTTAATAATAACAAGACACAACTATTTCACAAGTAACAAAGTCACAATAATTCAATAAAACGGTCAATCTGCAGAATAGCCAGATAGATAAGTAGTAACTGTAACACAAAAATAACTGGCCAAGTGCAAGTCGAACTTGCGCATTTAGTGTTCCGCACGTTGATTGCTTTTTAAAATAAAATTTTTGTTACGGAGGCATAAAATGATTTCACAAAACACACCCCAAATGAGTTTTCAACAAAGTTTTTGTTCTTTTTTATATACCAGACAAATTATTAAAGGTAATGCAGTCGTAATAATTTTTGTTCAATCTACACCCCGTGGAGAATATTCCAGAATTTTTTCAAAATTTTCGAGATAAGGGGCAGGGATTTTTAGCAATTTTTTAAAAAATAGTACAAAGAAAAGTGTGAGCAAGAATTACATTATATATATTTTTGAACAAGCTTACAAGCTTTCATTTGACATCCCACTCGACCACCTGGTAAAAAAAATTTTTTTCACTTCCGATTTCATCCCTCAAAATTAGCCCCCCCCAAAATTTTACTTTCAAAACTACACAGTTCTGATGAGGCCGTCAATTTTTATATTATTTCAACTTTCTATCTCAAATAATTTCGGAGAAAATCAAGTGTGACAGACGGACAGACAGATACCGAAGTGATCTTATAAGTGTTCCGTACGGAACCCTAATAAGACCCGAACGAATCAAAATAAATACGATTTTATAATGAGGGTAGATATAGATGTCAAAATTAGTAAGCAGTTTTCTTGTTACAAAACTGTGTTGACCAGTGTATGTCAGTGATTCATTATCATTATTTCTATTTGTCTTTTGTGATTACTATTTATTTATGTAACATTTATATCAGGTTAAACACACTACACTAATTTCATATATCCTTTTTTCTTTTTAGGTAATAAACGTCTAACTTCATAATGAAGATCAACAAGGATCTATTGCCCATAAAGGCCCATTACTTCTTTTTCATGTCAGGTAAATAGAGATTAAGATTTTGTTTGCTACTGAAAACACTGTAAGATCAAATATTAAGCTGTGAATAATTATGGGCATGCTATTAATTAACAGCGTACACCTTTACTTTAAACCAGTAGCATCAAGGCCATATTACCCATAGATTCATAGTTTAAGAGTTTGGTCTACCGTTACATGGTAAATTTGTGTTTCTGCGTACTTTTCGCTGAATCTGGCAACATTGATTCGAAGCAACCTGCGTGATTTTCTTAAAGCAGTTGCCGGCGAGTTTTCTTACACTTATGTATATATTTTAAAAGAATATCAAATTTCGGATGGTTGTAGCTTCTACTTGATGGAAATTCATTATAAATATATAATAAAAGACTGTTTTTAGCCAATTTCCACTGGTTTGTTTAAATTGTGATGAGGATCTGGAGAAGCTGCATCGACAGCGAAACTCGTCATCACAATTTAAATAAACCAGTGGAAATTGACTAAAAACAGTCTTTTATTAGATATTTAAAAAGAATATCATTTTTATACCCTCAGAGACTGCAAGGGGTAAAGACCTCTTAAAACTTTAACTGGAATATTTATTTAATATAAATTATTATGTAAATCAGTACTAACACTTGTTTACACAATTTTCCTTTGCTCTTCCGTTTGGCAGATAACCTATTTTTTATGACGATTTAAAGTCAAACGGAATGCACGTCTCGCGAGCCCAGTCTTCTTCTTCTCTCTCAGCCTGTGTTCATCTATTTCTGAATGTAGGCCTTTTCCAAAACCTTCCATGCCCTTCTATCCATTGCAACTTGTATCCAGTTCAGTCCTGCAATCCTCTGCTATCGCTTTTGTGGTCTTCCCACACTTCTCTTGGATTTGGAGCTTGTTAGCCCACTTGCGAGTTAGTGCCATTTCTAGACTATAAGTGAGAACAGGCAATATAGGACTATTAAACACTTTCCTTTTAAGATTTATTGGAATAACTGGTGACTTATTCGTCTGGAGATTTCCGCAATGGTAAGAGTGACATCTATGTCTCCGGGACTCATTATTTTGGTTTTCTTTACATTAATTTCTAGTCCAACCTGGAAGGAAGCCTCATGAAGTTCTTGCGACATGATTCGAAGTTCCTCTGCTGTCTCGCTAATAATGACAATGTCATCTGCGAACCTTAAGTGGTTCAGTCATACGCCATCTATGCTAATTCCTTTGTGTTCCCTTGACGTACTCCCCTTTCGGTACGGATATTATCGGTCCTTGTGTTCTCGTTAATGGTTATTTGCAGCGATGCATGATCATATATATATATATATATATATATATATATATATATATATATATATATATATATATATATATATATATATATATATATATATATATATATATATATATATATATATATATATATATATATATATTATATATATGTATATATATATATATATATATATATATATATATATATATATATAATTAGGTTTATGTATCTAGAGTCTATCTTTGCATTATCCATAGCTTTCAGAATTGCCCAGGTTTCTATTAAATCAAAAGTTTTACGGTAGGCAACTAAGGCAACGAATAGGGATATATTGTATTCTGTACACTTCTCGATCAGAGTACCAAGTGTCTAAAGATGGTCAACGGTACTATAACTCTTCCTGAACCCCGCTTGTTCGAAGGGCTGATACTGATCTAACCTGCGTGATAGGTAACGTTGCTAAATTGCTTAAGTATTGTTTACCTAAAGAAGTTGCTCTTTTTTGTGATTTGTCCTTTCCAAGGTTTTTGAAGTCGAGGGGTGTGAAAATCATGTTATTTTTTCATCATATCCGATCTTAATGGAAGTAGTATGTAGAGGGCACCGAAATATGACTACTACAGTGACTGAAATAAAATATTCAATTTGTGAAAGTAAATATGTCACGTTCGTGGAAAATATGTAGAAAAGGTCTATAATGGCTTAGACTTGTTACCGTTGTATTTACAAAAAGGTAGTAATGGACACCCGGGCGTGTCACCTATGAATCGTAAGCTAGAGCAAACTGTGTTTCACTCCATGTAAGTGCCTAGACCCCTCACTACCTCCCTTTCCTTGTTTTTATTTGAGAAAAATACAATATTAAATGTTATTATTTTTAAATAAAAACGTATTTAGCGTTCGTAAATTAATAAAAAAGAAAAAAAAAACTTAGTGGCTCAGACTGAGGACCTTGAAATTTTTGTTTTTTTTTTATATACCACATTTTTTGAACAGTACTTTTCGAGATAAGAGGGGGGCCGACGATTTTTGGCAATTTTTTAAAATAATACAAAGAAAAGTGTGCTCAACTATTACTTTATATATATTTTCTCATTTTTTCACAAGCGTTCATTTGACACCTCACTCGATGACCTGGTAATTTTTTTTTCACTTCCGATTTCTTCCCTCAAAACTAACCTTTTATGTTAAAATTTAACTTTCCAAAGACACAGCTCTGTTGGGGCCATCAATTCCTATATTAGTGCCAAATTTCAACTTTCTATGTCAAATAGTTTCGCAGAAAATCGGGTGTGATAGACAGATAGACTGACAGACAGATTGACAGACACCCAAATGATCTTATAAGTGTTCCATACGGAACATTAATGAAGGGCACCAAAAAAAATATACCTCCCCGGTTCAAATTTAGGTCACATTTCGTTCTATTGGACTTATCAGCTAGATGTAGACCAAGTAGCGAGTTTTTTGCGTGACATAACACTAAAGTTTTATTTTCCTAGAAGCCAGCGCATATATATATATATATATATATATATATATATATATATATATATATATATATATATATATATATATAATATATATATATATATATATATATATATATATATATATATATATATATATATATATTATTTTTCGACATAGTCTCCTTTTAGGCTTATAAACTTCGTCCAACGATGTTCTAGTTTGTTGATCCCTTCCGAATAATAGGATTTGTCCAAGTCTGCAAAATATCCATTAGTGTCTGCAATCACCTCCTCGTTTGAATAAAATCTTTGTCCCGCCAGCCATTTCTTCAAATTGGGGAACAAACAGTAGTCCGAGAGAGCCAAGTCTGGAGAATAGGGAGGATGTGAAACGAGTTGGAATCCTATTTCCATTAATTTTGCGACCACAAATGCTGAGGTGTGTGCTGGTGCGTTGTCGTGATGGAAAAGGACTTTCATGTGGGCCAATCGCGGGCTTTTTTCTTGCAGCTCGGTTTTCAAACGGTCCAATAACGATGAATAATATTCACCTGTAATAGTTTTACCCTTTTCCAGATAGTCGATGAGGATTATTCCTTGCGAATCCCAAAAGACAGTCGCCATATCCTTTCCGGCCGAAAGAACGGTCTTCGCCTTTTTTGGTGCAGATTTCCCCTTGGTAACCCATTGTTTAGATTGTTTTTTGGTCTCAGGAGTATAGTAATGAATCCATGTTTCATCCACAGTGACGAAACGACGCTTAAAGTCCCCGGATTCTTCTGGAACAGCTGCAAACCATCCTTACAACACTTCACACGATTCCGTTTTTGGTCAAGCGTGAGCAATCGCGGCATCCATCTTGCGGATAGCTTTCTCATGTCCAAATGTTTATGCAAAATATTATGTACCCGTTCAGTCGAGGTGCCCACAGCAATAGCAATCTCACGCACATTAACTCTTCTGTCATCCATCACCATATCATGTATTTGATCAATGATTTCTGGAGTAACAAAGACCTGGAAGAAATTCTATCTTGGGGTGACAGTAACCAAGTGGAATTTAACGCTACAAAAACCCAAGCGGCAGTTCTTTCTTAAAAAGTTAACGTTGCTGAACCCGACATAGTTATGTCGGGGCACTCCATTCCCCTAGCATCGTCGCTCAATTTGTTGGGCATTAGTTTGGGAGCAAATATGTCTTGGCATGAACATGTTGCAGGCATAGCAAGGAGAGCTTCTCAAAAGTTGGGAATATTATTTAGAACCAGAAAGCTTTACACCCCACAACTACTGTTAATTCTTTACAAAGCCTAAATTCGACCAACTATGGAATACTGCTCCCACGTTTGGGGCTCCGCTCCCAAACATACACTGCATTTGTGGGATTCTGTTCAGAGAAGAGGGGTCCGTCTGATTGGGGAGCCAGAATTGGCCGGCGGCCTTGATTCGCTGGAACATCGAAGAACGGTTGGCGACTTGAGTCTGTTCTACAAGTATTTTCATGGAAAGTGTTCGAAGGATGTAGCCCGCTTAATTCCTCCCAAAGCGGTGCATGTTAGAAATACACGTCGCGCTGGTGCTTCGCATCCGTATGAGGTTCAGCTTGTTACTCCACGTACAACGCTTTTCAAGCAATCTTTTATATGGAGAACGTCATCCCTTTGGAATAATTTGCCCAGCACTGTGTTTCCCACCGAGTACAATTTACAGCGATTCAAGAACAACGTGAATCGCTTTTTCCGCACTCGTGCCGCTCCTGGAGCGCTTTAGGGATTTCCCTGCAGCACGTGTGCTAGACCAATAAAAAAAAAAAAAGTCGTAACCTCCACAGGCCGTCCAGAACGTTCAGCGTCACTTGTGCCCATATGGCCAGTCCGAAAATTTTGAAACCACTTATAAACTGTTCTAATCGAAGGTGCAGAGTCACCATAATGTTTATCAAGCTTCTCTTTAGTCTCCTGAGGCGTTTTGCCTTTCATAAAGTAATGTTTAATTATCACACGAAATTCTTTTTCGTCCATTTCTTGAAAATCACTCGACTTTCTTGATTCACACGAATTCCAAACACAAAGAAATAGACCAATATGGCTGAAACTTCGTGTGCGTTCATTCAAGAGATGCTACTAACTAAACATGACCTCGATACGCGCAGGTGGTGCCATCTCTCGGACTTTGCACGGACTTTTCAAACCAGCCTCGTATATACATAAATACATATATATTTCTCTCAGATCGACATAAATTATCTCTATGACGTAGTAATTTTTTTTCTTTTGCTTTAGCAATGGGCCCTATACTTCCGCAACTGGCAGTCTATGGTAAAGAAATGGGAATTTCCACCGTAATAATGGGAACTGTAACTGGAATTCTACCATTCGCTTTCCTCATTGCCAAACCTCTTTTTGGCTTAATAGTAGATATATACAGAGACTACAGAAAAACCATATTTATGATACTGATTTTCGTTATGACATTATCATATGCCTTGATAGCCTTCATACCAGTTCCCAAGATATTAAGTAGAACTGTGATAAAAGGCCCTATACAGGACTACTTTTTGGATACATGTAAAGTTATAGTCAGTAGTAGTTAGTAAAATAAGATAACAATTTTATAAACATTTTGATAATAGAGCACCAATATCTATTTGATAGTTGTGGAAATGATGCATTGTAGCTACAGAATACCTTAGCTAAGGCTTAAGACTTTATGTTGAGACAATTAAATAACTTTATCATGTTTAACAAATATTTAGTAAAGGATTGAAGGAAAATATACTGCGTCAATTACTTATCTAAATTCACGAGATTTTTTGTTTTTTTATTTTTATCCTAGTTGAGTCATAAAGAATTGTTTCAAATTATTTACTTCTTTTGTTATTAAATATTTAAGTTTTCTAGTTGGTTAATCCCACGCAAGGACATTGTATTCTTAACTTTTAATGATTTTTCTTACAATAACTACAGGCTTCCTAACCGAAAACCAACCTTAGACAAGGCGAAATCGGCGCCATCGTTGGAAAAAATTTTCTAATTGAATTTTTTTTCATAACCTTCTCCAGGAAATGCCCCTGAAAGAGGATCAACATGTTGCCGGGCGGTAACCTGGTCCGAATTTTTGTTTTTAAACAAATTTTTTTTAAAACAAAGTCCAAAAATTGAAATTTTCGCCCCGGAACAAGTTTTTTTTTAGGTAAATTGGACCATTTTGAACAAAAAATGTCTCTTGTGAATTTTCTCTAAAATGCGCCGTTTTCGAGATATCGGCGATTTTAGGTGCGAGAAAACGCGAAAATGGCCACTTTCACCTCCCAATATCGGGTCAAAAATTAAAATTTTCAATGTTGCCAAGTGTCCAAATTAAAGTTTGAGATCTCCTCTACAAATTACCGTAGGAAATATTGCAATATCTTCATTTTTAAATATTGTTTTTTAACAGTTAACAAATTGCGTTCGAGCGCCCGCGGCTGCATCGAAACTGTATACATAGATATATACGCAACGCCCGTACGTAGGCGCACGGAACTGTATACGCACTGCGATGCTCTATAAAGCTTTGTTTCTTGATTTCTTATTAAAATTAATATATTTGAAAAGTATGTAAAAAATATTTATTTATTAAAGAGTAATTGTTATATCAAATTTAATTATTATAACAAATGAATATAAATAAAAATTCAATATTCGATTAGGATGGTAGAAGAATTAAAACAATTTTATGAAATATAACTTATATATATTTAATAGAATTTTCGCAAATATTTAAATTACACCCACACATGAGTATACAACTTACGTTGTTGCTTTTGCAATTACATGCATTAGTTTTACAATTTTTTGTACATTTACATTGCCTAATTAACGAATCTGGTATCGAATTTTTTAACATGAATTTGGGTAACAATTCACCTGTTTCTATAGTGTAACCAAATTCTGTTGCATCTAAATGTCGATACCGAGAATACAATGACATTTTCCATATGTACGTTTGTAGTGAAGCTCGTGAAATGTGCAATTTTAAAGCATCGGATGTACATGGAATTTTTCCAAAATTAATACCCATCCCACAAGAACGTTTTAAAATTATTTGTCTAGCATTATCTGCTGTTTCTCCAGCTTTATTCAAAATTTTCAAATACAATTTTTCTAATGCATTGAATTCCATGGCATTTAATTGTAAGCCAGTACCAAGTGGGGTTAATGCATTTTGAGTATCTAAATCAAAGACTAAATCTAAAGCTTTATTTTTAGTACCTACTTTACTAGTAGTATCACAGCCTGTAAATGCATGTAAAGCAGGCAAAACTTGACAAACTTGACTAGTTAAATATTCAGCAGCTACATTACAAGACAATAATCTTGGCTTCTGACCGACTACTTTAAAATACAATCCTGTACAACCAATTAATTTGAAAAAGCTCCAATAATGAATTGCTAATATAAAAACGTCGGTATCAACGGAATGAATTATTATTTCAGAATTATAAGGTAACATATATCGAGCATGACAAAATATCCTTGTATCAGCCTCTAAGTGATTGTTTTCTAACTCAATAATTTCATGTATATTATTTCCCTGTATACAATAGCACTTTTCAATGTTATAGAATCCACCTGATATTATTAATTGTTGAGTGTGACTTAATGCAACGTAATTTACAGCATTATTAGATAAATATTGAACCAATTGAAACTTATTATTTGTATTCATCATTAAAGTTTTAATATTTTTTGGAATTTTTGTATCACAGTTTTGAATAAATATATTCGCGCCTACGTACGGGCGTTGCGTATATATCTATGGATACAGTTTCGATGCGGCCGCGGGCGCTCGAACGCAATTTGTTAACTGTTAAAAAACAATGTTTAAAAATAAAGATATTGCAATATTTCCTACGGTAATTTGTAGAAGAGATCTCAAACTTTAATTTGGACACTTGGCAACATTGAAAATTTTAATTTTTGACCCCAATATTGGGAGGTGAAAGTGGCCATTTTCGCGTTTTCTCGCACCTAAAATCGCCGATATCTCGAAAACGGCGCATTTTAGAGAAAATTCACAAGAGACATTTTTTGTTCAAAATGGTCCAATTTACCTAAAAAAACTTATTCCGGGGCGAAAATTTCAATTTTTGGACTTTGTTTAAAAAAAATTTGTTTAAACAAATTCGGACCAGGTTACCGCCCGGCAACATGTTGATCCTCTTTCAGGGGCATCTCCTGGAGAAGGTTATGAAAAAAAATTCAATTAGAAAATTTTTTCCAACGATGGCGCCGATTTCGCCTTGTCTACCTGTGGTTTGGCAATATCTTTTATTTTTCATATACCGTGCTCATAAGAAGCGGAAAGCCATATATATACACTACCGCTTATGGAAGTATGCACATCAAATAAAAAATGAATTTACACACTGTAATGCAATAAAAACAGTTATGACATAATATGTTACTATATACGAGGGCCGCTTTTAAGTTTTTACAAACGACCATTAGATGGCGCTATTGAAATGTAACATTACCCTTGTTCTAAAATTTGACATTTGTTATTGTTAAAACTCATAAACTGGCCGAGTAATTTGTTTACAGTGAGTGTTTTAAAAAAAACAGTTTTGTGAACAAATGGAAATTTCACGTGAAGGTTTTCGGTGGACGATTTTTTACCATTTTAGTAAAGACCTAACTCAACAACAATGCCTCGAATCGCTTCGTTCAACTTTTGGTAATGAATTACCATCAGAAAAGACTGTTTACAATTGGTTTGCAGAATTTCGTCATGGTCGTGCTTCCGTCTGCGAGGAATTTCGTCAAGGTCGACCACAATCGGTTGTTGTTCCAAAAAAACATCCATGCTGTACGCAATATGATTGCAGAGGATTAGCATGTAACTTACTGTGAGATAGAGACATCCTTCGGCATATCGAAGACTGCAGTACACTCGATTTCGCATGAACATTTAGCTGTGAAAAAGATCTGTTCCCGATAGATTCCATATAATTTGACCGAAACTCAAGAACAGACTAGTGGCAATCGGTGTAGGAAATGCTCAAAAAATTTGACCGAGTACATGCAAAATTCGTATACGTCATCGTAACAGGCGACGAAACTTGGTTATATTCTTACGAGCAGAAAACTACGCAACTATCAACTGTTTGGGTGTTCCAAGATTAACTGAATCCAATCCAATAGAAGTGATTCTTTCTCGAAGCACTTCCAAGAAAATGATTGCTTGTTTCTTTGATTATACGGGACATGTTGCAACCACTGCTTTAGAGGATCAAAGAACAGTTAATGCTAAATAGTAAACAACAATTTGTTGGTCACAAGTCCTCGATGAAATCAGGAAAAACAACCGAAAACCCCGAATCATTCTTCATCGTGACAATGCCAGCTCTCACACAGCACGTCAAACAATTGATTATTTGACGGAGAAAAACATATTTCCCGTATTTACCAGATTTATCGCCTAACGACTCCTTTTTGTTCCCGAATGTCAAAAAAAAAACGCGCGGACAGCTATTCTCATCAATTACAGAGTGGAAAAAATGTTTCGAGAATTGGTTCGAACGCACACAAAAGTGTATAAATCTTAAAAGCGAATATTTTGAGAAACAATAAAACGATTTGTACCAAAATTTTTTTTTTCGTTATTTTTGTAAAAACTTAAAAGGTAGCCCTCGCAACCCGTAAAAAACAAACAAAAATCATCAGCAACACTCTAAAAGATTAAGTCTAATATTAAACATCATTTTCATCAAAAAAACGGCCTTTTGTATTTAATACCACTTTTGCTATTCTTGACATTGTTTCGATTATTTTTTTTAATTTTTCGAGTGGTAATTCTCGCCAAGCAGCTTGAAGAAGATCACAAAGATGATTTTTGGACGTGGGACGCTCCTTTCTGATGGTTCTGTCCAGCTCATCCTATAGCAACTGAATGGGGTTGAGGTCTAGACCCTGTAGTGGCCGTGCGATCACTTTGAACATTTTTTCTTGGTTTGTTAAGTAGTCCTTACAAAACTTTACAGTATGTTTAAGATCATGGTGATGCATCATTTCGAATCCCTTTCCGATTAATCCCATTCCACATGGAATGGAGTTTCTAGTTAATATTTTTTTGTTCTTTCCCCATAGTGTCATCGACTTTTACGTTCCCCACTACAGCCAAAGAGAAGTACCCTCACACGAAAACAGATCCACTGTAATGCTTAACAGTCTGAACAATACAGTCTTGAATCATTTTTTCAGAACTTAAACCGACGCGTGAAGGTTGTCCGTCTCTGGCTGAAAATTTCGAATTTCGATTCATCGATCCCTAATACGTTTTTCCACGGTTTAATTGTCCAGGAACGATGGTTTTGAGCCCACTGAAGCCGTTTGGCTTTTTTCTCACGCCATAATAAAAGTTTTTTGGTTGCAATACGACCTTGAAGATTACCCTCCTGATGACACCGCTTTATTGTACTGACTGATATTGTTTTATCGCGTCCCCGATTAAACTCCATAGCAATATCTGGGGCAATTAATCTTCTATTTCACTTACTCATCAGCCTGATGAACTGATCTTCTATCTCTCTATAGCATTGTAAGATTCACTGTCGAAGCATTTTAGCCTTTATCGGTGTAAAGTGAAAATGGCTAAATGGAGAGAGCCTTATTACGGGCGTGAAAAAAAAATAGAGAGCAGAGCAAGGTTTGATGAAAAATTGGCGAGCCCGAAAGTCGGAAATGGGTACAGAAAGTAAGATTCGAAGTGTTCAGTGATTATTCAAGGCCGTATAAGTATTTTTTTTTATGGGTGTAGCACACGTGCTGCAGGGAGGTCCCTAAAGCGCTACAGGTGTGCGGAAAAAAGCGATTCACGTTGTTCTTGAATCGCTGTAAATTGTACTCTGTGGGGAACAGAGTCCTGGGCAAATTATTCCAAAGGGATGATGTTCTCCATATAAAAGACTGCTTGAAAAGTGTTGTACGAGGAGTAACAAGCTGAACCTCGTAAGGATGTGAAGTATCAGCGCGACATGTATTTCTAACATGCACCGCTCTGGGAGGAATTAAACGGACCACATCCTCCAAACACTTTCCATGAAAATACCTGTAGAACAGGCTGAAGTCGCCAACCGTTCTTCGATGTTCCAGCGAATGAAGGCCGCCGGTCAGTTCCGGGTCTCCAATCAGACGAACAGCTCTTCTCTGAATAGAATCCAACAAATGCAGTGTTTGTTTGGGAGCGGAGCCCCAAACATGGGAGCAGTATCCCATAGTTGGTCGAATTTGAGCTTTCTAAAGAATTGAATTGAACAGTTGTTGTGGAATGTAAAGCTTTCTGGTTCGAAATAATATTCCCAACTTTTGAGAAGCTCTCCTTGCTATGCCCGCCACATGCTTATGCCAGGACATATTTGCTTCGAAATTAACGCCCAACAAATTGAGTGACGAAGTTAGAGGAAGGGAGTGCCCCGCCACAACTATGTCGGGTTCAGCAACGTTTACTTTTTTTAAAAAAACTGCCGCCTGGGTTTTTGTAGCGTTAAATTCCACTTGGTTACTGTCACCCCAAGATAGAATTTCTTCTAGGTCTTTGTTAAGTTGAACAACTTCCCGCTGCCTGCGGACACTCGCCTGAGTAGCCGATGTCCGAGCATTCAAAGTGAATGAAGAGATAAGCGTACTGTCATCTGCAAAGCTGTAGATTGGATTTCCGGTCTTTTCCAGCAGATCGTTAATGTAAAAGAGAAAGAGAGTAGGAGATAGTATGGAGCCTTGGGGCACACCTGCGTTGATAGTGAAGGTGAAGAAATCCGTTGACCGCCACTCGTAAAGAACGCACACTGAGGAAACATGAGAGCCACAAAGAGAACTTTTCAGACA
This sequence comes from Pachyrhynchus sulphureomaculatus, assembly GCA_019049505.1. NCBI lineage: Eukaryota > Metazoa > Arthropoda > Insecta > Coleoptera > Curculionidae > Pachyrhynchus > Pachyrhynchus sulphureomaculatus. The sequence continues at coordinate 206,021,165 of CM032454.1, read as the reverse complement.
TACCATAAGAGTGTAGCTTAGCCAACAGTCCATCGTGCCTGACACGGTCGAATGCCTTGGATATGTCAAGAGCAACCGCTCGAGATTCTCCAAAGTGTTCAATTGCGTTGTTCCAAACATGTGTTACATAAGTCAGAAGATCTCCTGTTGATCTATGTTTACGAAAGCCGTATTGATGATCGCTAATAATGTTGAATCCTTCAAGATATTTTAGAAGATGCTGATTGATAGCCTTTTCCATGACTTTCGATATTATTGAAAGCAGTGCGACTGGTCGGTAGTTATTTGGCAAGGTCTTCTTGCCTTTTTTAGGTATTGGCTGAACTGTGGCACATTTCCAGCAGGAAGGAAATATTCCCTTTCTGTAGGATAGGTTGAAAAGTCTACAGAAAACTGGTGTTAGTTCCCTCGCACAGTTTTTTGAGAACTATGGCAGGTATTCCCTCAGCGCCAGAAGCTTTTTTGGTGTCTAGCTTCATTAAAATACGTTTTATGATAGTAAGTATTATTATTCTTCACCAAAATCAAATATTTCAAGAACGAAACTGAAGATAACAGCCAGGAACTGTTAATAGAAGGTGAAAGAATAGGAGAGCTACAAACATTCATATACTTAGGACAAAAAATCGAAATATCAAAAAATAATTTAAAGACTGACTTGGATAGAAGAGTCTCGTTAGCTGGGTCTGCATTCGGAAGTTTAAAATCCACATTTAAAATGGATATTCCAAACACAATAAACGCCAGAGTGCTTGATCAATATGTACTACTGGTATTAATATGTGGTACTGAAACGTGGACTTTAAATAAAAGTATAATATATAAACTCGATACGAGGATACGAAGAGGATTAAAAGTGACAGATGTAATCGAACGAACATGTATATTAAAGTGGAATTGGGCGGAGCATATCACAAGGATGAATAACAGATGGACAGGTCATATGGTTGAACGGAGGCGTAGAACACATAAAAGATGCAGAGGTAGACGACAGACGACATAAAAATGTTAGCGGGACACGATTGGATGCAAAGAGCAAACAACAGAGCTCATTGGAGACAACTTGGGGAGGCTAGGGATGAAATAAGCTAATGACGGTGATAATATATATGTATATATATATATATATACATATGTGGGCCACGAGTTGTAAGTTTGCTTCATCTTTTAAAAAATATGTACTAAAATATCGTCAATAGCAAAATAAAATTTAATATAATATATTAGTAACTACAGGCTACCATTTTAGATAGGAATTAATTGACAATTACTTCTGGTTTCACGGTAATCATAATTTTTTATTTTAAACGAAATACCCTATTCTTCACAGGTATTTACGACTGCCAGTGTGGCAACTCAAAATAACACGGGTCTGCCAAAATTAAACGAAATTATTCGGCAAGAAATGCCGCGTCCAGAAGTGATCAATAACTTTCCACTAACTTAGAGGAGTTCGAAAGGTTTTTTTTCCTTTAGAAATTTGTATTTTTACCATAAATATTTTAAAAATCAATCTTTTTATCGTCAACTTGTATAAAAATAAATTGAAGGAATCATCCCAAGTCTATGACAAATTAATTCAAAATGTGTTTATCATATTGTTTTAGCATATTATTCGAAATGTTTATAAAGGGTTATATTTAATATGTATGGATATATATGTATGATGATAACGATATAATCAGCGAACAACTTTTCCGGCGTAAGTCTTCAAATTTTAATCCAACTACGAGGGCCCATCCAGAAGTTTTCGATCTAACAAAGAAAACACAAGATTAAAGAGAATTTTTTTAAAAATGTTCTTTATAGTCACCTTGCAAATCAGCTTGTTAATACTCTCATTATCATAAGATTTATTCAATTTTGCAAAATAAGCGTTCGTATCAGCCACCAAATCTGGCTAATACGATGGATGTTTAAACACTTCGAAGCGAAGATCATGTAGTTTTATAGTAGCAATTCTAGGCGCGTGTGAAGGCGCATTATCATGAAAAATAAGTACTTTCTTTTTTGCGAAATGTGGACGTTTCGCCTGAATAGTACCCTTGAATTAGTTCAGTAGTGAATGAGTGTCCATAGGAGTTGTTAAACCCTTTAAAATGAAGTATTTTGTAACAGCTTGCACTTCAATTTTATCCATTTTTTAGAAAATTTTCAAAATTTGTTTGTTTATACGAAAGCTACAAACAGACAACTAAACACACGTCTCTGAAACTTCACAGCACGCCATCTATTGCTAGAATTTGGCGGCATATCTGTGTCAGGCCGAGAACTTTTGGAACGACCCTAGTAAATCGCTTTTCTACGCTTGTGGGATGTGATCTGTTCTATCCTGATAAAAATTTACACAGTTTTATTCATAAAACTTGTTGAAAGCAACCTCTATATACGATTGCAACATAACCATAACAAATCATGTTATCTTTTTTTGTTTATTCCTATTATTATACTCATATCAGTTACAGTCAAAATTGTACAAGAAACCGTTTGGGAGTTTATAATACGTTTATGTACATAAACATACTATATTGCACTTGTCATCTCATACAGAGTATACTTTTAACTCAGGGTTTTTTTTAGCAGATTATTCGCTTCAGGCAAACAAGCAAGTGGCGCCGCCAGACATCAAGATGTCGCACTTTCTCCGACCAATGTTTACATTGTTTCAAATGGCTAATTAACGTTTTCTCTGTTTAATTTTTTATGTTCTCGATAAAAAAAAGGTGCACAGCGTTATTCAGGGAAAGTTCAACTGTTTTTCATTTTAAGCTCATTACCATAGTGCGAGGCCAAGATATCTCAGGTTAAAGCCAAAATTTCCCATAATTTAGTTCTAAAAAATATGAAAGTCGTTTTGAGTACCGGCTTTTCCCAAATTGTGATTAATTTTCATTTTGGAAATGAAACTCAAAAAAAGGGTAAAGTTCTGGTTGCTGCCGAGCACGTGATAAATATGAAAGAATATCAATTAGATGGAACATCCGTAATAAATGTCACGTCATTCGGCAAACCTCGGTAACGGTGACTGCATACAATGTGAAAGTACACGTAAGTAAAAGTAAAAAAAAAAATCGAGGAAAATTTTATTCAATAAATAAATTCTGTATAACAGTATTGTAATTCTCATAAACTCACTTTGAACGTCTCACTGCTTGAATCAATTTTTCTCGTTTCTCCAACTGTTTTTTTTCTTATAGAAAAGCCGTAGAATATTGTATTGGGCGAATTTCCTTTGCTGTTTTGACAGCCAACCACACAACACCTCTCTAAGCGACTTTTTACTGATATTTTATCCATAATTGTTACACAAACATTTGGAGAAAGTGCGAATTTCCGCCACCGCGCGCGCTGTTAATCTTCAGACAGTAAACTCCGCCTCTTTGCAAGAAACGAATAGTACTCATTGAATAAAGTCATTTCGCCCAATAGAGCTTACGTCCAAGTTGTTTAAAAACTGTTTTAAAAAAAGCTACCTGTAATACTACCTATACAATTGAATTTAGCTCTAAAGTATGTCTAGAATTCTGAATAAAACCAAAACAAGCTGCTTCGTATACAATCAGTTACAATATGATCTAGTAACACTGCGCCTTCCCAAATATTTTCAAAAGAAAAACCACCTTCTATGAAAAGAAAAAATATCTTGTCGTTTTCTAGATATTCCCAACAGGCCACTGTGTTTGAAGCAGCCAGAGAAGTTAGATCATGTATAAATGCGTACGAACAAGAACAAAAAATTACTTATTTCGATATTCAAAATACAATGGATACTCGAATGAATATCGAAATGTTGCATTACAATATTTTATGTAAAAAAAAATTGTAGGATTTTGAGGAAATGAATTGTACAAACACAACAACATCAGTAATTTGTAGCTCAGAATGTTTTCATCATCCAGACTTGTTTTCCATGACGTCCTGTAGTACAGCAGATTTTATGAATTCAACAGGAGACGCCATACTTAAACTATGTTCTTCAGAAGAGGAATCTTATCCAGTTACGATAGGTAATTTTTGACAGAACGCGTTCCTAGCTTTTGAATGTTCTTAAAAATTTGATAAGCCAGCTAAAGTTATGATGTTGTGCAGTACAAATTAAAAAAAAAAACACTTTTATTCGTGATTAAACCGATCAAAATGAAATATCATTTTAAAACGGCTAAGAATATAACGACAGTAGTTGAATAACTAACTTAAACACATCTTTTCATAGGTAATAGAAGTTGTGAAATTCATTGTATTGAAAACCTTGAAACAGAAGATAGCAAAATTATACCAGTCGATTACATTTTGGAGTTTTCTGATACTAATGTCAGTAGGTACTATTGGATTTAATGTGGCAAATTCGATTAGTGATGCTATTTGCTTTGATGTTATCGGTAAGTTTACAAAAGCTTGAATTATTTTAATATAAAGACCTAATTGACGATACGAAAGTCTGTAGAATAAAAATTCGGAGTATTTTTAGTGTTCCGTACGGAACACTTATAAGATGACTTCGGTGTCTGTCTGTCTGTCTGTCTGTCACACCCGATTTTTTCTCCGAAACTATTTGTCATAGAAAGTTGAAATTTGGTTATAATATAGGAATTGATGGCCTCATCAAAGCCGTGTAGTTTTAAAAGTAAAATTTTGACTTAAGGGGTTAGTTTTGGGGGGTGAAATCGGAAGTGAAAAAAAAATTTTTCAGGTCATCGAGTGTGGTGTCAAATGAAAGCTTGTGAAAATACTTTTCTTTGTATTATTTTTAAAAAATCACGAAAAATCGTTGTCCCCCCACCTTATCTTGAAAAGTACTGGTCAAAAAATTTTGAAAAAATTCTAGAATATTCTCCAGGGGGTGTAGATTGAACGAAAATTATCACGAGTGACCTTTAATAATTTATCTGGTATATAAAAAAAATAAAAATTTTAAGGTCATCAATTTTCAGTAAAGATTGGAAACAAACTTTGTTGAAAACTCATTTGGGGTGTGTTTTGTGAAGTCACTGATCATTTTATACCACCGTAACAACATTTTTTATTTTAAAAGCAATCAACGTACGGAACACTAATTGTGCAAGTTCAACTTACCCTTGACCGGTTGTTTTTTTTCTTTAAAACTCTTTCAAGTACATACATTGTGATATCAAAGTCCGGGACTTGATTTTAAAAATACAGTGATCTTTTCTACTCTGCCTGCCAGTCTTTTCAGTCATTTATATTCATTAGGGTTTGCTGATGAGAAAAAAAAACAGTAAAAATGAAATTAAAGTCTTTTTAAAACAATTTTAGCTGTCAGATATGTTATATATAATGGATTTATATTTTAATATTTATTTTGGCAATATATTTTACATCTTTAGTCAAATCAAAACTTTTTTTAAAAAGGCATGTAAGCTTCCAGGCCACCAAAAAGGCATTAGAAACCTTTTGAGTACAATCACATGGATCTTCTTCTTCTTCTTCGGGTACTATGACGGTTCAACGATCGTTGATGATAATCGATAATTTGCGTCGCTTGATGGTCGTAACCACCTCCAAGTCCTTCTCCATGCGAGTGAAAACGCTTTTGTTACTAATTCTGTCCTTCCAACTGATTTTCAGCAGTCGTCGATACACTCACATCTTGAATGCCTCCAGACGTTTAAGCATTGCTTTAGTTAGCGTCCACGCCTCCATACAAGAGAGCCGTCTTTCCGGCTCAGCCTACCATTTTCATTCGTAGTTTCAATGGTAGGTCGTGACTAGTTAAGTTTGACTTCCACGGTCGGTTCCCAGTGCTCGTTGAGATTGCTACCATCACATGGATCGTCAGACCTAAAAGAAATGTTTAGTTAAGGGAAAATCCAAAAATGTTCGTTGAATCTTCCAATTCAGCAGGTGTTAAATGCAAAATTTTGCACGTAGACGATTTTTTGTCGGTAACTAGTTGGTGTTGAAACAATTTTTTTATGATCGAAAAAAAAAATATTTGACTAGTAGAAGACTAGTGAACTCTTCATCACAACTAGTAATGTGTGTTGGTTCATCGATAAGCTGATTAAGGACCCAAGTAATTATAAATGATTCAGCTTTATGGCGTGTGAATAAGTAACTCGCTTATGATGATTTTGGCATTTGAAAGGTTAATCTGCGAAAAATCGCCAGTGTCTACAAAAAAAGTGAAAAGTGCCCTAAAGTTAGTGTCACTTGGTAGTCGATAACGGCCATAGATAAATCTGGTGGTTTGTCGAGTTATTGTTATTTGGTGATGCCTGATAGGACCTGGGCATCTTTTATGTAGGGAAAAGACTATTCATTGAGTTTGTTTTCATACAATTTATGTCAAATGAAGATAATAATGAACTACGATAATAGGATAGGTCAAATATAATTTTATACAATTTTAGTTTGGATTTGTCTTTTAAATTGACCTTTTGTTGTAAAACCACGTTGGGCTTATGAAATCCTTACTATAAGCAACAAGGTTTAGTATTTTTCAAGATCTAAGAAAGTGATTTGGCAAATTGATGCAATAAAAACATTAAACAACCTTTAGGATCTTCGCACGTACCTTGCGCACGTAATTGATATATATATATATATATATATATATATATATATATATATATATATATATATATATATATATATACGAGGCTGGTTTGAAAAGTCCGTACAAAAATAAAAACTACTTATGTGTTTGGGGTAAACCTTTTTTATTTTTCGACATAGTCTCCTTTTAGGCTTATACACTTCGTTCAACGATGTTCTAGTTTGTTGATCCCTTCCGAATAATAGGATTTGTCCAAGTCTGCAAAATATCCATTAGTGTCTGCAATCACCTCCTCGTTTGAATAAAATCTTCAATTTGGAGAACAAATAGTAGTCCGAGGGAGCCAAGTCTGGAGAATAGGGGGATGTGAAACGAGTTGGAATCCTATTTCCATTAATTTTGCGACCACAACTGCGGGCGTTTTTCTTGCAGCTCGGTTTTCAAACGGTCCAATAACGATGAATAATATTCACCTGTAATAGTTTTAAACCCTTTTCCAGATAGTCGATGAGGATTATCCCTTGCGAATCCCAAAAGACAGTCGCCATAACCTTTCGGGCCGAAGGAACGGTCTTCGCCTTTTTTGGTGCAGATTCCCCCTTGGTAACCCATTGTTTAGATTGTTGTTTGGTCTCAGGAGTATAGTAATGTATCCATGTTTCATCCACAGTGACGAAACGACGCTTAAAGTCCTCCGGATTCTTCTGGAACAGCTGCAAACCATCCTTGCAACACTTCACACGATTCCGTTTTTGGTCAAGCGTGAGCAATCGCGGCACCCATCTTGCGGATAGCTTTCTCATGTCCAAATGTTTATGCAAAATATTATGTACCCGTTCAGTCGAGATGCCCACAGCACTAGCAATCTCACGCACCTTAACTCTTCTGTAAGCCATCACCATATCATGGATTTGATCAATGATTTCAGAAGTCGTAACCTCCACAGGCCGTCCAGAACGTTCAGCGTCACTTGTGCCCATATGGCCAGTCCGAAAATTTTGAAACCACTTATAAACTGTTCTAATCGAAGGTGCAGAGTCACCATAATGTTTATCAAGCTTCTCTTTAGTTTCCTGAGGCGTTTTGCCTTTCATAAAGTAATGTTTAATCACCACACGAAATTCTTTTTCGTCCATTTCTCGAAAATCACTCGACTTCCTTGATTCATACGAATGCCAAACACAAAGAAATAGACCAATATGGCTGAAACTTGGTGTGCGTTTATTCAAGAGATGCTACTAACTAAACATGACCTCGATACGCGCCGATGGTGCCATCTCTCGGACTTTGCACGGACTTTGCCTCCTAAAATGTTCAGTATTATAATAGTAATAATAATAATCTTTATTGTCTAACAGATAGAATATCCATTTACAAGAAAAAAACTTATTATTGATTTGCAAGATAGTAGCGATAGCGAAATTGAACTATATATTAATTAATAACTAAAATTGTAACAAATGTACTGGAGGACACTGTACATTGTTTTAATATATTTGTGTAATTACTATATTGTGTATTATTCAGTATATAAAACATTAAAATTCAACTGTCTTATCACAATAAAATTTTAAACCCAACACTTATACAATCAGGTATAGTGCGTCCCTGCACGATACCTTGTCATTAAACAGCCATAAAATAATCACTTTCGAATCTTGTTGAATTTTGAATGGGTATAGGTAGCTAAGTTACTTTCTTAGATCGTGAAAAATACTATATCATTTAAATTTTTAATAATTCTATTACTTTAGCTTAATATTTTTTTCTAGGTGATGATTATGACTATGGGAAACAAAGAGTATGGGGTACTATCGGATTTGGAACCACAGCTCTAATATCTGGATACGCGGTAGATTTCTTTTCTGGCCAAACGATTTCCTACCTTCCAGCCATAACAGTGATGGTAATATGCTCCGTTTTGGACCTGTTATGCTGTATAAAATTAAAAGTAAGTACACAAAGTGAAAGTGAATACAGACTAATTTCTGTCCATATAGGGACGTCTCGTCTCAAAGGAAAACTGAGCAGGTAATTTCTTCTTGGTTATATTATCACTAGGGGTGGCCACAAGTGGTCTTTATTACAAAGATGAGGCATCATGTTATGGAACATTTTATAAGGCTGGTGCTTCTGTAAGATAAATCATCACATGTTTAAAGTTTTTTTCTATGGAATCTGAAAACACCAATAAAGAGTTTTACTGTTATTAATACGCAATCTGAAAATGAAATGCAAACTGAACCCAGGCAGTAGACTCATTAAATACAACAATTATGGGACAAAAATACGATAATTTAACAATACAATGGATTTTTTTTGTATTACTTGTATTACTAACATGGATAGGTAAAAGCGGCACACAGGGTAGCTCTGAGGTTTACTGGCTCCTGACACTTTCGAGTGTATGTATTTTTAATGGTCTCTGCTGATACTGGATGTTTGCGATTTGCTTTTTCACCTAGCCTGGCTGGCGAGCTCTGATGGGAACGAAACATGCATGTCCTAGTTTGATGATTCATAGATAGTATGCCCGGGTAATTTACAGCTTTGGAAGTTCGTACTTTGAATGCAAGAGCAAAGAGCACGGTTTTTGTCCGCTAGAGCTGATATATATCATACATATATACATATATTGTAACATTCATTTTTTCCTAGATTTTAAGACCATGTAATGTTACTGATTTTTCCATTTCAAATTGTACTTATTTTCATTTTTGTATCGAACGGTATATTAAACAGAGATTCCAAGACGTTCGGTATATATTGTGTTGTGCGGGTTCCTGACCGAACCTCTCGCTACGCCGCGATTGGTGAAATGTTTGATCCGCAGTTTTGATTGGAGCGTCGTGATATTACAGGCAAAAGTCGCACGATTATTTAAGGCTCCGCAGAGCTTGAATCGAGGTTTTTTTCCATCTAGCCGCAACCAGGCAGTACCATCAAGCCGCTGCCGGGCTGTTTTCCATCTAGCCGCAGCCAGGCAGTACCGTCTAGCCGAG
>CM032454.1:206001158-206011546 GCA_019049505.1 Pachyrhynchus sulphureomaculatus | reverse complement strand
GGGTCGATCTGTGGGAGCGTGACATCTGGCACCATGCTGGGCTGAAGTAGGTCATTCTGGCTCTGATGATCATCTTGTAAATTATTAACTTGTTGCGAGTTGAAAATTTGCTGGACTTGTTCGGGAGTGGGTAAAGCTTGCCGAGGAGTTGGTTTGCTTTCTTGGTGAAGACGGTAACCGGGTCCTTCCATACTAGTCGCTTATCGTAGTGGAGGCCCAGGTACTTGATGCTGTCTGACCATCGGAGTCCGCTTCCTTGGAGGATGGGCCTTTCCGGCGGTGAGTAGCGGGTCTTTGAGAACATGATGACTTGGGTCTTCGCTGGATTATGTTGGATTCTCAAGTGTTCGAACCAGGACCATACTCTTCTTGCAGCAAACTTATTATTTTTGTGGTAGACTTTTTAAGTTAAACGAGAAATTTTACGTTAAATCGTCGCGCAACACTGACACTAAATATTTTTCCGATTCAGAGCAAATAGGCCGGCAGTCAAACAGGAACCTGCACGATCATCAAAATGGCAGAATAGGTTGAAGGGGTTTCAGGCTTACCAAAAATCAGTCCAGTTATTTTCTAGCCACACCTTGTAGTTCGTTTAGTTTGATACATAGCTAGGATTCAAGTGAAAAAAAGAAACAAAAATATGCCATTCAATTTAAGACTTTATAGTTCAATATTGGTAAAAATATCTTTATTTTCTTGTTAGTATTTTTTTTTTAATCCATAATGTTATTTGAAAATGTTTAATTTAACAAACTGTAAAATGAATATATTTTTAAGAATCTTTAAAAAGCATTCTTCCAGTTATTATTTTAAAATAATATAAGAGCAGCTAATTCTCACTTCGTTAGTACATATACAGGGTGGCCATTAATGCGTGAAAAAGAGGAAAAGTGATAGGGTTTCGAGAAATGAATAATCAAAAATAGTTGTGCCTATACATTATAGTTTAGGTTAAAAAATGTTCGAAATTAAACATTGCTTTTTTTAAATGTAGATTATATATATATATATATATATATATATATATATATATATATATATATATATATATATATATACATATATATATATATATATATATATATATATATATATATATATATATACATATATATATTATATATATATATATATATATATATATATATACATAAATTTTTAGTGCAGTATATACTAAATGATTACAAAGGTTCCATTTAATCCTTATTATTGTAATTGTGATGTAGTAGTTATTTAGTAAATATTTTCCATCAAGGCTGAATGTTCGGGTTTGAAATTTTATAACATTATTTGGTTATATTATTGCCAGTTTAGATTCAACAATACCCAAGTAACATCAGATGTCATACTTTCGACATCATTCCATCCTGATCTCTTAAATGACCTGTAGAGTTACGTCATAACGACGTCTAGTTTGTTGAAAAATGACATCAAAGTACGTATTTTTTACGTACTAAATGTACTTCTGATCAGCTTTTAATATGGAAAATATCAAAAAAACTTATATTGGACTTGTGTGATGTGCCATTTTGATTGTGCTCAGTTTATAAGATTCAAGTAACATATTTTATTTTATAAATAAATATGTGTTTATTGTTATGCAGTGTAGTTATTTATACTTCTTGCTAATGAATTGAAAATTGGGGTTGGTAGTAAATTTTCCATTATTTCATTTAAAAAAATTTCTAATTTCCTTAGGCCTTAGGCCGTTGTGATACAACACAGTAGTATTGTACTCTTGGCATTCTAGGAAAACAAAACAAACGTAAATTGGTATCATTTAAATCAAATACATATCAGGGATATTTGACAGAGAGTGAGCCTAACAGAAAAACGAATCGTAAAAAAAATTACTAAATTCTTAAAGGGACGATGCTGATGTAACCCAGAGAGGGGAGCACGATAAGCCAAGAGTGCACAAACAGACACAATAGCCTATTCTGCCCACAACCAACCAACCAACCGTCTGTCATTATAGTCTTCTTTGGAAGGCAGTCGATAACAATAATTCATTAATAGAAACAAAGCAACGTTTTTTTGTTAACACATCCACTTTATTTTAATTTATATAATATTTAATTTCATGTCTACCGGGATGGATTGAAAAGTTCGCGCCCTCACTTAAAAATATTTATAATATTTTTATTATAGTACCCTCAGTAAGTTTATACTTTCTTCGGTTGTAACAATGTAAAATCTTGTTGCTGTAGAATTTGTGGTTTTTAGGTTAGAACGAGTTTTTTAGTGAGACCAAGTGCAGCGTTTTTGGAAAAAAATGGAAAAAATTGAACAACGTGTGGTCATAAAGGACCTGTTTAAAAAAAAGATTAACACCAAAGGAGATCCACGATGATATAAAAACACTAGGGAAATCTGCTCCGTCAAATATCCCTGTGAAAAAATGGGTTGCAGAATTTAAACGTGGACGAGAGAGCATCGAAGATGGCCCTCGCTCCGGCCGGCCCTCGACGTCTACGACTGAAGAAAACATCGGCAAAGTGTGTGATCTCATACTGAAAGACCGTAGATTAACTATCAGGGAGATTGCAGACACTATAAGCATCTCGTATGAACGAACACAAAACATCATTGCCAACGAACTCGGATTTTCTAAGGTTTCCGCTAGGTGGGTCCCCAGATTGCTTTCAGTTGAACAAAAACGAATTTGACTCACGATTTTTTGCGACTTCTTGGAGATGTGTGAGGCTGATCTACAAGATTTTCTTAACAGGTTTGTGACAATGGACAAAACCTGGGTTCACCACTATACTCCAGAGTCGAAACAACAATCCAAGCAGTGGAAAAAAAATCTGGTGAACCGACCCAAAAAAAAAAAGCGAAGACAATTCTGTCGGCTGGAAAAGTGATGACGTCAATTTTTTGGGATGCTAAAGGTATTATTATGGTGGGCTACCTTCCGAAAGGCGAAACAATAAACTCGACTTACTATTGCACCCTTTTGCGTCCTTTACGTCAAGAAATTGAAGGGAAACGCCCAGGATTACTAAGAAAAAAAGTTTTGTTCCATCAGGACAACGCTCGCGTTCCCACGTCTTAGTTTCCTGATTTGGCACCTTCGGACTTTTATCTGTTTCCAAACCTAAAAAAACACCTCGGTGGTTAGAAATTTTAATCAAATGAGGAAGTCAAAGCTCCAGTTAACCAGTATTTGGAGACCTTGAGGAATCTTTTTTTTTCAAACAGGTGTGAAAGCTTTCCAAAGCAGATGGAAGAAGTGCATAAAAACTAGGTGGAGATTACGTCGAAAAATAAAAATATTTTTGTACGTATTTTATTTTGTTTTCCTGTTTTGACTAGGCCGCGAACTTTTCCATTCATCCTTATCTTTATAAATTATAGAATAATTTATGAAATTTTTTGTTCCAAAATATGCTTTGCGAACATTCACAGATTGGCTTTATCTCTCTTTGTGTCCGCCGCATTGATTCTTATTTTGATTCGAGGTCATACCAGTAAATCCAAGTTTCCTCAGATGTTATAATACGATCATAAATTGCATTCAGATTTTTTATGTATAGGGCATGAAACACACGATAAAATTTCACACAGCGATTGCGGACAAGCAGAGTCAGCATTTTTGATATCGTCCCTGTACCCCGTTTTTATGCGCAAATGATCAGGTAAAATTGCGCCAATACGTTCTTTGCTAGTTTTCATTCATTTCGATTTTGTTTCATATGACGGAAATTTTTATTGACTAGTTCTAGTTTAGACTTCGTTTCCATCTCAAAGAACCCCCTTAAACTTTCAAGTAAACTCCAAAAGAGTAATTGTCTTCTAGAGAAATGAAAACGACATTATCTCTAATAGTTTTATGATAAGCTTGTATTAGGCAAATATTTTAAACGGTTTACAAATCATTCGTTTTATATTATCCACTAAAAAGCGAAATAATTATTATATTGGTTTCAACTAAAGTACACTTATTATTTATCGTTTAAAGAATACCCGGTTCATTTTAAAAAGAAAAACTTAAGTAAACTTTTTGTTCTTCGTTTATTTTTTTCAGGTCAAAAATTTACCTTTAAAAGACCTTTTATAATTTATTTATTTAAGTTATTACAGGGAGTAGGGGCGGCCACAACGTAGTGGTTAAGGTGTCTGCTTTCTACGCCAGCGACCCGAGCTCGTATCTTGGCTCGAGAAATAATAAAAAAAAAATTAAAATTTACTACGTGACGGTAGCCTCGCTCGGAAAGGCAATGGCAAACAGACCGTAGTATCATGCCTAGTAAAGCCCTCTCAGTTTGGTCGCTCGGAAGCGGCATTAAACTGTAGGTCTGTGGAAACTCTTTAAAAAGCATCCACCACAGGCAAAGACGAGAGGGACGCCTACGTCTGTATCGGATATGGCACTTCAAGAAGTAGATGACAGGGAGTATACACTGATCGGACAGACGGGAATGGAGACGCGTTTGAATGTTTTTATGTCATGTTTTTCAGTTTTCCAAATGCGGGCCATGCTAATCTGCTCCTCCTAATTATCTCCTGTGTTCGATTTTCTTTTCCCAAGAATGGATGTAGGTCCTAAGTAAGCATAGTTTTATAGGTTTTCTACGACTTATTTCTTATTATTACACTAGCAGTGCCCGCAACTCCGCTCGCGTGGACTTGATTCACTTTTATCGTCACTGCTTACCCCTTATGTTACTTAACGTATGTATTTTATAAAAAAAACACGTAAATCGGATAAGTGGTTCTTAAGTGCTAAGCGCACTAACGGATAGACAGACAGAGAGACGTTGCGTTTTATATATATATCACGTAAAACGGATAAGTGTTTCTCGAATGATAAGCGCACTAACGGAGAGACAGACAGACAAAGAGACGTTACATTTTATATATATTATATTCTTTGCTGCATGATATTGTTCCATATTTAATGGTTTAGGCAGTGTATTGCAAGAGAACGCGCTAGCGGCAAACTTTTTTCGGACTTGCTTCACTACTATCGTCACTGATTATCATGTTACCTAACGTAATAAAATATATCCTATGTTACCCAATGTAATAAAATATATCCTATATCCTGGCTAGGAAACATATGTATGTTTAAATAAAAAAGCACATAAGTCGGATAAGTGGTTCTCGAGTGTTAAGCGCACTAACGGACAGATAGACAGACAAAGACACGTTGCATTTTATATATATATTGTATTTTTTTTACATGATGTTGTTCCATATTTCATGGTTTTGGAAGCGTATTGCAAGAGAATGCTCTAGCGGCAAACTTTTTTTCCGACTTGATTCCCTATTATCGTCACTGCTTATTCCTTATGTTACCTAACTTAATAAAATATAGCCTATAACCTGGCCAGAGAACATATGTATGTATTAAAAAAAGCATGTAAATCGGATAAGTGATTCTCGAGTGATAAGCGCACTAATGGACAGACAGACAGAGAGACGTTGTATTTTATCTATATTATAGAAGATTATAGATAACCTGGCCAGAGAACAAATGTATAAAATAAAAAAAAAACATGTAAATCGGATAAGTGGTTCTCAAGTCATAAGCGCACTGACAGACAGACAGAGAGACGTTGCATTTTATATATATTATATTCTTTGCTACATGATATTGTTTCATATTTAATGGTTTAGGTAGTGGATTGCAAGAGAACGCGCTAGCGGCAAACTTTTTTCCGAGTTGAATCACTATTACCGGCACTGCTTATTCCTTATATTGCCTACCGTAATAAAATATAGCCTAGAACCTGGCCAGAGAACACGTATGTTTTTTTTAAAAACAAAAACATGTAAATCGGATAAGTGGTTCTCGATTGATAAGCGCACTAACGGACAGACAGACAGATAGAGAGACGTTGCATCTATAATCTATAATATATATAAAATGCAACGTCTCTCTGTCTGTCTGTCTGTCTGTCTGCCTGTCCGTTAGTGCGCCTATCACTGAAAAACCAGTTATCCGATTTACGTACTTTTTTTTTTAAAACATACATATGTTCTCTGGCCAGGTTATAGGCTATATTTTATTACGATAGGTAGCATAAGGAATGAGCAGTGACGTAAAATAGTGAATGATGTCGGAAATAAGTTTGCCGCTAGCGCGTGCCTTTACAATACATAGCCTAAACCATTAAATATGGAACAATATTATGTAGTAAAGAATATCTGTAATGTATAATCTATAATATATATAAAATGCAATGTCTCTCTGTCTGTCTGTCTGTCCATTAGTGCGTTTATCACGCGGGAACCACTTATCCGATTTACCTGTCTTTTTTTAAATTCATGAATATATTCTTTGGCCAGGTTATATAATAATAATAATAATCTATATCTATAATATATATAAAATGCAATGTTTGTCTGTCTGTCTATCTGTCCGTTAATGCGCTTATCCCTCGAGAACCACTTATCCGATTTACGTGATTTTTTAAATTCATACATATGTTCTCTGACCAGGTTATAGGTATATATTTTATTACATCTATAATATATATAAAATGCAACGTATTCTGTCTGTCTGTCTGTCCGTTAGTGCGCTTATCACTGGAGAACCACTTATTCGATTTTCGTACTTTCTTTTTTTAAAACATACATATGTTCTCCGGCCAGGTTATAGGCTATATTTTATTACGATAGGTAGCATAAGGAATGAGCAGTGACAATAATAGTAAATGAAGTCGGACAAAGGTTGCCGCTAGCGCGTTCTCTTGCAATACACAGTCCAAACCATTAAATATGGAACAATATTATGTAGCAGAGAATATCTATAATATATATAAAATGCAATGTCTCTCTGTCCGTCTGTCTGTCTGTCTGTCCGTCCGTTATTCTGCTTATCACTGGAGAACTATTTATCCGATTTACGTCATTTTTTTTTTTAACCATACGTATGTTCTCTGGCCAGGTTATAGTGAATAGTGAATTAAGTCGGAGAAAAGTTTGCCGCTAGCGCGTTCTCTTGCAATACACTCCCTAAAGCATTAATTATGGATCAATATCATGTAGCAAAGAATACAATATATATAAAATGCAACGTGTCTCTGTCTGTCTGTCCGTTAGTGCGCTTATCACTCGAGAACCACTTAGCCGATTTACGTGTTTTTATAAATTTATACATATGTTCTATATAATTCGATATAAGCCTAGATAATGGGAGATAAGGTGAGATAATGGGAGCTAAGGAGAAATAATGGGAGGTAAGTCGAGATAAGCCTCGATAATGGGAGGTAAGGTGAGATAATGGAAGATAAGTATAAATAATGGGAGATAAGGAGAGATAATGGGAGATAAGCAGAGATAAGTCTAGATAATGGGAGTTATGGCGAGATAATGGGAGATAAGGAGAAATAATGGGAGATAAGGAGAAATAATGGGAGATAAGTCGAGATAAGCCTAGATAATGGGAAATAAGGAGAGATAATGGGAGATAAGGAGAAATAATGGGAGATAAGGAGAAAAATGGGAGATGAGCAGAGATAAGCCTAGATAATGGAAATTATGTAGAGATAATGGGAAATAAGGAGAAATATTGGGAGATAAGGAGAAATAATGGGAGATATTTTATTACGTTGGGTAACATAAGGAATAAGCAGTGACGATAGTAGTGAATCAAGTCCACGCGAGCGGAGCCGCAGGCTCGGCTAGTTTTATATATATTATAGATGTGGGTCTACCCTACATGTTACTTTAGTTTATTTAAAGTCCGATTTTTGCTGACTTTTCTTTCAATTCCGCTAACATTTCTTCAAGTTCATTCAACATTGCTGAACCCGACATATTTATGTCGGGGAACTCAATTGCTCTAGCATCGTCACTTAATTTGCAGAGCGTTAGGTTGGGAGAAAATATGTTTTGGTATGAACTTGTTCCAAGCATAGCAAACAGAGTCAAAAGCTGGGAATATTATTTCGAACTAGAAATCTTTACAGTTCACAATTGTTAATTGTTAATTCTGTTCAAAGCGAAAATTCGGACAACGATGGAATGCTTCTCCCATGTTTGGGGCTCTACTCTCAAACATAGCATTTGTTGGATTCTGTTAAAAACAGAGCTGTTCGCCTGATTCCTCGGAACATTGAAGAACGGCTAGCGACTTGAGTCTATTCTACAACTACTTAATTCGATAGGTGTAGGTCACTTAATTCCTCCCAGAGCGCTGCCTGCTAGGAATACATGTCGCGCTAATACTTCACGTCCGATTGAGGTTCAGCTTGTCACTCCTCGTTTAATTCTTTTCAAGTAGTCTTATATGTGAAAGATCTGCGCAGGAGTGTATTTCCCACCGGGTATAATTTACAACGCACACGTTCCTCCTCTCTACCGTTTTAGAAATTTCCCGGCAGCATGTGTTATAAATATATATGCATAAATTATTTTACAATTTTCCTGTTTTGTAAAACAGGAGATTTTTTTTAAATGATATGGGCTAAAAATGAAATTATTTTTAGTATCAATAAATTGCCAATCAAGGGAAAAACCTCTGATTTAAGTACCAACAAATTAAAAGCATGTGCATGAATTGAAATACACAACAACAGGCGTATAGCTGATTTTTAGAGACATTAGAGATACTTTGCAAAGCTTATTTTTCATATTTCTTTGTCCTTATCGTTATCTCGAGCATGCGCAGTATTAATGCGAAGGAATTGCAAGGTTAAATTAGTATTCATTTTCTATAAACTTAGGGGATTTTTTTTATTCATTTCATGGTTAAGCACACCCGTTATTAGTATTAGATGGGTCAACTCAAGTTTCTGTTGCTGTGTCTAACAGGTTTCTGACACTTCCTGTAATATTTCCAAGGTAATACGAATGTGCAAAAAATAAAATTTCATTTAAAATTAGCACTACACACACTGTAATGGCATTGTGATAAAGATTGCAAAATTCCAAAATAATCTGAACACTAACTGTTGTCAATGTGATTTGCAATAAAAGTCTGTCATTTCGATTTTACTGTATTTTCTTAGTGGTTTGTATTCCTAAGTAGAAAAAAAGGAGCCTATCATAATAGCGATAAGAATAACGAACTTCGAATAACCTCTCCTAAATAGGGGAAATCGTTATCCTTAATTAGGTTTCTCTTATTTTGTTTCAATACTGAGCAAGCTCCAAATGGTGGGCGCATGATTCAAATAACGATAACAGCTGAGTCCTTATATTTAATTTCTTTTCTTTACTACTGCGCAAACAAGATACCTGGCCTAACAAAATAAACGTTACAAAATCTCTCTATTCACTGGACTGTCCTTAGCTTTATGTAAACTCTAGAAATTAGGTTAGAAAATTTGATAGCTGGTCTGATTAGACCAGTTAGACCAGCTACAGGCCATGAAGGCCTAGGGCTTAGTAAAACTTGTGTCCTTTGCTCCTTCCCTCTTCCATCATCCGGCGTCCAAGTATTGTTGGATCGTATTCTATTTTGTTCTGCGCCTTCGTCCTCTAGTCTCTGACCCTTATGGCTCTTAAATCCTCCTCAACATGTTACAACCATCTCCTCCTCGGCCTTTCCCTCCTTCTCGCACCCACAGGCTTCATCGCCAGCACCATTTTCGGCAGTCTCTCTCTTGTCAAACGTTGTACGTGTCCTAACCATCTCATTCTTTGCGCTCTTACAAAAGATGTGATTCTAGGTCCGTCATATAAGTCTTCCAGTTCCTGATTTGTCTGCCTAGTCCACCCTTCCGGTGTATTTCTTCCTCCGTAGATCACTCTTAACATCCTTCTTTCTGGAGTAAATTAAAAAAAAACTTGCCTAATATAAAATTATAGAATTAACTTGAATGAATCTAGCAACCTACATTTTTTATTTATGGCCAAGAAATACGTGCGTCCAGAGCTTCCAATCTTAAATTAGAGACCTCTTTGAACTTTTTATAATTACTATTCGATACTTCTTCAGCTATACTATTAAATTATATATGTCTTAGGTCAGTTATTATCAATTGTCGGCAAAGATTACCTCAAAAAGAATTCATTATACAAAAATCCTCACCAACCCTTTATTCCACCTTATTATTATCTAGTTTTTAAAATTCATAAAAGACACCGGCTGTAGGGATGATAAGAGTTGAACGATAAGAAAAAAGCAAAATAGAGAACGCAAATTATTTATAGAGTTTTGAAACAGGGTGCTTGTATGTATTGTTAACTGAGAAATGTATTATTTTAAGATAATATATTTATTTCTTACAATATTGTTTCAGTTAAGTTTGAATTTAAATGGAAATTGATATTTTACATTTTTAATTAATTAATACTGAAGTAAAACGATAGATGTTTTTAAAATTCCACTATATTTATAAACCGTAACAATTGTTTCGACATACAATGTCTTCATCAGACGGATGATAACTTTAAACTAATTTTAAATTAGAACATATTAGCCCATA
>CM032454.1:205926158-205996158 GCA_019049505.1 Pachyrhynchus sulphureomaculatus | reverse complement strand
TCAGTATACTCCCTGTAATCTTCTTCTTGAGGTGCCATATCCGATACAGACGTAGGCAACTCTCTCGCTTTTACCTGTGGTTGGTGCGTTTTTTAAGTGTATCACAGATAAAGGTGTCCTACAGCTTAATGCCGGTTCCGAACGGTTAAAGTAAGAGGGCATGATACTACGGGTGGTTTGCGATTGCCTTCCCGTGAAAAGCGACCGTCACAATAGAGAGTTTTTTTTTTTCTACTTTATTATTTTCTAAGCCAGTGAATAAATGTAATAATAAATCATAAATATTATTAAAAAAACGCAGAGGGCATAACCAATGACCCTGTAACAGTAGTTAAGCTAATAACTGTTTTAGTGGTAATTCTGTTTCCATAACAAAGTTAGGGTAGAGACAGCTGAGCTTTCTCACCATTTCAGGCGCAATAAGACTATAATATCACCTGAAAGCTAAAGATAATAACCGGAGTATTTTAGACAGTGTCTTGCGTTTGTGGACTGTTATAAAGTGCGTTTTTATGGCTTATTTAGCCCTTATATTATTTACGCTTTACTTAGAGACTGCTGGATAGAATTAAGAACCACTGATTTTTTATGTTTTTATTAGCTGATACCTACAGTTTCGCTGGCAGTAATAGCTGTTGTCTCGATCATTCTTAATTTTTTTTCTTTTTTTTGTGGGTATAACACACACTCTACTGGGAAATCCCTATAGCGCTACGCGTGTGCGAAAAAATCGATTCAGGTTGGTCATGAATCGCTATAAATTGTACTAGGTCGGAAACGCAGTCCTGGACAAATGATTCCAAACGGATGAGATTCTCCATACAAAAAACTGCTTGAAAAGGGTTATACGAGGGGAGACAAACTCAACTTCATACGGATGTGAGGTATTAGTGCGATATGTATTCCTGGCATGCAACGCTTTGTGAAGCTATATCGATCGAACATTTTCCAGGAAAATACTTGTAGAATAGACTCAAGTCACCAACTGTTCTTCGATGTCCCAAGAAATCAAGGTTGCTGGTGAGTTCTGGGTGGAAGGGGATAGAAACCCTCATACCAGCCAAAATGACATCAGAAACCTCCTTAGCGCAGTCAAATGGGTCATCAGATCTAAAACAAACGTCCAATCAAGGAAAAGTTCTTCCCATTTAGCAGATTTGTAGTGGTTAAGGCGCCTTTTCGCCAGTAATCAGTAGAGTACTCGATGTTGAATGCAATTTATGATCGGAAAGACCTACCGGTGAAATTACATTGACAGTGTAAATCTCTGGATTGGTGGTTAAAACAGGTCCAGAAAACTGGCGAACTCTCCGTCTCGATCAGGGATCCGTATTGATTCAGCAACTGATTGAGAATAATTCAGCTTTATGACCTTGCTCGTCGGTCGTATTTGAATACTGAAGCCAGTTGATGGTATGGACATTAAAGTCGCCCAGGATGGCAATTTCGGTACTTGGATAATTAATCTGTAAATAATCAATGGAATTTGCAGGAGAAGTGAAAAGTATTCATAGTATCCTCGGGTGGTTGATAGAGGCAACAGATAAACCTAGTGGGTTGATGAGTCCTTATTTTTAACCACATAACATCAAAGTTTCGGGACTCCAATGCCGCTTTTCGTTGACAAGAGAGTTCACTTCTGAAAAAAAGACCGATTCCAAAGTTACGCCTAAACTGGAAAAACAACAGAGCTCATAGACAAGGCGAAATCGGCGCCATCGTTGGAAAAAATTTTCTAATTGAATTTTTTTTCATAACCTTCTCCAGGAGATGCCCCTGAAAGAGGATCAACATGTTGCCGGGCGGTAACCTGGTCCGAATTTGTTTAAACAAATTTTTTTTAAAACAAAGTCCAAAAATCGAAATTTTCGCCCCGGAACAAGTTTTTTTAGGTAAATTGGACCATTTTGAACAAAAAATGTCTCTTGTGAATTTTCTCTAAAATGCGCCGTTTTCGAGATATCGGCGATTTTAGGTGCGAGAAAACGCGAAAATGGCCACTTTCACCTCCCAATATCGGGGTCAAAAATTAAAATTTTCAATGTTGCCAAGTGTCCAAATTAAAGTTTGAGATCTCCTCTACAAATTACCGTAGGAAATATTGCAATATCTTCATTTTTAAATATTGTTTTTTTAACAGTTAACAAATTGCGTTCGAGCGCCCGCGGCTGCATCGAAACTGTATACATAGATATATACGCAACGCCCGTACGTAGGCGCACGGAACTGTATACGCACTGCGATGCTCTATAAAGCTTTGTTTCTTGATTTCTTATTAAAATTAATATATTTGAAAAGTATTTATATTAGCAATTCATTATTGGAGCATTTTCAAATTAATTGGTTGTACAGGATTGTATTTTAAAGTAGTTGGTCAGAAGCCAAGATTATTGTCTTGTAATGTAGCTGCTGAATATTTAACTAGTCAAGTTTGTCAAGTTTTGCCTGCTTTACATGCGTTTACAGGCTGTGATACTACTAGTAAAGTAGGTACTAAAAATAAAGCTTTAGATTTAGTCTTTGATTTAGATACTCAAAATGCATTAACCCCACTTGGTACTGGCTTACAATTAAATGCCATGGAATTCAATGCATTAGAAAAATTGTATTTGAAAATTTTGAATAAAGCTGGAGAAACAGTAGATAATGCTAGACAAATAATTTTAGAACGTTCTTGTGGGATGGGTATTAATTTTGGAAAAATTCCATGTACATCCGATGCTTTAAAATTGCACATTTCACGAGCTTCACTACAAACGTACATATGGAAAATGTCATTGTATTCTCGGTATCGACATTTAGATGCAACAGAATTTGGTTACACTATAGAAACAGGTGAATTGTTACCCAAATTCATGTTAAAAAATTCGATACCAGATTCGTTAATTAGGCAATGTAAATGTACAAAAAATTGTAAAACTAATGCATGTAATTGCAAAAGCAACAACGTAAGTTGTATACTCATGTGTGGGTGTAATTTAAATATTTGCGAAAATTCTATTAAATATATATAAGTTATATTTCATAAAATTGTTTTCATTCTTCTACCATCCTAATCGAATATTGAATTTTTATTTATATTTATTTGTTATAATAATTAAATTTGATATAACAATTACTCTTTAATAAATAAATATTTTTTACATACTTTTCAAATATATTAATTTTAATAAGAAATCAAGAAACAAAGCTTTATAGAGCATCGCAGTGCGTATACAGTTCCGTGCGCCTACGTACGGGCGTTGCGTATATATCTATGTATACAGTTTCGATGCAGCCGCGGGCGCTCGAACGCAATTTGTTAACTGTTAAAAACAATATTTAAAAATGAAGATATTGCAATATTTCCTACGGTAATTTGTAGAGGAGATCTCAAACTTTAATTTGGACACTTGGCAACATTGAAAATTTTAATTTTTGACCCCGATATTGGGAGGTGAAAGTGGCCATTTTCGCGTTTTCTCGCACCTAAAATCGCCGATATCTCGAAAACGGCGCATTTTAGAGAAAATTCACAAGAGACATTTTTTGTTCAAAATGGTCCAATTTACCTCCGGGGCGAAAATTTCAATTTTTGGACTTTGTTTAAAAAAAATTTGTTTAAACAAATTCGGACCAGGTTACCGCCCGGCAACATGTTGATCCTCTTTCAGGGGCATCTCCTGGAGAAGGTTATGAAAAAAAATTCAATTAGAAAATTTTTTCCAACGATGGCGCCGATTTCGCCTTGTCTATCAGTGGAGGCAACTTAGGGAGGCTTCCATCCGACTATGGATGGAATAGGCTAATGATGATGATCCCGAAAAATTCTGGATAGTTCCAATAGTATTACAGAATTTTTTTCTGGTTTTTGGTATTTTTCGTGATAAAAACGTTGTCAGGTAATAGAAGAAAGACAATAGATTTCGTATAAATAATGAAGCTTAAATAGCAGTCTAAAGCCGGGCTAAAACTTACATAATTGATTGTTAGCATATTCACTAAAATTTGAAATCATAAATCTGAATTAAATTAATTAACTAATAATCTTAAATTAAAAGAACGATCATCACGTTATCCCGTATAAACCGGATCGACCTCAAAAGAAACCTACGCTATCATACTAGCCCACAATTTTGAGAACTGCGTGTTTGCAAAGGAAGTGCTAAGTAAATCACTACCAATTTTTTCTTTTAGATGCAAATTCTCTCTAGACATATTATTTTGAATTTAATTTTATGACAACATGATTTTCCATTATTGCCTATACGTTGTAAAGAGACTCTTAGAGAATGGTAAAGTGATACACATTTTGTAATATGCATAATTTTTTTACTGCAAAATTAGGTCAAGAGACACAATTTCCTTATACACTCCTTATCGAAAAAGTTTCACTATAGCCAAACGATGGGAACATCGATCTACTCGTGGAAAATAATTTGCCCAAATCCTCTGTAAAAATGTTGTGCTCAGTTAATTTTGGAATTCTCATTTCATCTTCAGTCAACTTCACGTACAACTTCGGGGTTTCTTTAAATCTGCACTTTTGAAATGTTAAATCCGCTTTATTCAGTGTTTGGACCGCCCAACTTTTTATTATCTTCAGATATGTCAGGACCACTTTAAAATCGCTGAAACCATTCCTACACTTTAATATGGAGAAACAATCGTCACCGTGTACTTTTAAAAAGACTTCTTCTTCTTCTTAAAGTGCCTATTCGGTTCAAATGTTAACAATCATTATTACTTTATCCACTGTAGTTCTGAAAAGACCGGTAGTATTTGTTGAGAACCAATTTCGCAGATTGTTTAGCCAGAAGATACGTCTGGGTCCTGGTCCTCTCTTTCCAAAAACCCTTCCTTGGAATATTTGCTATAATACTCCATATCTGTGAGAATTCTCATTATGTGTCCTAAATATTCCAATTTTCCCATTTTAACAGTTTCCATAATTTCCAGTTTCTTGTTCATGCGACGTAAGACATCCTCGTTGGTAATATGGTCAATATCAGAAATTTTCAAAATTCTGCGATATAGCCATAATTTAAATGCTTCAAGTTTCTTAGAAGTGGCTTCAGTCAGCGTCCAAGATTCCACACCGCAAAGAAGAACACTGAAGACATAACATTTTAGGAGTTTTATTTTTGTGCTTAATTTTATTGCTGAGCTTTTGAAAAGTGATGTCATTTTTAAGAACACTGCTCTAGCTTTTTTCATTTTTTCTGCGAGTAATCTCACTGTTCATTTATTATTTTCTTATAATAGACTCTCCGGTACCTAGATATGAATATTGTGTAGTTTTTTGTATTTGTTTATTGTTAACCACCAACAAGGTAGCAGGTACCGGAGATTTGCTGATTACCATGTATTTTGTTTTACTGATATTAAGTTCGAGGCCCTATCGATTACTGACTTCGTTTGTTCTTGTCATAAGATGTTATAGACCCTTTAAGTTATCAGCTATAACCGCCGTATTGTCAGCATAACGAATATTATTTATTCGCTCCCCATTAAGCAGTATTCTTTCATCAGCCTCTTCCAGTGCCTCTTTGAAGATTTGTTCAAAATATATATTAAATAATAGTGGAGGCAAGACACTACCCTACTTTATTCCACGCTCAATTGATATTGCTTTTGAACGCTTCCCTTCTGCCTTAATAAATGCCATCTGGTTCCAGTAGAAGGTTGCTAATAATCCGCAGATCCTTTCCATCTAGCCCAAGGTCTTTCAGAATTCCGACCATTTTGTGCTGTTGGACTCTATCAAAGGCCTTTTAGTAGTCGATTAGGTACGGATACACTTCACAATTGACATTTCTCAATCGCTGAATCAAAACCTGCATAGAAAATAAGGCCTCTCTGGTTCCCATGGCTTTTAAAAATACTTGAGGAAAATTAGGCAACTTAAAACCTTAGAGAAAAAGAAAGAAATATTATTGAACTAAACAGTTCAGTTACAGGAATAAGAAGAATTTTTAAAATATAAAATACTCTACGACTCTGACAAAGAATTACGACCGCGATCTTTACACAACTTTATCCAACTTTTAACATTACATCCCGGCGTTAAATTACAACTGGCACACTGCTTAGGCACGGAATAACACTCATTGAAATTATTTATGTGGATTTTTGGTTAATGTTCGTCTTGCATGCAATGTACACAAAAAAGTTGCTAAATGTACAGCAAAAAAGATGCGTTGGTACACCTTGGCAACACAATTTAGATTTTCCAACTAATTATGATGGTAGAAAATTCTGAGATAAATTTGTGTCTGTCGCTTAAAGTCTGCAAGTAGTCCTACAACTAGCTTGATACATTTCTCTTTCTTGGGTCATTCGTTGCTACATCTATTCTATAAGAGCAAATTGTAGGTTAATTGATTACTATTTATTGTAAATTACAAAGAATTCTTCTATCTTCCCAAGTAACAAATGCTTTATTATTAAACTAACTATTATATGACCAAAAATAATCTTGCAACTATTCTTCTACAAATTTTTATAATGTGTTAACAGAACTAACGTTCAGGATATTCTGTCTTTTTCTTTATGGGGTTACATACAATTTGAAGTTTTAAAAAATCGATTTTTTTTACGGAATTTTTTTCTCTATAGTTTAGAAAAATTCTATTCCATCACAAAGTTATCGCATTAAATGTGACCTGGCGTCGGATCGGGACCGCTACCTGTTTTTCAGACACTGACTGCAATATTATTCAGTCAATTTTTTAATATTTACGAGGATGAATTGAAAAGTTCGCTGCCTCACCAAAAAAATAATTATAATATTTTTATTATAATACCCTCAATAAGTTCATACCTTCTTTACTTGTCACAGTGTAAAATCTTGTCGCTGTAGAATTTGTGATTTTTAGGTTAGAACGAGTTTAGTGAGACCAAGTGCAGCGGAAAAAATTGAATAACGTGCGGTCATCAAGTACCTGTTTTAAAAAAGAATAACACAAAAGGAGATCCACGATGATATGAAAACAAGACTAAGGGAATCTGCTCCGTCATATACCACTTTGAAAAAAGGCGTTGCAGAATTTAAACGTGGACGAGAGAGCATCGAAAATGATCCTCGCTCCGGCCGGCCCACGACGTCTACGACTGAAGAAAACATCGGCAAAGTGTGTGATCTCATATTGAAAGACCGCAGATTAACTATCAGGGGATTGCAGACATTATAGGCATGTCGTATGACCGAACACAAAACATCATTGCCAACGAACTCGGATTTTCTAGGGTTTTCGCTAGGTGGGTCCCCAGATTGCTTTCAGTTGAACAAATACGAATTCGACTCACGATTTCTCGCGACTGTTTGGAGATGTTTGAGGCTGATCCGCAAGATTTTCTTAACAAGTTCGTGACAATCGACGAAACCTGGATTCATCACTATACTTCAGAGTCAAAACAACAATCCAAGCAGTCGAAAGAATCTGATGAACCGACCCCAAAGAAAGCGAAGGAAATTCTGTCGACTGGAAAAGTGATGACGTCAGTTTTTGGGGATGCTAAAGGTATTATTATGGTGGGCTACCTTCCGAAAGGCGAGACAATAAACTCGACTTACTATTGCACCCTTTTGCGTCGTTTACGTCAAGAAATTAAAGAAAAACGCGAAAGAAGGTTTTGTTCCATTAGGACAACGCTCGCGTTCACACGTCTGTTGAGTTTATGGCTCAAATTCGTGATTGTGGTCTCGAATTGCTGCCCCACCCGGCTTATTCTCCTGATTTGGCACCTTCGGACTTTCATCTGTTTCCAAACCTAAAAAAAACACCTGGGTGGCCAGAAATGTTCATCAAATGAAGATGTCGAAACTGCAGGTAGCCGGTATTTTGAAGACCTTAAGGAATCTTTTTTTGAAACAGGTGTGGAAGCTTTTGAAAGCAGATGGAAGAAGTGCAAGAGCTAGGTGGAGATTACGTCGAAAAATAAAAATATTTTTGTACGTATTTTATTTTGTTTTCTTGACTAGGCCGCGAACTTTTAAATCTTAATAATTACTTTTTCCACAAAATGGAGAGAGATTTTTTTTAATTTTTCTGATAGACAACTTTTTATAAATAATTAAACATACATTTTTTGGTCGAGAATTGCATACTAAAGTTTGAAACACCGTAAATTTTTTACTTTTGAAAAAAAAGCCCCTTCGACAATTTATAACTATTACATTATTTTACAGGACTAAATTTTATTTCTGCATAATGGATTATTTTTTGTGAATACATACTTTTATAGCGCCCAGATCTATGTAACCCCTTAAACGGCTTAATTCACATTTAACAAGTATGAAATAATATTTTGACGGTACAATATCTGGATGCAGTATCTAGACACTTACTTTTTATTAAATTATAACAATTAATGTCACGCAGCAACATATTTGCAAATAAATATTTACAAAATCTTCTTTTATAAGCTCGAATGAAAATAAAAGGCTAACATGTTCAGACTTCTGCATTGAAGTGCATATTCCGTACTCACACAATGTGGTTACAGAAGTTCGCAGACAAATTATTAGCTTCTAAAAAACTAATATATTGCAGGAATTGATTATCATGATAATGATCTGCCTATTTCAATCTACTACTCGATGTAGGCTTTTCCCATTTCATGCCATTGCTATTTGATCCGTGCTTCCACTCCCTGCAGAATCCACTGAGTTCCTGCCCTTTTCTTGATATCGTCTCTCTCCATCTCATATTTGGTCTCCCTGCACTTTTACGTCCACTCCAAAATTATTTCGGTCAATCTGTCATCTGTTCTACGGGCCACGTGTCCGGCCCACCTCCATTTTAATTCTGTTTCCCTTTCTAAGACGTCCACGACTTTAGTTTGTTGTTGCATCCATTCACTGCGTTTTCGGTGAGGTGTAATTTAAAACCCATACATAATATATAATGCGCAAAATTTTCAATAACTAGAATGGTGGTATCGCCGTTAGAGGAAAACGCATTCAGAACTTGCGCTATGCAGATGATACCTTGATTATAGCCGCAAATGGAAGTGAATTAGAGGTTATTATGCAAAGACTGACAGAGATTAGTAAAAGCTACGAATTAAAAGTAAACAACAACCAAACAAAAATAATGATCATTAGTAGAACTTATGATAACACTGGTCAACACAAGTCTTGTTTCCTTTATTTTTTTTTCTGTTATTGGGTATTTCTATGGCCCTGACTATGAAAAAAATACTGGAGATTGCTAACAGCTTTACCTTTTGAAATATACAGTTTTATTATTTTGCCAAAAAAATACAAAAAAATAATACATTATGTTAACAAAATTTCTATTGAACACTAGCAAATGATCTTTTATAAGATTTCCTTGAATGAAGACTTTAGGTAGATCTCGTTGCAAACTCCAGCAGTAGTCTGCCATCATATGTGAGTCACAACGCTCTTCCATTGTCCGAAGATCTGAAATCTTTCACCCTGCTTCTCACTAAAATCACCCAGATTTTGTGGAAATCGGTCTAAATGCGAGTGCAGGAAGTGGATTTTTATGCTCAT
This sequence comes from Pachyrhynchus sulphureomaculatus, assembly GCA_019049505.1. Taxonomy (NCBI): domain Eukaryota; kingdom Metazoa; phylum Arthropoda; class Insecta; order Coleoptera; family Curculionidae; genus Pachyrhynchus; species Pachyrhynchus sulphureomaculatus. Next base: position 205,986,656 of record CM032454.1, on the reverse strand, counting down.
GTTGCACCCTAGCTCTTGCAAGTTCGATAGCATGCACTCAACAAGCTCGACATGGTCGTCAGATTCCTTTTTGCCTAGGAAGCTACTTATAACCAAAAAAAATGAATTCCAAGCTTTGGATTCGACTTCAGTCATTGATTTGACAAAATTAGGATCTTTCACGAGTTGCCTAATCTGTGGCCCATCACAAATACCAGCTTTCAATTTTTCTGAACTTAATGCTAGACCCTTGCGTGAAAGAAAATTAAAACATTCGCCACTTTTGTCAAGCGCCTTCACAAACTGTTTCATTATGCCGAGTTTAATATGAGGTGGTGGAAGTATGATGCGGTCTCGGCTAACTAAAGGCACGTTTATAACATTTTTTGTACCAACTTTTAGCTCTTCCCGCACTGGCCAAACTTTTTGTGACCAATGGTGTTGTTTGTCACGACTATCCCAGAGACACATGAAACAAAGGAACTTTGTATACCCCCCTTGTTGACCTAAAAGAAAGTTAACCATTTTCAGATCAACACAAATGACCCATTTGTGGTCTTGATACTTAATTTTTTCCATAACCTTAGAAACATTTACGTATTCTTCTTTTAAAGTCGTAGAATGTGCAATAGGTATAGATCCGTACTTGTTACCGTTATGAAGCAAAACACACTTTAAACTTCTTTTGCTGCTGTCTATGAAAAGACGGCAATCACTAGGTTGGTACTGTTTTAATCCCATCTGCTGCAAAATACCACCAACATCGTTACAAAAAACTAAATCCTTCTCTTGAGAAAAATACGGTAACAGATTTTTTTCCCGGGTACGATAAAATGTAATGTTGGTTTCCGGAGTAAGCAAATTTTTTTCTTTTAGACGAGATGCTAAAATTTCAGAAGCTTCTTTTGGTAAATTCAGATCTCTTACTAAGTCATTTAGTTCTTTCTGATTAAATGGTTGAGGTTTTGAAAGGCTACATTTGTAGTCTGAATCAGAGTCTTCACTTGATGTATTTCGTTCGGGTTCACAGAGATTTGGATCATCAGAAGATTTAGATGTGCTGGGTTGTACCTCTTCTGATTTTAATTGAGGTCGTTGAGCAGAAGATAAGTTAGGATATGACCACTTACTTCGATTTCCAGGGTTAATTCCGTTTATTTTCACAACGCAGAAGTAGCAATCGTCATGATGGTTTCGAGGTTCTCGCCAAATCATGGGGTGTTACGAACATTATTGCATCTCTTTTTCCACTGGACCATAACCGTAGACATACCACACATTTCTGGCATATAATATAAGGAACCCATGGCTTGTCCTGATTACACAATTTTATTTTAAAGTATTGATGATACGCAGTTTTCACAAAGTCCGATATAGGTTTTCGATATTTTGCAAATATATATTCACCACAAATATAGCAAAAACAATCGGGATTAAGCACACAACATCTTCTTGACGAAGCCATATCTAAAACAACAACAAAATATATTTTAGTGTCCAATAAAAAACGAAAATCTAAGTAAAAATAGTAAATGAGGATAGTTAGCTATACCTCAAAACCAAAAGCTGTTAGAGAAAAATTGTTGCCATATTTAAAAAATACGCGTCAATTTGAGATAGAAACAAAAAAAAATCACAGGAAACAAGCAATTTTCTTTTTTTTGTTGACCAGTGTAATCAACCTCAATATCTACTAGGGTATGAAATCGTAGATTCCTATCAATGCATGGGGTCTTTAATTACCAATACCGCCAGTGTAACTCAGAAATACGTAGAAGACTCTTAACTGCTCTCTCTGCCAACACAAAATTAGTCAAAATGTGAAAAGACTCGAGCATCTCGCGATCGACCAAGTTAAGGCTGGTAAGAACGTGAATCTCCAATTGCTGCATTTCGGATGTGGATATATCGTCGAATTCTCAGAATATCATGGTTGGAACATCGAACTAACCAGTCTATTTTACAAGAACTAAAAATTACAAAAAGACTGAACTCACTTATAAACCAGACATACTTGAGGTATTTCGGCCACCTCAGCAGAAGGCATGCACTGGTTATACAGGGAAGGGGTTGAAGGCAAACGCTGCAGAGGTAGATCACCTTCACGTTGAGTGAATCAGATGAAACGGTTAACCGAGAAGTCATTGCCTGAAGTCTCAGAGCATGCACAGCACCGAAAACAGTGGCGGATGATAGCTCAATCCATTTATTGAGCACAAAGTCACCATACCCTATCGAGGGTGCCAGGACTTAGAAGGAGGAATTTAATACCCAACATTCTATGTTCGTGCACTCGCTGAGTTCTCGCTAATCTTTGAGCACGTCTTTTTGTCAGACTCCATGTCTCAGCTCCGTAGGTGAGTACCGGGAGAATACATTGATCGTACAGTTTTGTTTTTAGAATGTTGAGTATTTTTAATGTATTTAAATTACCAAATACTGTCCAAGATATTTTAACTTGTGGAGAAATGCGGACTTTAGTTGTGGTGATTTTCTGTCCTAAATGTATATAATGTTCGACTTTTTCTAGAGGTTACGTTGATTTTTTTTATGGGTCTAGCGCACGTGCTGCAGGGAAGTCCCTAAAGCGCTACAGAAGCGACATGTGTGCGGAAAAAAGCGATTCACGTTGTTTTTGAATCCCTGTAAATTCTACTCGGTGGGAAACACAGTCCTGGGCAAATTATTTCAAAGGGATGATATTCTCTATATAAAAGAGTGGTTGAAAAGTGTTGTACGAGGAGTAACAAGCTGAACCTCATACGGATGTGAAGTATTAGCCCGACGTGTATTTCTAACATGCACCACTCTAGGAGGAATTAAGCGGGCTACATATTTCGAACACTTTTCATGAAAATACTTGTAGAATAGGCTCAAGTCGCCAACCGTTCTTCGATGTTCCAGCGAATCAAAGCCGCCAGTCAGTTCCGGGTATCCAATCAAACTAACAGCTCTTCTCTGAATAGAATCCAACAAATGCAGTATATGTTTGGGAGCAGTATTCCATAGTGGGTCGAATTTGGGCTTTGTAAAGAATCAACAGTTGTTGTGGAGTGTAAAGCTTTCTGATTCGAAATAATATTCCCAACTTTTGAGAAGCTCTCCTTGCTATGCCTGCAACATGTTCATGCCAGGACATATTTGCTCTCAAATTAACGCCCAACAAATTGAGTGACGATATTAGAGGAATGGGGTGCCCCGACATAACTATGTCGGTTTCAGCAACGTTAACTTTTTTAGAAAAAACTACCGCCTAGGTTTTTATAGCGTTAAATTCCACTTGGTTAGTGTCACCCCAAGATAAAATTTCTTCCAGGTCTTTGTTAAGTTGAATGACTTCCTGCTGTCTGCGGATATTCGTCTGAGTAGCTGATGTCCGAGCGTTCAAAGTGAATGAAGAGATAAGTGTATTGTCATCTGCAATGCTGTAGATTGGATTCCCGGTCTTTTCCAGCAGATCGTTAATGTAAATGAGAAAGAGAGTAGGATACAGTATGGAGCCTTGGGGTACACCGGCGTTGATAGTGAAGGTGTTAGAAAGTAACCCGTCGACAGCCACTCGTAAAGAACGCTCTCTGAGGAAACATTAGAGCCACAAACAGAACTTTTCAGACATACCACAAGAACGTAGCTTAGCCAACAGTCCATCGTGTCAAACACGGTCGAATGCCTTGGATATGTCAAGAGCAACCGCTCGAGATTCTCCAAAGTGTTCAATTGCATTGTTCCAAACATGTGTTACATAAGTCAGAAGATCTGTTGATCTATGTTTACGAAAGCCATATTGGTGATCGCTAATAATGTTGAATCCTTCAAGATATTTTAGAAGATGCTGATTGATAGCCTTTTCCATGACTTTCGATATTATTGAACGCAGTGCGACTGTTATTTAGCAAGGTCTTCTTGCCTTTCTTAGGTATCGGCTGAACTGTGGCACATTTCCAACAGGAAGGGAATATTTCCTTTCTATGGGGTAGGTTGAAAAGTCTACAGAAAACTGGTGTTAGTTCCCTCGCACAGTTTTTGAGAACTATGGCAGGTGTTCCGTCAGCGCCAGAAGCTTTTTTGGTGTCTAGCTTCATTAAAATACGTTTTATGATACGCTGTCTGAAGACAATATTGGGCATCCTTGACTGCACTATGAGAATAGTAGGTGGTGTTTTTCCTTGGAAATCGACCGTAGAAGCTGTAAGCTTCCATACCAGCCAAAATAACATCCGAAACCTCCCTGACGCAGTCAGATGGATCGTCAGATCGAAAACAAACGTCTAACCAAGGGGAAGTTCGAAAATATTCCATGAGATCTTCCCATTTACCAGATTTATAGTGCCAAATCTGCCTCTGCCTCTCTGTCACTGAGCGTTATATTCCTGTGTTTGTCACCATCTTTGTTTTGTTGATATTGACTGTTAATCCTACTAATCTTAAGTGGTAATTTAGTTCCGTAATTGATTATAATAAACGCCAAATTAATGTTAAATGGGCAGCAGTAGTAGAATGAACGTCATACCATATTTCAACAATTTATTTTGATAAAAAAACACCAAAGCTCACACTCTAAACATTATCTACCATACAATAATTGGTATTTTGAATACATATTATCCAACATAGTTTTAAGAAATTAATTAAAAGGCAGGAAGATGAAAAGGGGAAGAAGTAAATAAATAAACAAAAAGTAGTTACAACCGACAAAAGCAAATGGTTGTTCAACTAAGTTACTATACCGATTCAATAAATTCTTAAGGTACCTCCTCTTAAACATATGACAAGGAGACCTGCCAGGCCTATATCTAGTTGATGAGATCTAGTATATTGAAATGCGTCCTAAATTGGCATTTAATTAGTGAGCAAAATTTCTCTTTTTTTAGATGAAGAAAAATTTCAATAAAATACCACCCTGTGCATAAAGGACTTAGAATTCCTAATGTAATACACAACAATAATAAAACTATACTCGTCACGAGCACATAATACAAAGTCATAAGCCGTGAGAGAATATCGAACGAGGACAGGTGAAACAGGTGACACGTAGATTGCGATCGCTTATTAGAAAAATCAGTCACCCCTCATTTAAGGGTATTATTATATATTGCCCCTATGTGTACGATTAAATGGCTTGATATTGTGGGGTCTTAGGAAGAGCTGAATATCATCTAAAGCAGAAGAATAGACAAATTGCTCGCAACAAACAGAATTCCTTCATGTTAAAAAAAAATAAAAATTAATTCTAATACATCCGATATCCGAGATTACGATGTCGGTGATTTTAAAAATATCGTGTAAAAATTTTTCTAACTTATATAAATCTAAATTAGCCCAGTTGCCAGGGGTTTTGAGCTTTCATTAAATGTTAACAGGCTGCATGTTGGCACACAGGATGTAGAATACGATAAAAAAAAATTTGCTAAAGCTTCATATATGCTAAGTTTACAAAATCCAAAATAAAGTCAAAAATTCGTTTTTTCAGTAATATCTTGAAAAATAAAAAACATATCGGAAAACTAATAGCATAGCGGGATTTTATAAAAAAAATAGTCTATAGATTTTTTTTATTAGCGTAAGAATTTATTAAAAATTTGAACAGGTGATTCAAAAAGTAGAGCGCGCCAAACAAGAAAGTATACATGCACAGCGCGAAGGTTGATCGATATTACTTGTTTTCAGAGTGTAAAAAAAAATTAAAAGATAGATTTTGAAAAGGAGACTTTCAGCTTTCCGATGATACTAATAGTTTTTATTTTTGTTGCTTTATAATTGGTAAAATTTAAAACGAAATTTTTGTTTGCATGATTTTAGCAGCAGTACGAAATGGTTAAAAAGAGTAGGACAATTTTTCTTTAAGTTACAGTTTAAAGTATACTTGATATAAGAAAATTATTAAAAACTTAAAAAAACTTTCTCTTTTTTCGTAATTTTGCTCTTAAAAAAGTGTTCATGATAAACCTATTTTTTGCTTATTATTAATCATACGACGTAAAATAAAAAAAAATATTTAAAGGCGGGAAATGAAAGATAAAAGCCTAAGCATTAAGTATAAAGTATTTATATTTTATTTAAACGTCCAGATACCAAGAAAACAGTTATTGAAAAAACACAAAAATTCTAAATGAATTACATATTCAGCGAGAAACCCCTTAACAGCCAATTTCATTTCAAAATATTTAACGGTATACAGAAACGTTAATTTAATCATAAATGAGGTTGGAAGCATCATTCTCACTACAAGTTAAAGGGTTAAACCAGCCATTTTATTTTAAATAATTTTTTTTAAAATTACGGTAAAACTGAAAAAACTATATACTATACTATGAGGAATATATCTATCTGTTACTGTGCCTTTTCTGTAGATATCAAATTCTAACCTATTATTATTTTTAAAAGTTAAAATATCTAGAAAAGGCAGATATTTTAATTTTTAAAAATGATAATAGGTTAAAATTTGATATCTATAGAAAAGACATAGTAACAGATTGATATATTCCTGATGATTCATTTCATTGCAAACAACACAAATCAGACGCATTACATTTTTTTAGTTCATCGTTTGGTCACTTTTCCTCTGAATAGAGTAAACTTTAATAATGAAAGGAATCGTATTAGAAATATAACTAGAGGTAATGGTTATGACGATGACATAGTAAACATTTTAATAAATAGACATAAGTTCAGGTTAAATATTCAGAATTCCACCTTTTTTACTCGCGAAGAAAATAAGACCAAGCATGTCTCCATACCACATAATCCGAAATACAGCAGGGGACTCAATAAGGTATTTAATAAGGTAGGCTTCACCTTAGTCTATAAGTCATCAGACAATCTGAGGAATATCTTAGGAAATCCCAAAGATAAGATTCTTAATTGTGAGAAAAGTGGAATTTATGAAATTAATTGTAATGATTGCGACAAAAAGTATGTTGGGCAAACAAAAAGGTCAATTAAAACATGATTTAAAGAACATTTAGCACATTTAAAATACAGTAGAACAGAAAAGTCTAGCATAGCCGAACATGCCCTTTAAGCTGATCATACTGTAACATTAGATAATCTAAGGTTAATAAAAAATGTATCTGATAGGAGATTGTTGAACGTATACGAAAGTATGGAAATTATAAAATGTAAAAGTAGTTTAAATAAAGAGAGAGGGCCTATTCCTTATAGTCCCCTCTACTGGTTACTTGACCGGATCTGATGGCCTCGCCTATGCCATTAGTTCCGCCTGAATAATTCAGATGTCAAGCTAAGTACAAATAGGCTAGATTTGTAGTTTAGCTTTAGTCAATCATCGCTTCTCATGAAGCTAACATGGTTAGCGAAACGCGCGTCGAGTGCAAAAATAAAATGTTTGGTGTAGTGGTGATATATACTGAGTAGTGTCAGTGTGCCAAAGATTCCACATTCCCAGCATATATGAATTTTGTTTTGGCCCATCGTTTTGCAAAAATCAAAAGTAGCGTCACTCATCAACTGTCACCCGCAAACTAATAGACAAAATATCATAAAAATTTTACACGAGTCTTCTGAGAGTTGACACTAACTGAAAAACGAAGTTTAAAAAGCATACAACTTCAGGTACCAGCAGCCAACAAATCCCAGCGCCATCTCATGTAAACAGCCAAAACTTCTAATACAAGAACAGAGCACGATAGCGGAAATGAGATTTCATCGCCTTATCGTCAAAAGTCGATAGGATAATATTATATAATAGCCTTTAAATGTTTAACAATAACTCTAAAAATAGTGTTAGAGTGTTAACACTACTATTCTACTTTTAGCGGTAACTGTATGTTGGCTACTGGTACCTGCAGTTATATGTTTTTATATTTCTTCTGCTGTTACGGTCGTGTTGCCATTACCTCTTCACCTAGGCTAGCTGATGCGTTCTGATATGGATCGAAACATAGTATGTTCTAGTTTGTTGTTTCATAGATTGAACACCTTTACTTTATTATAAGAGCAAATACTTATCTGATGGTCTTGGTCCTTGTAGTTGTAATCGTACAATAAACTATGAAATGTTATTATTAAATATTATAAATTACAAATCTTTCAAAAATGTTATACTTCACAAGTTAAAAGAGTTGGGATTTGAGGGTAATCTTCCCAACTACATACAAAATTTTCTCAATCACAGATCTTTCGCAGTCAGAGTAAATGGTCAGCTATCAAATCCACACATTCTAACCAGGGGGGTTCCTCAGGGGTTCTGTGCTGAGCCCTATTTTATTCAATCTTGCAATGTCCTCTTTCACAGAATACATACCCAATAACATTAAATACCTGCTCTTTGCAGATGACATCATTCTTCACTTCTCCTCTCCACAAAACTCCACTCTTTCCTCTTCTCTCCAATTCAGTCTTGGTCAATTAGAAAAATGGGCTAAAAATTACGGATTCAAATTTTCTCCCCAGAAATCTTCCTCAATCCATATCTGTCATCATCGAAACTGTGGCAAAATAAATCCACTCCATCTATAGGAGGCTGGTTTGAAAAGTCCGTGCAAAGTCCGAGAGATGGCATCACCGGCGCGTATCGAGGTCATGTTTAGTTAGTAGCATCTCTTGAATGAACGCACACCAAGTTTCAGCCATATTGGTCTATTTCTTTGTGTTTGGCATTCGTGTGAATCAAGGAAGTCGAGTGATTTTCAAGAAATGGACGAAAAAGAATTTCGTGTGGTGATTAAACATTACTTTATGAAAGGCAAAATGCCTCAGGAGACTAAAGAGAAGCTTGATAAACATTATGGTGACTCTGCACCTTCGATTAGAAGAGTTTATAAGTGGTTTCAAAGTTTTCGGACTGGCCATATGGGCACAAGTGACGCTGAACGTTCTGGACGGCCTGTGGAGGTTACGACTCCAGAAATCATTGATCAAATCCATGATATGGTGATGGATGACAGAAGAGTTAAGGTGCGTGAGATTGCTAGTGCTATGGGCATCTCGACTGAACGGGTACATAATATTTTGCATAAAAATTTGGACATCAGAAAGCTATCCGCAAGATGGGTGTCGCGATTGCTCACGCTTGACCAAAAACGAAATCGTGTGAAGTGTTGCAAGGATGGTTTGCAGCTGTTCCAGAAGAATCCGGAGGACTTTAAGCGTCGTTTCGTCACTGTGGATGAAACATGGATACATTACTATACTCCTGAGACCAAACAACAATCTAAACAACGGGTTACCAAGGGGGAATCTGCACCAAAAAAGGCGAAGACCGTTCCTTCGGCCGGAAAGGTTATGGCGACTGTCTTTTGGGATTCGCAAGAGATAATCCTCATCGACTATCTGGAAAAGGGTTTTTTTAATTTAATTAGTTGTTTTTTTAAAACTATTACAGATGAATATTATTCATCGTTATTGGACCGTTTGAAAACCGAGCTGCAAGAAAAACGCCCGGGATTGGCCCACAAGAAAGTCCTTTTCCATCACGACAACGCACCAGCACACACCTCAGCAGTTGTGGTCGCAAAATTAATGGAAATAGGATTCCAACTCGTTTCACATCTCCCCTATTCTCCAGACTGGGCTCCCTCGGACTACTATTTGTTCCCCAATTTGAAGAAATGGCTGGCGGGACAAAGATTTTATTCAAACGAGGAGGTGATTGTAGACACTAATGGATATTTTGCAGACTTAGACAAATCCTATTATTCGGAAGGGATCAACAAACTAGAATATCGTTGGACGAAGTGTATAAGCCTAAAAGGAGACTATGTCGAAAAATATAAAAAAGGTTTATCCCAAACACATAAGTAGTTTTTATTTTTGCACAGACTTTTCAAACCAGCCTCGTATGTTTGATAGCCGGTTAAATTGGATACCTCATATAAACTCATTACGAACTAGGACGTCTCAGGATTTGAATTTGATACGCACACTGTCTAACAAGGATTGGGGCACTGATTTTACCACCCTCACCATCATTTACAAATCCCTTATATTATCCAAATTGAATTATGGTAATATTATATACGACACGGCTTCTAAAACAGCTAAGAAAAAACTGGATATTATCCAGAATCAAGCATTGAGATCGATAACAGGTGCTTATAGAACCTCTCCGATCCTTAGCTTACAGACATCCTACTCTCGCTATCATCAGACAATTATCCTTGGTAAAATATTTCACTAAATCACTATATCGTCCTCACATGGTCTCATCTCTACACCTAAGAAACACACTCTCATCTCTCCCTTTTCCTTCTAACTCATTCAAATCCAGAGTTAGAACGGTTTTTAGATCTCTTTCCCTTTCACCTCCATCATACGACTATCCACTTAACACAACTTTTCCGCCTTGGACAATTCCTCTCCCTCTCATTGATTTTTCATTACTTGAATATTCCAAATCAAACTACAACACTACATACATCAAAACAAAATTTCATTCCTTGATAGATTAAAAGTATAAAAATCACCACATTTATTTCACAGATGGGTCAAAGACTGAGCAAGGAGTGGGCTCTGCATTCTACTCCTTAAACTTCTCCAGAAAGTTCAAACTTCCATCCCACACTTCAATTTATGCAGCGGAATTGTTAGCAATCAAAGAATGCCAAGATATAGTTCAAAATAGAAAGCAAGAAAGATTTCTAATAGCATCTGATTCATACAGTTCTCTCCAGGCCATAAACTCGGGAAAAAACTCAACAGGCATACATCAGACACATAATGGATCTCCTTTATATGTCCAAAATAAAAAACAAGAAGATTGGTTTCGTATGGATTCCGGGCCATGTAGGAATTCTGGGAAATGAAAGAGCGGATCGCCTAGCAAAATCGGCTATATTTGAAGGAACTAGTATAAATAGTGAAAATCACCCCAGCGAATTTCACAGACTCCTGAAATTAAAACACAAAGAACTCTTTCAAATACAATGGGATTTATTGGAGCAACCAAATAAACTATGAGATATCGAACCTCTGGTTTATCCTCCATTACAATTAGACTGTCTCTCCAGGAGAGAAAATTGTATTTGGAGGAGATTATCTATAGGTCATACGCAATTCTCACATAGTCATTTACTCAAAAAAGAGCCCTCTCCCTTATGTCCAAAATGTAACAGTCCCCTCACAATAAAACACCTCTTCGAAGACCCAATACACCTTTCTGATAGAATTAGACATAATGTCTTAACGAATAATCTCTATCAAATATTATCTGTTGACCAAATTCCACAAACATACCTAAAATAATAAACTACACTGGTCAACAAAAAAAAAGAAAATTGCTTGTTTCCTGTGATTTTTTTTTTTTGTTTCTATCTCAAATTGACGCGTATTTTTTAAATATGGCAACAATTTTTCTCTAACAGCTTTTGTTTTTGAGTTATAGCTAACTACCCTCATTTACTATTTTTACTTAGATTTTCGTTTTTTATTGGACACTAAAATATATTTTGTTGTTGTTTTAGATATGGCTTCGTCAAGAAGATGTTGTGTGCTTAATCCCGATTGTTTTTGCTATATTTGTGGTGAATATATATTTGCAAAATATCGAAAACCTATATCGGACTTTGTGAAAACTGCGTATCATCAATATTTTAAAATAAAATTGTGTAATCAGGACAAGCCATGGGTTCCTCATATTGTATGCTAGAAATGTGTGGTCTGTCTACGGTTATGGTCCAGTGGAAAAAGAGATGCAATAATGTTCATAACACCCATGATTTGGCGAGAACCTCGAAACTATCATGACGATTGCTACTTCTGCGTTGTGAAAATAAACGGAATTAACCCTGGAAATCGAAGTAAGTGGTCATATCCTAACTTATCTTCTGCTCAACGACCTCAATTAAAATCACAAGAGGTACAACCCAGCACATCTAAATCTTCTGATGATCCAAATCTCTGTGAAAGCGAACGAAATAAATCAAGTGAAGACTCTGATTCAGACTACAAATGTAGCCTTTCAGAACCTCAACCATTTAATCAAAAAGAACTAAATGACTTAGTAAGAGATCTGAACTTACCAAAAGAAGCTTCTGAAATTTTACCATCTCGTCTAAAAGAAAAAAATTTGCTTACTCCGGAAACCAACAATACATTTTATCGTACCCGAGAAAAAAATCTGTTACCGTATTTTTCTCGAGAGAAGGATTTAGTTTTTTTGTAACGATGTTGGTGGTATTTTGCAGCAGATGGGATTAAAACAGTCCCAACCTAGTGATTGGCGTCTTTTCATAGACAGCAGCAAAAGAAATTTAAAGTGTGTTTTGCTTCATACCGGTAACAAGTACGGATCTATACCTATTGCACATTCGACGACTTTAAAAGAAGAATACGTAAATGTTTCTAAGGTTATGGAAAAAATTAAGTATCAAGACCACAAATGGGTCATTTGTGTTGATCTGAAAATGGTTAACTTTCTTTTAGCTCAACAAGGGGGGTACACAAAGTTCCCTTGTTTCATGTGTCTCTGGTATAGTCGTGACAAACAACACCATTGGTCACAAAAAGTTTGGCCAGTACGGGAAGAGCTAAAAGTTGGTACAAAAAATGTTATAAACGTGCCTTTAGTTAACCGAGACCGCATAATACTTCCACCACTTCATATTAAACTCGGCATAATGAAACAGTTTCTGAAGGCGCTTGACAAAAGTGGCGAATGTTTTAATTTTCTTTCACGCAAATTTCCAGGATTAAGTTCAGAAAAATTGAAAGCTGGTATTTTTGATGGGCCACAGATTAGGCAACTCGTGAAAGATCCTAATTTTGTCAAATCAATGACTGAAGTTGAATCCAAAGCTTGGAATTCATTTGTTTTGGTTATGAGTAGCTTCCTAGGCAAAAAGAAATCTGACGACCATGTCGAGCTTGTTGAGTGCATGATATCGAACTTGCAAGAGCTAGGGTGCAACATGAGCATAAAAATCCACTTCCTGCACTCGCATTTAGACCGATTTCCACAAAATCTGGGTGATTTTAGTGAGGAGCAGGGTGAAAGATTTCATCAGGATCTTCGGACAATGGAAGAGCGTTATCAGGGGCGGTGGGACTCACATATGATGGCAGACTACTGCTGGAATTTGCAACGAGATCTACCTAAAGTCGTTCATTCAAGAAAATCTTATAAAAGATCATTTGCTGGTGTTCAATAGAAATTTTTTTTAACATAATGTATTATTTTTTGTATTTTTTTGGTAAAATAATAAAACTGTATATTTCAAAAGGTAAAGCTGTTAGCAATCTCCTAGTATTTTTTTCACAGTCAAGGCCATAGAAATACCCAATAACAGAAAAAAAAATAAAGGAAACAAGACTTGTGTTGACCAGTGTTATCTTAGAGATTTTAATCTCCTAAACAATATTTAGAAACTGAATGGAAAAGTTGAATACCAAATAATTTAAAGGCGCTACATGACCCTGGTAGTCGATGTGCCAAAAACCTCCAAATCATTCAAAATTACAAATCTTTATTAAGGACCCGACAAATACTCCCGATTTGATTTTTACTTTATATAGGATTGGAAGTTTGTTCTAAGAATAAAAAGCTCCTATTTTAAGATAAAACAACACATACGTCACGTTTCTTGCTTTTTCAGATCTTACCGCTAAAAGTAAATTAAATTTTTTCATAAAACCTTACCCTATTTAAACTAAATATTCTTGTTGTAATCATTAAAATGACTTTATTTTGGTAAACTAGTTATAAATGATATTTACAAAGCTTATTGACTTAGTTATCAAGCGACATCGATGATTATTACACAATTTGGATAAAGCAAATATAATTTGGTTACCGGCAGCTATACATAAATCTAAATTTGTTGTCATCGATCTTAATGCCTTTATTACAAAAAAGTTAAATATAATTATAAAAAATTAGGTTACTAAAATACCTTCCTTATAGAGAAGAGAAATGGGGACATAAACAAAATAGTTTACTCTACTTCGCCTGTATTATTATTAAAAATTTAACTAAAATATATTTATAAGATTATTCTGCGACTATAAAAAGCAATCCTAATTATTTTACAGTCGGTCAAGTAAGAACGTGGTGCGCGTTTTTTATCAAAAAATGCATTTATTTAAAAGTTTTTTATATCATTGGACACTAAACGATCGCGATTCAAATGCTAATGATTCAGTAATTTGTCCAGTCCCCATCAGAGTCGATGATCGCCTGGCATCTTCGGAGCATACTTTCGACGAGATTTTCCACATATTCTTGGGGAAACGATTTTCAAATTGTACGAATTTGGCGTGACAGCTACTTCAATGTGTACATCTTTTTACTGCGAAGCTTCTGCTTGAGGGATGACCACATGTTCTCTATTGGGTTTGCATCGGGCGACCTGTCCAGTCTCGATCTATGTTTTTCTGTTCCCAGCAATAGTTTCTTGATTATACTCCGCCATCTCAAATCGGAGGTTAGATTCTGTGTGTGTTTCAATGACAATATGAAATGAATGACGAAGCCTCAGAAGCTGACGTAAAACTCTATTACAAAAATCTTTTTTGTCTTGTTGAGGAGCAGAATATCAGGCTTGTTGACTTATGGTATAGACGCTTTGACACTGAAAAGACAAAATTGCAATAAATATACTACCTGTCCTTTTCTAATTAACTTGATTTCTCTCTGAAAATTTGGCTACCCGAGAACCTCATTAATAACATCCTAATATTTAAGATGGTAAGGACACGTAAAATTGCAATGTGACGAGGAATGTAGTCCAGTTTGTAGAAAAAAATAATTATTAAGATGAAAAAAAACAAGTTAATACGAGGTTGGATTGAAAAGTTTGCGGCCTAGTCAAGAAAACAAAATATAATACGTACAAAAATATTTTTATTTTTCGACGTAATCTCCACCTAGCTCTATGCTCTTCTTCCATATGCTTTCTAAAGCCTCCACACCTGTTTGAAAAAAAGATTCCTAAAGGCCTTCAAAATACTGGTTAACTGCAGCTTCGACCACCAAGGTGTTTTTTTAGGTTTGGAAACAGATGAAAGTCCGAAGATGCCAAATCAGGATAATACGCCGGGTGGGGCAGCAATTCGAAACCACAATCACAAATTAGACTTAACAGACGTGTGAACGCGAGCGTTGTCCGGATGGAACAAAACTTTCTTTCTCAGTAAATCCTGAGCGTTTCTCTTTAATTTCTTGACGTAAACGACGCAAAAGGGTACGATAGTAAGTCGAGTTTATTGTTTCGCCTTTCGGAAGGTAACCTATCATAATAATACCTTTAGCATCCTAAAAACCTGACGCCATCACTTTTCCAGCCGACAGAATTGCCTTCGCTTTCTTTGGGGTCGGTTCACCAGATTTTTTCCCCTGCTTGGATTGTTTTTTAACTCTGGAGGTAGTAGTGAAGATCAGCTTCAAACATCTCCAAACAGTCACGAGAAATTGGGAGTCGAATTAGTTTTTGTTCAACTGAAAGCAATCTGGGGACCCACCTAGCGGAAACCTTAAAAAATCCGAGTTCGTTGGCAATGATGTTTTTGTTTTCGTTCATACGAGATGCCTATAATGTCTGCAATCTCCCTGATAGTTAATCTACAGTCTTTCAATATGAAATCACACACTTTGCCGATGTTTTCTTCAGTCATAGACTTCGTGGGCCGGCCGGAGCAAGGGTCATCTTCGACGATCTCTCGTCCACGTTTAAATTCTGTTAATCTTTTTTTAAACAGGTATTTAATGACTTACCGCACGTCGTTCAATTTTTTTCCATGTTTCCAAAAACGCTGCACCTGGTCTCACTCAACTCATTCTAACCTAAAAACCACAAATTCTACAGCAACAACATTTTACACTGTGACAACTAGAGAAAGTATGAACTTATTGAGTGTACTATAATAAAAATATTATAATTATTTTTTGGTTAGGCAGCGAATTTTTCAGTCCATCCTAGTATTACGATTTAGTGTAAACTAAACAAACTCAACATCAAATATATAAGTGATTCTGAGTCTCTGTTGCATATTTTATAGTTAGTATCTCTTAGTTTAGAGAATCGGCTGTTGTATAATGCTGTAGTAATAAGTTTGACTTTCTGTTTCGGCATTCTGTTTTTTAAACGTGTTGTTGTTGCGGTTTAAGGAATTACATAAACCTGGGCATTGTTCTCTCTTAGTTTTTCTTAATTTTCGCCTTTGTGAGTTTTAGGACTTTTTTCTTGTGTATTTTTAATACTGCAAGCAAAAACATGTCGTCCGAATCAATGTCAATACGAGGAGAAGTTTTTACTGATAACGCTATGTTGCGGAATCTTCTGTTGACGAGAAAAAATGAGTGTTTGCTATTATGTTCTCTGTTTCTTTACAAAATAGAGTTAGCAGTCACCTATATTATTTTTGTCCCTTGTTTCCAAGTCCATAATTTTTCACCACGCCTTCCGTGGTTTCTTTACCCACGTTAGCGTTAAAGTCGCTCAGTACTATGTTCATCTCATGCTTTTTGGTGCGTTATACTTACATGGCCCTCCGAGTGATGGCAGCACAACAACAAAAAGACGTAATTTTCACTTAGTGTCAACTCTCAGAATATTCGTGTAAAATTTCATGACTTTTTTTTATTACTTGCGAGTTACAGTTACTCAAACATCGGCTGAAAAGGTTGGCAAGTATTTTTTGGGATGCGCATGGAATAATATTGATCGACTATCTTGAAAAGGGACGAACAATCATTGGAGATTATTATATTGGTTTTTTGGACCATTTAAATGGTCAAATCAAGAAAAAAAGCCGGATTTAGCGAAGAAAAAAGTGCTGTTTTACAGTACTCACAACTAAATAAAATTAGACCAATTGGGCTATTAATTGCTTTCTTATCCGTCGTATTCACCAGACCTGATCCCAAGCGATTATTACCTCTTTCCAAATTTAAAAAGGTGGCTCTAGGGAAAGAAATTTGGCTCAAATGAAGAAGTCGAATGGGAAGTTGAGGCTTAGTTTAAAGAACTCGACAAATCGTAATATATGAAAGGTATCCAAATGTTGGAAGATCGCTGGAGTAAGTATTGCTCTCGAAGGAAACTACGCTAAAGAATAAAATCGATTTTTGGCAAAAACAGTGTCTTTTCTTTAAAATCCTCGGGATTTTTTACTCCGTGTAATTAAAGCTTCCTTCACTGCTTCAGAAAATATTTTAATATCCTACTCCATTCTCTCTCTGTCAGTGCATACGCCTGTACAACATCCAGGTTAACATGTTTAGCATGATGTTCCAGTAGGGCAACTCTCTCCCAAATGGAGAGAAATCGAATAACAGATTGGTTTATTTTCTACGCTACCATTATCGCAACACTGTTCTTGTTAAACATTATCGTTTTCATTGTATTATCTGCAGAATAACAAATACATTCTGTCAAATAAGAACGTGTCCGCGATAACTCATTTTTGGTATATGCGATTCTAGCGATTCGACAAAAAATCGGTAGAGGGAATCTTTGTCTACGACGCATTTTAGCTTGGCTGGGCGAAAATCACGTCGCGAAGCGGCTCGCTTGGGCTCACGATAAAATACTAGACTGGCCCTCACAATCGCCGGACGCCAACCCTATTGAAAACGCTTGGTCCCTTTTAAAGAGAAAGCTCAGACGAAAGACTCTGAGGATTTTGACTCAGTTGTCTCGCGAGATTCGAAAAATTTGCAGAAAATCTCGCCGACCTCATGCCTCGAAGATGCCAAGCAATTATTGATTCAGGAGGCGATTGGATAACTTACTAAGGTAATTGCGCCGTTGTTAGCACACCATTGATGGCAAAAAATTTTCTCGAAACACATTTTTTTTCAAGAATACGAGCACTCACGTTCTTACTTGATAAACTGTATGAGGCCTATGGTTGCCAGATGGTCGGGATTCGTCTGGATTCTCCCGACATTTCATATGATGTCCAGACTCCCGATAAAATACAAAATCTCCCGACAAACAGCTTCTCGTAAAGTTTCGATATAAAATAATAATTTGAAATTGCCGCGCGCTTTCACGTTCATTCACTTCACTGTCGAACGGAACGAACGGGGGAGACCGCCGTAATACAGAGACAGGGATATGTAAAAAGCTGGTGGCTTTTTATGATGATCCATTTGAATCGTCCAAGGATATATTTGGAAAAATCAAAATAGTGACAGAAGAAAATGATTTAAAATTGACTCAGTTAACTGCTTACAGCGCGGATAACGCTTCCGTAAGTTATGGCGTAAACCAGGGCGATCGACTTGTCGATCGCGATCGAGTGCTTTTTGAGTCGATCTCGAGAAAAAAATTCCGATATAGAACTATTCACAGATTTTGTTTTAGGTAACTAAAACAAAATGTAATGAATAAACTACTAAAATTTATTCGATCCACAATTAGGCCAGAATAACCCCCTCATCACTTTCTTTTATCGTAATAACCCCCTGCTAGCGGCAAAAGGCGGCTTTATCAAAGGAACGCGCGGTACTTGTCAAAGAAAAGCCTCGTTTTTGATTCCCGCCGATTTTTCTAGAAACTTCGGGCGGCGTGTTTGACGGGAACATTCGAGACTTCGTTCGCGCCTGCAGGAATAGGAGTCAGTCTGAGTTGTAACTTGAAGGCGATACATCGATACAAAGTTTATTAATAAATGAGTGCGGCGAGGAAAAGTAAAACTTATCATTTTAATAACGATTGGGAGGAAGAATTTTTCTTTTGTATGGTAAAGGATAAATGCATTTGTCTCATTTGCCGTGCGTCAGTTGCAATACCTAAGAGTGGGAACTTAGAGAGGCATCATAAAACGGTTCATAAAAACTATGAAAAGGATTTTCCGTCACAGAGTGAATTAAGAAAACGAAAAGTACGTGATTTGATAACTTGTTTGAAAAAAGAACAAACCATGTTCACAAGACCAGCCAAACAATCAAAAGCTGCAACGATCGCGTCATTTAAAATATCTCATATATTGACGAAACACAAGAAACCATTTGATGATGGATTGGTTGTGAAGGAAGCATTTATTGAAGCGGGTGAGACTTTATTTGGAGATTTGAAAAATAAAACAGAGATTATGTCTGCTATTAGAGAACTTCAGTTATCTCGTCCGACTGTCACAAGGCGTGTTGAAGTCATGAGTCAGGACATGGCAGATAAACTAAAACATGATATCATGGAATGTACATACTTTTCTTTACAGTTCGACGAATCCACCGATATGACAGACACTGCCCAGCTGTGTATTTTTATTCGAATGGTATTCAATGACCTGTCGGCTAAGGAAGAGTTTTTGACAATGATTCCTCTGAAAGGAAAGACCCGTGGCGAAGATATATATGACGTTTTCTTCAATTTTGTAACAAAATACAAGCTACCAATATATAAACTAGTGTGCATTACAACCGATGGAGCACCAGCAATGACTGGAAACAAAAAGGTTTTGTGGCATTGTGTCGAGCTAAGGATGATTTCCCTTCATTTTTCTCCTTCCATTGCATTATACATCAACAAGTTTTGTGTTCAAAAGTTCTAAACATGGAGGAGATTATGGGCATTGCAATAAAAATTGTGAATTCTATCCGTGCACGTAGCTTGCAACGACGGCTCTTTAAATTGCAGTTGGAAGATAGTGAGTCAGCTGAACACACTATTTAGTTCTTCACACGGACGTCAGGTGGTTGAGCCGCGGAAAATTCCTAGAAAGGTTTCAAGAATTATTGCCCGAAATAACAGCTTTTCTGGACGAAAGAGGTGATGACACTCAGATGCTGAAAAAACGGAAAATGGCTGACTGATTTGGCATTTTTGACAGACATCACAATGCATTTAAACACCATTAATTTGGAGCTTCAAGGTAAAGGAAAAACTATTATTGAGATGATTAGCGCAATAAACGCATTCAAAAGTAAATTGCAACTTATGATAGATCAACTGAAAAGAAAGGATGTGAAAAATTTTCCTTCGTTGAAAGCAAGGATTCCTCAGTTGAATTATGATATTTATCAGGCAGAATTATCAAATATTTTAGGCCAATTCGAAATACGTTTTTATGATTTCAGTAAATTGGCAAATATCGCATCATTTATGAGTTATCCTTTTTCGTGTAAAAACATTGAGGAAGCTACTGAAATAGCAAGTCAGTTTAACATGGACTCATGTTCTGTTGAAAATGAGTTAGTGCAGATTATATCAGATATACATCTCAAAGCCACAGCATCTGATACAAAATTCTGGTGTTTTATATCTGAAGATAAATATCCGAATCTAAGGCAAATCGCCCTTTAACTGACGGCAATGTTCGGGTCAACTTACTTGTGCGAGTCTGCATTTTCTGAAATGAAGATAATTAAGTCAAAATATTGCAATCGACTAACTGACGAACATATGTCATCATGCTTGCGATTAGCACTCGGTAATTACGTACCATCTTATGAAAAGTATGCTGAGGACATGCAGTGCCACGCTTCAACATCCAAAGTCACTCTTTAGTTAAGTTTAGACACTAGAACTCGTTTTTGTTTTGTAAGAACCAATAAACTCGCAATTTTGAATAATTATGAGTTTTTTCATTTTAGAGCAGACCTACACTTACCTTGACTAAAAAAATGCATATTGTGCGGAAAACTAATATCTATGCCACGATACACCCTACCTAGACGACAATCCTGCATCACACTTACTTGCAGCCTCTCAGAGTCGATTGATCGTAGTCTAACAATATTGAGATAGATCGCCAGCAGTTCAAGTTTGAGCACCCCTGGCGTAAACAATTCAGTATTCCAAAAATTACAAAGAGACAAACGATCATCTGATTAAAGCAAACTGTAACTGCCATCTGACTAACAATTGCGTCAAATACGCCCTTAAAGCTTTGTCAGCAGATATCGAAAGCATCGTTATAAAAACAATCAACGAGTTCAGCTTATTTTCTACAAAAACCGAGAAATTAAAAGAATGTTTCTTATTGGCAAGTGTCGAGTACAAAAACCTTCTTCGTCATGTCCCAACAAGATGGCTATCTCTTTTGCCCGCTTTAGATCGTTTACTGCATTGCTGGCCTGCTGTAAAGCAGTATTTTTTGTTGAAAGGAGAAGATGAATGTCGATGAATGTCAAATGGGAATTTGTATCTAAAAGTCTAACCCATTTTGATAACATTAAAGGGGTCGACGAATATAAACAGGAAGGGATTTCAAAAGCTTATTTGTACTTTGTACACAACGTAATGTTGGAATTTCAAGCAGCAATTTTAGCATTGGAAAATGATGCATGCACTGTCATAGAAATTGACAATGTAATGAGAAAACTAATGAGCCACCTTAAAAACAGGTTGCATGACAAATTCTTCGGAAGCAACAATAGAACCTTATTAAGGAATGTTTCCGATAGTGAGAAAACCCCTTTTTGCGTCTAAGCTGAACAATTTTTAAAGCGAGCAAGATCGCTATAATTTTTCTGAGAACTCTTTATATAAGAAGCTCGGTGTATTGTCTCTAAAAGGTGCAAGTTTATTTACATGGGAAGAGCTCTCCAAACTGCCCGACGTGCTTAATATTTCAAATGATTTTGACAATGATGCCTTATAATACCGATTACTGCTGTCTTCGAGAAATATTTGAACATCTTCCAAAAGACAAGGACATGTCAAATGAGAAAATTTGGGCATCTTTTTTTTAAAAATGCGATCAAAACTACCTCTAAAATTAAAAAAAAAATACATCATTTGTATTGTCAATTCCTGTAAGCAATGCTTACTGTGAAAGGGTGTTTAGCCTGCTAAATATTTTATATACCAAAGAGAGAAATCTATGGCCTTTCGTTTAATAAAAGCTAAGTTAATAATTAGGCTGAACTTTGATGTAAATTGTTTGAATGTTAAATCGTTTCTGAATACTACTAAAGGTTCCAAATTGGTGGACTCAGTAAAATCCAATGCCAAATACATGTGGCAACGTAAAAATTAAGTGTATATTAATTATGTGCCAATAAAGTTAAATCTTCTTGTAGGCTATTGATTTTGAAAATAAAAAGTAACATTTTGATTTATAATATATTATTTCTCCGACAACAACCCCAAAATCCCGACATTTTGAAATTTTGTTCAGATATTTTGGTCTTCCAATCTGGCTACCCTAATGAGGCCCCATAACAATGTTCTTCTTATTATTTGGCCATTTAGTCTCACTACATCCCAATTTACCTCCTGTTCTTAAATACGTTATCTTTATCAATATTTCATTAGTATCTGAAAAATACAGACATGACGTATTATTATTCTAAAATAATTTTGAAATAATAATTTGGATTATTAAGATATAAATTATTCCATCATAAATTATTAAAACCCACCATCAATTTTAACTTTATGCACTATGATTTTCAGGTTAAACTTTCTGATTGTAGATAAGTATTTTAAAAATATTTATTTAAACTAACTTATTTAAAAGAAAGGAGTATCATAATTTCTACAGTTAATAATGATTATACGAAATTGCAATATCGGATATGGTATTCGATTTAATTATTATACATTTTATCGAATATAGGAAGTCTGTATATAATTTTATAAGTCATACATGATTATTTATTAGCAACAAAGTTTCTTACTAACTAATCTATTAAAAAGAATGGTGTTCGTAAATTCGGCAAGTTAGTAGAAATTGCATTAAGAAAATCAGAAAAGTGATTTATAGCCCAGTCGTCAAAGGCAAATTTTGACAAAGCTCTCATTAAATACTGCATTTTGGCATACACAGGTAGTTTTTTGGACGAAGAATACGATAAAAAAAAGTTTGCTGCTCTAAAGTGTACTCTAAGCCTACAAAATCGAAAATAAAATTAAAAATTCGGTTTTTCGCAGATATCTCTAAAAATAAAAAAGATGTCGAAAAACGAATAGCAACACATGAAAGAACGGGAAATTTTACAAAAAGAAATAGTATATCGATTATTTTTTTTAATATTACTGTAATTTAAAAAAATATTTAAAATAAAACGGCTGGCTTAACCCCGTCAGTTGTAGTGGGAAAAATGCTACCAACCTCATTTATGATTAAATTAACGTTTCTGTATACTGTTAAATATTTTCAAATTATTAAGAGGTTTCTCGGGGTGTTGATTAAGAATCCGATGACAGATTTGAAAAAATCAGGAAAAATTACCATATAACTATTAAAACACTTTCACCCCCTTTATCTGAAACGATATCGTTGAAAAACTATAAACTTCATCCCCTCATTAGATAATAACCTATGCACCAAGTTTGAAATTATTATCTTCTTTCGTTCGATAGTTCTCATCGACAACATACTGATGACAGACAGACAGACGGAAATAAATGACTATCTTTTTCGTGATCTAGGGACCCTAAAATGTAAAGAAAACCAAAAAGTGTGAATATTTCACGAATACAATACTTTGCTGTAGCAAGAAAAGTAAAAAAAAAAAAACGGAAAAAATTGAGATAGGTATTGATTTATCGGATCATTACCTGACCTAGACGAGCTGGTTTCCTCTTTGATTTGGATCGGTTCATCGTTCATACCGATTTAATGCAATAAACAAGGAAACATCAACTTGTAATATTTTTTTAGTGTTTTATATTGACATTAGCAAGATTTTATTAGCTACTGAGGTTTATTTGAAAGTCAAAGAGATCCTAAAAATAGATACAAACAAATTAACTGGAAAACGGAAGTAAATGAAACACCTCAAAAATGGATAAAATAAAGCAATGGAAAAAGAAATTTATTAAAATGTCAAAAAATTTTAATTAAACTTACGTAACACATTATAATAATAATTTTTATTTTCCAGCAGATATGCTTCCATTTATAAGACAATATGACACACTGTACAAAGCAACGACATAACAAAATAAAATACAATAAAATAAAATATAATATAAAATAAAATAAACATAATTATATAATCATGTACAGCAAACATGTTTACAGGTTCTTCAACAATCTGCCTCTGGTAAATGTAGATAAAGATAGGCCGCATAGATCAATCTCACTGTAGGTTTTATTAAATATATCCATAAACTGATACAGGGTGTTTTAATTAAGAAATTTGTAGATGGCCTAGGCAAGCAGAACGCAGCAAGTATGATAATTCGCGAAGGAACGTGAAACTTTATTTGTGATAATATCTCAGAGCCATCTATAAGGGATCTATATACGTTAAATAAAAATTGCACTAATACATAATTTCTGCGATTAAATAAAGATGGTATTTGAAATCTATGCTCTGCTCCAGATCTCTACCCTGTCTCTCTGTCCTACCCAACCGATTGGGTAAGACAGGTTATATTATACATATATATATATATATATATATATATATATATATATATATATATATATATATATATATATATATATATACACCTAGGAATGTGTCTTTTGAAATGTATTGTCGATTATTTTTCGATGAGACTACAGTTTATATGAATTTAAAGACAGAAGGAGAGAGAGTATGTATAAAAATAGAATTAAAAACGTTCGTAAGTGAAGAGAATCGAAAAGGTTGACAAACAATTTATATAATCATGAGAAAAGGAGGTTATTGTTATGCCGTTGACAATTGTAAAAATAATTCAAAAAGTACGCCAGAAGTGAGTTTCTTCTTCCCTAAATATGTTGAAAGGTAAGTGATTTAATTAAAGAATATCAACTGCGTAAGAAATCGTACGCGGATAAATTAAATAATTCTGAAACGTTATTTCTCTTATGACATTTTTTTTGGTTATCGAGCAAAGATTTGGCTTGCAGCCACCAAACGCACCATCAATTGTCCAATTGAAAATTTGTATAAAAATTATAAAATATGCGCCTCACAATTTTGTCAGAAAATGTTTAAAAATGAATTGAAAATTCGTTTATTCGACCATGCCTATCCAGACGCGAATATACGATTAGATAAAGAATACTCCGTGTATCAAAGGCTAATAACATAGGTAAAGAGTCGGATTTTATTGTAGTTACCATGAGGCCCAATCAGGCCCAGAAACATTTAATTTGTATTCAGATATAAAATTCCTTGCTGAATTCAAATATGTATTTAAAAATTTGGATTCCAATTTTCACTTTTGGTCCTTTTAGAGTCCCAACAAAGCATTAGGCCCAGAATCTGGTATACCTAAATACTAAAACTTTTATCTGAAAAGGCCTTTCTGATAAGTTTTTCACTTGTAATCATCTCTTTTCGCTCCATTCTTTTTGTTGTTTTTTTTTTATATTACTCATGCTGTATTAACTTGACTTTTATTAAATTAAAAATTTTCAAACATTTCTATAATATCTATGATTTTAAATGATAAAATTTAGCACAGTAACATTATTTCTATTTAAAATCTCCCGCTGGTCCCCTTTTTAACATGGCGGACTGCCACGTTACCTCTTCAAAACTGAGACCTGATTTTCCTATACGGTCACCCCTGAGTTTGGCTACTGTATTGGGTTTACTGTGGTTATATTTATAATTTAAATAAAACTATTCCGGCGTTATTCTTTTTCTATATATATTATTTCCCTTTCCAGTTGAAAAAGTACAACAGTGTTTATTTCAATCTTTTCACCCCCATAATTTAACCCACGCCCTTTGTAAATATTGGCCTCAATTACAGAAATATATAATATATTTTTTTATTTTAAATAAATAATTGAGGACATACATAAAAGAATTGTAATAAATGGACAGCATAATGGCTTAGAATATTATTCAGTATAAATAATGAGTAATAAACAGTTATCAACAGAATAAAAAAAGTAATCTAGTTTATGAATAAATAAGCAAACAAGTCACAGGCAACTGCGTACATATTTATTTGTTGAAAATGATGATTACTAATGATAATTAGAGAGTGAATGTCAGACATTTGCTCTTTTTTGATATACAGGCTGTCTCTGTTACCTCCAGTTATTGTTAACATAGAGTTAATTCTAAAGCTTTGTAACGAATAAAGATTAGTGATATTTGAACGAAGTATAAAAAACAAAAAGAATATTTTGACTTGATTATGATTAAAATTTGCAATCTTCGACTTCTTAAATCGGTGGTTGACCAACTGAGAGATTAGTGCTTGTTAACTGTTTGAAATAATGCGAATAAAAATTAAAAAAAAAAAAATAAAAAACATGTTTTAGAAGACTAATCGTGAATGTAGTTCCTTCCGTTCCCCTGCAAACACCTTCACAAGGCTTGTAGTTGCCGAGAATTGTAGGTCAATGCTTACTAACAACAATTGAAAAAAATGTATAACCATCTGCTTGATTGAATTCACAAAAACATTCTTGCTTTAGTTAGTAGAGCACCTGCCTAGAAAGTCGAAGACTCAGATTTATCTCCCGGCAAAGGTAGAAAGTTTAGTCAATATTAATTAAGATGATAAAGAAAATACTTCCAACGATTAAAACTGATAATTTCAGAGAAGAATTCAGTAGATGCAATGAAAAAGATTCTTTACGAATTTAGAACTTGCATAGTTAAAATTCATGAAAAATTATAGGTCGCAGTAAAATTTCTTGGAAAATACCACTTACTAACTATAACCTGTGAGAGATGTACAGATAGATATATTTCTTTAAAAAGACCCAACTATTTGCGATCTGTAAAAATCACTATAACCCTCAAGGTACTTGAAAGGGTCTTTCAATGCCACATAAAAACTGATTTATGTCATTTTCTTAAAGTCACTTGTAGAACTCTACTGTTCATTATATAATTAAACATTGCTTGCATCTAAATATAACAATACTTAGAAAAGAAAAAGAAAATAAAATTAGGGTATATAACACTAACATTGAGAGATAGCCTTCGCTGCTTACATGCAGTTGTTTTATCATCAAGTTATTTAATTTTCAGTAAACTTTAGGCCCATAAGAGGTATTCTGAATTTCAACGTTAAAAATATACTTTATCCAGGTTGCAAGTTACTTTCGGTAGTTTTGTTACTGCTCTCATTTATATTCAGTTATGAAAAAATATAGTTAAGTTTACGAAAATATGAAAATTAAAAATGTAAAAATAAAAACTGTATATCATGCAACTGTAAATTATAATAAGTTTAAGTTATTAGAAAATTGTGAATCATACGTTTATATATAAAGGATGAAATTTAATTTATCATTTCTGACCATATTATTGCCCACTAAACAAAGCCACTCTGTCTAATAGAACCTAAATAAAAAGCTGCCACCGTAAAGTATTTTCTTTCGAAATTTATTAATTAAGGCTATTTATAAGTATCAGTTTAAGATAGTTTCTAATAGCAACAATATTAAATTAAGTTGACATTTAAAAAAATATATATAAAATGGTTTAACATTTCTCGTACGTATTAAGTTTCAGGCACAACAGTTAGAAATGCGAGTCTAACATTATCTACCCTTCTTATTCTATTTTTAAAACTAGTGTGGTTTCATGCTACTGTGATCTCTGTGGTGATGATGGTTATAGCCAACAACATGTTTGGTTTTATGAATAAGATCCTCCAATAGGCTTAAGAGCTCTTGTTCATGAATTCTTTGTGTGTTTTTAATTTCTAAGGTCCAGTTTCTATAACTTTTTTAAAGTCAAGCAGCCAGAAATGCAAATACTGCACTGCCTTATATATATATATATATATATATATATATATATATATATATATATATATATATATATATATATATATATATATATATATATACTAGCCGGGCCCGCGGCTCCGCTCGCGTGGACTTGAGTCACTACTATCGTCACTGCTTATTCCTTATGTTACCCAACGTAATAAAATATCTCCCATTATTTCCCATTATTTCTACTTATCTCCCATTATGTCACCTTATTTCCCATTATCTAGGCTTATCTCGACTTATCTCGCAATATTTCTCCTTATCTCCCTTTATTTCTCCTTATCTCCCATTATCCCACCATAACTTCCATTATCTAAACTTATCTCTGCTTATTTCCCATTATTTCTCCTTATCTCCCATAACTCACCTTATCACCCATTATCGAGGCTTATCTCGACTTATCTCCCATTATTTCTCCTTATCTCCCATTATCTAGGCTTATATCGACTTATATAGAACATATCTATAAATTTATAAAAACACGTAAATCGGATAAGTGGTTGTCGAGTGATAAGCACAATAACGGACAGACAGACAGAGAGACGTTGCATTTTATATATATTATATTCTTTGCTACATAATATTGTTCCATATTTAATGCTTTATGCAGTGTATTGCAAGAGAACGCGTTAGCGGCAAACTTTTCTCCGACTTGATTCACTATTATCGTCGCTGCTTATTCCTTATGTCACCTAACGTAATAAAATATATCCTATAACCTGGCCAAAGAACATACGTATGTTTAAAAAAAAGCACGTAAATCGGATAAGTGGTTCTCCAGTCATAAGCGCACTAACGGACGAATAGACAGACGGAGATACGTTGCATTTTATATATATTATAGATATAGATTATTATTATTATATAACCTGGCCAAAGAATATATGAGTATGTATGAATTTAAAAAAGGACACGTAAATCGGATAAGTGGTTCTCGGGTGATAAACGCACTAATGGACAGACAGACAGACATTTATATATTTTTATATATATATTATAGATTATAGATATCCTCTGCTACATAATATTGTTCCATATTTAATGGTTTAGATTGTGTATTGCAAGAGAACGCGCTAGCGGCAAACTTTTTTCCGACTTCAGTTACTATTATCGTCACTGCTCATTCCTTATGCTACCTATCGAAATAAAATATAGCCTATAACCTGGCGGGAGAACATATGTATGTTTTAAAAAAAAAGTACGAAAATCGGATGAGTGGTTCTCCAGTGATTGTTCAAGTTCTGATAAAGGAATGTTAGGAAAATGCAGCTGCATGTGTATTTTATAGGGATGAATAGCGTATATCAGTATAATCAGTAATACTTTTTGAAAGTTTAAATGTTTTTGGTATTATTGGAAAGAGTAGAAATTCAGCATTCTAATGATATCAGAGAGACAGAGATATGTTGCATTTTATATATATTATTGATGTAATAAAATGTATATCTATAACCTGGTCAGAGAACATATGTATGAATTTAAAAAATCAAGTAAATCGGATAAGTGGTTCTCGAGGGATAAGCGCACTAACGGACAGACAGACAGACAGACAGACAAACATTGTATTTTTATATATATTATAGATATAGATTATTATTATTATATAACCTGGCCAAAGAATATATGTATGAATTTAAAAAAGACACGTAAATCAGATAAGTGGTTCTCGCGTGATAATGGACAGACAGGCAGACAGAGAGACATTGCATTTTATATATATTGTAGATTATAGATTACAGATATTCTCTGCTACATAATATTGTTCCATAATTAATGGTTTAGGCTGTGTATTGCAAAGGAACGCGCTAGCGACAAACTTTTTTTCCGACTTCACTCACTATTTTACGTCACTGCTCATTCCTTATGCTACCTATCGTAATAAAATATAGCCTATAACATGGCCAGAGAACATATGTATGTTTTAAAAAAAAAAAGTACGTAAATCGGATAACTGGTTCTCCAGTGATAAGCGCACTAACGGACAGACAGACAGACAGAGAGACGTTGCATTTTATATATACTATAGATTATAGATATATATATATATATATATATATATATATATATATATATATATATATATATATATATATATATATATATATAGCTTCGAAGCGTTGTACGCCTTCCGGTTCCTATCGAGCTTCTTCTCTCTCTCCAATTTCCCGGTCAAAAATTGCTTTCCTACAAGGCTCTCTGGATGCCACCAATCAATGTTGTTTTCGGCCTTCCTCTTTTTCGCTTCTCTGTGGGCCTCCATTTTAAAACCAGCTTTGAAATTCGTTGTTTTGTCCTTCTTTTTACGTGTCCATACCAGACCAGCTGTCTTTGTTGGATATGGTCCGTTATTGTTCTTTCTAGCTTCATCGCTTTTCTTATCCTTTTGTTTCTGATTTTATCCACCTTCTTCTTCTTGTTATTTAATTGCCATTCTTAGCAACCGTAGAGTACGATACTCTTTTAAAAATTACAGATGTAATGATTCTTTTCAACTGATATTTTGTTTGACCAAAGGATAAAATTAAGGTGTTGTATGGCGGCTTTTCCTTTACTTATTCTGATTTTTATGTATTTTCCTTTTTTACCGGCGCTGTCTATCCTTATTCTTAAATAGACGTAGTCGTTACAAGCATTCAGTTCTCCTCCAATATACATTCAGTTTTTTTGTAGTTTACTCTCAGTCTCCTGCTTTCATATTCTTCAAACAGCTTTCTTGTCATATATATTCTGGATCTTCCCTGTCTTGTGTAATAACATTTGAACAATTAATACCAAGGCCTTTATTTTAAACTTTGAGAATAATTATTATCATAAACATAATCGTAGTATAATTCAGTAATAGCGTGTGATTACCGTTTTCTCTATAATTAGTATTATGCATCCATGGGGTTAACCCCGTGTGAGATTTTCCACATGTTTTCCACGTTACTTAATTAACTGATTCTAGTGTTAAAAATTTATAAAACAAACGTTGTAAGAATGTAATATTGCATTTGTCTAAAGTGGTTGTTCATTTTGATTAATTTAATATCAAACTTTTGATAATATTAAATTAAGCATAGTTTTGAATGTGACTTCTTGGTCTATTGGGATATTTGAATATGAAATAATTATCGATTTTTTTACTTTATTTTAATATTGATAATCGATGCGAAAAACTTTTTAAAATTTTTTTACAATTAATTATAAGTAAATTTATACTTATAAAAAAATAAAAAACCTTGTGACTACAAAAGCGCCACGATTGGCTGCTATGTTTGTGACGTCATTATGTTAAAGTATTTTTACGTAAGCTTCGACCTGTATATATGTTATACTGTCAAAATTATTGAAGTGTAGTGCAAAAAAAATATTGTTGCTTACTAATTTAAATCAGTAATGTGTAAAAATTTATTATTTATTGAAACTTTTATATCATCACGATTTTTGTTGGTTCTGAGGTGGAATTAGTCCTCTTAAAAATTTCTGTGATCTAACTCTATATTTACATTCTGATATGAATGATTACACAAGTCTGCAAAAAAAAAAAAATTGAGAGCTGTTTTGGTTTTTTTTTTGCGTCATTCTTATATTTTTGGGTGTACTGAATCCGAAAATAACTTTCATTTTGTCATAGAACGTCACGTTTTCTGACAATGTAGGTCTCTATGTTAAACAAGTTATCATCTTAAAATAAAAGATAAAAAACTAAAAATTTTTTTTAATTTATAATTGCGTAACAAAACTTATTTTTTTATCTAAAATACATTCATTAGTAAGCACTAAACACATCTCTTTTTCCGAGTGAGACTCCTTTTGGTACATTTTCGCTTGTAGGAAGCATCTGGAAGGTCTCTCTGAAGCGTCCAACAGTAGTCTGCCATCATTGAGACGCTCCATCTTCCCTGGTATCTTTTTTCCATCTCCTTAATATCTTGGTGAAATCGTTCACCTTGCTCTTCACTCAGATCTCCTAAATTTTCTGGAAAGTAGTCGAGGTGGGAATGAAGAAAATGTACTTTTAAACTCATTAGGCAACCTAAAGTTTGAAATGCTTTTAACATTCTTTTGACGATTTGTTTGTAGTTAGGGTCTTTGTTATTGCCTAAAAATTTCTCTATGACCTCTTTAAAGGCAATCCACCCTTCTCTTTGACGATCCGTCGTGGTTGTGATGAATTGTGGATCAGCCATAAGCCGTCTAATATCTGGTCCAACGAAAACACCTTCCTTCAACTTTGCCTCCGAGAGGCCTGGAAACTTTGATATTAAGTATTTGAAACAATTTCCATCTCTTGGAAGTGACTTTACAAATTGCTTTATCAATCCCAGCTTTATGTGAAGCGGTGGTATGAAGAACTTTATGAGGAGGCACCAAAGTTTCATGCAGGACCTTCTTTTCGTCAACTTTAAGCTCCCTCGGAGGCCAACACTTTTTGGTCCAGTGATTTGCTCGGTCTCTACTATCCCATAGACACAAAAAGCAAGGGAATTTGGTAAACCCAGATTGTTGTCCGAGCAACATGCCCAAGATTTTTAAATCACCGCACACTTGCCAACCGTGGTCTTTATATTTTAATTTGCAAAGAACCAATTCCAAGTTCTTGTAGGTTTCCTTGAGGTGTACGGAATGGCCGATAGGAATGGAAGCATAGAAACCGCCATTGTGAAGCAGAACTGCTTTAAGGCTTCTTTTTGAAGAATCTATGAAAATACGCCACTGTGCTGGGTCGTATGAGATCTTAAATGTATCCATCAAACCTTCAATATTGGTACAATAAACCAACTCGTCCTCTTGGGCAAAGTAGGAAGTGAACTGCTTCTCACGATATCTAAACCAGGAGGAAGACACTCCCGGCAAAAGTAAGTTCCTGCTTTTGAGCCTTGATCCAAGCAACTCAGCAACGTTTTTGGGAAGATTCAAGTCTCTTACCAAATCATTTAGCTCGCCCTGGGAAAACAATTTCGGACTGCTGTCATCTTCAAATTGAAAACTTGACTTGTCATCGGGTTCAGGTACAGCACCATCTCCGTCAGAACTTGGAATCTCTTCCAAGGTAGCAGGGGCCTAGGGCACTGGTATTTCGGTCCCATGAGGGATGGGACGAATAGCTGATTGCAGATTGGGGTATGAAATGGACTGCTTCCATTTTGAATTATACCCTTTCATATTACACGAACAAAAGTAACGATCATCACTATGGTTCTTTTGCTCGCGCCATACCATAGGAATCGCATATCGGAAAGCTTTTTTCTTGCCCTTAAACCAATTTCGAAGGTCTTCAACACATCGTTTGCAGACTTTATGAGGTGCCCAAACTTTATCCTGATCTCCAAGTTTTAAGCCAAAATACGTGAAGTATACTTTTTTTACAAAGTCCGTAATATTAAGTTGTTGCTTTAATACCGTATATTCGCCACAAATATAACAGAAACTGTCAGACGAGTTCACACACTTCCGCACAGATGACATTGCACTATATTGAACCAAGATCTATAAAACAATGACGAGTTAACACGTAATTGTACCGCGCCACTTTCTACACTATCGGAGCACGCACGTTCTGGTTACAACGTTTATGTTTGTTAATTTAGCTCACACAGGGCGTTCTTTATTTAGAAAGTAATGATAGTTATGGCCTGTATACATTTAAAAACAGTAATCAAAATAAAATTGTACCTATTTATTTATGACTTCAAGTTAGCCCAAAAAAAACCCTTTTTTATAATAAAATTTTGCGTTTTGCAAAATAACCTGACGTTCTGGAATTTTTTGAGTATTTTTTTAGTTTTCAGAACACCTAAATACATAGAAATCAGTTGAAAACATCCAGACAGCATTTTTGTTGCAAACCTGTGTTATTAAATACATTATTATTTTAAAATACTTACATCAAAGTGATCTTCACAACAGAAAAAATTTGATGTTGTTTTAGGATTAATACGCCGTGCCGCTTGAAACCATTGATTTCGACCTTCGTCGACTTGTGGTACATTTAAAAAACATTTTTCCGGAAGTTGTTTTTGCAATATTCGCACAAAATGGTACGAAACAGGCACGATAACTTTTTAGATTAGACATTTTCAATAAATTTATCAATACACTGATGATAACAAGAATAAATTGATTGGAAACTAAAACACTCGTGTCAGCTATCTATGATGTTGAGGAGAAATAAACATTGTGTCGTCACACGCGCTCGGGTTTTTCGGTATTTGTCGTATTAAAAATTTATTTTCAATTTGATTTTGACTTTTTAATTATAACGAAAAAAAAAATAGTTTTGTTATAAAACTTATATATGATCTTTCCAATTATGACAATTTTTTTTTTAAACCCCAATTCTATAGAAATAAGTATTATGTTTAAATTTTCTAACAATTTCAAACAAATGTGAAATGATTTCTCATTGACTGATAAAATATGTATCTCTCCTAATAAAGAAGAAAAATTACTTTTTCGTATAGACAAGTGAGTATTAGAAGCATGTTTCCTACAAGAATGAGGAAAGTTAACGAATTAATGTAAATACATTTATTTAAGATTTATATGTATTTAAGCACAGTTTATTGACTGTTAATTAAAATTAGGAGTAAGTGATTGGTATAATAAAATTATTGACAAAAATAATTGATTGCTCCTAATTGGCAAGTAATTTCAGCACAGTTGACCTAGCTAAAAATTTTGTTGAATGGAGTATCTTGAAGAAACAATCATTTTTTGCGATTTGGAAAAAAAAAGTTAGATAGTTTTGCATGTTACTACTTCAGCATTAATACGCATAGAACATTTCCGCACAAACCATAAGAAACAAACATAGCTAGAAATACCTTTGAAACTTTTAAGTGTTCAAATAAAGTCTTTCTATCTTCCTCTCTACATATATATTATATATATATATATATATATATATATATATATATATATATATATATATATATATATATATATATATATACATATATATATATATATATATATATATATATATATATATATATATATATATATATATATATATATATATAAATTAAACATTTTTTATTCATGAAAAAGTAATAAAAATATCTTAAAATTATTGTCTCAAAGGAGTGGTCAACAGAAAAACAGTTTCATAACTTTTAAATTATTAGTCAAACATTACTATTTTTTATAAATCATTCTCCAATAGGGACTGTTATTCAGTTGCGCAGGCTAGCGAAGGCGGGGTAAAAATTTACACAACACCCCTTTGGTGTTATAATGGAGAGTTTTTGCGCCACAAAATAAACAAGATAATATAAAGTCTTTTCTTGTAGTATCTAAGGAAACTCGACAGCTATAAACAAGAGATTTCAAATATACCATAACAGAGCAACTTTGTCAACAATCCAGCATACCAATACGTTGGATTCAATAAATTAAAATAGACTCTCAGCCTAAATATTTCAGCAGCGTATGCATGGTTTATTTGTGGTTGAAATAAGAATTGTACATTTGTATTTTCTACTAGTAAATATGTTTTCAGTTCAAAATGATTTTAAGTAAAAAAATTTTTAACAAAAAAACTGAAAATTTACGTTGCCATCTTTATCATTTTAGGAACAAACATATTATCATTTGTTATTCATTGTTCCTATTGAAAAGAAAAAGATGGAAGATGATTGATATAGTTCTTATTTAAATAATATTCGTATTTTCTGGTGCGAGAACGAGGAGCCATTTAATATTTTTGGCCAATCCAATAAAATTTGAGTTTAACTCAAGGTCATTGACAAAATTGGCAGAAGAACCGGGAGCCTCATATCTATGTTTTATCCGGATTACTGTTTTTTGGTTATATTTCATGTAATAACTTCAAACAAGGGAACTATTTTCTAGAAACATTAAAAATAAAAATTTAAGCGTGAGATAGTTAATACTTTTAGAGTTTTAAAATAATTTTTTATTTTTATCCGTGTAATTACAAACGGAAATTAATTTTCTGGTCTTGAACTTTGACTTACTGGTGCTTTTGCAAATTAAGACTTCTAAGAAGAGAAATACCAAAATGAACTTAAACGAAGAATGACAACGGACATATATGCCCAAATTAATATACAGCTAAAATCACAAACTTAATAATAACATCGACCAAAAAAACTTGTTCGCGAGCAAAATTTCATAGTAATCCAAAGTTTAAGTGCTGGGACATTAAAACTACTAAAAGAAAGAAGAAATATCACAGATAAAACGTCAGCAAGCTTTAAAGAATTAAGTAAACTAGTTAAGGAGGAAATCCGAAAAGATAAAAGAAATTACAATTCAAACATCATAGAGGAAATTATAAAAGACAATTGTAAGATGAAAGTACGACTGTAGTGGAAAAACAAAAATTACAAAACTATGAGATGAAAACGATAGAATAGTAAATAATAAGAATGATATAATTAGAGCTGTGTCTTCTACACAAGATTATACTCATCCCAGTCAGATAGACGACAAGAAAACATAAATATTATGACGTAGGATCTGAAGAACTCCCAGATATCACAGAGGAGGAAATATAAGCTGCACTGAACCAAATGAAAAACAATAGAAGCCCTTGAGAAGATCAAATCATTGTAGAAATACTGAAACTTAGCGGTAAATCTCTAAGATGCATTGAAAGTCTGCATGAGGGAAAAATACCAATAAAATGGTGTAATTCGGAGGTTATACTTCTCTTTACACAATACGTACTGTAATAGAAAAAATTACAGGGTATAAGGTACCAATACATTTGGCCCTCATTGATTTTCATAAGGCATACTGTAACATAACATATACTGTTGAAATCTGGTCAGTTTTAAAATTCCTAGGGAATGCAATAATTCCAGATACGAGGCATGTTTTTTAAGTAAGTACCGTTTTGGAATTAAAAAAAGACGTGCAAAGATATCGCTATAATTTTATTTTTACATGAAAGCCTGTACCTTAATCTACTTTTCTACATAATTTCCGTGAATATTGAGGCACTTGTCATAACGTGGCACCAGTTTTTGAATACCCTCCTCATAAAATTCTGCCGCCTAATTCAAGTTCTCGGTCACAATGCGATACAAAACACTACGAGAATATTGAGGAAAGCAGTCGCACAATGATGAAATTGTAAAGCGTCTGTTTTCTCTCACCTTTTCGTCCACTTTCTGCACCAAATCTTCATTAACGACCGAAGGACGCCCACTCCGTTCTTCATCATGCACATTTGTGCGGCCATCTTTAAATGCTCTCACCCATTTCCTTACCATTCCATCACTCATAATGTTTTGTCCGTAAACTTCACAGATCTCACGATGAATATCGATCGGTTTTACGCCTTTAGCACTAAGAAATCGTATAACAGCCCGTACTTCACAATCGGCGGGACTCACGATTGTCGGAGGCATCTTAAACACTCAGTAAACAACGTATACAATGAAGAATCAGACTGTAATGGCGTCAGTGCGTAGACATGAGATGTAGGTTACCAGCGCGCATGCGCGGAACGCCGACCGTATTGCTGCGGCGGCGGAATCGCAAAACGGTACTTACTTAAAAAAACATGCCTCGTATATAAAAATAATAGAGAACATCTATAAAGAAGCATCTATACATATTAAAATTGACGAAACAACTGTCACTACCAACATACCATTAAAAAGAGGAGTGCGATAAGGAGGTACTATCTCACCTAAATTATTTACGATGGCCCTTGAAGACGAAGGAATTAAATTGAGATGAGAAGGGCATCAACCTCGACGGTACTAGACTGAGTCACCTTAGGTTTGCAGACGACAGAGTAGTGATAGCTAATAACACCAATGAGCTACAGGATATATTAAACTAGCTGAATGTGGTCTCTGCAAGGGTAGATCATAAAATGAATTTAAAAAAAAAAGTAAATTTATGAGCCCTGAAGATACGAACATACAGGTAGGAAATAACTCCATAGAACGCGTCGACGAGTGTATCTACTTAGGTCATACTATTAAGATCGGAAAGGAGAACTAGCATGCAGAAGTTACCAGGCGAATAAGGCTGGCATGGGCAGATTTTGGGAAACTAGGGCATATCTTAAAAAGTACTATAATACCCATAAACCTAAAAACTAAAATCTACAATTCCTCTATTCTACCGGTCAGCACATATGGACTGGAAATCATGTGTCTCCCTATAGTATTTATTAAAAAGCTGGTGACTTCATAGAGAGCTATGGAGAGGAGCATGCTTGGTATCTCCCTTAGGGATAGAATTCATAACGAGCAGATAAGGAGATGACCCAAAGTCACTGACATAACTCTCGAGGCGGCAAAGATGAATTGACGATGGCAGGTCATCCGGAGACAGATGGGTGTATAAAATCACGGAATGGAGATCCAAAGAAACATGAAAAAGCGTTGGACGTCCACAGAAACGATGGGTCGATGATATAAGATTAGTAGCGAGCAAGCAGTGGTTAAAGATGGCAAAATACAGGGAAACATGGAAGAGATTAGGAGAGACCTACGTCCAGAGTGGACATGTTGAGAAGAAGAAGAAGAACAAGGGCCAAATTACACTAGTTTAAAAATTTTTAGTGAATAAGGCCGTAGAATGTAAATGTAAATGAATTTTAGTCAAAAAGCCTCCGACAATTAACCTGGAAGGTCACACCGGTATTAAAAGTCACCGGATAATTTTTCTCTACCGCGCAAAAACTACCCTTAATAGTTCTTAGCAACGTTATGTTTTTCTATCATAATGGCATTATGACGATTGAATACTTGCATGATCTTTCTATTGTTCAGTGTTTATTCAAAGGTGACTCTTTGATCGCCTTTCCAAAGTCAATTGATGAAGAATTCATTTTTTTTGTAACTACAAAACAATTAATATTAAGTGTCTTGTTTTAAAAATTCATAATCATTTTTCGTAGAGTACGCAATATAATGAAACGCGAAACAATGAAGATAAATATTGTTTATGTATCTCGGTAATGCAGTGATTTCTTTTTCCAATTAATGTAATAGATAAAATATGGATACATCCAGTACGTCATTTTCGTTTGGTAATCTTAACCGGAGTAATCAGTTGTTGCCGCCAGTGTCAGCCTTTTCTGCATATAGTTTGTTAAGGAACTGTAATTATTTTCTTGGATCACCGAGTCAAGGTATGTATGCCATCTGTGCTATTCTTCGATAAATTTTAAGTTAAATTAACTAGAGAACGACCAAGAAAAAACTTTCAAAAATAAAATTTTCGAATCGATAAATTGCCAGTTAACCAAATTTTAGAAAGACCATCTTGAAAAGAAATAACGCAACACAACATTATTAAATCATTTTTTATAAAAAAAAATCCGGCTTATATTTACATATATCTTAATATATGTTACGAGGATCGTTTGAAAAGGTCTCGGTCTGACAAAGATATGGCGCTAAAATGGCCAAATTATTATTATTTTTTTTTATCGTCTAACACACGTCCCCAAAGCGCTACAGGAGTAACATGTGTGCCGAAAAAACGATTCACGTTGTTCTTGAATCGCTGTAAATTGTACTCGGTGGGACACACAGTCCTGGACAAATTATTCCAAAGGGATGATGTTCTTCATATAAAAGACTGCTTGAAAAGCGTTGTACGAGGAGTAACAAGCTGAACCGCATACGGATGTGAAGTATTAGCGTGACGTGTATTTCTAGCATGCACCGCTCTGGGAGGAATTAAGCGGGCTAGATCTTTCGAACACTTACCATGAAAATACTTGTAGAATAGAATCAAATCGCCAACCGTTCTTCGATGTTGGAGCGAATCTAGGCCGCACGTCAGTTCCGGGTCTCCAATCAGACGAACAGCTCTTCTCTGAATAGAATCCAACAAATGTAGTGTGTGTTTGGGAGCGAAGCCCCAAACATGGGTGTAGTATTCCATAGTTGGTCGAACTTGAGCTTTGTAAAGAATTAATAGTTGTTGTAGAGTGTAAAACTTTTTGGTTCGAAATAATATTCCCAACTTTTGAGAAGCTCTCCTTGCTATGCCTGCAACATGTTCATGTGAGAATATTTTTGCTCCCAAATTAAGAGAGGAATGAAATGCCCCGACAAAACTATGTCGGGTTCAGCAACGTTAACTTTTTTAGAAAAAAACTGCCGCCTAGGTTTTTGTAGCGTTAAATTCCACTTGGTTACTGTCACACCAAGATAGAATTTCTTCCAGGTCTTCGTTAAGTTGAATGACTTTCTGCTGTCTGCGGATATTCGTCTGAGTAGCCGATGTCCGAGCGTTCAAAGTGAATGAATGAAGAGATAAACGTACCGTCATCTGCAAAGCTGTAGGTGGGATTCCCGGTCTTTTCCAGCAGATCGTTAATGTACATGAGAAAGAGAGTAGGAGAAAGTGTGGAGCCTTGTGGCACACCGGCGTTGATAGTGAAGGTGTTAGAAAGAAATCCGTCGGCTGCCACTCTTAAAGAACGCTCTCTGAGGAAACACGAAAGCCACAACCAGAACTTTTCCGACATACTATAAGAGCGTAGCTTAGCCAACAGTCCATCGTGCCAAACACAGTCGAATGCCTTGGATATGTCAAGAGCAACCGCTCGAGATTCTCCAAAGTGTTCAATTGTTATATAAGTCAGCAGATCTCATGTTGATCTATGTTTACGAAAGCCATATTGATGATCGCTAATAATGTTGAATCCTTCAAGCCTTTTCCATGACTTTAGATATTATGAAGGCAATGCGACTGGTCGGTAGTTATTTGGCAAGGTCTTCTTGCCTTTTTTACCTTATTATGATAATTGCTATAAAATACTTCATTTTAAAAGGTTTAACTCCTGCAGATATTGAAAAAGAGTTAAAGGCCACATTAAATGATTCTTCTTCTTGGTTTTCGATGTTAAAAAGTGATCTGTTAAATTTAAATGTGGTGGTACACACATTCAAAGCGATAAACGCTCAGAATACCCGAAAAACTCTACGACTGCCGAGACTGTGACAAAAATTCACAATAACGTGCTAAATAATCGGCGACTGAAGGTACGCAAGCTCGCTGACATTGTAAATATCTGGATAGACCAGTCACCTACATTTTA
This sequence comes from Pachyrhynchus sulphureomaculatus, assembly GCA_019049505.1. Lineage (NCBI taxonomy): Eukaryota > Metazoa > Arthropoda > Insecta > Coleoptera > Curculionidae > Pachyrhynchus > Pachyrhynchus sulphureomaculatus. The sequence goes on along the minus strand of CM032454.1, from coordinate 205,946,110 downwards.
CACGATGTTTTGGGTATGATAACGCTTTCTGCTCGATAGGTGCCACGTTTGTTAACAATAGATAGAAAATTTTATTTCATTACATTTAACATTTCCCAAGAGCGTTTCGACTTGTTTAAATGTAATTACAGTGAATTTCTTCGACGTTTAATAACAGTAGATGAAACATGCATACTTCGTTATACGCCAGAAACAAAGGAGCAGTCGAAACAATGGATGGGAGCAGGTGAAAGTGTGCCCAAGGAAACAAAAATGGTTCCATCTGCAGGAAAACTCGTGGCTCGGGTTTTTTTTTTGGGATTCTCACAGCGTTCTGTTCATAGACTACCTGGAGAAAGGTAAAACCATCACCAGGGAGTATTATGTTTCACTACTGGAAGAAAGTGCTTTTTTATCACTCTAATGCGCCTTCATACGCATCGCGGATTGTTGCTGCAAAACTGCATGACCTTCGCTTTGAAGTGCTTCTACATCCACCGTATTTGCCAGAATTGGCTTCTAGCGATTATTTCTTGTTTCCAAAGCTGAAAAAATGGCTGGCTGGACGAAGATTCACTTCGAATAATGAAGTTAAAGTTGAGAGCTTATTTTGCAGATTTAGATAAATCTTATTATAATGAGGGTATTAAAAAATTAGAAAGTCGTTGATCTAAAAGCATCGATTTGCAAGGTGAAAGATTCTCTTTAATCTTGTGTTTTCTTTGTTAGGCCGAGACATTTTTGAACGACCCCCGTAAAACAAACTTCGTAAGGGACTAGTTTGATGATGTGAATCTTGACTAGTCGCGAGGAGAATTTAGTTATGGTAATCTTAAAGTGAATTCCAACTTCATTTAATATTACCTAAATTAACATGTCTATACGCAACTAGCCAAAATCCACTTCACCATACTAAATAACCGACCAAGTGCAAGTCGGACTTGCGCAATTAGTGTTCCGTACGTTAAATGCTATTAAAATATATTTTTTTTTAAGAAAAATATCAGTGACTTCACGAAACACATCCCAATGAGTTTTCAACAAAGTTTTTTTCCGATTTTTACTGCAAACTGCTGACCTTGAAATTTTTATTTTTTTTATATACCACATAAATTATTAAAGGTAATGCACTCGTGATGATTTTCATTCAATCTACATCCTGTAGAGAATATTCTAGAGTTTTCTCAAAATTTTTTTATTAGTACTTTTCGAGAGAAGGGTGGGGGGACAGCGATTTTTCGCACTTTTTTAAAAATAATACAAAGAGAAGTGTGTGCAAGTATTACATTGTATATATTTTTGAACTCGTCTTTTTACAAGCTTTTATTTGACATGCCACTCGATGATCTGGTAATTTTCTTTTCACTTCCAATTTCACTCCGCAAAACTAACCCCTTAAGTCAAAATTTAACTTTCAAAACTACACGGCTCTGATGAGGCCATCAATTCCTGTATTAGTACCAAATTTCAACTTTCTATGTCAAATAGTTTCGGAGAAAATCGGGTGTGACAGACAGACGGACGGACGGACATCGAAGTGATCTTACAAGTGTTCCATACGGAACACTAAAAAAACTTTAGGTTACTTGAAGTCATTTGAAGTTAGTTCTATTAAGTACAAGTTGAACTAATTAATTTACGAAATCAATTGTAATTCAGCTTCCTTCCTGATTAATTCGGTTAGGTAAATCTTGGTTAGTCATGAACAGAGGGTTAGTTCAGATTAGTTTGCGTTAATTTTAAATGGCTGCAAATTGTATTCGTTGGAACACAGTCCTGGTTAGTTTATTCCAAAGGGTTGAGGTTTCCATCTAAAATAATTCTTAAAAAGAGTTGTACGAGGGACGATACTGCTCTGGAAGGAATGAAGGGTGCTACATTAATCGAATACTTTTAGAATTGACTAGTCACCAACCATTCTTCTATATTCGAAGAAATCACATTTTTTGAAAAGTTTCGGGTTCCCCATCAGGGGAATGTCTCTCTTCTGAATAAAATCTAACAATGCAGAGGATGTTTGGAAGCGGTGCCCCAAAAATGGGAGCAATATTCCATAGCTCGTCTAATTTGAGCTTTGTACAGGATAACAAGTTGTTGTAGAGTATATAACATTCTAGTAGGAAATAATACTTCCAGCTTTTGAGAAGAAATCTTTGCTATGCATGTAACAAGGTTATGTCAAGAGATATTTGCCCCCCAATTGACGGCCATCAAACTGAGTAACGATGCTACTGAAATGGAGTGTCCCGTTAAAACTATATTAGGTTCTACAACGTTAACTTTTTTAGAAAAAATTGCTACTTGGGTTTTTGCAGCGTTGAATTCTACGTTGTTACTGTTACCCCAAGTAAGATTTTTTCCAGATGATTATTAAGTTGAACAACTTCCTGCTGTTTACCGATATTTACACGAGTTGATGATCTTCTCAAGGTCACAAGCGTATTTTCGTTGCCAAAGTACAGCTTTGAATTGAATTACTAGTCTTTTCCAGCAAATCATTTATACAGAAAAGAAAAGAGAGAAAGAGGGTAGAAGACGGTGTAGAGATTTTGGCCCCACTGGCGTTGATACTGAAGGTATTGGGAAGAGAAGCTGCAATCGTAAAGAACGCTCTCTGAGGACACTTGAAAGTCACAAACAAAACTTTTCACACAGGCATAAAACCGCCGTTTAACCAACAATCCGTTATGCTAAACACGGTCAAAAGCATATTTTGAGTGTCGGCTGAACCTTAGTCCATTTCCAGCAGAAAGTAAATATGCCTTCTCAGTGAGACAAGTTGAAAAGTTTACAAAAAACTGCTTATGCTTTTTGGACACTGTGACGATAGACCCAGTTTTACGACATTAAGAAATCAAAAGTATATTTATATCAGCATCAAGTGTTTTTTTTCTAATCTTTATACATAAAACTGAAAATTTCATCAATTATAATACAAAAGACAAAACCGCAAAAGAAATATTTATTTTTAATAGGATTTACTATTATAATTTGCGTGCAAAAATGATATTACCTTTCGTGCAAAATTACAAAACTTTATTTTATTCGGAACTTGGATGTCAACTTTTATCATAATGCAAACCTGGTGTGATTCTCTGTTACCGAATTAATTTGTTTCGGAATGAAACAATTTCTTCTAAACGGATTGCGAAAATAAGAATCACGCAACATAACGTACAGAGTGCCCTCTAATGTTGTGTCAAATGTGAGCGACTTGCCGCTAACGATATGGCAGCATTATTAATTAGATATAATATATATATATATATATATATATATATATATATATATATATATATATATATATATATATATATATATGTATATATATATATATATATATATATATATATATATATATATATATATATATATATATATACATATATATATATATATATATATATATACATATATATATATATATATATATATATATATATATATATATATATATATATATATATATATATAGGTATATCTTCCATCAGCAGTCCTCACCCAGAGCTGGATATAGGCCTCCTCAAAGAACTTCCACTGATCTATGCTCTGAGTGGTGTTAACCCTATTTCCTTCCACTCTTTTGATGTCATCGCCATCTTGTTGGTGGTCTACCTCTGTTTCTTTTGTGTTGTCTGGGTCTCCATTCTATTATCTTCATCTAGATTGCGTAATTTTTTGGAACATATCTATTACTTTTATATGTTGTCTAATAGTTGTTCGTTATTCAAACCTTCCTTGTGATACGCAGCATAGCTCTCTCCGTTGCGATACTTTCAGTTTGTTTGCTGACTGTTAATGTGAGTGTCTCGGCGCCATATGTGATTACCGGCAGAACGCATTCTTCATAAACTTCCCTTCTTAAGTCCATTTGTAAATTACCTCGCAGCGTATGTCTCAATTTCCCAAAAGCTCTCCATCTCAAACCCACATGACGGTGTATCTCACGGGTTTGGTTATTTTTACCAATTTGTAATTCATGACCCAAATACTTGTAATTTTGGACGTGCTCCACCTCGCTTTCGTTCAATTTCATATTACTGTTCGTAACTAGATTAATAATAAACTTGGTTTTCTGAAACTTAATATTTAGACCAATATTTGCTTATGTTATTTGCAATTCCGTAAGCATTTGTTAGGCATCACCTAAATTGTCGGCTATTATGACAATATCATCAGCAAAGCGCAGGTGGTTTAGGTATTCACCATCGATATGTATGCCTTTTCCATCCCAATTAAGTTCTTTAAAAGCATATTCCGGTGTAAAAAGTTTAAGAGAGATCGTAGCACCTTGTCTGATTTCACGTTCCACTCGGTATTTACTTGTGGATTCATGGAGTCTTACACTTACTGTTGCGTTATTATAAATGAATTTAATTAAGTGAGTATATCTGCAGTCTATTCTCATTTGCTGCAGGGGCAGACAGACAATGTATATACATATATATATATATATATATATATATATATATATATATATATATATATATATATATATATATATATATATATATATATATATATATATATATATATATATATATATATATATATATATATATATATATATATATATATATATATATATATATATATATATATATATATATATATATATATATATATATATATATATGTATATATATATATATACAGGGTGCCCAATATATATGAAATAATGATTCCACAACATTTATTAATCAGTGTATCAAAAAAATGTTTAAATAAAAGTTATAGGGTGTTATACGGCAGCTGACGTTGATAATAAAATGTTTTGAACTGTCATTTCGAAGAAATTACGCCATCTTATTTTTTTTTTAAACGGAAAGCCCTGTATATTTTTTTATTTTTGAGTCCTACTAAAAATTCTAGATATTATTTGTTTAACATACCATATGTCTAAATTGAACTGTCTTGGAATTATTGATATTTAAAATTAAGGAGATCAAATTAAAAAAAAAATTAACCTGGCTTGTGTCAAACATTTACTATCAGGTAACGACTTAACGCGTCAAAAAATGATTTATTGACGCAAACGTTTTTATTGCTGCATTTTGTGAAACTTCAATTTGAGCGTAATATCATAATGATACATTTAACAGAGACTGAAAGAACCATTTTGTTAATGATTGTTCGTTACAGAGACCGTAGGAGAACACAACAGGAAGTGTGTGATCTTTTTAACGCAGAATATCCGAATCGAGAATCTATTACCCAATCCGTGGTTAGCAAAACATTGTTTTAATAAACAATGTAGACAATCAGGTCATGTTAAGGATCGTTCTAGATCTGGACCATCAACAGTTAAAACAAGCGATGATAAAAAGTTAGATGTTTGATTAGAAATTACAGAAAAACCCCATACAGCCATTTGTCAGCTTTGCCTAGACCACAGCATAAGTAAAGGTACATTAAGTCATATACTGAATGAAGAAAAATTGCATTCATACAAACCCATTCTATTACAAGAATTATCTGAAGATGACTACGATAGACGCGTTGAATTTTGCAAGGTCCGCACACGTGTCGCTCCTGTAGCGCTTTAGGGACTTCTTCCCTGCAGCACGTGTGCTAGACCCATAAAAAAAAAGGTCATGATGGAACGAATCAATAATGATCCTAACCTAATTCATAACATTGTGTTTTCTGGCGAGGCCACATTTTGTCGTAACGGAAGAGTGTACAGGCATAACTGCTGGTACTGGTCTACTGAGAATCCCCACTGGATAATCGACAGTCATTCTCAAAGACCACAAAAGATAAACATGTGGGTACAGATTTATGGACGTTATATCATTGGTCCCTTTTTAGTGTTCCGTACGGAACACTTATGAGATCACTTCGGTGTCTGTCTGTCTGTCTGTCTGTCTGTCACACCCGATTTTCTCCGAAACTATTTGACGTAGAAAGGTGAAATTTGGTAATAATATAGGAATTGATGGCCTCATCAGAGCCATGTAGTTTTGAGAATTAAATTTTGACTTATGGGGTTAGTTTTGGGGGGTGAAGTCGGAAGTGAAAAAAAAATTTTTTTACTAGGTCATCGAGTGTGGTGTCAAATGAAAGCTTGTGAAAACACGAGTAAAAAATGTATATATAATATTATACTTGCGCGCACTTTTCTTCGTATTATTTGTAAAAATTCGCGTCCCGGGCCTTATCTCGAAAAGTACTTATCAAAAAATTTCGAAAAAAAATTCTGGAATATTCTCCACGGGGTGTAGATTGAACGAAAATGATCACGAGTGTGGTATATAAAAAAAACAAAAATTTCAAGGTCATCAGATTTCAGTAAATATTGGAAACAAACTTTGTTGAAAACTCATTTGGGGTGTGTTTTGTGAAGTCACTGATCATTTTATACCACCGTAACATAAATTTTGACTTAAGGGGTTCGTTTTGAGGGGTGAAATCGGAAGTAAAAAAAATTTTTTTTTACTGGGTCATCGAGTGTGGTGTCAAATGAAAGCTTGTGAAAACACGAGTAAAAAATATATATATAATGTAATACTTGCGCACACTTTTCTTCGTATCGCTGTCCCCTACCTTATCTCGAAAAGTACTGATCAAAAAATTTTGAAAAAATTCTGGAATATTCTCCACAGAGTATAGATTGAACGAAAATTATCACGAGTGCATTACCTTTAATAATTTATTTGATATATAAAAAAAAAAAAATCAAAGTCACCAGTTTTCAGTAAAGATTGGAAACAAACTTTGTTGAAAACTCATTTGGGGTGTGTTTTGTGAAGTCACTGATCATTTTATACCACCCTAACAAAAAATTTTATTTTGAAAACAATCAACGTACGGAACACTAATTGTGCAAGTTCAACTTGCACTTGACCAGTTTTTTATCGATGGAAATCTTACAGGACAGCAGTATTTACAGTCCAGTCCAAGAGCAAATTATTCCAACTTTTTCCCGATGAAAATAATTTGGATACCCCTAACAGGAATCTGTGGTACCAACAGGACCGAGCACCTCCTCACTATGAAATCAATGTTCGTAGATATTTGGATGCGATTTTTCCTAATCGATGGATAGGCAGAACAGGTGCTGTAGAGTGGCCTTACTCCGCTCGATTTTTTTTATGGGTCATTTGAAAACCAGAGTTTACCGAAGTCGACCTGAAACTCTGTCCAGGCTGTTTATAACAAATTGAGTCATTACTTCGCTGTTAACGGGGTAGACATTTTGAGCAATTATTACCTTAAAAATAAACCTAGAGTATTTATTAATAGTTTTTTTGTCTTTTTTTTTATTTTAAATTTCAAATGACAATAATTCCAAAACAGTTCAATTTAGACATATGATATGTTAGACAAATAATATCTAGAATTTTTAGTAGGACTCAAAAATAAAATAATATATAGGGCTTTCCATTTAAAAAAATCAAGATGGCGTAATTTCTTCGAACTGGCAGTTCAAAGCATTTTATTTTCAACGTCATCATGTGCTCCGTATAACTTTTATTTAAACATTTTTTTGATACACTGATTAATAAATGCTGTGCAATCATTATTCCATACATGTGAGGCACCCTGTATATATGTATGTTCAACCTGTTTAATGAAGAATATATTAAATATAAAATATTATTTATAAACTGTTGGATGTAATTTGTTGAGTCTTCTAAAATATCAAAAAGGATACAATTTTATTAGCGACCATCAATATGGCTTTCGTAAGCAAAGATGAACAGGAGATCTTGTAACTTATGTGACACATGTTTGGAACAACGCAAGTCGACACTTTGGAGAATCTTAAGCGGTTGCACTTGATATATTCAAGGCATTCGTTCGTATTTGGCATGGCGGATTGTTGGCTACGGTACGCTTTTTCGTGTTTCCTCAAAGAGCGTTCTTTACGAGTGGCAGTCGACGAATTTCTTCGAATACGAATACCTTCACTATTAACGCCGATATGCCCCAAGGCTGCATAATGTCTCCTACGCTCTTTCTCATTTACATTAATAATCCACTGGAATGGATATCGGTCCCTTAGAAGGGATAAATTTTGTACAATTAGCAGTATGAAAATTTTTCCTAGTTTTTCGTTACGTCAATGAACAATCTGTAATCAATTTTATTTATAGCTAAACATACCAAGGGTTAAAGAGGTGAGGAAGGAAGTTAGAGACGTTGTTTCAAATTATACGCCATAGCGAGGGTTTTTAGAGCCGAAGAATCTGAAACTGTTCTGTTGTTTTACCATTATCTGTCCAATAGAAACAAAAATAGTATGTCAAAGGATGCAAATATAGAGTGACCTTATAGAGAATATATACGTTTGTTTGAATATATACAAAATTAATGATTTGACAATATAAACAACGAATTATTTGAGAATATATATAAATATTCTTTTTACAATTATATTTTGGTCTAATTCACTTTCACCTCTAGTGTTGGTTGGTGAATCCGATGATGTACTATCTGCTATTTTCAAAGCGTTAATTTCTTCCATAAAATAGAGTTATTATCTCTCCTGTGAATGCACCAGGACTAGAAATCCAAACTACAGCTTTGCAATGACAGTACGCTGATTTCTTCATTCAACAAAAACTTGGGAGAAATTCTATTTTGGGATGACAGTAACCAAGTAAAATTTAACGATACAAAAAGCCAGGCAGCAGTTTTTTCTAAAAAAGTTAACATTGCGAAACCCAACATAGTTATTTTCATTCCTCTAGCATCGTCATTCAATTTGCTGACTGTGGGAGCAAATATGTCTTGGTATGAACATATTGCATGCATAGCAAGGAGAGCTTCTGAAAAGCCGGGAATATTATTTCGAACTAGAAGGCTTCACACTCCACAACAACTGTTAATTATGCTCAAAGTTCAAATTCGACCAACGATGGAATACCGCTCCCATGTTTGGGGCTCTGCTCCCAAACATACACTACATTTGTTGGCTTCAATTCAGAAGATAGCTGTTCTTCTGATTGAAGACCCAGAGCTGACCAGCAACTCTGATTCCTTGAACCATCGAAAAAAAACGGTTGGTACGGTGAATCTGTTCTGCAAGTGTTCAGTGAATTCTCCCAGAGCAGTGCATCCTAGGAATAGATATCGCGCTAAAACATTACATACGTATGAGGTTCAGCTTATAACTCCTCGTACAACCCTTTTCGAGCAGACTTTTATAAGGAGGACCTCGAGAATCTTAACCCTTTGAAATGATTTGCCCAGAACTTTTTCCCATCGAGTACAATTTACAACGATTCAAGGACAACGTGAATCGCTTTTTCCGCATACACGTCAGTCATGTAGTACGCGTGCTGATCATAAAAAAGCAGCTTGTGTAGTCAGTTACGATTCCATAATAAACACCTGCTATATTAAATAATTTATTTTCTGTTTACTTTACTTATTATTATTCCTTTTTAGACTCGCATTTAAAGTCTTTAAGAGAGGTACCAACAGATACTCCAAGAATATCAGCATCTGAAGATCTTCAACTGTTTTCGACCCTAGATGAGAAACCATGCATGAACTTGACACCAAAGACTTTTTTTACACCTTTAATACCTTATTCACATTCTCTGCATATACTTCAGCCTGATCAACCAGGTATGTTTCTACCTTTAATAAAAAAATATCGTGTGATTAACGTCAACCTTTCGGGCCAAGCTGGTGACTACTCACATAATAAAGATGGTCCTACTTCAAATTTCACACAATTTCTATTTATTTGTATTATAACTTTTCTACACTACCAAAAGCTTTATTAGATCAATTTTCTGCCGACCAACAGAAATTCTATATTCTATAAAATACCTAGTACTCCCATATTTGAAAATTAAATCAAATTATTATCGAATTAATTCATGTATTCATAATGACAAAATTAATTTAACATTTACTCAAAATGTCCCCTCCTGCTTTTAGCCAAGCCCTTAAACGGTTAGGCCATTCGTCTATGGAAAATTATCCACCACTTTTGTTAAAGCTCGTTTTAAAAAGTCAAAATTGGCATGTCTTTTAGAGCAAACCATACCCTCTATTAGGGAGTATAATTTATAATCTAAAGGATTTAGATCAGGACTTGCAGAAGGCCAATCTTCTGTAGTAAAAAATGAAGGTACACTTTGCTGAAGCCATGCTTGTGTTGTTTTACCATTGTGTCCTGCAGAATCTTCTTGGAAGACTCAATGCTTATTTTTGGAAAGAATATAGTTTAGGGGTTTTACTACGGTCCCTAAAATAATGTTGTGATATATTTTAGCCGAAGTTTTCACACCTTTTTCACAAAAATGAATACTAGTAACCCCATCAAAACTGACTCCCCACCAAACCATAACTGATGCTGGATGATGACCCTTCTGAACTTTTGGAACAAGTTCAGGCACTTCCGTAGTATATCTGGCATAAATCCTATCATTTTGCTTATTGAACGATCGTTCCAGAGTGAAAATTTTTTCGTCAGTAAACAAGATTTTTCAATGTTTGTCATTAGCGTATTCCTTTAACAAACTTTTAGATTTTTGCCACCGTTTTAGCTTTAAATCTTCCGTTAGAAAATGACCAGGTTGTCTCTTATAAGCCCCAAGTCTTAGCTCTTTCCCTCGGACCTTTGACCAAAAACTACTCTTGTCACAAAAAAAAAGTTAGTCTTACACTCTGTGTAATAAATTCTGAAAGACCAAGAGCAGATATTTGGAGGAAAATGAAGACTTGCAAAAATTAACAGGAAATAGGTATTTTGAATTGTTGTGGCTGTTACTTGATGGAAATTCATAACGAATGTAATGAAAGACTAATATTGTCAAATTTCCACTTTAGTTAGTTTCACTGAAACTGTATGACGCGTTTCGCTATACTATAGCTTCTTCTGATACAAAATGATATTTGAGTATTAGTGTTGTTACATTTATATAAATACCCTAAGGTAGATAGGTAATAAAATTAATATTATATGCTAATGAATATTGCTGGGAAATCCATTCTGAATATTAATTGTATAAATTGAGTAAAGGAGAGTTACCATGGGCCAGACAGGTATCTTTTTGTTCGTTTATGATGATGTCTGAATTTTTAATTTTATTTATTTCTAAATTTTCTAATAGGTTTAATTTTACGCCTTTGTTTTGCATGTGTAGAATTTTAAATTTATCGTCAAAAAGATGATTTGATTCTGTTAAATGATTACTGTACGCTGAGTTAGTTTTGTTTTTTAAACAGCTTCTTTTATGTTCTAAAATCCGAGTTTCGAATGAGCGACCTGTCTGACCAATGTAACTTTTATGACAAGAACCACAATTTAACTGATACACTCCAGATTTAATGTGAATGTACCATTCAACACGCCAAAAAAATACATTTGCGCAGATATTATAAAAAAGGAATTTCTTAGCAACAAACCAAATTTAGATAATGAAATAAATATAGCTAGAGCAATACAAAACAAGGCTAAAAATAATAATATCATTTTCACAAAAGCAGATAAGGGTAACACAATAGTCGCTATAGATCAACAACAATATATAGACAAAACATTAGAATTTATTAAGAAAGGAAATTTCAAAATATTACTTAAAGATCCGACAGAAAAATTCAAAAATAACAGTCATGAATGATTAACCCCTCTACTTTATTCATTAGTCAAATTACATAACGAAAATCATCCTATTAGACCTGTAGCCTCCTACATATCGGCCCCAGCTTACAAACTCTCAAAATTTCTCATAGATATCATTAAAACGAACATTAACTTCACCCCAACTTACACAATAAAAAATTCGTTAAAATACCAGATAATCCAAAACTAGTATCATTTGACGTCTAAAACCTTTTCCCTAGCATACCCCCGGATGAAACAGTAAAAATCATAAAAACATTTCTAATCAAAAATAAAGTTAATATCGTTATACAACAAATCAAAATTATTTTTACTTTAATAATACGTTTTATAATAGTTCTGAGGGTCTCATAATGGGTAATCCACTTAGCCCGCTTTTAGCAGAAATATTTATGGATAACCTAGAAAAACAAATACATCGACAAGAATTTAGAAAATCATTTTTGTATTGGTACCGATATGTAGATGACATCTTTGCTTGTTTTAATGATACAGAGCGTCAACTCGACAATGTTTTTAACTATATAAACTCAATACATAAAAATATTAAATTCACTATGGAACTAGAAGTCGACAATAAAATTAATTTTCTTGACTTAACGATAACCAGACATTACAACAAACACAAATTCTCTATTTTTCACAAACCCTCACATATAGATACTACAATAAACATAAAATCAGCTCACCCCCTACAACACAAATTGGCAGCTTACCACAGTATGTTGCATAGACTTGTAAGTGTCCCCTTATCTGTAGATGATTTTAATAAAGAATTAAATCTAATAAAACAAATTGCTGTTAACAACGGATATTCTCCTGACACCATAGACTCAATTCTAAACAAAAAATTAAAAAATAAAGCTATTTCTTTAGTATACCCCAAGAAAGAAAACACAGGGAAAAAATGTAATGTTTTAAACTATTTTGGTAACACGTCGGAGAAAATTAAAAACCACTTAAACAAATATAATATCAACATAGCTTTTAGAACAAACAACTCGTTAGGAAAATTCATTAAAAACGCAAAGGGAAAACAAAATAGATCAAAAAAATCTGGAGTGTATCAGTTAAATTGTGGTTCTTGTCATAAAAGTTACATAGGTCAGGACAGCGTACAGTAATCATTTAACAGAATCAAATCATCTTTTTGACGATAAATTTAAAATTCTACACATACAAAACAAAGGCGTAAAATTAAACCTATTAGAAAATTTAGAAATAAATAGAATTAAAAATTCAGACATCAACTTAAACGAACAAAAAGATACCTGTCTGGCCCATGGTAACTCCCCTTTACTCAATTTATACAATTAATATTCAGAATGGATTTCCCAGCAATATTCATTAGCATATAGTATTAATTTTATTACCTATCTACCTTAGGGTATTTATATAAATGTAACAACACTAATACTCAAATATCATTTTGTATCAGAAGAAGCTATAGTATAGCGAAATGCGTCATACAGTTTCAGTGAAACTAAATAAAGTGGAAATTTGACAATATTAGTCTTTTATTACATTTGAAAATAGGTATATTAGAAAAATAGCTTTTAAGGCGATACCACTAGGTTTTAAGACAACTTGGGTTAATTCTACCTCGGCATTTTCAAATAAACAATTAGTTTTTAAAAATAATAATATCTTTCCGTTTTTTAACACCTACAAATGACATAATTCCCAAATATTCTCACAATGGCTCTTTGAATATATTTTTTTAATTGCGTTTTCTTGTTAGAATCCGTATTTAAGTACAAAAGATGAAGAACAAACTACTAAACTAAATTTAATATTTAGGTTCTAGAATTTCTTCAATATCACCGACTCTTAGTAGTGGTAATTTTAAAAAAACAAAGAAGCGAAAAGAAACCCATACCAGACGAACAGAAAGATGATAAATATTTTGAGAGGCGGCGAAGGAATAATCAGGCAGCCAAAAAATCGAGAGATGCCAGAAAAATAAGAGAAGATCAGGTAAGAAATTGCAATAGAAAATAAACAAAAAACACGTAACCTAAAATATTTAACCCCTTATCTATAATATATATAAAATGCAACGTCTCCCTGTCTGTCCGTTAGTGCACTTATCACTGGAGAACCACTTATCCGATTTACGTACTTCTTTTTTAAAAACGTACATATATTCTCTGGCCAGGTTATAGGCTATATTTTATTACGATAGGTAGCATAACGAATGAGCAGTGACGATAATAGCGAATGGAGTCGGAAAAAAATTTGCCGCTAGCGCATTCCTTTGCAAAACACAGCCTAAACCATTAAATATGGAACAATATTATGTACCAGAGAATATCTATAATCTATAATATATATATATATATATATATATATATATATATATATATATATATATATATATATATATATATATATATATATATATAATAAAATGCAATGTCTCTCTGCCTGTCTGTCTGTCCATTAGTGCGTTTATCACGCGAGAACCACTTATCCGATTTACGTTTCTTTTTTTAAATTCATACATATATTCTTCCGCCAGGTTATATAATAATAATAATAATCATAATATATATCTGTAATATATATAAAATGCAACGTCTGTCTGTCCGTCCGTTAGTGCGCTTATCCCTTGAGAACCACTTATCCGATATACGTAATTTTTTAAATTCATAGATATGTTCTCTGACCAGGTTATAGATATATATTTTTATTACATCTATATATATATATATATATATATATATATATATATATATATATATATATAATGCACCGTATCTCTGTCTGTCCGTTAATGTGCTTATCACTGGAGAACCACTTATGCGATTTACGTACTTTTTCTTTAAAACATACATATGTTCTCTGGCCAGGTTATCTATAATCTTATATCTATAATATATATAAAATGCAACGTCTGCCTATCTCTCTGCCTGTCTGACGGTCTGTCCGTTAGTGCGATTATCAATGGGGAATCACTTATCCGATTTACGTGCTTTTTTTTAAAACATACGTATATTCTCTGGCCAGGTTATCTATCTATAATATAAAAAATGTAACATCTCTCTGTCTGTCTATCTGTCTCTCTGTCCGTTAGTGCGTTACGTGCTTTTTTTTAAAACACATATATGTTCTCTGGCCAAGTTATAGGATATATCTTATTTCGCTAGGTAACATAAAGAATAAGCAGTGACGATAATAGTGAATCAAGTCGGAAAAAAGGTTACCGTTAGCGCGTTCTCTTCCAATACACTGCTTAAACCATTAAATATGGAACAATATCATGTTGCAAAGAATATTATGTATATAAAATGCAACGTCTCTCTGTCTGTCTGTCTGCCTGCCCGTTAGTGCGCTTATTACTATTATTCGATTTACGTGTTTTTATAAATTTATACATATGTTCTATATAATTCGATATAAGCCTAGATAACGGGAAATAAGGTGCGTTAATCGGAGATAAGTATGAAGTATAAATAATGGGAGATAAGGAGAAATAATGGGAGATAAGTCTAGATAATGGGAGTTATGGTGAGATAATGGGAGATTAGGAGAAATAATGGGAGATAAGAAGAAATATTGCGAGATAAGTCGAGATAAGCCTAGATAATGGGAGATAAGGTGAGATAATGGGAGATAAGGAGAAATAATGGGAGATAAGGAGAAATAATGGGAGATGAGCAGAGATAAGCCTAGATAATGGAAATTATGTAAAGATAATGGGAGATAAGGAGAAATAATGGGAGATAAGGGGAAATAATGGCAGATATTTTATTACGTTAGGTAACATAAGGAATAAGCAGTGACAATAGTAGTGAATCAAGTCCACGCGAGCGGAGCCGCGGGCACGGCTAGTATAGTATAAGAAGTAAATACAGATAGAAGAAAAAGTTACATATTATAATTATCTTCGCCACAAGGTGTTCCAAAAATTTTTGTATTAAAATTTTAGACAACTCTATATAAGATTCTACAGCTCAAAATTCCATTGTTTACAATAATTAGGTTCCCTAAAGTTTTGAGGAGATTTCAAATAAGGCGGAAAAATAGTACATCACATTTAAAATAACCTGCTAAGTGCAAGTCTGACTAACGCAATTAGTGTTCCGAACGTTGATTGCTTTTAAAATAAAAAATTTTGTTACCGATGCTCAATGACTTTACAAAACCCATCCCAAAATGAGTTTTCAACAAAGTTGTTTTCTGATCTTTGTTGAAAATTGATGACCTTGAAATTTTTTTTTTTTTTATATATACCAGAAAAGTTATGCAATAATGCACTCGTGATAATTTTCGTTCAATCTACATCCTGTGGAGAATATTCCAGAGTTTTTTCAAAATTTTTTGGCCAGTACTTTACGAGGTAAGGTGAGGGACAGCGATTTTTCGCACTTTTTTAAAAATTGAGATAAAGGGGCAATTTTTTAAAATAATAGGAAGAAAAGTGCGCGCAAGTATTACGTTATATATATTTTCGAACTCGTGTTTTCACAAGCTTTCATTTGACACCCCACTCGATGACCTGGTAATTTTTTTTTTCACTTTCAATTTCATCATCTAAAACTAACCCTTTAAGTCAAAATTTAACTTTCAAAACTACACGGCTCTGATGAGGACATCAGTGCCAAATTTCGACTTTCTATGTCGAATACCTTCGAAGAACATTAGATGTGACAGACGGACAGCCAGACGAACAGACACCGAAGTGATCTTATAAGTGAACACTAATAAAAAGATTGGTAGGCTCTCAAAATTTTACAGGGTGTTGTCTAATTGTAACTATTTTTAAAGTTAGTCAGTGAATCCCTGAAGTAAATTACTTCGCCAAATATTTCATTTGAAAAAAATTAAATAATAAAGGAATACCTTTGAATTTGAAAACCTTTTAAATACCTTGAAATTATTTAAAATTTTGATTTTGGTAACAGCAGTTGTGAACTTATAAACAATCTTTCGATTATCATGGATAGGATATTTATGCCATATTATTATTGTAACAATTATATCAATTTAAAATTTCGGTTTGTTTAAGACATGTTGTTTACAGCACATTTCTGTTTGGGAGGTAAAAATTTACAATCTATTGGTACTTTACGGTTCTATTCCTAGTTCCCATGTTGCCGGTTACAAACATTTATTTTCAATCAGTGACAATGAAAATAAATTTCATTGCTTGGTCTTTTATAATAAAGGAGATCCTTGTTAAACACATTTGCATGCGTATTTAGACAGTTAGTTATAGATTCAGTTCGAATATAAGAGATAAAAGATTTTGCAGGTAGCGTTCAATCTACACCCTGTAAGAATACTACAATATTTTTGATCAGCACTTTTTGAGATAAGGTGGGGCTCAGCGATTTTTGGCAATTTTTTAAAAATAATACACAATATATATTTTTGAATTCGCGTTTTCGCAAGCTCTCATTTAACACCCCACTTGATGACCTGGTAAAAAAAGTGAAAAAAAATTTTCTTTCACCTCCAAACTAACCCTTTAAATTAAAATTTAACTAGCGGCTCCACATATTAAATTATTGTATTTTTATGCGGGTAATTACATTTCTGTCAAGTAAGTACGTGTCCGCGATAATTCATTTTTGGTAGATGCGATTTTTAGCGATTCAACAAAAAATCGGTAGAGGGAACCTTTGTCTACGACGCATTTTAGTAAAACATCGATTCTAAACTTTCGTCGAAATCACGTAAAATCCAAATGTTTGCGCGGCATGTCGAAGCAGTCTTTCTATTTTCCCAGCCAAAAGGGTCTAAAATTCTGAAGCACGTTGAGAAAACCTATGCTAAGCAAAAATCACGTCGCGAAGCGGTTCGCTTGGGCCCACGATAAGAAATTAGAGTGGCCCTTACAATTGTCGGACGCCAACCCTATTGAAAACGTTTGGTCTCTTGTAAAGAGAAAGCTCAGAGGAAAAACTCTGAGGACTTCGACTCAGATGTCTCGCGAGATTCAAAAAATTTGCAGAGCCAGGCGATTATTGATGCAGGAGGGGATTGGATAACTTACTAAGGTAATTGTGCCGTTGTTAGCACACCCATTAAAGGCGAAAAATGTTCTCGAAACATATTTTTCAAAAATACGACCGGTCACGTTCTTACTTGATAGACTGTACAGTAGAGAATATAAGACAAATGTTACCATCAATAATTACTGATTTTTCAACATTTTTTTAGGTTGCCTTAAAAGCTACAATTTTAGAACATGAAAATGCAATCTTAAGAGCACAAGTACTAACACTTCGAGAAGAAGCTTCATCTTTAAGGCAAATGTTACTACAAAGGAAAGCGTTTGAATTGCCATCTAGAGAGTCACAACTCTGTGTCCATACACCATAAATTATATATATATAATATATATATATATATATATATATATATATATATATATATATATATATATATATATATATATATATATATATATGGTATATATATATATATATATATATATATATATATATATATATATATATATATACATATATATATATACAAGGGTGGTTTGATAAGTCTGCTAAATTTCCACCAAATGGCGGGAAATTTTGTTCAGCGCATGACTGTTGGTAAGCGTGATTCTTGTAACGGTTGTATTCAAAGCTTCAAACAGCTGCAACTTGCAGTTGTTTCTTGGCAGATACCGTAAGTGATCGGCGTTACACGTTATGCAGAAGTAGATAGAGCCAAGTATTGAGCAACGTTAAAACATTTTTATTTAACAAAGTGGTCTGCGGCCTAAATAGAAACTGGACGTTCAGGACACCTGATTGAGATTTCTTCTGAAGAAATGGTCGATGAAATTCATGCTATCGTTATGGAAGATCGATGCATTAAGCTTCGTGAGATTGCTGAGACGGTAGGTATTTCATATGAAACGGTTATCTAATATCCTTCTAAAAATGAAAAAGCTGACTGCTCGTTGGGGGCAACGTTTATTGACCTCAGACCAAAAACAAGCGAATAAAAAAATTGGAATAATGCAGGACCAAATGTATTGAGCTCAATAGAGATTATGTTATTTACCTAGTTTTTTACAAGACTTTTCAATCCACCCTGGTATATATATATATATATATATATATATATATATATATATATATATATATATATATATATATATATATGTATATATATATATATACCTATATATATATATATATATATATATATATATATATATATATATATATATATATATATATATATATATATATATATATATATAACATCAATGCAATAAATTTTCGAGTATTTGAGGTGTGCCTTTGCAAATTGTAAATTTTATACTTATATTTATAGTTTTAAAGATGTTTCAATAAAATGATGTCCCTACACATATTTACTTATTATTTTTTTAGAATTTAAATATATTATTACTGAATGATATCGAGAAGCGAGACATAACTATACTTTATATTTCACCGTATTTCTTTCAAACTCCAGTTACATACACAGTGTGGCTTGACCTCATCGTAAACTATAAAAGTAGTTGATACACGTGACATTCTGCGCTCTATATCACACCTAACTAACTACCATATGAGCGAAATTTACACATTTTTGTTACAGGTATCTGTACTTCTGTGTCTCAATTACGAAATGGCTGTACAGATGTCGCTATTATATTTTAGAGTGATCGTAATTATAACTGAAATTATTTAATTTTCCTCTAACAAAAACATTAAATAATAAAATTACTATCCATATATTAACGATAATAGCAAAGCAAGTATTTATGTGAGTAAGAATACTAATTAAAACTGAATTTCTTAATTCGTTAAATACTGGTAAATGTTAATTTGATTATAGAAAATGAAAATGACAGCATGCAAATTACGTCTCTCGCTAAAGGGAAAGAATAATCCCCAGTAATTTTGGTTTTTCTTAGATCGCGATAAATAGATATTCTCATTTCTATCGGTCTGTCAATTCGACTGTCTGGGTGATTATATTATCTATAATATATACGTTTAAAATGCAACGTCTCTCTGTCTGTCCGTTAGTGCCCTTATCACTCGAGACCACTTATCCGATTTACGTGATTTTTTTTTAAAAACATACTTCTCTGGCCAGGTTATAGGCTATATTTTATTACGTTAGGTAACATAAGGAATAAGCAGTGAGGATAATAGTGAATCAAGTTGGAGACAAGTTTGCCGCAAGCGCGTTCTCTTGCCATCCACTGCCTAAAGTTTAGACCCTAAACCATTAAATGTGGAATAATATCATGTAGCAAAGAATATAATATATATATAAAATGCAACGTCTCTCTGTCTATTTGTCTGTTAATGCACTTATCACTCAAGAACCACTTATCCGATTTACGTGTTTTTTTTTTTTTAATTCATACACTTGTTCTCTGGCCAGGTTATATATAATCTTCTATAATATATAT
>CM032454.1:205899322-205926058 GCA_019049505.1 Pachyrhynchus sulphureomaculatus | reverse complement strand
GAATATGAGATACTGGTACACTTGGCTCATATCTCTCCAGACTAGTTAAGTGTTCTAATTTGAATGATCCTCATCCTTGAAAATAAGATTACAAAAACAGATAAAATGTTAAAAAATAATTCTAATTTGACATGGTCTTAACGCGAGTTACGCGTTTTTCACCTATCCTTAACAGCTGCTAGGATACTAAATTCGAACTTATTGGCTAGATAAGTTGAAGACTATTAAAAAAATTACTAGCATTGATAGTTGTAGACAATTAATAGTGCAATAGTTAAAAAAAAGTAAAAAAGTTATTAAATACATTGTCAAATTACTTCCTAGATATTTATTCTTTGTCATGTCTGCAATTTTACTATTTATCCAGGGTCGTCGTGTAAAATAAATATCTTGTGCAATAAATAAAATTTTAATAGCCCCGTTATTTATTTACTTCATAATTTTTTTGCATTAGAAATAAAACGTGTAAAATTATTTTAAACTACTGTTACTATCTTCAAATTCATTGTGCACGTTTCAAAGTTCTCCCGGTGAATCAGTTTCACGTCATTATTTTCTACTGTAGCAGAAATTATAATTTTGTCATTTTTCTTGACAGACCAAAGTTACCTTGCCCCAACCCTGTTAACAACGTCAACAATATGATGTTGGCACACATTAAAATTTGATTATATCCGTTTAGATCATTACATAAAATCTAATATATATATGTATATATATATATATATATATATATATATATATATATATATATATATATATATATATATATATATATATATATTTTTATTTTATTTTTTATTTTTTTTTTTTTATGGGTCTAGTACACGTGCTGCAGGGAAGTCCCTAAAGCGCTCCAGGAGCGGGCACGAGTGCGGAAAAAGCGATTCACGTTGTTCTTGAATCGCTGTAAATTGTACTCGGTCGGAAACACAGCGCTGGGCAAATTATTCCAAAGGGATGACGTTCTCCATATAAAAGATTGCTTGAAAAGCGTTGTACGCGGAGTAACAAGCTGAACCTCATACGGATGCGAAGCACCAGCGCGACGTGTATTTCTAACATGCACCGCTTTGGGAGGAATTAAGCGGGCTACATCCTTCGAACACTTTCCATGAAAATACTTGTAGAACAGACTCAAGTCGCCAACCGTTCTTCGATGTTCCAGCGAATCAAGGCCGCCGGTCAATTCCGGGTCCCCAGTCAGACGGACCGCTCTTCTCTGAACAGAATCCAACAAATGCAGTGTATGTTTGGGAGCGGAGCCCCAAACGTGGGAGCAGTATTCCATAGTTGGTCGAATTTGGGCTTTGTAAAGAATTAACAGTTGCTGTGGGGTGTAAAGCTTTCTGGTTCTAAATAATATTCCCAACTTTTGAGAAGCTCTCCTTGCTATGCCTGCAACATGTTCATGCCAAGACATATTTGCTCCCAAACTAACGCCCAACAAATTGAGCGACGATGCTAGGGAATGGAGTGCCCCGACATAACTATGTCGGGTTCAGCAACGTTAACTTTTTTAGAAAAAACTGCCGCTTGGGTTTTTGTAGCGTTTAATTCCACTTGGTTACTGTCACCCCAAGATAGAATTTCTTCCAGGTCTTTGTTAAGTTGAACGACCTCCTGCTGTCTGCGGATATTCGCCTGAGCAGCCGATGTCCGAGCGTTCAAGGTGAATGAAGAGACAAGCGTACTGTCATCTGCAAAGCTATAGATTGGATTCCCGGTCTTTTCCAGCAGATCGTTAATGTAAATGAGAAAGAGAGTAGGAGACAGTATGGAGCCCTGGGGCACACCGGCGTTGATAGTAAGGGTGTTAGAAAGAAATCCGTCGACCGCCACTCGTAAAGAACGCTCTCTGAGGAAACATGAGAGCCACAAACAGAACCTTTCAGATATACCATAAGAGCGTAACTTAGCCAACAGTCCATCGTGCCAAACACGGTCGAATGCCTTGGATATGTCAAGAGCAACCGCTCGAGATTCTCCAAAGTGTTCAATTGCGTTGTTCCAAACATGTGTTACATAAGTCAGAAGATCTCCTGTTGATCTATGTTTACGAAAACCATATTGGTGATCGCTAATAAATATTGAATCGTTCAAGATTGATTGATAACCTTTTCCATGACTTTCGATATTATTGAAAGCAGTGCAACTGGTCGGTAGTTATTTGGCAAGGTCTTCTTACCTTTTTTAGGTATCGGCTGAACCGTGGCACATTTCCAGCAGGACGGAAATATTCCCTTTCTGTAGGATAGGTTAAAAAGTCTACAGAAAACTGGTGTTAGTTCCCTTGCACAGTTTTTGAGAACTATGGCAGGTATTCCGTCAGCGCCAGAAGCCTTCTTGGTGTCTAGCTTCATTAAAATACGCTTTATGATGCGCTGTCTGAAGACAACATCGGGCATCCTTGACTGCAATATGGGAATAGTAGGTGGTGTTTTCCTTGGAAATCGACAGTAGAATGTGAAGCAAAGAGTTCAGCCAACAAGTTCGCTCTCTCAACAGGTGTGGTTGCAATGGAATTATCTGGCCGTGTGAGTGGTGGTATGATGGATTTGGTAAAATTTTGACTAACTGCCTTAGCGACTGCCCAAAAGGACCTGGAATTGTTGGGACAAGCGAGAAGTTTGTTTCTAATTCGTTGATTGTGTGCCTCCTTGGTTCGTCGATAATTCCCTTGCATCTGTTCCGGGCATGAACAAAGATGTTACGATTTACGGTGTTAGGATTTTCACGCCATTGTCGGTAGGCAATATGTTTAGAAACAACAGCTTCTTTGCACTTTCAGTCAAACCAAGGCTTGCCGTTGGAGGAGCATTTCTTCGAAAAAGGGATGTAAGCTTCCATACCAGCCAAAATAACATCGGAGACCTCCCTGGCGCAGTCAGATGGGTTATCGGATAAAATTTTCACACACATTTAAGATGTGTGAAAGTATATATATATATATATATATATATATATATATATATATATATATATATATATATATATATATATATACTTTCACACATCTTAAATGCAACAAATACGGAAGATCTTACAAGAATAAGAGAACTATATTGTATATTTAATTCCAAAATATAATACAGTAAAAATTTTGTAAAAAGGGAAATCATTTAATTGTATCGAAGTTTTATTTCTAGATTTTTCTCTCAAATTTTCTCCTACACTTACCAGATGAAACATAATCGTGTCAAAAACAAGAGCCAACTAAACTACTGGAACTTTTAAAATCCAAGACAAGTAATTCGAATCTAAGCGTGAGACCCTTCTTGTCATTTTCGCTGGCTGCTTACAGAAAGTATTATAAAAAGAAATCATTCTGAAAATATTTTCGTAAGTTGTCTAGGATTTTGAGCAAACAGCAAATATAACATAAACAAAGCGTGTTCCATTAAAAGCCAAATAACTGATAAGCATTTATGTATTTTTTGGTACTCCGTGTAGATAAATTTATAATATTTATACTGAACTTTACACCAGCCAACATTGTTTTAAATTTTCTCTTCTCTGTTTAGGCGTGTACAATAAGGCGTAGTTAATACTATGAAAGATACATAATTTAATGAACCTAAAGATCTAGCCTGAAAATTTAGTTCATCAATTTTTAGTTTTCCAGAAAGAAACGATTCTCAAAGTTTCTTGGAGGTCCCAATTACGTTTTTTGAAAGCTATATCCAGTCAACACTTTAAAAGACATTACTACAGTAAAGGTGGTCCTGGTGATCGTACCAACAATATTGCTGCCAGCGCGGTCACGGGTTGCGTTTACACATGATTCGTTCGACGTTGAAATTAATCATAAACATGCAGACGCACTGTCGGAACCAGCAGCGATTTGTCAATCGCTTAGTACGTCTTTGACAATTGTGGAATTCTCGCCCATTACTGGAGATGAAATATTGATGGCCACGAAAAAATTAAAAAATAAGATGACCTCTGCCCTGATAATATTCCCTCGTTTCTCATAGGGACTGTGCGACTGTCCTTGTAAGACCTTTAAAGTATATTTTTAATTTATCAATTAAACAGGGTGTTTATCCGAAACGATGGAAAGAAGGTAGATTATGTCCTATTTTTAAGAATGGAGACAGGGGAAATGTTGAAAATTACAGGGGTGTCGTTCTACTTTGCAACTTCTCAAAGGTCTTTGAGTCAGTCTTGTATGCACGTATCTATAACCAATTTAAAAATCAAATTTCTCCTTATCAGCACGGTTTTGTTAGTAAGAGATCTACGGTAACAAATCTAGCTGTTATGACACAGTTCATTTCGGAAATATTAGATGATGGTGGGCAGGTTGATGTTATTTATACAGATTTCTCGACCATCATGTTCTCATCAATAAGTTGTCTTTCTTTGGTTTCACTGATGGTACGAGGGCTCTTATAAGTTCTTACTTGTTTAATCGAACTCAGTTTGTAGCCTACAACGGATTCAAATCAGAAAGATTTGTGGCTACCTCAGGCGTTCCACAAGGTTCAAATTTGAGACCCTTGCTCTTCATTATGTTCATAAATGACCTTTGCGAGGATTAAAAATGTAACAGACTAATTTATGCTGATGATTTAAAAATGTTTATGCCAATAGAAAAAAACTGAGGATTGTTCCTATCTACAAAGCCAGTTGAATTTCGTACATTCTTGGTGTTATCACAACAAACTACATCTAAATGCTCAAAAATGCAAAGTTCTAACATATACTAGGAGGGTAGCGTCAATAGAGTTTCAATATAGAATTCAAGACCATAATTTAAGGTGTAACACAGCTAAGGATTTGGGAGTTGTTTTTGATGCAAAACTAACATTAGCTCAGCATATAGCATTGAAAGTTTCTGAATCAATGAAGTCTTACGGGTTCATCATTAGGAATTGTAGGAGTTTCACTAATATTGCATCACTGAAGATTTTGTATTTCTGCTTTGTTCGTTCGAAATTAGAATATGCAAGTATTGTCTGGAGTCCAATGTACGAGGTGCATAGAGTTTCACTTGAAAAAGTGCAGAGGAGATTTCTGAAATTTCTGTTGTTTAAGAGTAATGGAATGTATCCTGAACGGGGAATCAGCAGCGATTCTTTGTGTGAACAGATAAATATTCTTAGCCTGGGAATCAGGAGAGTTTGTGCCTCAATATTATTCCTATATAAAGTATTGCACAATATGATTGATTGCAGCGATATACTGTCTCGTATTAACATCAATGTGCCACGGATACACTCACGATCAAATATGTTTTTCAGATGTAACAGACCTAATACTAATTTGTTATTGAATTCACCTATTCATGTAATGTGTACTAATTTTAATCATATTTGTAATGTTTGTGACATATACTGTTGTACTAAGAAGCAATTACTACCGTCATTGAATATGTAAATGTCTAAATATTTACCCTATTAATGGGAAACTGTTGGGTAATAAAGCTATTATTATTATTATGACTGTTCTCGTTTTCCTTTCTCACATTTGGTCAATGTGGTTCCATGTTTGGCTGACGGGCGCAAACCAAGTCAACACAAACGCATTACCATTGTGTATTAAGGAATGACCTGACAATGTTACATGTTTTCAAAATCACTGAGTTCTGAATGTTTTTGTGTATGTTTGTGTTGAGTCCTAATTGTAGTAAGTGTGGTGTGAATGTTGTTGGTGTAAGGCCTGTGGCTGATATGTTGGCTTGTTTCCATAGTCTTTTTATTTCCGTTGCAAGGTCTGTGTATTTGGAAATGTTTTCTGTGTATTTCGTTTGGATGTTTGTATCGTTGGGGACAGCTATGTCAATTAGATAGGTGACTTTTTCTTTTTTGCACTGAAAAGTAATATCGGATCTATTGGCGGAGACTGTTTTATCTGTATGGATACTGATGTCCCAGTAGAGTTTGTAATCTTTATTTTCAAGTACGGATGTTGGTGTGTATTTGTAGTAGGGATCTGTGTTTTCTATGAGCTTGTATGTTGTGGCTAGTGCTTGGTGAACTACTTTTGCCGCTGAGTCATGTCTGGCTGTGTATTCCGTTCCGGCTAATATTTATTATTATTATTATTATAAAAAAATGTCGCGAGGAAGTTTTTGTTGTGCGGTTAGTGCTTGTAAAAATATATGTTGTATCATCAAAGGAGTTAGTTTTCTCGAAAGAAGGAATTAGAATATTTTAAAAATTCGTGGGCATCATACTAGCAATATGGCGATAGGTCATGTGATCGTTACAAACTCGAACCTCTTGAGATCAAGGGTGCCGAGTCGGACTGTCGCTACTGTGTTTTATTTTATGTTTACTGTGACATTACTTTCTTTGCTTTTTTTTCTGTTTTATTCGCCTTACGAATTAAGCGTATTAGCCTTGAGCTTGGATGTATGATTTAAAATTTAGAACATCACGATACCCAGCCGCTAGTGCCAGATTCGAACCAGTGACCTTCGGGTCACTTGACTGGACCACCACATTACCGAGGCCGGCCTTTCTACACTCGTTAATATTTTTTAAAATTTTTGTTGGAAAAAAATAGCGAACATTTTTTTCTTATTTCAACATTAACTACACCACTGTTTTACAAGCAATAACATCAATGCATACAACCAAGATCAATTTTAAGAACTATATATCCAAGGCTTTCGACTATGTTTTGCATAGCGGATCTTAGAATTTAGATTCTTTTATCATTTATTGAATTCGAAGAATGTAACGAAGAAACTATAATGTTTTTTTGGTGATCCTAATTATGTCAACAGGCTGTAACTAGTAACTACCAGTTTTTAATGTAATTTAAAGCGCAAATTTGTCCATCCGTAGAATACTGCTCTATTATTTTAAAACATACTTTGCATTTGCAAGAACTTCTCCAACAGAGAACTTTGTCTGACTGGAGACTCGGACCCATCAGATACCTTGATTACTTAGAATACCGACCGAGCCTACTTTTATAGGAAATAACTGATTGATGTTTGCTTGAATTCTCTCAGAGCGGTGCATATTAGAATAAACATCGAGTTAGTATAGTATATTCGTATAAATTCAGTTTATACTATCCTCTTTAAGAACACTTAGGCTGTGTTCCTCACAAGTTACATCTTGCAGCGATTCTAGACCTAGGTGATTTGCTGCTTCCGCCACCTGTAGTGGTTGAGAGGTTTTCCTGCAGCAGGAGTGCTCTACCCATAAAAAAACCCTCTTATTCATATTAAATTTTCCAATCTACTGCCGCCCATGTGAGATGCACATTCTGCATCCCACATAAGAATGACCGTGACTACACTAAAACAAAATAGTCAAGAATAAAGTCATAACGATGGATCGTACTGAGGAAATGTATGCAAATTTCGTTATTTTAATTTAAATTGCTAAAGGTATTATCAATTTTTTAAGGTCAAATTGGTACTAAATGTGAATTAATATTCTTAGAAAATGTTTTAGTAAGGTCACTGAACAGAAAAATCTTTATTGGAAACTACATAATGCATAGAAAAATCATATTTCTTAAGATAAGACCGTATCAATTTAGAAACCATTTGTTAAAAAAATTCGTGGATTATGATTATTTTATAGTGAAGAAATTGGTGACGTTAAAGATAGTCTAATATTTAATCACGTCCATACTCTTTGAAAGATTCCAGGCAGACGTGGTCCAGGGAGAAGGAGAACATCGTAGTTGAGAAATTTGAGGCACTGGTAGGGAAAGTGTACGGTTCAACTCTTCCGAGCGGCTGTCAATAAAAAGATCATCATCAACATGGTAGCCAACATGATAACCAACGATCGCTAAACGGTCATGGTACCCGAAGAAGAAGAAGAAGATACTCCTTGTAATAAAATATTAACATTCAAATTAAAAAAACCGGTCAAGTGCAAATTGAACTTGCGCAATTAGTGTTCCGTACGTTGATTGCTTTTAAAATAAAAAAATTTGTAGAATGATCAGTGACTTCACAAAACACACCCCAAATGAGTTTTCAACAAAGTTTGTTTTCAATCTTTACAGAAAATTGATGACCTTGAAATTTTTGTTTTTTTTTATATACCAGATAAATTATTAAAGGTAATGCACTCGTGATAATTTTCATTCAATCTACATCCCTTGGAGAATATTCCAGAATTTTTTCAAAATTTTTTGATAAGTACTTTTTCGAGATAAGGCGGGTGGACAGCGATTTTTCGCGATTTTTTAAAAATAATACAAAGAAAAGTGCGCGCAAGTATTACATTATATATATATTTTTTACTTGTGTTTTCACAAGCTTTCATTTGACACCACACTCGATTACCTAGTAAAATTTTTTTTTTTTCACTTCCGATTTCACCCCCCAAAACTAACCCCTTAAGTCAAAATTTAACTTTTAAAACTACATGGCTCTGATGAGGCCATCAATTCCTATATTATTACCAAATTTCAACTTTCTATGACAAATAGTTTCGGAGAAAAACGGGTGTGACAGACGGACAGGCAGACAGACGGACAGACACCGAAATGATCTTATAAGTGTTCCGTACGGAACACTAAAAACTTCTTGTTAATAATAATTATTTATTTTAGAGTAGCAAGCCTCTTCACTTACAACCCATTTTCCACCTGCCAGATATACAAGAGCTTGCATATAACGGGTAAGCCATCTGTTCGTTTCTTTTTAAAATTGCTATAACAAAAAACCCCTTTAAAGTTTTTTTCTATATAAAAAAAGTAAACCTCTCGACTAATTGTGAAATATCATTTCATTCAAATGACTCTATTTGAATCTCAATGGATATTTTTCGTAAGTGAGTGGATTGTTAGAGTAGCAATGACTACATAATAGTTCAAAAAAAAAAGTCTAATGGCGTCAGATCGCACGCACAATTACCGAAATTAGTACGTAAAAGATCGATTCTTTCACGGCTGGTGTGGCATGTTGTGCAGTCCTGCTGGAACTAAAGCTTCTCCAACTTCAAATCCTCCAACTACGGTTACAAAAAATCAGTTATAATGTCTCTGTAAAGCACTAGATTCACCGCAACGTTATTGCCAGCTTCATTTTCAAACAAGAAAGGGTCACGACTCCAAAAGCCACACTAAACGATTACTTTTTGAGGTATTGGATGGGGATTTTCAGAACCCCAAATTCTACAGTTTTGCTTGTTTCCATATCCTCCGAGATAAAAATGGACTTCGTCCGAAAAGATGATTTTGCGAGCAAAATCGACATCATTTCTCATCTCATTTGAAGCCTATACCGGGACGCAATAACGAAGCAGGTGGTCACTTTGCTTCAATTCTTGAGTGAGTTGGACCTTGTAAGCAAATAATCCGAAATTTTTTATGCCAAATTGAGTTGAGATTTTTTTTTAGCACACTTTCGGCAGCAGCAGCACCATTTTTGTCTGTGGGCACTGGCTAAGTATGAGGATAGGTTTCATCGTATTAGGAATATAACTAGAGTTAATGGATATGACGATGAGTTAGTAAATAAGCTAATAAATAGACATAATTTTAGGTTTAATATTCAGAATTCCACCTTTTTTACACGTATGTCTCCATACCATATAATCCGAAATACAGCAAAGGACTTAATAAGGTATTTAATAAGGTAGGCCTCACCTTAGTCTATAAGTCATCAGACAATCTGAGGAATAAGATAAGATTCCTAATCGTGAGAAAAGTGGAGTTTATGAAATTAGTAGTAATGATTGTGACAAAAAGTATGTTGGGCAAACTAAAAGGTCAATTAAAACACGATTTAAAGAACATTTAACACACTTAAAATACAGTAGAATAGAAGAGTCTAGCATTGCCGAACATGCCCTTGAAGCTGATCATATTGTAACATTAGATAATCTAAGATTAATAAAAAATGTATCTGATAGGAGATTGTTAAACGCATACGAAAGTATGGAAATTATAAAATGTAAAAGTAGTTTAAATAAAGACAGAGGGCCTATTCCTTATAGTCTCCTCTACTGGTTACTTGATCGGAACTGATGGCCTTGCCTATGCCATTAGTTCTGCCTGAGTAATTCAAGGGTTAGGCGAAGTATAAATAGGGTAGATTTGTAGTTTAGCTTTAGTCAACCATCTCTCCTGATGAAGCTAACATGGTTAGCGAAACGCGTGTCGAATGCAAAAATAAAGTGTTTGGTGTAGTGGTGATATATACTGAGTAGTATATTGAAGCTAAACTTCACTTCTGCCTGTGCCAAGCTGTCTTTTCTTTATTATGTCGCGAAGCCTAGAGAAAGTACGTTGTTCCGCGAGAAAATATTGAATACATTTTGCTAGTGGCGAATACATGATACTTTAGAGAAAAAACCAAAATTTTTTTGAATTATTTATATCTACTAATAGGTTTTAAAAGATATAACAACTGTATGTAAGAAGGAAACTTAAGGCTGATGTAAAAAGATACAATATTTACAGCCACTCACTTAATATTCAGAAATTTTTAAAGAAATAATACTAATACCTTATATAAAACTTGTTTTCAGAATGGATAAACCCATTCCTTTAATAATTGTTACATAATCTAATCTAGTGCTGGATTTTCCCAACATAGCAAAAGTAGCAAAGTTTTGGACGTGTCAAAAGTATCTGTTTGCCGCGAGTAACAGATATAAATGAGTTCAGCTCACCGCCATATTTTTCCTGCATATTTGAAAATAGCAGCAAATAATGACAAAACCCTCTGATAGCTGATAGTACGATATTATTCTGGAAAAACTAAAAAACAATCTGCTTAAATCGTTGGGCTTTATTTTTTGTCAAAGCCTTAAGTTTCTATTTAAAAATTGACTAATAAGATTCGAGTATTTAGGTATTTTCTTTTTAGGTGTCCCCTATAGTATTGTTTATTAAAAGATATTTGGTAATTTTTGCATTCTCGTTAAATGAATGACATGCATGTAATTATTTAAATTTAATTAAAATTGCAGCTTATATCTAATATTTTGGAGCGAGTGGCTAAAATCGTATTATACATTTCGAAAGGAAAAATAGAGATGACTCAAAATCCTATAAATTGTTACTGTTGAACGAATAATTAATTTTTGCATTAAAACCTTTAAAACTAACGTAAACTGAGAACTTTTACTTCGAAAGTAAATAAAGAGTGGGCTATCTGTCTGGTTTCTTTTTGAGCTATGTGTTATTTCGACTCATAGACTACTCTAAAGCTTTCGATTGCATACAATGGAACAAACTCTGGTAGATTCTAATCGGCAGGGGAACACCTATACATCTTTTAAACCTTATCCGATCCCTGTATGAGAACACAAGTGGTAGAATTAAACTAAATAATTCTTTTTTTCGATCCCTTTAATGTAGAAGCCGGCGTCAGGCAGAGTTGTGTTCCGTCACCCTTATTTTTTAACATATATAGTGAGCGTATAATGAAATCTCTTATGGATGGCTGGAGTGAGGGTGTGACAATCGGTGGAAAAAAGTTAAGTAACCTTAGATATGCGGATGATACTGTTATAACTTGCAACTTCAATACAAGACCTAAAATCAATTATGGAGCGCCTGAAAATCACCAGCAAAAAACTATGGATTGATAATTAATAGAGCGAAAAATGAAATTGCTGGTTTCACTGTTGTAAACCATTTCAACTATTATGGATCCCTCGTCACTAACAATGGTAGCTGTGAAACGGAAGTAAGCAGACGTTTGGCTAAAGCTAGAAACTCGACGATCAAACTCATTAAGGTCTAGGAAGATCCAGCCATCACAAAAAACACAAAGTAAAGATTACTGTTCAGCTTTATATTCCCCATAACAACTTACGCATCGGAAACAAGCTGACAAAAGACGAATGCGTTTGAGATGTGGGCATATCAAAGAATCCTCAAAGTATCATATACCGAACCCCATACTAATGTTTCTTGAAGAGCTTAGTATAAATGATCGACTTTCAAATAAAATTAGAATCAATAGACAGTACAGACCAGTATTTTAGTCACACAAGAGGAAAGTGGATGCCATGGGAAAGCTTGTAGTAACGGGGAAGGTAAAAAGGTCGAAAAATCAAGAAGATGGTCCCCAACAAGATGGTCCAACCAAGTAAGATCTTTCCTTGGGATGGGTATGCACTAGTCAAGCCTGGTCGCGCAGGATGGAGATTCCTGGAGAATGACCGTTGAGGCAGCAACTGCATAGTGTCACCAATACTCCTGTTGGGATGAAAGGATTGAGAGAGAGTTATTTCTACACTGTCAATACGAAGGCGCCTAAGATATAGACAAACATTTAATGTTAAAGCTCCGCGGTACGAAACTGATCGATTTAAGTTTGAACAACTCTAGAAAATATTAAAGCATTATTTCCAAAATGAGTGCTATGTAGTAGAAACTGCGAAAACTTCAAAGAAATTTTGGTCGAAATCAAGCTCCTTCAGCGGCTGGTGGGTAATTCGTAAAGAAAGCTCATGAAACTGCTTTATTCAAAGTATGCTCCATCGCTTGTTATACATTTTTCCCATCTTTCGGGCAATTTGTGAATACCACGCCAGTAAAAATCTTTCTCTT
Organism: Pachyrhynchus sulphureomaculatus; assembly: GCA_019049505.1. Taxonomy (NCBI): domain Eukaryota; kingdom Metazoa; phylum Arthropoda; class Insecta; order Coleoptera; family Curculionidae; genus Pachyrhynchus; species Pachyrhynchus sulphureomaculatus. Next base: position 205,913,566 of record CM032454.1, on the reverse strand, counting down.
TTGCTGCGAACCATTCATCGAGCCATTGTTTCACATCTTCGTACGAACCAAAGCGCTGCTCAGCAAGTGCGTGACCCATCAATGCAAACAAGTGGTAATCGGAAGTGAGTAAGCCGCATGGGATATAACTTCCCAGCTGAGTACTTCCAACGTATCGCGAACTGGTTTTGCCGTATGTGATGCAGCATTGTCATGAAGAAAAATGACTTTGTGTTGTCTCTTTCGGTATTCTGGCCTTTTTTTCAAGCAGCGAACGGTTCAAATCGATCAATTGTTGTTGGTAATGTTTAGTATTAACCGTTGCCCCAGGTTTTAACAGCTCATAATAGACCACGCCCCTCTGGTCCCATCAAACACAGCATCGTCTTTCTACCAAAGCGATTCGGTCTTGCGGTCAATGTGGGTAGTGTGCCTGGGTCTACCCATGATTTTTTGCGCTTGGGATTCTCAAAATAAATCCACTTTTTCATCCCCTGTAACTATACGATGCAAAAACGACTTCCTTTTGTACCGAGCGAGCAAAATGTCACACGTGTTTTTGCGCTTTTCCATTTGTCTGTCGTTCAACGCATGTGGTACCCATCTACCAGCTTCTGAATCTTTCCCATCTCTGGTAGCCGATTGGAAACAGCTTGTTAACTTAACGCCCAATTGCTCGGCGAGTTGTTTTTATGTTTGCGAATCATCTTCGTCCAACCATACTTGCAATTCCACATCATCGTATTTTTTTGGCAGTTTTCCACGTTTCTTGTCTGCAACATCGAAGTCACCACTTTTGAAACGCCGAAACCATCGCTCACACGTATCTTGCGATGGAGCACGTTCACCTTAAGCTTCTGGAAGTAATCGGTATGATTCAACAGCAGTTTTTTTTCAAATGAAAACAAAAAATTAATGCTGTCCGCGAATGCTCTTTGTTCGGTATAAATTTCGACATATTGAACACAACACAACCCTATGCACACATTTTCCAATTTATCACTCGTGCGCGTCTGACACAACAAAATGACGCAGTGACAAATCTTTATAGCACAAACTGTATTGGTGCACCATCTGTTGTGTGAAATCAGCATTTCATACTTGTACACCTGGTATCGTCGAAGTTACGGTAAAGAATACCATGGTTTACTTTTCCTATAAAAAATATCAAAATACAAAAAGCAATAGGAATTTGAATTATTATAAACCTTTAAAAAAATTAAACAAATATTTTAATATGTCAAAAAAATATATATAAACGCTGCTACAAATAATTCTAAGCAGTTTTGGACTAAATTAAATAACCTCAGTATTTATACTCAAGAAACGTTTAATAAAATGCCCGATCATTTAAATAGCCCTAATACTATAGTCATTTTTTACAAATGGCACTTAATAATCAACCAGCAGATCCGGAACTTCTTACCTTTTTTAATAATAATTTAAAAGCTCAACCATTAAATTTGTATCATTATTATACAATTTTGGAAAAAATTATAAAGGATTATTTAATTGAAGTAAAATAATTTCCTACCGGGCCAGATCAAATAAATATAAATATGATTTTGCTAAATATAACAGAATTCTTCGTTTAATTACGAATATTTTATTAAATCACTAGCAGTGCCCGCGGCTCCGCTCGCGTGGACTTGATTCACTTCTATCGACACCTTACCTAACATAATAAAAATATCTGCCATTATTTCCCCTTATCTCTACATAATTTCCATTATCTAGACTTATCTCTGCTCATCTCCCATTATTTCTCCTTATCTCCCATTATCTCACCATAACCCCCATTATCTAGACTTATCTCTGTTTATCTCCCATTATTTCTCCTTATTTCCCATTATTTATACTTATCTCCCATCATCTCACCTTATCTCCCATTATCTAGGCTTATATCAAGTTATATAGAACATATGTATAAATTTATAAAAACACGTAAATCGGTTAAGGGCTTCTCAAGTGATAAGCGCACTAATGGACAGACAGACAGACAAAGAGACGTTGCATTATATATATATTATAGATATTCTTTGCTACATCATATTGTTCCATATTTAATAGTTTAGCATGTTTTAAAAAAAGCACGTAAATCGGATAAGTGGTTCTCCAGTGATAAGCGCACAAACGGACAAACAGACAGAGAGACGTTGCATTTTACATATTCTATAGATATCCTTTGCTACATGATATTGTTCCATATTTGGTGGTTTAGGCAGTGTATTGCAAGAAAACGCGCTAGCGGCAAACTTTTTTTCCAATTTGATTTACCATTATCGTCACTGCTTATTCCTCATGTTACCTAACGCTATAAAATATAGCCGATACCTGACCAAAGAACATGTGTATGTTTAAAAAAAAGCACGTAAATCGGATAAGTGGTTCTCCAGTGATAAGTGCACTAAAGGACAGACAGACAGAGAGACGTTGCATTTTATATATTATAGATATAGATTATTATTATTATATAACCTGGAAAAAGAATATATGTATGAATTTAAAAAAGATAAACGTGCGTGATAAACGCACTAATGGACAGACAGACAGATAGACAGAGAGACACTGCATTTTATATATATATATAAATTATAGATATTCTCTGCTACATAATATTGTCCATATTTAATGGTTTAAACTAAGTATTGCCAGAGAATGCGCTAGCGACAAACTTTTTTCCGACTTCATTCACTATTATCGTCACTGCTTATTCCTTATGCTACCTATCGTAATAAAATATAGCCTATAATCTGGCCAGAGAACATATATATGTTTTAAAAAAAAAAAGTACGTAAATCGGATAAGTGGTTCTCCAGTGATAAGCGCAACAACAAACGGACAGGCAGACAGAGATACATTGCATTTTATATATATTTGTTAGATGTAATAAAATATATATCTATAACCTGGCCAGAGAACATATGTATGAATTTAAAAAATCACATAAATCGGATAAGTGGTTCTCGAAGGATAAGCGTACTAACGGACAGACAGAGAGACGTTGCATTTTATATATACTATAGATATAGATTATTATTATTATATAACCTGGCCAAAGTATGAATTTAAAAAAAGACGCGTAAATCGGATAAGTGGTTCTAGCGTGATAAATGTACTAATAGACAGACAGACAGACAGAGAGACATTTCATTTTATATATATATATATATATATATATATATATATATATATATATATATATATATATATATATATTATAGATTATAGATATTCTCTGCTACATAATATTGTTCTATATTTATTGCTTTAGATTGTGTATTGCAAGAGAACGCGCTAGCGGCAAACTTTTTTCCGACTTCAATCATTATTATCGTCACTGCTCATTACTTATGATACCTATCGTAATAAAATATAGCCTATAACCTGGCTGGAGAACATATGTATAAGCGCACTAACGGACGGACAGACAGACAGACGTTGCATTTTATATATATTATAGATGTAATAAAATGTATATCTATAACCTGGTCAGAGAACATATGTATGAATTTAAAAAATCACGTAAATCAGATAAGTGGTTCTCGAGGGATAAGCGCACTAACGGACAGACAGACAGACAGAGAGACGTTGCATTTTATATATATTGTAGATTATAGATTATAGATATTCTCTGCTACATAATATTGTTCCATATTTAATAGTTTAGGCTGTGTATTGCAAGATAATGCGCTAGCGGCAAACTTTTTTCCGACTTCATTCACTATTTTCGTCACTGCTCATTCCTTATGCTACCTATCGTAACAAAATATAGCCTATAACCTGGCCAGAGAACATATGTGTGTTTTAAAAAAAGAAGTACGTAAATCGGATAAGTGGTTCTCCAATGATAAGCGCACTAACGGACAGACAGTCAGACAGAGAGACGTTGCATTTTATATATATTATAGATGTGTACTAGACAGTACCTTTTCAGATCCTTGGAAAATCTCAAAAATATTTCCTTCACCCAAGAAAAGACATGTAGACAGCTACAACGATTTACAGTACTGTCAAAAGTACTTGAAAAAAATTATGAATAGTCAATCTGCATAATATTTTACCCAGTCGGAGCAGTAGATGAGGCTACTGCTTTGATTTTAATAGACTCTAACAAGGCATTTGACAGATTACATCACAACGTGCTTATCTCAGATTTACGTTTTATATTTACATTACATTAATGACTACTATATAATAAATAGTGTGCCTTAATTACTTAGTCCACTCTTATTTTGTATACTTCCCTGTAACGTTATTAGTACTTGAAGGTCCACTTATACGCATATGACACCACTGTATGTATCCTTTTTCCCGCAAGAATTGCATGCTACCCAAGAAAAAATTAACGAAGATTTGCGTCGACTTATATAAATATAATATAATACTAATATAAAAATCAATATAAACGTGTTGTTGTGTCTTGTAACTCTCCATGATAAATTTAAAATACTATGTGGGTTCTACCTATCCTTCAAATCCCAATATTCGAAAATGTTTACCTTTCATGGTGGAAACCTATATATTGCCCGCTTCGTACTTTCAGTGTTTTATGGCTGTACCAAGTGCCTCGGAAATGCATCAAGTTAACGATCAGAGACTTCTCTCTCTCTCTCTCTTTATTGCTATTTTAAAGAACCTGATCTAGGAACTTCCTTATCAGGCTTAATTTGCAAATTCCAAATTAGTGTAGAACAGTAACGCAAGAACCATAAAGGATTTAAGGACTTTCTGCTAACTTTCGTTGAGTATCGTAGCAGAATCCCACAAAAGGTTAGTAGACTTTCTACGTCAAATATTTGTTCTTTCGCCACAAGAAGATTAAGCCCGAAAATCGATAGCTGTCATGGGCCGATGTGGAGAAACTTATTCCATGTACAGTCTGTCAAGTAAGAAAGTGTCCGCGATAATTCATTTTTGGTAGGTGCGATTCTAGCGATTTAATAAAAAAATCGGTAGAGGAAACGTTTGTCTAAGAGGCATTTTAGTAAAAGTATCGGCCGTTTCCGAACTTTCGTCGAAATCACGTAAAATCCAAAATGTTTTGTTTGCGCGTCGGTTCAAGGCAGTCTGTCTCAGGGTCCTAAACATTTCGTTGCCACTAAATATATTAAAAAGTCGGTATCGTTTGTGAAGAAATAGGTAAATTATTTTAACGGGACGAAAAATGTCGACAATGTACCAAAACGTAGCTTGGTAGGCAGAGCCACTCTGAAAGTCGAAAAAAGGAATAGTGTCTTTGTATTCAGGGACACGAAATTGACGCTGCGTCAAAGAGCGGCAAAATTAAGAAAGTCAGGTTTGAATGTGTCCCATGAGACCACTCGACAATATTTTCGTCAAATTGTGTCAAATTCCGAAGCATGTTGAAGAAACTTTTGATGGGCGAAAATCTCATTGCGAAGCGGCTCGCTTGGGACAAAGATAAGATACTAGAGTGACCCTCACATTCGCCGGACGGCCACCACATTGAAACGTTTAGTCTCTTGTAAAGAGAAAGCTCAGAGGAAAGACTCTAAGGATTTTGACACAGTTGTCTCGCAAGATTCGAAAAATTTGCAAAATACGCAGAAAATCTCGTCGACAGCATGCCTCAAAGATGCCAGGCGATTATTGATGGAGGAAGCGACTGGATATCTTACTAAGGTAATTGCGTCATTGCTAGCACACCAAAGATTTTTTTTTAAAAAATACGAGCGGTCACGTTTTTACTTGAAAGAGTGTATGTCTCAACGAAAGGCTTCGAAGACCTTAAGTCGTCTTAAAGATAAATCAGGCTTCTTATCATCGCTCATAAAATGCATTTTACTCGATCGTCCTCCGATAAAAAATATATTTCATAAATTTATAGAATAAATATTTATTTTTAGAAATGTTTTTAACAAAATAAAATTAATTACATTATAAAACTTATCAAAACGCCATTAACATCGCTTATAAAACCTTCAGCGATCAATTTAGTGTAAAATAGGAATATTGATACAAAGAATTAATTAAAAAATATTTAAACGGTTTTATAAAAAAATATTTATTTGTCGCTTATCTGAAGTGGAAAATTTTTGATAACAATATGCATATTAATAGTTATCCTACACGTATATTGGTAAACGTATAAAGGTAAAAAAAAATAATAGGCTAGTATTTCAGTGTGTAAAACTTAAGTTTATTCTGAGGTTAAAACTTCTATATTGCATTATTACAGGAAATTATTATGACCAAAAGACAAGGATAGATAAAAAAAAAGAACATTTTTGATCAAATTGAGTAATCGCAAAAAAGCGTGAATTTTAGCCCGTTTTTCCAACCTACATAACTTGGAGTCAAAAAGGCAAATTTAAAGGTAAAAGCTCTTAAATTTTTTTATTTAGGGGTGACTACCCCTTATTTTGGAGGTTAAAAGTGTGAAAATAAATAAGTTTTTAACAGAAAATAAAAAAAAATATATTTATGATGTGTAATTCATGAAAACAGATCAAGAATTTCAAGTATTTACATATTTTCAACCCGATACCGTATAATATATTAAAAATCATCCCCTAAAAGGGGGTTGCAATAAGAAGGATATTCTACTTGTTATATATCCAGCATAAGTTTTCAAGCGCAAAAAATCCAGATTTTTCCCCCAAAATTAAAAGTTATTTTTAGTGTTCCGTACGGAACACTTATAAGATCACTTCGGTGTCTGTCTGTCTGTCTGTCACACCCGATTTTCTCCGAAACTATTTGATATAGAAAGGTGAAATTTGGTAATAATATAGGAATTGATGGCCTCATCAGAGCCATGTAGTTTTGAGAATTAAATTTTGACTTAAGGGGTTAGTTTTGGGGGGTGAAGTCGGAAGTGAAAAAAAAAATTTTTTACTAGGTCATCGAGTGTGGTGTCAAATGAAAGCTTGTGAAAACACGAGTAAAAAATATATATATAATATTATACTTGCGCGCACTTTTCTTTGTATTATTTTTAAAAATTCGCGAAAAATCGCTGCCGGCCTTATCTCGAAAAGTACTTATCAAAAAACTTCGAAAAAATTCTGGAATATTCTCCACGGGGTGTAGATTGAACGAAAATTATCACGAGTGCATTACCTTTAATAATTTATATGGTATATAAAAAAAAACAAAAATTTCAAGGTCACCAGATTTCAGTAAAGATTGGAAACAAACTTTGTTGAAAACTCATTTGGGGTGTGTTTTGTGAAGTCACTGATCATTTTATACCACCGTAACATAAATTTTGACTTAAGGGGTTCGTTTTGAGGGGTGAAATCGGAAGTGAAAAAAAATTTTTTTTACTAGGTCATCGAGTGTGGTGTCAAATGAAAGCTTGTGAAAACACGAGTAAAATATATATATATAATATTATACTTGGGCGCACTTTTCTTTGTATTATTTTTAAAAATTCGCGAAAAATCGCTGTCCCGGGCCTTATCTCGAAAAGTACTTATCAAAAAATTTCAAAAAAATTCTGGAATATTCTCCACGGAGTGTAGATTGAACGAAAATTATCACGAGTGCATTACCTTTAATAATTCATATGGTATATAAAAAAAACAAAAATTTCAAGGTCATCAGATTTCAGTAAAGATTGGAAACAAACTTTGTTGAAAACTCATTTGGGGTGTGTTTTTGTGAAGTCACTGATCATTTTATACCACCGTAACATAAATTTTGACTTAAGGGGTTCGTTTTGAGGGGTGAAATCGGAAGTGAAAAAAAATTTTTTTTACTAGGTCATCGAGTGTGATGTCAAATGAAAGCTTGTCAAAACACGAGTAAAAAATATATATATAATGTAATACTTGCGCACACTTTTCTTCGTATTACTTTTAAAAAATCGCTGTCCCCTACCTTATCTCGAAAAGTACTGATCAAAAAATTTTGAAAAAATTCTGGAATATTCTCCACGGGGTATAGATTGAACGAAAATTATCACGAGTGCATTACCTTTAATAATTCATTTGATATATAAAAAAAAACAAAATTTCAAGGTCACCAGTTTTCAGCAAAGATTGGAAACAAACTTTGTTGAAAACTCATTTGAGGTGTGTTTTGTGAAGTCACTGATCATTTTATACCACCCTAACAAAAATTTTATTTTAAAAACAATCAACGTACGGAGCACTAATTGTGCAAGTTCAACTTGCACTTGACCGGTTTTTTAGGTTAAAATAGCATCAACATGAATTTCAACCTCCTTTTAGGGGGTGGTTATCGCTTAGCTATGTTCTCAGAATTTTGATTATTTCTTTGTATTTTGTCCTAGTCTTGGGAGTCATCTTTGTGAGTATGGCAGGATCCTCTATTAATTGCGATCTCCTTTTAGAGGGTGGTTTTTAATTGACTATATGGTATTGGGTAGAGAATATGTAAATAATTATAGTGACCTATTTTTATGAATTACACATCATAAATATTTCTTATTTTATGTTAAAAACTTGTCCCCTTTAACCCTCAAAATAGGGGGTAGTTATTCCTAAATAAAAAATGGAAAACCATGTCCTTCTATATTAGATTTTTAATTAGCTTTAATTTAAAATCTTTTATGTTAACCTTGCTTTTCTTGTCTCAAAGGCATCGTGGATGCACGAACGGACTAATTTTGTGGTCACTTTTTGTATTTAAAACTGTACGAGGGAACTAACACCAGTTTTCTGTAGACTTTTCAACCTACGCTACAGAAAGGTAATATTTCCTTTCTGCTGGAAATGTGCCAAGGTTCAGCCGATACCTAAAAAAGGAAAGAAAACTTTGACAAATAACTGCCGACCAGTCACACTGCTTTGCGTCATGGAAAAGGCTAACGATCAGCATCTTCTAAAATATCTTGATCGATCCAACATTATTAGCGATCACCAATATGGCTTTCGTAAACATAGATCAACAGGATATCTTCTGACTTATGTAACACATGTTTGGAACAACGCAATTAAACAATTTGGAAAACTCGAGCTGTAACTCTTGACATATCCAAGGCATTCGACCGTGTTTGGCACGATGGACTGTTGGCTAAGCTACGCTCTTATGGCATGTCTGATGAAAAGTTGTGTTTCCTCAGAGAGCGTTCTTTACGTGTAGCAGTCGACGGATTTCTTTCTAACACCTTCACTATCAACGCAGGTGTGCCACAAGGCTCCATACTTTCTCCTACTCTATTTCTCATTTACATTAACAATCTGCTGGAAAAGACCGGGAATCCAATTTACAGCTTTGCAGATGATAGTATGCTTATCTCTTCATTCACTTTGAACGCTCGGACATTGGCTATTCACACAAATATCCGCAGGAAACCGAAAATCATTCAACTTAACAAAGACCTGGAAGAAATTCTATCTTGGGGCGACAGTTTTTTCTAAAAAAGTTAACGTTGTTGAACCTGACATAGTTATATCACGGCACTCCATTCCTCTAACATCTTCACTCAATTTGTTGGGTGTTAATTTGGGAGTAAATATGTCCTGGCATGAACTTGTTGCAGGGATAGCAGGGAGAGCTTCTCAAAGTTGGGAATATTATTTCGAACCAGAAAGCTTTACACTCCACAACAACTGTTAATTCTTTACAAAGCTCAAATTCGACCAACTATGGAATACTGCTCCCTTGTTGGGGCTCTGCTCCCAAACATACACTGCATTTGTTGGATTCTATTCAGAGAAGAGCTGTTCGTCTGACTGGAGAGCCGGAACTGACCGGCGGCCTTGATTAGCTGGAACATCGAAGAACGGTTGGCGACTTGAGCCTATTCTACAAGTATTTTCATGGAAAATGTTCGCAGGATGTAGCCCGCTTAATTCCTCCCAAAACGGTGCATGTTAGAAATACACGTCGCGCTAATACTTCACATCCGTATGAGGTTCAGCTTGTTACTCCTCGTACAACGCTTTTCAAGCAGTTTTTTATATGGAGAACATCATCCCTTTGGAATAATTTGCCCAGGACTGAGTTTCCCACCGAGTACAATTTACAGCGATTCAAGAACAAAGTGAATCGCTTTTTCCGCACACGTGTCGCTCCTGTAGCGCTTTAGGAACTTCCCTGCAGCACGTGTGCTACACCCATAACAAAAAAATAAAAAAAATTTACATTATCCCTTAAAATTCTTGTTCCGACAAATTGTACGTGCATTTTCATTTAATAACAAGGCAGTTGGTATTGGAAATTAAATGTCTGATTTCCTAGTACGCTCTCCTCACAGTTATGGAGACAAACTTTTACATAAAAACTCTCAACTTTTGTGTGTGTGTTTTTTGTAACTAGTGCACTAAATCAGATTTTAATAGCACAGCAAAATAATAAACATTTACTAAAAACAGTGGACAATAGAAAATCAACCTTCATTCTCTTCACCGATCGAATTTTTAATAATTTTTAATGACGTTGTTAACCTTATTTATTGATGCATTATAAACAGAACAACATGTTTTCTTTATAATTGTGAGTCCTTACATTTTAGGAGTGAAGTACGCAATTATTGAAATTTCGATATTTTCAACGGGTAAATAAGCCGAAAGGACACGATTTCTTAGCCATCAAAATGATCAAACCACAATTTACGTGAAGTTTGTCTGTGAGTAGTCTAAATTATTTCAGTGGAAGATTTCACAAAAAATTTAACATCGAATTGTCAATTTTTTTAAGCGAGGCCTGAGGTACAACAAAACAATGACAATTTTAAACATTTACTCTAGGACCGAACTAAGTACATAATTATTCTTCAAAATAATATGAAAAAAAAAACAATTAGCGAAGTAGCTATTTAGTTGAGTACTATAACCAAGTAGGATGTTGCAGTATATAAATGTAGCGGATGACAGTATGCTTATTTTTTCGTTCATTTTGAATGCTCGAACATCGGCTACTCATACGAATATGACCAGACAATAGGAGTTATTTCAACTTAACAAAGACCTGGAAGAAGTTCTATCTTGTGGTGACAGTAACCAAGTCAGATTGGACTCCCGGATCTGATACTTGGAATATCGAAAAACGGTTGGCTACTTGAATCTACTCTATAACAAGTATTTTCATGTGAAAACGTTCGACGGATGTAGCGCGCTTAATTCCTCCCCAAGCGGTGCATGCTAGGAGTACACCTCGGAGTAATACTTCACATCCGCATGAAGTTCAGCATATCACTCTTCGTATAATCCTTTTCAAGCAGTCTTCATATGGAGAACCTCATGCCTTTGAAATTATTTGCCCAGGACTGGTTTTCCACCGAGTACAATTTACAGACAAAGTGAATCGCTTTTTCCGCACACGCGTCACTCCTGTAGCGCTTTGGGAATTTCTATAAAAAATATAATTTTTTAACTTAAAATACACATACACACACACACACACACACACACGCACATTATATATATATATATATATATATATATATATATATATATATATATATATATATATATATATATATATATATATACAGTCGACACTGTTTATAGTGAAACTCTATATAGTGCAATTTTTTCAAGACCTAGAATATTTTTAATGAAATTTCATGTAAAAAGCCCTGCATATAGTGAATCTGTAAAATAGTAACACTCTATATAATAAAATTTTTACTGGAATTTTCATGTATAAGTTTTTATGCATTTATTGAGATCTTGGCCGTTTCGGGTTTCCCATTTTTATCTAACATTAGCACGAATTTCATTTTTATGACGCATTCTTTTGAAAAGGTTCTTAACGCGTTTATAACGCCTAATGGTTGGCAATAAATCAGGTAGATTTCTGTGATAAACCCCGGGAATAACCCATTTTATAGAAACCCGGGGAAAAACCCATTTTATAGTCGAGGCCTAGTAATTCGCAAATTCAGGTTCAGTTTATTTTTGTTTAAGAATCAAGTAAGATGTCCAAGCGAGTGTGTTTAAGTTTAGCTGAGAAAATTAAAGTTTTGGAGGAAGTTGGCTGCAAAAAAATTGATGTTGCTGCAAAAGTTGGTGTTTCTCCAAGTTGCGTCTCTCTGATAATAAAAAGTCGCAGTACAACAGTATCAACAACAAACCTAGTGTTCCAAGCAGTCGAAAACGAGTACGGGTGAGTACTTATGAGGATGTAAATGAAGCAGTTTTACGATGGTTTCAAGTGGCCCGTACGCATCAAAACGTACCAATATCGGGAAATTTAATAGAGCAAAAGGCTCTACAATTTGCTAAAGAATTTAACTGCGTTAATTTTCAAGCTAGTAAAGGGTGGTTGAGTGCCTGGAAGACTCGCAATTCAATTGTTTTCAAGAAAGTGTCTGGCGAGAGTGCAAGCGTTAGTCAGGAGGACTGTGACATTTGGACTGAAACTGTTTTAAAAAGTGCATTGAAAAAGTACGAGCCAAAAAAACGTTTTCAATTGTGATGAAACCGGTTTGTTTTTTAAATGTTTGCCAAATAAAACTTTTGCTTTTAAAAGTGATAAATGTTTTGGTGTTAAAACAAATAAAGAAAGGGTGACACTTATGGTTGGAGCAAACATGGATGGCTCAGAAAAACTGAAATTACTGCTCATAGGTAAAAGCAAAAAATCCCCGTTGTTTAAAAGGAGTTAAATCTCTGGAGTTAGATTACGCCAATAATAAAAAGGCATGGATGACTTCTGAGATTTTCGAAAGATGGATCAAAGAACTGGACACGAAAATGAAAAGCCAAAAGCGAAAATTGTGATGTTTATAGACAATTGTCCTGCACATCCAGTTACTGTAAGTAAAAAAATTAAGGAATATTGAATTGATCTTTTTTCCACCAAACATGACCTCCAAATTGCAATCTATGGACCAGGGTATTATAAAAAACATAAAACATCATTACCGAAACAGAATTGTTCACAAAATTGTTAATGCGATTGATAACAACCTTCCAGTCCAAAAATAGATTACCCTTAAAGAGTGTATAACCGAAGTCGCTAAAGTATGGAGTGAAAATGTTTCTCAGAAAACTATCAAAAACTGATTTTCTAAAGCAGGTTTTACTGAAAAAATTGACGAATGGGAAGAAGAAGACGAAATCGATCTCGCTACCTTAAAAAGGCATTGGGGTATTCTACAAAAAACTGCTACTGTCGACGCAGATTTTTTACTTGAAGATTTGTTAGAAATCGACAATGATGTTGGCACGACAGATCTCCCAACTGACCAAGACATAATTGACGATATAAAAAGTATAGAAGATCATGAAGAAGAAACTGAAACCGGGGAATGTCCTGCTAAATTTAGTGAAAATAAAATAAGAAATGCATTTTACATTGTGCGAACTACTCTCAGGGGCCAGGAAAGTGTACCTGATCAAATCTTTATGCATTTGAATAAATGCGAGAATTTCGTTGAGCAACAATTATTTTTCAAAAGTAATCTTCAAAAGAAAATAACTGATTATTTTTCCTAGTACGTATGTACGTAGTATGTATATATGTATTAACAGATTTTGTATTATTCTTTTTATTTCGTATGTAGTACATACATACATAAAGTCCGTACGTTATATCTTTACACGTGCGTCATAGTTTTCAGGCAATATCCCAGACGACTATTATATTTTTTGTCTCTTTTTACCAATACCTACGATTTGTTGGTGAGAAGAGACAAATAAAAATAATAGTCGTCTGTTATATGGCCTGAAGACTATGACGCACGGGTAAAGATATAACGTACGGACTTTATGTATGTATTTAGCCCTGTACAAGCTATGTACTATTTAAACTTTCAAATGTTTAATAAAATCTTTTTTAATAATTCAATTTTGCAATTTTTTTTGTTGCTTGTACCTTATAAAATACAAGTAAATGATTACCAATATAAAATACATACATAGCAATATATACGGATTTTTCCTTTATATAGTGAAAAACTTTCTATAGTGAAATTTCGGTCAACATCATTTGGTCATATATATATAAATATATATATATATATATATATATATATATATATATATATATATATATATATATTTATATTTATATATATATATATATATATATATATATATATATATATATATATATATATATATATATATATTATAATTTACGTGTTCTTGAATTAGATCATTAAAACTATTCTTAGATATGTTATATATTTATTAACGTCTCGACGTTCGGAAGAGGTCTTCTTCAAAATTTGCTCTAAAAGATGACATTAGAAGGATTAAATATAGATAAGTAATTAATCAGTTTGTCGTGTATTTCGATGTTAAAATATTTGTAGCTTTTCGTAGTTTTTTAAATTAAAACACTTAATTGTATAAATTAATGAGGGCCTTACCTTGGAAA
>CM032454.1:205733334-205899222 GCA_019049505.1 Pachyrhynchus sulphureomaculatus | reverse complement strand
GTCCGTTAGTGCGCTTTTTACTCGAGAACTACTTATCTGATTTACGTGTTTTTTTTTTAATTCATACATATGTTCTCTGCCCAGATTATAGGATATATTTTATTACGTTAGGTAATATAAGGAATGAGCAGTGACGATAATAGTGAATGAAGTCCACGCGAGCGGAGCCGCGAGCACGGCTAGTTGAATATATAGTATAACTTAATTTCCCGAATGCGCACCATCCAAGCCTGATTACAAACTCAGTGGCCATAAAAATATGAGATACTGGTACACTTGGCTCTTATCTCTACAGACTAGTTCAGTGTTCTAATCTGAATGATCCTCATCCTTGAAAATAAGATTACAAAAACAGATAAAATGTTAGAAAATAATTCTAATTTGACATGGTCTTAACGCGAATTACGCGTTTTTTTCATCTATCCTTAACAGCTGTTAGGATACTAAATTCAAACTTATTGGCTAGATAAGTTGAAGACTATTAAAAAAAATTACTAGCATCGATAGTTGTAGACAATTAATAGTGCAATAGTTAAGAACAAAGTAAAAAAGTTATTAAATACATTGTCAAATTACTTCCTAGATATTTATTCTTTGTCGTGTCTGCAATTTTACTATTTATCCAGGGTCGTCGTGTAAAATAAATATCTTGTGCAATAAATAAAATTTTAATAACCCCGTTATTTATTTATTTCATAATTTTTTTTGCATTAGAAATAAAACGTGTAAAATTATTTTAAACTACTGTTACTATCTTCAAATTCATTGTGCACGTTTCAAAGTTCTCCCGGTAAATCAGTTTCACGTCATTATTTTCTACTGTAGTAGAAATTATAATTTTGTCATTTTTCTTGACAGACCAAAGTTACCTTCTCCAAACGAAGTATGAATACTAAAAATGGGAAGTGTAGAGTTCGTTTTTTTCGCCCCAGCCCTGTTAACAACGTCAACAATATGATGTTGGCACACATTTAAATTTGATTATATCTGTTTAGATCATTACATAAAATCTAATATATATATATATATATATATATATATATATATATATATATATATATATATATATATATATATACTTTCGCACATCTTAAATGCAAAAAATATGGAATTCCAAAATATAATATAGTAAAAATTTTGTAAAAAGGGAAATCATTTAATTGTATCGAAGTTTTATTTCTAGATTTTTCTCTCAAATTTTCTCTGATGAAACATAATCGTGTCAAAAACAAGAGCCAACTAAACTACTGGAACTTTTAAAATCCAAGACAAGTAATTCGAATCTAAGCGTGAGACCTTTCTTGTCATTTTGGCTGTAAAAATTTACTTACAGAAAGTATTATAAAAAGAAATTATTCTGGAAATGTTTTCGTAAGTTGTCTAGGATTTTCAGCAAACAGCAAATATAACATAAACAAAGCGTGTTCCATTAAAAGCCAAATAACTGATAAGCATTTATGTATTTTTTTGGTACTCCGTGTAGATAAATTTATAATATTTATACTGAACTTTACACCAGCCTACATTGTTTTAAATTTTCTCTTCTCTTTTTAGGCGTGTACAATAAGGCGTAGTTAATACTATGAAAGATACATAATTTAATGAACCTAAAGATCTAGCCTGAAAATTTAGTTCATCAATTTTTAGTGTTCCAAAAAGAAACGATGCACCCCCTATCGTACCAACAGTATTGCTGCCAGCGCGGTCACGGGTTGCGTTTACATATGATTCGTTCGACGTTGAAAATAATCATAAAGATGCAGATTTTTTCAAGAGTGTCTTCGCACTGTCGGAACCAGCAGCGACTTGTCAATCGCTTAGTACGTCTTTGACAATTGTGGAATTCTCGCCCATTACTGGAGATGAAATATTGATGGCCACGAAAAAATTAAAAAATAAGATGACCTCTGGCCCTGATAATATTCCCTCGTTTCTCATTAGGGACTGTGCGACTGTCCTTGTAAGACCTTTAAAGTATATTTTTAATTTATCAATTAAACAGGGTGTTTATCCGAAACGATGGAAAGAAGGTAGATTATGTCCTATTTTTAAGAATGGAGACAGGGGAAATGTTGAAAATTACAGGGGTGTCGTTCTACTTTGCAACTTCTCAAAGGTCTTTGAGTCAGTCTTATGCACGTATCTATAACCAAATTAAAAATCAAATTTCTCCTTATCAGCACGGTTTTGTTAGTAAGAGATCTACGGTAAC
Organism: Pachyrhynchus sulphureomaculatus; assembly: GCA_019049505.1. NCBI lineage: Eukaryota > Metazoa > Arthropoda > Insecta > Coleoptera > Curculionidae > Pachyrhynchus > Pachyrhynchus sulphureomaculatus. The sequence continues at coordinate 205,897,010 of CM032454.1, read as the reverse complement.
AAATCTAACTGTTATGACACAGTTCATTTCGGAAATATTAGATGATGGTGGGCAGGTTGATGTTATTTATACACATTTCTCGACCATCATGTTCTCATCAATAAGTTGTCTTTCTTTGGTTTCACTGATGGTGCGAGGGCTCTTATAAGTTCTTACTTGTTTAATCGAACTCAGTTTGTAGCCTACAACGGATTCAAATCAGAAAGATTTGTGGCTATCTCAGGCTTTCCACAAGGTTCAAATTTGGGACCCTTGCTCTTCATTATATTCATAAATGACCTTTGCGAGGATTAAAAATGTAACAGACTAATTTATGCTGATGATTTAAAAATGTTTATGCTAATAGAAAAAACTGAGGATTGTTCCTATCTACAAAGTCAGTTGAATTTCGTACATTCTTGGTGTTATGATAACAAACTACATCTAAATGCTCAAAAATGCAAAGTTCTAACATATACTAGGAGGGTAGCGTCAATAGAGTTTCAATATAGAATTCAAGACCATAATTTAAGGTGTAGAACAGCTAAGGATTTGGGAGTTGTTTTTGATGCGAAACTAACATTTGCTCAGCATATAGCATTGAAAGTTTCTGAATCAATGAAGTCTTACGGGTTCCTCATAAGGAATTGTAGGAGTTTCACTAATATTGCATCACTGAAGATTTTGTATTTCTGCTTTGTTCGCTCGAAATTAGAATATGCAAGTATTGTCTGGAGTCCAATGTACGAGGTGCATAGAGTTTCACTTGAAAAAGTGCAGAGGAGATTTCTGAAATTCCTGTTGTTTAAGATTAATGGAATGTATCCTGAACGGGGAATCAGCAGCGATTATTTGTGTGAACAGACAAATATTCTTAGCCTGGGAATCAGGAGAGTTTGTGCCTCAATATTATTCCTATATAAAGTATTGCACAATAGGATTGACTGCAGGGATATACTGTCTCGTATTAACATTAATGTGCCACGGATACACTCACGATCAAATATGTTTTTCAGATATAACAGACCTAATACTAACTTGTTATTGAATTCACCTATTCATGTAATGTGTACTAATTTTAATCATATTTGTAATGTTTGTGACATATACTGTTGTACTAAGAAGCAGTTACTACAGACTGTCACTGAATATGTAAATGTCTAAATAATTACCCTATTAATGGGAAACTGTTGGGTATTAAAGCTATTATTATTATTATTATTATAAAAAAAATGTCGTGAGGAAGTTTTTGTTGTGCGATTAGTGCTTGTAAAAATATATGTTGTATCATCAAAGGAGTTAGTTTTCTCAAAAGAAGGAATTTGAATATATTAAAAATTCGTGGGCATCATACCAGCAATATGGCTATAGGTCATGTGATCGTTACAAACTCGAACCTCTTGAGATCAAGGGTGCCGAGTCGGACTGTCACTACTGTGTTTTATGTTTACTGTGACATTACTTTCTTTGCTTTTTTTTTCTGTTTTATTCGCCTTACGAATTAATCGTATTAGCCTTGAGCTTGCATGTATGTTTTAAAATTTCGAACATCACGATACCCAGCCGCTAGCGCCAGATTCGAACCAGTGACCTTCGGGTCACTTGGCTGGCCCACCACATTACCGAGACCGGCCTTTCTACGCTCGTTAATATTTTTTAAAATATTTGTTGGAAAAAAATAGCGAACATTTTTTTCTTATTTCAACATTAACTACACCACTGTTTTACAAGCAATAACATCAATGCATAGAACCAAGATCAATTTTAAGAACTACATATCCAAGGCTTTTGACTATGTTTTGCATAGCGGATCTTAGAATTTAGATTCTTTTATCATTTATTGAATTCGAAGAATGTAACGATGAAACTATAATGTTTGTTTGGTGATCCTAATTATGTCAACAGGCTGTAACTGGTAACTACCAGTTTTTTAATGTAATTTAAAGCGCAAATTTGTCCATCCGTAGAATACTGCTCTATTATTTTAAAACATACTCTGCATTTGCAAGAAACTCTCCAACAGAGAACTTTGTCTGACTGGGGACTCGGACCCATCAGATACCTTGATTACTTAGAATACCGACCGAGCCTACTTTTATAGGAAATAACTGATTGATGTTCGCTTGATTTCTCTCAGAGCGGTGCATATTAGAATAAACATAGAGTTAGTATAGTATATTCGTATAAATTCAGTTTATACTATCCTCTTTAAGAACATTTAGGCTGTGTTCCTCACAAGTTACATCTTGCAGCGATTCTAGACCTAGGTGATTTGCTGCTTCCGCCACCTGTAGTGGTTGAGAGGTTTTCCTGCAGCAGGAGTGCTGTACCCCTAAAAAAACAATCTACTGCCGCCCATGTGAGATGCACATTCTGCATCCCACATAAGAATGACCGTGACTACACTAAAAAACAAAATAGTCAAGTATAAAGTCATAACGATGGATCGTACTGAGGAAATGTATGCAAATTTCGTTATTTTAATTTAAATTGCTAAAGGTATTATCAATTTTTTAAGGTCAAATTGGTACTAAATGTGATTTAATATTCTTAGAAAATGTTTTAGTAAGGTCACTGAAGAGAAAAATCCTTATTGGAAACTACATAATGCATAGAAAAAATCATATTTCTTAAGATAAGGTCGTATCAATTTGGAAACCTTTTGTTAAAAAAATTCGTAGATTATGATTATTTTATAGTGAAAAAATTGGTGACGTTAAAGATATTCTAATATTTAGTCACGTCCATACTTCTTGAAAGATTCTAGGCAGACGTGGTCCAGGGAGAAGGAGAACATCGTGGTTGAAAAATTTGGGGCAGTGGTATGGAAAGTCTACGGTTCAACTCTTCCGAGCGGCTCTCAATAAAACGATCATCATCAACATGTTAGCTAACATGATAACCAACGATCGTTGAACGGTCATGGTACCCAAAGAAGAAGAAGATACTCCTTGTAATAAAATATTAACATTCAAATTAAAAAAACTTCTTGTTATTAATAATTATTTATATTAGAGTAGCAGGTTGTTTCCGAAAACAAGCCTCTTCATTTACAACCCATTTTCCACCTGACAGATATGCAATAGCTTGCATATAAAGGGTGAGCCATCTGTTTCTTTATAAAATTGGTATAACAAAAGAACCTCTATAATATTTTACAAGTTTTTTCTTTATTAAAAAAAGTAAACCTCTCGACTAATTGTGAAATATCATTTCATTCAAATGACTCTATTTGAAGCTCAGTGGATTTTTTTCGTAAGTGAGTGGATTGTTACAGTAGCAATGACTACATAATAGTTCCAAAGGAAAAGTCTAATGGCGTCAGATCGCACGCACAATTACCGAAATTAGTGCGTGAAAGATCGATTGTTTCATGGCTGGCATGGCATGTTATGCAGTCCTGCTGCTGGAACCAAAGCTCCTCCAGGTTCAAATTGTCCAATTGCGGTCACAAAAAATCAGTTATCACATCTCTGTAAAGCACTAGATTCACCGCAACGTTTCAAACAAGAAAAGGTCACGACTCCAAAAGCCACACTAAACGATCACGATGCGTATTTCCGTATCCTCCGAGATAAAAATGGGCTTCGTCCGAAAAGATGATTTTGCAAGCAAAATCATCATCATTTCTCAACTCACTTGAAGCCTATACCAAGACGCGATAACGAAGCAGATGGTCACTTTACATCAATTCTTGAGTGAGTTGGACCTTGTAAGCAAATAATCCGAGATCTTTATGCCAAATTGAGTTGAGATTTTTTAAGCACACTTTCGTCTGTCGGCACTGGCTAAGTATGAGGATAGGTTACGTTATGAATAAGCATGCCAGTTTCATGACCTTTTTTTACGAATTACCCACCAGTCTTTGAAGTTTTCGCAGTTTCTACAACACAGCACTCATTTTGGAAATAATGTTTTAATATTTTCTAGAGTTGTTCAAGCTTAAATTGGTCAATTTCCCACCGCGGAGCTTTAACATTAAAGATTTGTCTATATTTTAGGCGCGTTCGTATTGACAGTGTCGAAATTACTCTCTCTCAATCCTTTCACCCCAGTAGGAGTATAGGTGACACTATGCAGTTGCTGCCTCAACAGTCATTCTCCAGGATCTCCATTCTGCGCGACCAGGCTTGACTCTTGCATACCCATCCCAAGGAGAGATCTTACTGGGTCGGGCCATCTTGTTGAAGACCGTCTTCTTGATGGCATCCACTTTCCTCATAATGTGACCAAAATACTCTCTGTATTGTCTATTAATTCTAATTTTATTTGAAAGTCGGTCATTTATAATAACCTCTTCAAGAATTTAACATTAGTACGATGTTCGCTATATGATGCTTTGAGGATTCTTTGATATGCCGTATCTCAAACGCATCCATTCGTCTTTTGTCAGCTTGTTTAATGGTCCATGTTTCCGATGCGTAAGTTGTTATGGGGAATATAAGGCTGAACAGCAATCTTAACTTTGTCTTTTTTGTGACAGCAGGATCTTTCCAGACCTTAATGAATTTGATCGTCGAATTTCTAACCTTAGCCAAATGTCTTCTTACCTCCGCTTCACAGCCACTATTGTTATTGATCTCAAATAATTGAAATGGTCTACAACAGTGAAACCAGCAATTTCATTTGTGTAACAGTCTTCATTACGACTTGGTTTTCGCTCTATTAATTATCAATCCAGAGTTTTTGCTAGTGATTTCCAGGCGCTCCATAATTCATTCTAGGTCAGAGGTGTCAAACTCAATTTTGCAGAGGGCCATATATTAAATTTAGAATGTGTAGGCGGGCCAGATTCAAATAAAAAAAATGTACTGAATTATTATAACATTTTATTTATTTAATTACATAGTATATAATATACGGTTGTTAAAAATTATGATTCTTCATTGCGATCGCGGGCCTTATTGATACGTCCCGGGGGCCGGATGCGGCCCGCGGGCCGTATCTTTGACATCCCTGTTCTAGGTCTTGTATTGAAGTTGCAAATATAACAGTATCATACGCATATCTTAGCTTTTTTCCACCCTCACTCCAGCCATCCAAAGCAGATTTCATTATACGTTCACTATATATGTTAAAAAGTAAGAGTTAAAAAGTAAGAGTGACGCCGGCTTCTACATTAAAGGGATCAGAAAAAGGATTATTCAGTTTAATTCTACCATTTAAGTTCTCATACAGGGATCGGATAATGATTCAAAGATGTATAGGTGTGCCCCTGCTGATTAGAATCGACCAAAGTTTGTTCCATTGTATGCAATCGAAAACTTTAGAGTAGTCTATAGTCGAAATAAAAAAGCCAACAGATAGCCCACTCTTTATTTACTTCCAAAGTGAAAGTTCTCAGTTTACGTTAGTTTTAAAGGTTTTAATGCAAAAATTAATTATTCGTTCAACAGTAACAATGTATAGGATTTTGAGTCATCTCTATTTTTCCTTTGCTTTTCCTTTCGGAATGTATAATACGATTTTACCCACTCGCTCCAAAATATTAGATATAAGCTGCAATTTTAATTAAATTTAAATAATTACATGCATGTCATTCATTTAACGAGAATGCAAAAATTACCAAATATTTTTCAATGGACAGTACTAGAGGGGACACCTAAAAAGAAAATGCCTAAATACTCGAATCTTATTAGTCAATTTGTAAATAGAAACTTAAGGCTTTAATAAAAATAAAGCCCAACGATATAAGCAGATTGTTTTTTAGTTTTTTCAGAATAATATCGTGCTATCAGCTATCCGAGGGTTTTGTCATTATTTATTGATATTTTCTGCTATTTTCAAATATGCAGGAAAAATATGGCGTTGCGCTGAACTCAATTATATCTGTTACTCGCGGCAAACAGATACTTTTGACACGTCTAAAACTTTGCTACTTTTGCTATGTTGGGAAAATCCAGCACTAGATTAGATTATGTAACAATTATTAAAGGAATGGGTTTATCCATTCTGAAAACAAGTTTTATATAAGGGTATTAGTATTATTTCTTTAAAATTTCTGAATATTAAGTGAGTGGCTGTAAATATTGTATCTTTTTACATCAGCCTTAAGTTTCCTTCCTACATACAGTTGTTATGTCTTTTAAAACCTATTAATAGATATAAATAATTCAAAAAAATTTTGATTTTTCTCTAAAGTATCATGTATTCGCCACTAACAAAATGTATCCAATATTTCTCGCGGAACAACGTAATCTATTATATCTATAGGAAGGACACAGTAACAGATAGATATATTCCTAATGATTCGTTTCATTGCAAACAACACAAATTAACCTTATTACATTTTTTAGTTCATCGTTTGGTCATTTTCCCTCGAAATAGAGTAAACTTTAACAAAGAAAGAAATCGTATTATAAATATAACTAGAGTTAATGGTTATGACGATGACTTAGTAAATAAGCTAATAAATAGACATAAGTTTAGGTTTAATATTCAGAATTCCACCTTTTTTACACGCGAAGAAAATAACACCAAGTATCTCTCCATACCATATAATCCGGAATATAGCAAGGGATTCAATAAGGTATTTAATAAGGTAGGCCTCACCTTAGTCTATAAGTCATCAGACAATGTGAGGAAAGTCTTAAGAAATCCCAAAGATAAGATTCCTAATTGTGAGAAAAGTGGAATTTATGAAATTAGTTGTAATGATTGTGACAAAAAGTATGTTGGGCCAACTAAAAGGTCAATTAAAACACGATTCAAAGAACATTTAGCACACTTAAAATACAGTAGAACAGAAAAGTCTAGCATTGCCGAACATGCCCTTGAAGCCGATCATATTGTAACATTAGAAAATCTAAGATTAATAAAAAATATATCTGATAGGAGATTGTTAAACGCATACGAAAGTATGGAAATTATAAAATGTAAAAGTAGTTTAAATAAAGACAGAGGGCCTATTCCTTATAGTCCCCTCTACTGGTTACTTGACCGGAACTGATGGCCTTGCCTATGCCATTAGTTCCGCCTGAGTAATTCAAGGGTTGGGCTAAGTATAAATAGGGTAGATTTGTAGTTTAGCTTTAGTCAATCATCGCTCCTGATGAAGCTAACATGGTTAGCGAAACGCGCGTCGAGTGCAAAAATAAAGTGTTTGGTGTAGTGATGATATGAGGGTTGTGTAAGAAATAAGGTTCCCAACGCTGTAAACTCGCCGCGCGAGATGCTAGGCGAAATCCGGCAACACCGCCGTGTGCGCTGATTCCCCCACTCTAGATCCCGCCTTGGTAGAACTGGCTGCGACGTTCAGTGCCGGCCTAATAGCCATCCGCGATGGAACCCCTGATCGCCGTCACCGCCAGGTGCGAAGTTCGTGCGGTAATCCGATTTTTGCACGCTAAAAAGTTACCACCGGTTGATATTCATAGGCAGTTGTGTGAAGTTTATGGGGAAGCAAATGGTGTAGGGAGTTCTCCGAAGGACGCACAGACATCCACGATGAGCAAAGAAGCGGAAGGCCATCGATCTCCGACGAAGTTGTGTCGAAGATTGAGCGAATTCTGCTCGAGGATAGGAGGATAACGATTCGGGAACTGGCTGCCCGGGTTCCTGAGGTTTGTGAAAAAACAATCCACACGATTTTGACTGAAAGGTTACGTTATCACAAGCTGTGTGCGCGGTGGGTCCCACACATGCTTTCAGAAACCCACAAAGCCGATCGCGTCAAGTGTGCCCAGGAGTTTCTTCGAGAATGCGCCGAGAATACCGAAGATTTCTTAGACTCCATTGTTACCGGGGTTGAAACGTGGTGTCATTACGTCACCCCGGAAACAAAACAACAATCGCGACAATGGCGCCATACCGGATCGCCTAAACCGAAGAAGTTCAAGCAGACGCTGTCCGCAGGCAAAGTGATGGTTACGGTCTTTTGAGACCGTAAGGGTGTCCTGCTTGTTGAGTTTATGCCTCAAAGGATCACAATAAATTCGGAAAATTATTGTGAGACCTTGAAAAAACTCAGAAGAGCCATCCAAAATCGCCGGAGAAGAGGACTGACAAAAGGCGTTAGACCGCACCACGACAATGCGCGCCCGCACGTCTCTCGTCAAACCAAGGATTTAATCGACAATTTTGGCTGGGATCTCGTTGAACATGCTCCCTACAGCCCTAATCTTGCACCGAGTGACTTCCACTTGTTTCCAAAATTGAAGCAACACTTGGGTGGACAACGTTTCGAGACTGATGAAGAAGTGCAGGAAGCGGTCACCAAATTCCTCCACGGACTGGCGGCGGACTTCTTTGAAGCGGGATTCCAAAAGTGGATTAGTCGTCAACAAAAATGCGTGGAAAAATCTGGAGATTATGTTGAAAAATAGCTAAGAAATTAAGCTTTCCAATGATGTATTTTTCAGTTCAAATAAAAAATGCCTTACACGTGAAAAAAATGTGGGAACCTTATTTTTTACACAACCCTCGTATATACTGAGTAGTATCATTGTACCAAAGATTCCGCATTCCATACTTAGTAGCTTCAATATGATAATAAATGCATATCTCTTATGAGTCATACCTGGTAGAGCTAATGAAATTTTCGTCTATATTTTGTAGAATTTTTTTCATATTTGTCAGTTTTTACATACGAGTATCTGATTTTCAACCATTAAAGTTTGCTAAATCTTGTCTATCAATATACCAACATATTTTCTAACTATACAGAGTCACCTGATTTACAACAAGTAATTACTGAGCCTACCAGGGTAACAAAAACAACCACTTCATTGTTGGACGCAATTTTATTATCGAATTAGGCAAAAACCTTTGACTTTGATGTCAAAAATTCTTGTTTATTGCATCATTTCTTGAGTTTTGCTTAATGAGCTTTTGAAAGTTACTCCATTTGAAATATTATTTACCTTGAAACTATTAAAGATAGTGTTGCTGCTCTAAACAATTTCTTGATAAATATATTTGATGTACTTGCACTTATCGTCGAAGTTACGGTAAAGAATACCATCGTTTACTTTTCCTATAAAAAAAATATGATTAGATTTAAAAATAAAGCCTATAAAAATATTAAAAAACAAAAAGCGATAGGAATTTGAATTATTATAAACTTTTAAAAAAATTAAACAAATATTTTAATATGTCAAGAAAAAAAAACAATATCTTCAACACGATATAAACATTGATAAGAATACAGTAGAACCCCGGTTATCCGAGGTAACGTGGGGGGCACCCTCCTCGGATAACTGAAAACTCGGATAATCCGGATTTGTTTCTTATTCATTCAAAAAATAAACACCAATACTTTAAACCGATGTATTAACGTTTTTAACATACATTATAAAACAGTGAAATAGGCTGTTTCATATTGCATCTTCTTTTTCTCGCTGAAATGTTTCTCCATCTATTAAGAAGAAGCAAATCCGCTGGGGTTGCCTCTGGTTGTTGTTCGATATACCTCAAAGCTTTTTCCAAAGAAGCGAAACCTTCTTGATGAGAGATCTTAGTGGGATACTGTTCATCCACCGTCGCTTCCTCATCGTCATCTGATTTCTCGGTTTCCTGAAAGGCATTCGTTATTTCTTAAATACTCATTTCTTCTTCTAAATCATCTGCTGTAATCCATTCAACAACATCTTCTCTTGTCACATTTTCGCAACCTTTTAATTTTTGCATTAATTCAAATAAACTTTTTTCTGTCAAAATTTGAACAGGACATTTCGCCATGGCTTCTCAATTTCAAAGCTAATTCATTTAATGGAGTATCATCTTCACTGTCATTATAGTCCTCAAAATCAATAACTTTTGACCAAGATTTTTGAATAGTGGTAGTACGCACAGAATCCCAAGCTTGACTTACCCAGTAAATAACATTTTTCAGTGTAACCTTTCTCATCCCCTTGATAATATCTTCCTTTTCTGTGTATTCTAGCAGATGTTCAAGATATAAACGCCTATAATTTTTTTAAATGTTTTCGAGGATGCCTTGATCCATTGGTTGCATTATGCTGGTTACATTTGGAGGAAAAAAATTTGACAACAATTTCGCCCACATGAAGTCCTTCTCCAGGGGGAGAGGGGGCATTATCCATTAACAAAATTGCTTTAATAGGAAGGCAGTTTGTGTTCAAAAATTTAGTCACAGATGGCACGAACTCTTCTTCAAACCAGTTAGTAAATAAGGTTCTCATTAATCCATGCGCTCTTCTGACTTTTGTAATAGACTGGTAGGGCTTTGCGTGAGATGTCTTTTAAAGCTCTTGGACGTGTAGACTTGCCAATCACCATCAGTGGGATTTTGTGCTTACCAGATACATTGGAACATACCATTTTAGTTAATCTTTCCTTACTTCGTTTGTGCCCAGGAGCTGATTTTTCCTGTCTAGATGACAATGTTTTTGATGGAAACATTTTATAATTCAGACCGGTTTCGTCACAGTTGTAAATTTGATCATATGTGTATCTACAATCTTCGATTTACTTTTTAAAGTTCTGCTTAAACTTCTCAATTGATGACACATCAGGACAAAGTTTTTCACCACATACACCGTCACATGTCATACACCGTACCGTTTTCTCCAGCGATCACGCCATCCAGAACTGGCGGTAAACTGATCTATCTCTGGGAATTGCCTACTAATCATTATTGCTTTCTTGATTTATACACCACTCTTCTATTTTTGTGCGGTTTCTTTTCCAATCTCCAACTGTTACCTCACTTACTCCATAATCTCGTGCAACAACTTTAATTATCTCTCCTGCTTCAATTCTTCTGATGGTTTTTAATTTTTCTTCAATAGGAACGACGATTCTTTTACGGTTGTTTTGCTCCATTATAATACAACAAACAGAAATTCAAACAAAGCAGTTCGTATTAATTACACTTAACTACCAGAACTCCAACCAAATAAATTATCTGAGTATGCTCGTACTTCTCCGTAGTAAACGCTATAACGCACTGCATTCACGCAAATTGACATGCTGAAAGAGTCCAAAAACATAAATAGGGGAACACCTCACACGGGCCAGGGGGATTCCCCGAAGGCCCCGACGATTTTAAATGGAAATATGTTTATACATATTTTAGAAGCTCGGATTATCAGGTTCTTAGATTGGCTCGGTTAATCCGGAGCTTGGATAATCGCAACTCGGTTAATCGGGGTTCTACTGTAATTCTAAATAGTTTTAGACTAAATTAAATAACCTTAGTATTTTATACTCGAGAAACGTTTAATAGAATGCCCGATCATTTAAATAGTCCTAATACTATAAATAATCATTTTTTACAAATAACACTTAATAATTATTAGTATATATCAACCAGCAGATCCTGAGCTTCTTACCTTTTATAATAACAATTTAAAAGCTCAACAAATAAATTCGTATCACTTTCATACAATTTCGGAAAACATTATAAAGAATTATTTAATTGAAGTAAAATCACTTGCTACCGGGCCAGATCAAATAAATATAAATATGATTTTCCTAAGTATTAAGAGAATTCTTCGTTTAATTAAGAATTAATTCATGTGTACTAGACAGTACCTTTCCAGATCCTTGAATAATTTCAAAAATATTTGCTTCACCTAAAAAAAGACATGTAGAAAGCGGTAGATAGAGATGAGGCTGCAGCTTTGATTTTAATAGAGTCTAACAAAGCATTTGACAGATTACATCACAACGTGCTTATCTCAGATTTATGTTTTATATTTACACTAGCCGGGCCCGCGGCTCCGCTCGCGTGGGCTTGGTTCACTACTATCGTCACTGCTTATTCCTTATGTTACCTAACGTAATAAAATATCTCCCATTATTACCCCTTATCTCCCAATATTTCTCCTTATCTCCCATTATCTCTACATAATTTCCATTATCTTGGCTTATCTCTGCTCATCTCCCATTATTTCTTCTTATCTCCAATTATTTCTCCTTATCTCCCATTATCTCACGTTATTTCCCATTATCTAGGCTTATCTCGACTTATCTCGCAATATTTCTCCTTATCTCCCACTATTTCTCCTTATCTCCCATTATCTCACCATAACTTCCATTATCTAGACTTATACACTTTAGGCAGTGTATTGTAAGAGAACGCACTAGCGGCAAACTTTTCTCCGACTTGATTCACTATTATCGTCACTGCTTATTCCTTATGTCACCTAACATAATAAAATATATCCTATAACCTGGCCAGAGAACATACGTATGTTTAAAAAAAAGCACGTAAATCGGATAAGTGGTTCTTCAGTGATAAGCGCACTAACGGACAGACAGACAGACAGAGAGACGTTGCATTTTATATATATTATAGATATTCTTTGTTTCATGATATTGTTCCATATTTAATGGTTTAGCATGTTTAAAAAAAAGCACGCAAATCGGATAAGTGGTTCTCCATTGATAAGCGCACAAATGGACAGACAGAGAGACGTTGCATTTTATATATATTATAGAAATATCCTTTGCTACATGATATTGTTCCATATTTAGTGGTTTAAGCAGTGTATTGCAAGAGAACGCGCTAGCGGCAAACTTTTTTTTTTCCGATTTCATTCACTATTATCGTCACTGCTCATTCCTTATGCTACCTATCGTAATAAAATATAGCCTATAATCTGGCCGGAGAACATATGCATGTTTTTAAAAAAAAAGTACGAAAATCAGATAAGTGGTTCTCGAGGGATAAGCGCAGTAACGGACGGACAGACAGACAGAGAGACGTTGCATTTTATATATATTATAGGTATAGATTATTATTATTATTATATAACCTGGCCAAAGAATATATGTATGAATTTAAAAAAAGACAGGTAAATCGGATAAATGGTTCTCGCGTGATAAACGCACTAATGGACAGACAGACAGACAGAGAGACATTGCATTTTATATATATTATAGATTATAGATTATAGATATTCTCTGCTACATAATATTGTTCCATATTTCATGGTTTAGGCTGCGTATTGCAAACGAACGCGCTAGCGGCAAACTTTTTTCCGACTTCATTCACTATTTTACATCACTGCTCATTCCTTGTGCTACCTATCGTAATAAAATATAGCCTATAACCTGGCCAGAGAACATATGTATGTTTAAAAAAAAAAGTACGTAAATCGGATAAGTGGTTCTCTCCAGTGATAAGCGCACTAACGGACAGACAGACAGACAGACAGACAGACAGAGAGACGTTGCATTTTATATATATTATAGATTACATTAATGACTGGTATATAATAAGCCTTAACTTATTACTTGGTCCACTCTTATTTTGTATAGTCACCTGTAACGTTATTAGTACTTAAAAGTCCACTTATACGCAGATGACACACCACTGTATGAATCCTTTTTCGCATAAGAATTGCATGCTGCCCAAGAAAAAATCAACGAAGATTTGCGTTGACTTATATAAATATAATATAATACTAATATAAAAATCAATGTAAACGTGTTGTTGTGTCTTGTAACTCTCCATGATAAATTTAAAATACCATGTGAGTTCTACATATCCTGCAAATCCCAATATTCGAAAATATTTACCTTTCATGGTGGAAACCTATATATTGCCCGCTTCGTACTTTCAGTGTTTTATGATTGTACCAAGATGATAACCCGTGCCTCGGAAATGCATCAAGTTAACGATCAGAGACTCTCTCTCTCTCTCTCTCTCTCTTTATTGCTTTTTTAAAGAACCCAAACTTCTGATCTAGGCACTTCCCTATCAGGCTTAATTTGCAAATTCCAAATTAGTGCAGAACAGTAACGTAAGAACCATAAAGGATTTAAGGACTTTCTGCTAACTTTCGTTGAGTACTGTAGCATAATCCCACAAAAGGTTAGTAGATTCTCTACGTCAAATATTTGTTCTTTCGCCACAAGAAGATTAAGCCCGAAAATCGATAGCTGTCATGGGCCGATGTGGAGAAACTTATTCCATGTACAGTCTGTCAAGTAAGAAAGTGTCCGCGATAATTCATTTTTGGTAGATGCGATTCTAGCGATTTAATAAAAAATCGGTAGAGGAAACCTTTGTCTAAGAGGCATTTTAGTAAAAGTATCGGCCGTTTCCGGACTTTCGTCGAAATCACATAAAATCCAAAATGTTTTGTTTGAGCGTCGGTTTAAGGCAGTCTGTCTGAGGGTCCTAAACATTTCGTTGCCGCTAAATATATTAAAAAGTCGGTATCGTTTGTGAAGAAATAGGTAAATCATTTTAACGGGACGAAAAATGTCGACAATGTACCAAAACGTAGCTCGGTAGGCAGAGTCACTCTGAAAGTCGAAAAAGGAATAGTGTCTTTGTATTCAGGGACACGAAATTGACGCTGCGTCAAAGAGCGGCAAATTAAGAAAGTCAGGTTTGAATGTGTCCCATGAGACCACTCGACAATATTTTCGTCAAATTGTGTCAAATTCCGAAGCATGTTGAAGAAACTTTTGATGGGCGAAAATCTCATTGCGAAGCGGCTCGCTTGGGACAAAGATAAGATACTAAAGTGACCCTCACATTCCCCGGACGGCCACCACATTAAAACGTTTAGTCCCTTGTAAAAAGAAACCTAAGAGGAAAGACTCTAAGGATTTTGACACAGTTGTCTCGCAAGATTCGAAAAATTTGCAAAATATGCAGAAAATCTCGTCAACAGCATGCCTCAAAGATGCCAGGCAATTATTGATGGAGGAAGCGACTGGATATCTTACTAAGGTAATTGCGCCGTTGCTAGCACACCAAAGATTTTTTTTTAAAAAATACGAGCGGTCACGTTCTTACTTGAAAGACTGTATGTCTCAACGAAAGGCTTCGAAGACCTTAAGTCGTCTTAAAGATAAATCAGGCTTCTTATCATCGCTCATAAAATGCATTTTACTCGATCGTCCTCCGATAAAAAATATATTTCATAAATTTATAGAATAAATATTTATTTTTAGAAATGTTTTTAACAAAGTAAAATTAATTACATTATAAAACTTATCAAAACGCCATTAACATCGCTTATAAAACCTTCAGCGACCAATTTAGTGTAAAATAGGAATATTGATACAAAGAATTAATTAAAAAATATTTACGGTTTTATAAAAAAATATTTATTTGTCGCTTATCTGAAGTGGAAAATTTTTGATAACAATATGCATATTAATAGTTATCCTACACGTATATTGGTAAACGAATAAAGGTAAAAAAAATAATAGGCTAGTATTTCAGTGTGTAAAACTTAAGTTTATTCTGAGGTTAAAACTTCTATATTGCATTATTACAGGAAATTATTATGACCAAAAGACAAGGATAGATAAAAAAGAAAGAACATTTTTGATCAAATTGAGTAATCGCAAAAAAGCGTGAATTTTAGCCCGTTTTTGCAACCTACATAACTTGGAGTCAAAAAGGCAAATTTAAGGTAACCCCTTATTTTGGGGGTTAAAAGTGTGAAAATAAATAAGTTTTTAACAGAAAATAAAAAAAATATATATTTATGATGTGTAATTCATGAAAACAGATCAAGAATTTCAAGAATTTACATATTTTCAACCCGATAACCGTATAATATATTAAAAATCATCCACTAAAAGGGGGTTGCAATAAAAAGGGTATCCTACTTGTTATATATCCGGCATAAGTTTTCAAGCGGAAAAAATCCAGATTTTTTCCCCCCAAATTAAAAGTTATTTTTTAGGTTAAAATAGCATCAACATGAATTTCAACCTCCTTTTAGGGGGTGGTTATCGCTTAGCGATAAGTTTGGGAGACGTATAAGCCCAAAGCTATGTTCTCAGAATTTTGATTATTTCTTTGTATTTTGTCCTAGTCTTGGGAGTCATCTTTGTGAGTATGGCAGGATCCTCTATTAATTGCGATCTCCTTTTAGAGGGTGGTTTTTAATTGACTATATGGTATTGGGTAGAGAATATGTAAATAATTATAGTGACCTATTTTTATGAATTACACATCATAAATATTTCTTATTTTATGTTAAAAACTTGTTTATTTTCACCCTTTTAACCCTCAAAATAGGGGGTAGTTACTCCTAAATAAAAAATGGAAAAATATATCCTCCTATATTAGATTTTTAATTAGCTTTAATTTAAAATCTTTTATGTTAACCTTGCTTTTTTTGTCCCAAAGGCATTGTGGATGCAAGAACGGACTAATTGTGTGGTCACTTTTTGTATTTAAAACTGTACGAGGGAACTAACACCAGTTTTCTGTAGACTTTTTAACCTACTCTACAGAAAGGGAATATTTCCTTTCTGCTGAAAATGTCCCAAGGTTCAGCCGATACCTAAAAAAGGAAAGAAAACCTTGACAAATAACTGCCGACCAGTCACACTGCTTTGCGTCATGGAAAAGGCTAACGATCAGCATCTTCTAAAATATCTTGAACGATTCAACATTATTAGCGATCACCAATATGGCTTTCGTAAACATAGATCAACAGGATATCTTCTGACTTATGTAACACATGTTTGGAACAACGCAATTAAACAATTTGGAGAATCTCGAGCTGTAACTCTTGACATATCCAAGGCATTCGACCGTGTTTGACACAATGGACTGTTGGCTAAGCTACGCTCTTATGGTATGTCTGATGAAAAGTTGCGTTTGTAGCTCTCAGGTTTCCTCAGAGAGCGTTCTTTACGTGTGGCAGTCGACGGATTTCTTTCTAACACCTTCACAATCAACGCCGGTGTGCCACAAGGCTCCATACTTTCTCCTACTCTATTTCTCATTTACATTAACAATCTGCTGGAAAAGACCGGGAATCCAATTTACAGCTTTGCAGATGATAGTATGCTTATCTCTTCATTCACTTTAAAAGCTCGGACATTGGCTATTCACACAAATATCCGCAGGAAACAGGAAGTCATTCAACTTAACAAAGACCTGGAAGAAATTCTATCTTGGGGCGACAGTAACCAAATGGAATTTAACGCTACAAAAACCTTGGCGACAGTTTTTTTTCTAAAAAAGTTAACGTTGTTGAACCTGACATAGGTATATCACGTCACTCCATTCCTCTAACATCGTCACTCAATTTGTTGGGTGTTAATTTGGGAGTAAATATGTCCTGGCATGAACATGTTGCAGGTATAGCAGGGAGAGCTTCTCAAAAGTTGGGAATATTATTTCGAACCAGAAAGCTTTACACTCCACAACTGTTAATTCTTTACAAAGCTCAAATTCGACCACTATGGAATACTGCTCCCTTGTTTGGGGCTCTGCTCCCAAACATACACTGCATTTGTTGGATTCTATTCAGAGAAGAGCTGTTCGTCTGACTGGAGAGCGGAACTGACCGGCGGCCTTGATTTGCTGGAACATCGAAGAACGGTTGGCGACTTGAGCCTATTCTACAAGTATTTTCATGGAAAATGTTCGAAGGATGTAGCCCGCTTAATTCCTACCAAAACGGTGCATGTTAGAAATACACGTCGCGCTAATACTTCACATCCGTATCAGGTTCAGCTTGTTACTCCTCGTACAACGCTTTTCAAGCAGTTTTTTATATGGAGAACATCATCCCTTTGGAATAATTTGCCCAGGACTGTGTTTCCCACCGAGTACAATTTACAGCGATTCAAGAACAAAGTGAATCGCTTTTTTTCCGCACACGTGTCGCTCCTGTAGCGCTTTAGGAACTTCCCTGCAGCACGTGTGCTACACCCATAACAAAAAAATAAAAAAATTTACATTATCCCTTAAAATTCTTGTTCCGACAAATTGTACGTGTATTTTCATTTAATAACAAGGCAGTTGGTATTGGAAATTAAATGTTTGATATCCTAGTACGCTCTTTTCACAGTTATGGAGACAAACTTTTACATAAAAACTCTCAACTTTTCTGTGTGTGTTTTTTGTAACTAGTGCATTAAATCAGATTTTAATAGCACAGCAAAATAATAAACATTTACTAAAAACAGTGGACAATAGAAAATCAACCTTCATTCTCTTCACCGATCGAATTTTTAATAATATTTAATGACGTTGTTAACCTTATTTATTGATGCATTATAAACAAAACAACATGTTTTCTTTATAATTATGAGTCCTTACATTTTAGAAGTAAAGTACGCGGTTATTTAAATTTCGATATTTTCAACGGGTAAATAAGCCGAAATGACACGATTTCTTGGCCATCTAAATGATCAAACCACAATTTACGTGAAGTTTGTCTGTGAGTAGTCTAAATTATTTCAGTGGAAGATCTCACAAAAAATGTAACATAGAATTATCAATTTTTTTAAGCGAGGCCTGACGTACAACCGAACTAAGTACATAATTATTCTTCAAAATAATATGAAAAAAAAAACAATTAGCGAAGTAGCTATTTAGTTGAGTACTATAATCAAATAGGATGTTGCAGTATATAAATGTTGCGGATGACAGTATGCTTATTTTTTCGTTCATTTTCAATGCTTGAACATCGGCTATTCATACGAATATGACCAGACAATAGGAGTTCTTTCAACTTAACAAAGACCTGGAAGAAGTTCTATCTTGGGGTGACAGTAACCAAGTCAGATTGGACCCCCGGATCTGATACTTGGAATATCGAAAAACGGTTGGCTACTTGAATCTACTCTATAACAAGTATTTTCATGTGAAACGTTCGACGGATGTAGCGCGCTTAATTCCTCCCCAAGCGGTGCATGCTAGGAGTACACCTCGGAGTAATACTTCACATCCGCATGAAGTTCAGCATATCACTCTTCGTACAATCCTTTTCAAGCAGTCTTTATATGGAGAACCTCAGGCCTTTGGAATTATTTGCCCAGGACTGGTTTTCCATCGAGTACAATTTACAGACAAAGTGAATCGCTTTTTCCGCACACGCGTCACTCCTGTAGCGCTTTGGGAATTTCTATAAAAAATATAATTTTTTAACTTAAAATACACATACACACACACACACACACGCACATTATATATATATATATATATATATATATATATATATATATATATATATATATATATATATATATATACAGTCGACACTGTTTATAGTGAAACTCTATATAGTGCAATTTTTTCAAGACCTAGAATATTTTAATGAAATTTCATGTAAAAAGCCCTGCATATAGTGAATCTGTAAAATAGTAACACTCTATATAATAAAATTTTTTACTGGAATTTTATGTATAAGTTTGTTTGCATTTATTGAGATCTTGGCCGTTTCGGGTTTCCCATTTTTATCTAACATTAGCACGAATTCCATTTTTATGACGCATTCTTTTGAAAAGGTTCTTAACGCGTTTATAACGCCTAATGGTTGGCAATAAATCAGGTAGATTTCTGTGATAAACCCTGGGAATAACCCATTTTATAGAAACCCGGGGAAAAACCCATTTTATAGTCGAGGCCTAGTAATTCGCAAATTCAGGTTCAGTTTCTTTTTGTTTAAGAATCAAGTAAGATGTCCAAGCGAGTGTGTTTAAGTTTAGCTGAGAAAATTAAAGTTTTGGAGGAAGTTGATAAAGGCTGCAAAAAAATTGATGTTGCTGCAAAATTTGGTGTTTCTCCAAGTTGCGTCTCTCTGATAATAAAAAGTCGCGACAGTATCAACAAGAAACCTAGTGTTCCAAGCAGTCGAAAACGAGTACGGGTGAGTACTTACGAGGATGTAAATGAAGCAGTTTTACGATGGTTTCAAGTGGCCCGTACGCATCAAAACGTACCAATATCGGGAAATTTAATAAAGCAAAAGGCTCTACAATTTGCTAAAGAATTTAACTGCGTTAATTTTCAAGCTAGTGAAGGGTGGTTGAGTGCCTGGAAGACTCGCAATTCAATTGTTTTCAAGACGGTGTCTGGCGAGAGTGCAAGCGTTAGTCAGAAGGACTGTGACATTTGGACTGAAACTGTTTTAAAAAGTGCATTGAAAAAGTACGAGCAAAAAAACGTTTTCAATTGTGATGAAACCGGTTTGTTTTTTAAATGTTTGCCAAATAAAACTTTTTCTTTTAAAAGTGATAAATGTTTTGGTGTTAACACAAGTAAAGAAAGGGTGACACTTATGGTTGGAGCAAACATGGATGGCTCAGAAAAACTGAAATTACTGCTCATAGGTAAAAGCAAAAATCCCCGTTGTTTAAAAGGAGTTAAATCTCTGGAGTTAGATTACGCCAATAATAAAAAGGCATGGATGACTTCTGAGATTTTCGAAAGATGGATCAAAGAACTGGACACGAAAATGAAAAGCCAAAAGCGAAAGATTGTGATGTTTATAGGCAATTGTCCTGCACATCCAGTTACTGTAAGTAAAAAATTAAGGAATATTGAATTGATCTTTTTTCCACCAAACATGACCTCCAAATTGCAACCTATGGACCAGGGTATTATAAAAAACATAAAACATCATTACCGAAACAGAATTGTTCACAAAATTGTTAATGCGATTGATAACAACCTTCCAGTCCAAAAATAGATAACCCTTAAAGAGTGTATAACCGAAGTCGCTAAAGTATGGAGTGAAAATGTTTCTCAGAAAACTATCAAAAACTGATTTTCTAAAGCAGGTTTTACTGAAAAAAATTGACGAATGGGAAGAAGAAGACGAAATGGATCTCGCTACCTTAAAAAGGCAATGGGGTATTCTACAAAAAACTGCTACTGTCGACGCAGATTTTTTACTTGAAGAATTGTTAGAAATCGACAATGATGTTGGCACGACAGATCTCCCAACTGACCAAGACACAATTGACGATATAAAAAGTATAGAAGATCATGAAGAAGAAACTGAAACCGGGGAATGTCCTGCTAAATTTAGTGAAAATGAAATAAGAAATGCATTTGACATTGTGCGAACTACTCTCAGGGGCCAGGAAAGTGTACCTGATCAAATCTTTATGCATTTGAATAAATGCGAGAATTTTGTTGAGCAACAATTATTTTTCAAAAGTAATCTTCAAAAGAAAATAACTGATTATTTTTCCTAGTACGTATGTGCGTAGTATGTACATATGTATTAACAGATTTTGTATTATTCTTTTTATTTCGTATATAGTACATACATACATAAAGTCCGTACGTTATATCTATACACGTGCGCCATAGTTTTCAGGCAATATCCCAGACGACTATTATATTTTTTGTCTCTTTTTACCAATACCTACGATTTATTGGTAAAAAGAGACAAATAATATAATAGTTGTCTGTTATATGGCCTGAAGACTATGACGCAAGGTTAAAGATATAACGTACGGACTTTATGTATGTATTTAGCCCTGTACATGCTATGTACTATTTAAACTTTCAAATGTTTAATAAAATCTTTTCTAATAATTCAATTTTGCAATTTTTTTTATTGCTTGTACCTTATAAAATACAAGTAAATGATTACCAATATAAAATACATACATAGCAATATATACGGATTTTTTCTTTATATAGTGAAAAACTTTCTATAGTGAAATTTCGGTCAACATTTTGGTCATATATATATATATATATATATATATATATATATATATATATATATATATATATATATATATATATATATATATATATATATTTATATATATATATTTATATATATATATATATATATATATATATATATATATATATATATATATGTATGTATATATATATATATATATATATATATATATATATATATATATATATACATATATATATATATATATATATATATATATATATATATATATATATATATTATAATTTACGTGTTCTTGAAATTAGATCATTAAAACTATTCTTAGATATGTTATATATTTATTAACGTTTCGACGTTCGGAAGAGGTCGTCTTCAAAATTTGCTCTAAAAGATGACATTAGAAGGATTAAATATAGATAAGTAATTAATCAGTTTGTCGTGTATTTCGATGTTAAAATATTTGTAGCTTTTTGTAGTTTTTAATTTAAAACACTTAATTGTATAAATTAATGAGGGCTTTACCTTAGAAAGTAGTTCATTGCATTGGGGTGCTAATTTTAAATCACTGTCAAAAACACGTTTTTACTTTCTACGAACAACCACTTAACGTGAAGGACTTTATATGACTGATAGGTAGATACGGTTTAGGTTATTTACATCTGTTTTTTTATTTATTGCAATGGGTGTCATCTGTATGTGTATGGATTCCAGTATTTCTCTTTTTTTTTTGTATTTATTTCAGTTTTGATAATTTTGATGTTTTTGAAATCAAAGGTATAACTTTTATCATTGGCTTGTTTGCCAGACATATTACATGTAATAACTGCGAAGAAATATACGTTGGGCAAACAAGCCAATACCTAGATATAAAATTAAAGGCCATAAATACGACAAAAAAACAGTACAGCTCTTTTAAATCATGAAATGAAGTGTCATACCTTTAATTTCAAAAACATCAAAATTATCAAAACTGAAATAAAGACAAAAAAAGAGGAATACTGGAATCCATACACATACAGATGACACCCACTGCAATAAATGAAAAAACAGATGTAAATAACCTAAACCGTATCTACCTACCAATCATATAAAGTCCTTCACGTTAAGCGCTTGTTTGTAGAAAGTAAAAATGTGTTTTTGACTGTGATTTATAATTAACACTCCAATGCAATGAACTACTCATTAATTTATACAATTAAGTGTCTTAAATTAAAAACTACGAAAAGCTACAAATATTTTAACATCGAAATACACAACAAAGTGATCAATTACTTATCTATATTTAATTCTTCTAATGTCATCTTCTAGAGCAAATTTAAATTTAAATCGCCCGGGCATTTCCAAATCGAATTTTTTTTTTCGTTAGGTTGGTAGGACCTTAATTGCCATCTGTGCCAAATTTTAAGACCATAGCGTCAGTAGTTAATAAGATTCGCTTGCATTCGTTCAACAACAAAAGTGCGTTTTTCGATTTTTAAGATGAATGAACTCCTTCCGCCGGGCCAAACTGTCTACAAGGAATATTATTTGAGTGTTATGCGTCGTTTCGGTGAAGTTATTCGTCTCAAGAGACCGGAATTATGGGCCGATAACTCTTCTCATACAGCATTGCTTCTTCGCGACTTTTTCATCAAAAATTTAACTCATATCATTCTGCAATCGCCCTATTCGCCTGATTTTGCTCCGTCGGACTTTTGGCTATTCCCTAAACTCAGAAAACCGCTTCAAGGACATCGTTTTGAGTCGATTGAGGAGATTAAAACCGAATCGAAGAAGGCTTTAAAGGTCATTCCAGAAATCGACTTCAACAACTGTTTCGAAGACTGGAAAAAACGTTGGCATAAATGCATTGTATCTAAGGGGGATTACTTTGAAGGGGAAATAAATTTGGAAAAACAAATAACCCGTTTCCGTTTTATTACAAAAGTCTTACTATTTTTTTATCACAGTAGTTATATATATATATATATATATATATATATATATATATATATATATATATATATATATATATATATACAGTGTGTCCCAAAAAGTTTTATACAAATGGAGAAAAAAAATTATTCTGTATTTAAATTTAAATACAGAACAAAATATTAATTCAAAATGTTAATAGAAACTAAAAAATTATGCTCACGCTTAGATTTGAGGCCTTTCTAGTTAAAAATTCAAAAAAACTCCAATAAACACGTCAGTAATTGTCGGATTATTTATTGAATAAAGGAAAACGAAATTTATTAAAAACAAGTGCACTGATTTTGATTGTATCATATTTTTGTAAAAAATTTGAAAACCTTCTTATCTGCTTTGCAACGATTACATCCATAATAAATTTGTGCTAATACCATTTTATTTTGAAAATTATAAATCATTATTTTTTATTTTCCCTGTATACCATCAAATATTTTAAACTTTTGATGCTTGATTATGGATTTCCATGTGATGTAGAACTCTTTATCAAAATAATTTTTTTTGTAATATGTGTAAACTTTTTCTTCATTTGTATAAAACTTTTTGGGATACACTGAATATATATATATATATATATATATATATATATATATATATATATATATATATATATATATATATATATGTATATATATATATATATATATATATATATATATATATATATATATATATATATATATATATATATATATATATATATGTGTATATATATATATATATATATATATATATATATATATATATATATATATATATATACATACATATATATATATATATATATATATATATATATATACTAGATGACCCGGCGAACTTCGTACCGCCTAACAGTCAATGAATGTCGTGTTAACTTTTAGCTAAACTTTATTTAGGATTTTATTAACGTAAGAAAATGAATACTAAAAATTTATCAAGTTCAATAGTTTATTAGGATAATATATATAAAGAAAATAAAAATTCAATAAAAGTACAAAAATCGAGTATTTCAATGGAGTGTCAGCAAGACATTTGCTTTATTGAAGCTATGTATTTTGCTGCATGGGCTGCACTCGGGTTTATTCTCTTCACTGAAGCACCTTGTGATATACGACATTTTTCGTTTTGTTATCAGGCACAAGAACAAATAAAGCGGAGGGTTTGCCGACACGTGAACATGCCACGTACAATTGACCATGAGAAAAACATGCATATTCTAGATTCAGACCAAAAACACTCAAGGATTGTCCTTGTGATTTGTTAATTGTCATGGCGAATGCAAGACGAATCGGAAATTGAATTCGTTTAAACTCAAAGGGCATATCGGTTGGGATCATCGGAATCCTCACCTTCGAATTTTCCTTTGAGTATCGTCGCGTGAATCACATTGATCATCAGTTTTCTTATCACCAAACGCGTTCCATTGCATAGTTTTGGTTGGTTTAGATTTCGAAGCATGATGACTACCGAGCCAACCTTCAGTTGTAAATTGTGCGGTGGTAAGCCAGGCACATCCAAGGAGTTTAAAAATTCAGCTGGATAGTTGGTGGCTTCGTCTTCGTTTGTTACACAGTCAATAGATTTGAATGAATGCAGAGTACCAACGATTTGATTTTGAATTATGAAGTTTACGTCATCCACATCTTTGTTCTTAGCCGCCAAAATTGCTCGCTCACTCAACCATTTGTTATTTTTGTGGTTAGTAATGATGTTCGGGAACACTTTGTTGATGAGCTCGTCTTTCGATTGCAAAAATTCGGAGGAAATGAAATCAATCCGTTCGATTCGTCGACAGGAACACGGCCATTATCGATAGTCAGCAATTACTTGGAGAAATCTTCAGCAGATGGATCGTTCAGCAATGCAACTCTCATGTTTGCTGCCAGCTGAAGTTTCTTCACATAGCGCCACAGATTTGATGATTTGAGGCAAGCGTTTATTTCATCGGCAGCAGTCGATCTTGGAATGACTGGCAGTGTTTGACGGAAATCGCTAGACACTAAGATCATTGCGCCTCCAAAACATCTCGAGTCACTGCGCAGATCTTTCAATGTTCGTTCACGTCAATCTATTTGACAGTTGTCATTTATTCTCTATATTTTTGTTTACATTTCGATTCGAGTATTTTCTATATATTACAATATCTTTCTAGATTTGAATATGCTATTTTCCCACTATTTTAATAAATTTTTAGTATTCATTTTATTACGTTAATAAAATCCTAAATAAAGTTTAGCTAAAAGTTAACACGACATTAATTGACTGTTAGGCGGTACGAAGTTCGCCGGGTCATTTAGTAACCTATAAGCGTGCGTGACGTGAGCTGTCAATTGCGGAAGATGGCGGAGTTCCAAACATAATTTATTTAAAAATTAATTTTCTTCATAATTTTTTTTCCGTGAATTTTTATAGTTATTCGGCTATTCGGGGCGGAGACGAATCCAACAAATCAGAGATCATTAAAATCAGTACAGCCGTTCTTGAGTTATAAATGGTGTAACTAACCCGACTTTGTTTTATGTATATGTATATATATATATATATATATATATATATATATATATATATATATATATATATATATATGTATATATATATATATATATATATATATATATATATATATATATATATATACATACATATTCTATTTTTTTTACATTTTTCTTTACAATTATGTCAATATTTGTACTTGTATTTTCAAAAATTTCCAGGATTTATATTATTATAATTTTTTAGAACGCCTTGCCATATGCCAATTTCTGATTGGAAAGTCCATTATTGTATAGATGTTTCGACAAATACATGATTAGAATCAGGTTTTATTTTACATTAGAATACCTGACCCTAGTCACTACACAATTCGACAAAATAACGACAGTTTTTATGGTTTAGTAAAACTAATAATGACTATATAATATGTTACCTAATTAGTAACAAAATTCCTATTAATACCTAATTGTAATAATATCAAAAATATGATGGTAACCTTGTTTTAAAATATTTATTGACTGAAGGTTAAGAACGGTTTTATTTTTTATATTTTTTAGAAGTCCGTTTACCCTACCGTTATTTTGTTTATTTATGTTAGTGAATACTACTAATAAAAATAATAAATAATACTTATTTACGTGGAAGACCCAATTTCATATAAAAAGATAATTTTAAAATATGTAATAATTTGGTCAAGAAAAAACACCTATATTACTGTGAAGTGTTGACTGTAAAGTTCTAAGATATCTCACACGAAAAAAACTATCAGCATCAAATCAGGGCTATGGAGAGACCAAATTGCGCCGCACGTCTTTTCGAAATCAATTTATTGTAGATAATGTAACGAGTGACTAAAAAATATGTGGGTATGATGTTGCTCATTTTGCCGAACTAGATTCTCGAGTAAGTTAACCATTTCCACACATCGCACTGAATTAAGAGTTATAGTAAGGTCACTGTCGTCCTCAAAGAAATAGGACCCGATTAGTTCGCGTGCCGACCTTACAATACAAGCCGTTATTTTAGCGGAATATAAAGGCGTTTGATGCATTAGTTTTGGGTTCTTTAGCTCTCAGTAACGGCAATTATGTTTTTTCACGTGGCCAGGTGTTGGTAAATGTGGAAAAGAACTAAAGCCTCAGAGTATCAGTTGACTTTAATTCTTGTGCCCGCTATATCTAAGTTGCGTTTGAACGAACTCGTAGGCATATTGACAGAACTTGATCTTCTGCCTATTGAGAGATCAGCACGTCTGCAGTACTTCTTAATGACCTTGGTCGCCCTGCTTAAGACATTCTTAAAGTCAAATTTTTCTTCAAACTTCCGCCCCTATTTTTTATTAAGTTGGACATTTGCTAAATTTTGTGGATTGTACAGGTAAAATAACATTTTAAATCAAGTAAAAGATATTTTAAGGGGTTATGGAACTTCCTAGAGACATTTTATGATAAAAACAATGCTATAAATACCATTGCCCTTTTGGAAATTAACCATTCGCAAACAGTGCTTTGTCATTGATACAGGCTCAACTATTTTGTGAAAATGCCAAAAACGAAAGAAGTTTCCGTTGAAAATCGGGCTCTGATAATTGCGAGACATCAAAATGGTCACTCGAGACGACAAATCGCGAGTGATATGCGGATACCAAGGAGAACGGTGGACTACATCGTAAAAAAATTTCTGCGGGACATGGAATTCCAACCAAAAACGATCAGGAAGGCCTCGAAAAACGACTCCCGCTGAAGACAGAGCGTAATCGCCGCCTAACCGCACCAGAAATCACGGCTCAAGTAAACCTGGAGCAGAAAACATGAAAATTGGACATCAGATCAATGGAATTCCGTCCTTTGGAGTGACGAATCTAAATTCGAAATTTTCGGTTCAAATCGTCGAGTTTACGTGCGGCGGTCAGCTGGAGAGAGGATGTTGGAAGCCTGTCAGTTGCCTACAGTAAAACATGGTGGAGGTTTAGTAATAGTTTGGGGTTGTTTTGGCAACGGTAAAATTAGAAAAACCTTTAGGCTAGAAGGAATCATGCGAAAAGAACAGTATCAAGAAATTTTGCTAACTCAAATGCTTCCTTCTGGAAGAGATGTTTTTCAGGGAAAATTTATTTTTCAGCATGACAACGACCCTAAACATTCTGCTAAACGACTTGAACCCCATCGAATTGCTGTGGGACCTTTTGGACAGGTTTGTTCGAAAACTCAATCCAACATTAGAAAATCACTTGTGGGAACTTTTACAAGCAGAATAGGTTAAAATAACAAAAGAAACTACTGGACAGAAAGCCGAAACTCTGTATAGCGGTAAATAAAAACAAAGGAGGTCACATAGATGAGAAAAATCCTGGAAAATCATGAATATTTTTCTGACTTTCCAGACTATAAATAATGTATAAATAAATAATAATTCATCAAAATTTAACAAATATTTTTTTGTCTTGGGACTAAAATAACTAGGTGGGCAAATACTTTCTGACGGTAGTATATATATAATATATATATATATATATATATATATATATATATATATATATATATATATATATATATATATATATAGAATAATGGTAAACACATTATTGTCGTGATATTGCAGGCGTGAAAAATATATTTTTCATTAAAAAAATAATCAAAAGCAGAAGGGGAGATATTTGGATGAATGATGCTCTGATACTGCTAAAATACATGCACCTATTCTTTGAAAGTGAATGAAGAAATAAACGTACTATCATCTGCAAAGTTGTAGGCTGGATTTCTGGTGTCAACAGATTATTAATGTAAATAAGAGAGTAGGAGACAAGAGAGAGAGCGTTGGGGCATATCGGCGTTAATACTGAAAGTATTAGAAAGAGATTCGTCAACTGTCACTCGTAAAGAACGCTCTCTGAAGAAACCCAAGAGCCCTAAACAAAGACAGACATACCATAAGAGCGTAACTTAGCAAACAATTCGTCATGCCAAACACGGTCAAATGCCTTGGATATATCAAGTACAACCGCTCGAGATTCTCCAAAATATTCAATTCCGTCGTGCCAAAAAAGGTGTTACATAAGTTAGCAGATCTCCGGTGTATATTTGCTTACAAAAACCGTATTAATGATCTCTAATAATGTTAAATCCCTCCAGGTATTTTGAAAGATGCTCAATGATAGCATTTTCCATACGTTTTGATATTATTGAAAGCTGTGCGAATGATCGGTAGTTTCTTGGTAAGGTATTCTTGTCTTTTTTGGGTATCGGCTGAACCAAAGCGAAATTCCAACAGGAAGGAAATATTCCTTTTCTGGATGCGAAAATAATAATTATTTAAATAGTATCGACCAATTAAATTAGAGAATTTATAGAATCCACCAAGTTTAAAGTGAATGATGCCAAGTTTTAAATTAATTTAATTTTTCCTTGTTTTAATTAATCGATGCTAATAGTTAAATATTGGTTTTAGCAATTAAATTTTCATCTCTATGCACAGGGCCGTAGCAAGTCGAATTACGTTCAATTATTTACCCCATAGAAGGTTCTACGGAAAGCCATTAAGTACAGTTATTAACACCTGAAATCACGTGAGGTCCTGCTAGTTTAAAAAATGAAACGTATTCCTGTAGCAACTCTTGGATATTCACTGGAAATAGTAATAACAGCCAAATATAAAATCCGGGGAAACAGACAGATTAACCTGAGATAGGTCATCTTTTTATTGCTACTAATTTATCACAATTTGATTGGTAAATATTCGTGGTGATCATAAATTACTGTGCAAAAATTTATTTTCAAAATGTTTATATGACAGAAATACTTGACTTCTAATTTCCGTAAGAAGGACACTTTATTATAAAAAGTAATCACTGCTTGAAAAAAAAAACAAAAAACTGGTAAAGTGATTTGTCAGTACTTTCCATGCAAACATGCAGTTCTAAACTAAATACTGAATTTAACATTCTCACACTAAAGAATATCTTAATTCAAGCATACCACAAGGTATTTTACTATTTTACTTTATAGGTAAATTATATTATACGATGAGACTTAACAAAGATCTGGAAGAAATTCTGTCTTGGGGTAACAGTAACCTAGGAGGCAGTTTTTTCTAAAAAAGTTAACTAGAAAGATTTACACTCCATAATTGTTAATTCTGTGCAAAGCTCAAATTCGACCAACAATGGAATACTGCTCCCCTGTTCGGGGTTCTGTGCCCAAATTTACACTTCTCTCTCTTCATTCATTTGAACGCTCGGACATCAGTTACTCAGGCGAATATCCGCAGATAGCAGGAAGTCATTCAACTTAACAAAGACCTGGAAGAAATTCTATCTTGGGGTGACAGTAACCAAGTGGAATTTAACGCTACAAAAACCCAGGCGGCAGATTTTTCTAAAAAAGTTAACGTTGCTGAACCCGACATAGTTATGTCGGGGGCACTCCATTCCTCTAACATTGTCACTCAATTTGTTGGCGTTAATTTGGGAGCAAATATGTCCTGGCATGAACATGTTGCAGGCATAGCAAGGAGAGCTTCTCAAAAGTTGGGAATATTATTTCGAACCAGAAAGCTTTACACTCCAGAACAACTGTTAATTCTTTACAAAGCTCAAATTCGACCAACTATGGAATACTGCTCCCATGTTTGGAGCTCCGCTCCCAAACATACATTGCATTTGTTGGATTCTATTCAGAGAAGAGCCGTTCGTCTGATCGGAGACCCGGAACTGACCGTCGGCCTTGATTCGCTGGAACATCGAAGAACGGTTGGCGACTTGAGCCTATTCTACAAGTACTTTCATGGAAAGTGTTCGAAGGATGTGGCCCGCTTAATTCCTCCCAGAGCGGTGCATGTTAGAAGTACACGTCGCGCTAATTCTTCACATACGTATGAGCTTGTTACTCCTCGTACAACGCTTTTCAAGCAGTCTTTTATATGGAGAACATCATCCCTTTGGAATAACTTGCCCAGGACTGTGTTACCCACCGAGTACAATCTACAGCGATTCAAGAACAACGTAAATCGCTTTTCTCCACACACGTGTCGCTCCTGTAGCGTTTTAGGGACATCCCTGTAGCGCGTGTGCTAGACCCCATAAAAAAAAAACTCCATTTGTTCGAAAGGGAGATGTTCGCCGGATTGGAGATTCAAAGCTGACCAGCAACCATAATTCCTCCTTCTATTCAGAGAAGAGCTGTTCGTCTGATTGGAGACCCGGAACTGACCGGCGGCCTTGATTCGCTGGAACATCGAAGAACGTTTGGCGACTTGAGTCTATTCTACAACTATTTTCATAGAAAGTGTTCAATGGCTCTAGCTCGCTTAATTTCTCCCAAAGCCATGCATGCTAGGAATACATGTTGCGCTAATTCTTCACATCCGTATGAAGTTCATCCTATCATTTCTAGTACAACACTTCTCAAGCAATCTTTTATATGGAGAACATCATCCCTTTGGAATAATTCTCAGGATTGTGTTTCCCTCCAATTACACTTTACACTTATTCAAGACCAACGTGAATCGCTCCTGTAAAGAACAGAAAAAAAAATAATAAAGAAGAATAGAAATAATGAAAAATAATATAATTTTCTGACTCCTCGATTCCGAAAATCCCACAATACTACAACTACCCTCTAACTACAATTCCTTTAACTCTCCTTTTACTACAAATAATCATGTTTTGTCCCATCTCTCAACCAAGAAACCGGAAAACTTCCTATAATGCTACTCAAACTACACAATATCTTACGACCCTTCCCTCCCGTACAATTTAGAAATAACAATTG
This sequence comes from Pachyrhynchus sulphureomaculatus, assembly GCA_019049505.1. Taxonomy (NCBI): domain Eukaryota; kingdom Metazoa; phylum Arthropoda; class Insecta; order Coleoptera; family Curculionidae; genus Pachyrhynchus; species Pachyrhynchus sulphureomaculatus. Next base: position 205,865,467 of record CM032454.1, on the reverse strand, counting down.
GAAATAATGGAAAAATAATACAATCAGATTTTCTGCCTCCAATAATCTTGAAAAGCACATATAACATTATATTTGTATATATATATATATATATATATATATATATATATATATATATATATACATATATAGAGTCTGTCTGTCTGTCCGTTAGTGCGCTTATCACTCGAGAACCACTTATCCGATTTTTTTTTTAATTCATATATTTGTTCTCTGGCCAGGTTATAGGATATATTTTATTACGTTAGGTAACATAAGGAATAAGCAGTGACGAAAATAGTGAATCAAGTCCACACGAGCGGAGCCGCAGGCACGGCTAGTTATATACATTATGGTTAAATTCCTCGATTCCCAGAACTCTAAAAAAGATTAATACGATAGATACAAAGTCAAAGCTTTCTAATTCCGTTTACTATCCCTTTAACCTCGCATATTCTTTACTATACATAAAAATCGACCAAGTGCAAGTCAGACTTGAGCAATTAGTGTTCCGTACCGTGATTGCTTTTAATTAATTAAAAATTTTTGTTACGGAGGTATAAAATGATCAGAGACTTCACAAAACACACCCAAAGTTTTCAATAAGACAAGAAGTTCCTGACATGTATTAAGATCCAATATGTATTTTCATGTTTTTTTCTTAGACAATAATGTACAATACTTATAGAATCTTATCTTCCTAATAGCCAATAAATCAATCTAGGTCAATCTAGAATCTAGTAATAAAAATGTAAAATAAATATTTACTACCTAAATATCTCTTTAATTTTAAACAAATAAAATAAAATGATGTCTCGGTATAGGAGCAGGAATGTACTGAAAAGTGTATTAAAACGACCTCCACCATATTATCAAGTCATATAGTTTTCACACTTTTGTTTTATACCAGATAAATTACCAAACGTGATAATTTCCACTCAATCTATACTTTATGGCAAATATTTCAGAATTTTTTCAAAACATTTTGATCATCACTTTTCGAGATAGGGGGAGGGGACAGCGATTTTTGGCAAATTTTGAAAAATAATACAAAGTGTGTGCAAGTATTACATCATTCATATTTTTGAACTCGTCTTTTCACAAGCTTCCATTTGACATTCCACTCGATGACCTGGTATTTTTTTTCCACTTCCGATTTTGCCCCCCAAAACTAACCCCTTAAGTGGCAATTTAAGTTTAAAAAACCACACGGCTCTGATTGGGATATCAATTCCGATATTTGTGCCAAATTTCAACTTTCTATGTCAAATAGTTTCGGAGAAAATCAGGTGTGACATAATTGTTTCGAACGAAACCCTAATTATTAGAGACCGGATTATATGCGACATAAAAATCTTGAAATATGCATGAAAAATGCTCAAAATATGCATGAAAAGGGTTAAAATATGCAATATTAAATAATAATAAAAGTAGTAATTTTTAGTTTTTTATTTCAAAATCAGCATAAAATTAACAAGTTATCGACGATGTTTAAATTTAATTAACAATTATTTAACATTTTTTAAAATTATTTAACATTTGTATTCTTGTACACGTAAACAATAAGGTATTGTTCCAAATGTTGGGTAGTAAGATTGCGTCTTCGATCACTTAAAATATTTTTATAAATGGAAAAAGATCGTTCCACATCCACTGAGGTAACTGGGCAGTATTTGAATTTGGGTGCTATGTTAGCACTTATTGTTTCTAGCAAAAGTTCACCCGTCCCACTAATAAAACTATCAATTTGACACAAAGGTTCGAAGCCTGGGTTATTGCACAAAATGTTTTCAAACTTTTCTTTAACTCTACGCCGGAATACATCTGGCAATGTGAAGTTTATTTGACGGATTTTATTCATTAACTGAATTGATTCGGTCAACGCCAAACCTCGAGTTTAAAGCTTTTTAATACCCGCAAGTATGTGGGAAAAGTGAGTGCTAATCAAAGCTAGGTTTTTTTTTTAATATCAGAATCGTTAAATGGATTGACGAACTGCCATAGCCTCTGCACTACCGAAGTCATTTACTACACCTATGATGGCCTCGAAATGTTCATTGTAAAATAGTACAGCTTCAATCCATGTTCCCCACCGAGTTACCACTGGTTCGGGAGGTAAAGGCACATTTGGCAACATTTCCGTCGTATGTAAATGTTCCAGGATAATGAGCTACCCACGAAGAGACACTTTTTTTGCGGGTGGCATGGTACATGTAAAACTTTAACACAATACGTTAAAAATTGCAAAAAGACTACACTGATGCAAGTGCGTCAACAATAATGTTAAAACTGAAATGTGGTTTTAAAATAAAAATTCGTCTTCGAGAAAATTGTTTATTTGATCCACGCTCAAACAAATATTCTTAGAAACTAACTACTTATCACTTAATATCCCGACCAAGAAACAAACGAATAAAATACCGTCGTAATTTTGGGTATTCCCTTGGCACTATAACCTAATCGATGTTCAGACTATTGCAGGTAATGTCCCGGCGATAAGATCGGCTCCAGACGGCGACCTTAACAATACCCTGAGCCTTCTAATACCGAGAAATATTGTAAGTATAGGGAAAATATGCATTTTGGGTAAAATATGCAATAATCGGTGAGAATGGTCTAAATATGCAAATGCATATAACCTGTCTCTACTAATTATGATTAAAATTTGTACTTGTCACGTTCTTCCACCGAAGTGAAGTATTACATGTGTGCCAAATCTAAAATTACTCGTATTACGTAGTTGCACTGACTTAGCCGTTACTTGATAGAGATCCATAATAACTATGAATATTTAAACAACTGTTTAAGATCACCACATATGTTTATTGTATTATAGCTAACAATTATTTCGACACACTGTGTCATCTTCTGGAGCAAGATGTAAAATATCTACAAAGTATGTTACAAAATATTACCTGATTTTAAGGGCTAAATTAATTAATAATATTGACCATAATACCTAGAAGAAGTTTCATAAAGGACACCCACCGCCACCAATTGATCATTTAGTAATACACCTGAAGGTTTTTTCTGATTAATCTGTACCTGCTCTAAACAATTCAGTAATTTCCTTTTCTTTTCATTCTGCAAAATTCTGAAATCTTCATTGAAGGTGTTTTTCATTCTATAACTTTGTTTATGTTCCTTTATTCTTTTAGAAAAAAATCTGCCAGTTTTTCCTATTTTTTGCCACAGCATAATTTGTAAACTCCTGTTTTAATTTCTTTTTTGTTTTACTTATATTATTTTTAATATGTCCAGCTAACGTGTTATTGATAGTGAGAGTACGAAACTTAGCTTTCTTTAAAGAAAAATAAGTTTCATACATTCACTTATACCGATAAATTGACCAATAAAATTCAATTTTTTCCATAAAAATCATGAAAATATTGTCTTCCGTACCAATAACGTTAACTCGACATATTAAAAATAATAAAAGTAAAACAAAAAATAAAACAGAAGTCTACGAATTATGCTGTGGCACTTCCAATAAAACCTATATAAGACAAACTGCCGGATCTTTTTATAAAAGAATAAAGGAACATAAACAAAGTTATAGAATGAAAAATAACATATCTCAATACGCTAAACATTTAACGGATGTAATTCATAACTTCAACGAAGATTTCAGAATTTTGCACAGTGAAAAGGAAGGGAAATTACGGAATTATTTAGAGCAGGTGGAGATTAACCAGAAAAAATCCTCAGGTTTATTACTAAATGATCAATTGGATGGCAGTGAGTCTCCTTTATTGAACTTGTTCTAGGTATTACGGTCAATATTGTTAATTAATTTAGCCCTTATAACCAGGTAATATTTTGTAACATACTTTGTAGTTATTTTATATCTTGCTCCAGAAGATCAGCACGTCGAAACAATTGTCAGCTATAATACAATAAACATATGTGGTAATCTTAAACAATTGTTTAAATTTTCGTTCATAGTTACTCGTATTATCTTATTTCGTTCGGTAGTTATGGTGTCAATAGAGCGATACACAGTCTGATCGATAGACTGATGATGATAATAACGACCCATGAAACGTGAAAAAATGCAAAAATATCTGAGGATGTTTGTTTTCACGAATCCAATACTTCTCTTAGCGAATGAAGTAAGAATTTCTGTAATAAATATAATTTATTGCTACTATCCATACAAATAAATTCCCGTTACCCCTAACAAAAAACTGTTTAAATAATATTGTCAAGTCATAAACAAAATTATTACTCTTTTCTCTTTACGTATAAATAAATAAAAATAAAACAATTTAGCGTCTCGAGTCCCCCACTTAAAATTTTACGTTTGTTTACAACAGGTTAAAATGTGTATAAAGCTCCCGGTGTATTTACTCTCTAGACAACACAATATTTGATAAGCGATTAATTCAGAACTTAAGTACTCCGACTTTTAAGTATATTTAGAACAGTTTCAAGTTGGCCCTTAGCCAACAAATGACTAGTTTGTTAGGTTTTCTTACTTTGAAAGAAGATTTCACTTGAACAAATAGATCTTTCTTTTAAAAAAATTAACTTGCTTTTTTTGAAAATGTCGATAAGTGAGTGCCAAAATTCTAGTGACTGCGAAACAGTAACATCTGTTTTTCTAAATTTGGCCAGTAGTGACTTTAGTAATAGTGTTTTCGGATGGGATTACGTGATGGAATTCGTGAAGGGAGTTGGGCGAATGTTTTATATTGTCAGCCCTTCGGAAACTACTTTCCAACATACCAAAGATGTTCCTAATTATTTCTATAATGTAAGTTAACAAAAACAAAAGATTTTTATTCTTTTAAACACTTTTAATAATTGATTAAATCATATTAATGACACTAAAAAGAAGTTTGTTAACATGAAATACTTCTAAATATTAATATTACATTAAACTTTATTTTGATTTCCAAAAATATGAAATTTATGAAGTATTTATATTTTTTAAGACTTACTCTTTCTAGGACTTTAACCAAAGTTTCAGGTAAGTAACGACGAACTGATGGAAAAGCAAATTTTATTATAAAAAGTTATTACAACAAAAATATCCTTATTTTAAGTTTAGGTTTGATGCGAATTGTGTATTATACTAGAATATCAATATTAAGTTGAAAATAAAATATTATAAACGATAAGTAGGTGTCAAAAATATTCTAAATATACCTGTTTACATAAATGTCAAACATTCAGTATTAATTACACCACAACAATTATTCATCGAATTAACCATTGGAAGTAGAAAAATTAGGCCAAAGAACTTATTTGTAAAGACGAATTGTTAATGTTTCTATCCCATTGTAAATTTTGTTAATTAAATTATTATTATATTAATTATTCTATTATTGTTTTAGGCTTGGCCATACTTTTTGCTGTTTATGATTGTAGAAAACATAATATTATGGGTAGAAAAAAAGCCGACTGTAAGACTGAACGATAGTATAACTAGTTTATCTCATGGACTGATTCAAGAATGTGGAAGGTAAATTCTTTTACTATAAAATTTAATTTTTGTCATATTATTCATTCATATTTAGACCACACCCAAAAGAAAAACCTTTAAAACCGAGTAACGAAAAAATTGGCCCGGTTATTGACCAGGTACTAAGTAATATTGGAAACTATTCCCTCTCGCCATCATCTGAACCACTTTATATTCCTTATATGTGCGATTAAAACAATAATATTGTTTAAAATTAGCCTTTTGGGAACCAAAAAAAAGTAAAAAGTAGAATAATGGTTTTGATTTTTCTGGGACATTCAGTATTCACATTCTAGTTTCCTGTAAGTACTATTTCTGTTAAGAGTGAAAATAATAACAAAACAATATGATTTTCAAGTTTCTTAGGTACGAAAACGACATAAAAACATGACATATTTGAGGTAAAACCCTTTCTACTCTTATATGTTTGATTAGATTAGATCTCGAGCGGTTGCTCTTGACATATCCAAGGCATTCGACCGTGTTTGGCACGCTGGGCTGTTGGCTAAGCTACGCTCTTATGGTATGTCTGTTTGTGGGTCTCATGTTTCCTCAGAGAGCGTTCTTTACGAGTGGCAGTCGACGGATTTCTTTCTAACACCTTCACTATCAACGCCGGTGTACCTCAAGACTCCATACTGTCTCCTACTCTCTTTCTCATTTATATTAACGATTTGCTGGAAAAGACCGAGAATCCAATCTACAGCTTTGCAGATGACAGTACGCTTATATCTTCATTCACTTTGAACGCTCGGACATCGGCTATTCAGACGAATATCCGCAGACATTCAACTTAACAAAGACCTGGAAGAAATTCTATCTTGGGGTGACAGTATCCAAGTGGAATTTAACGCTATAAAAACCCAGGCGGCAATTTTTTCTAAAAAATTTAACGTTGCTGAACCCGACATAGTTACGTCGGGGCACTCCATTCCTCTAACATCGTCACTTAATTTGTTGGGCGTGAATTTGGGAGCAAATATGTGCTGGTATGAACATGTTGCGGGCATAGCAAAGAGAGTTTCTCAAAAGTTGGGAGTATTATTTCGAACCAGAAAGCTTTACACTCCACAACAACTGTTAATTCTTTACAAAGCTCAAATTCGACCAACTATGGAATACTGCTCCCATGTTTGAGGCTCCGCTCCCAAACATACACGGCATTTGTTGGATTCTATTTAGAGAAGAGCCGTTCGTCTGATTGGAGATCCGGAACTGACCGGCGGCCTTGATTCGCTGGAACATCGAAGAACGGTTGGTGAGCCTATTACAAGTATTTTCACGGAGAGTGTTCGAAGGATGTGGCCCGTTTAATTTCTCCCAGAGCGATGCATGTTAGAAGTACACGTCGCGCTAATACTTCACATCCGTATGAGGTTCAGCTTGTTACTCCTCGTACAACGCTTTTCAAGCAGTTTTTTATATGGAGAACATCATTCCTTTGGAATAATTTGCCCAGGACTGTGTTTCCCACCGAATTCAATTTACAGCAATTCAAGAACAACGTGAATCGCTTTCTCTGCACACGTGTCGCTCCTATAGCGCTTTAGGGACTTCCCTGCAGCACGTCTGCTAGACCCATAAAAAAAAAGAAAAAAAAAGAAATATTTATATTTAAAATCAGTTTATTAGCTCAGCTAATTATAAAAAAAATTCCCGTTAAACTATCTAGATTACAAAATTTAGCGACCTTCCCCCCTTTTATCCCTTCCCTTGAAACAGTATCGCCCAAAAACTGTAAATTTCTTCGGTACTACAAATGCTCTGCGTGTACCCAATCTTTTCCAATTTACAGCGGTCTGTCTGTCGATCTGTTGCTGCCATTATTCCCAAACGAAATGAGATATCGATTTTAAATTTGGTACACATAGTACTTAATAAAGGGAAGAAACTAGATGAGTCATAGTGGTTCAGAGAAGGAAAACGCAACCGGAAAAAATGTTTTTCCCTACAAAGGCTTTATTTAGTCACGGTTTATGATCGGTCTCGTCAAATATATTTCGGATCTTATGTTAAACTGTAGGTCCATTATATTGACGTGAAAATGAGGCCATAAGTCTCCTCGATCATTACAGCCTAATTTCGGATAAAATTTTAAAAAGCGATATATTGAGTTGCAACCTTCTTCTTATAAAAGGAAAGATTAGATTTCAACGAGTTGAAAGAGTTTTATTTTCTTTCGTAGGCTCCTATTTAGAAGCTCAGAAAGTTACATCTACCTTTACATTTATGAGCACTTCCATATTTATGATCTACCGTGGGATTTACCCATTACATGGTATCTTACGTTTATTGGTGTAGATTTCTGTTATTACTGGTTACATCGAGCTGGGCATGGTAAGGAAAAATTACCTTTAGTTTTTTTGAGAATTTGCTACTTATTACTTATTTACTCCACAACGTATTGTATTAGCATAAAAATATATTAATTTTTTTTTACATTTTTAAGAGGTTCACATATTATGGGCTCAACACCAGGTACATCACAGTTCAGAAGACTACAATTTAGCAGTTGGATTAAGACAATCCATACTTCAAGGATGGTGTGGATTCGTAAGTATTCCTTTTGAATTATTCTTAGGCTATTTAATAGAGAATTAATTAATGAAAGCAATTGAAATGGAATTATTAAAAAGAAAACGATTTTTGTTTGAATGAATATTGAATTCCGTAAATTATAATTTTTATGCTCTGCTTTAGAGAAAAATGTTTCCATTTCTTTTCGGTTCAATATTTAAAGGTATTAGTAACACTAATTACTTGTTAATGAAAGCAGTGTTACAGATTAACACATGGGCTGAAAAGTCCCGGGCCTAACAAAGAAAACACGTTTTTTTTGGTTCAAAATTAGCTTTATTCATCAACGTAATCTCCATCAAGAGCAACGCAATCATTCCAGCGCCGCTCTAACATTTCAATACCACTTTTGTAGAACGATTTATCTTTTGCCTCAAAATAGGCCTCAATTTCAGCGATAACCTCTTCATTCGTGCTAAATTTCTTACCGGCGAGCATTTTTTTCAGGTCTGCGAACAGCCAGTAGTCGCTGGGAGCCAAATCTGGCGAATACGGTGGATGTGGGAGCAATTCGAAGTTCAATTCATGTAGTTTTGCCATTGTTTTGATTGACTTGTGACACGGGGCGTTGTCTTGATGAAACAAAATTTTTTTCTTTGCCATATGCGGTCGTTTCTTTGCAATTTCGACCTTCAAACGCTCCAATAACGCTATATAATATTCACTGTTGATGGTATTTCCTTTCTCAAGATAGTCGATGAATATTACACCACGCACATCCCAAAATACCGAGGCCATAACCTTTCCAGCCGATTGTTGTGCTTTCGGGCGCTTTGGACGAGGTTCACCAGTTGCTGTCCACTCAGATGACGATCGTTTTGATTCCGGAGTGAAGTGATGGATCCATGTTTCATCCATTGTCACATATCGACGCAAAAATTCCGGTTTGTTACGTTTAAACATGGCCAAACACTGCTCAGAATCAGCAACACGTTCTTGTTTTTGATCAACAGTGAGCAAATGCGGCACCCACTTTGAACAGAGCTTTCTCATAGTCAAATGCTCATGCAATATAAAGCCAACACGTTCTTTTGATATCTTTACGATGTCAGCTAACTCACGCAACTTCACTTTTCGATCATTCAAAACGATTTTATGGATTTTTTTGATGTTTTCTGGTGTTACCGCCTCATTTGGACGTTCACTGCGTTCTGCATCATCGGTGTCTCTACGACCACGTTTGAAGTCAGCAAACCAACGTTTTATTGTTGTTTCTGATGGAGCGGAGTCCCCATAACACTTTTCAAGCCATTGCTTCGCTTGAACGGTATTTTTTTCCCATCAAGAAGCAGTGTAAAATTAAAACACGAAATTGTTTTTGATCCATTGTTTTGAAAATAACAAAAGTAGCGTCGCTCTTAGCACAATAACTCACAAACTAATGAATAGAATATCATGAAATTTTAACAGCTGTCTTTTGAAGGTTAGTATTAACTGAAAAAAAGGTGACTGCAATAAAACTAGCGCCATCTATGTGTTAGGCCCGGGACTTTTCAGCCCATGTGTTACTTTTCCTATATCTAGAAAAATTTTACATTTTGGATCTTCAAATATTTGTTAATATATTTTCACTTAGTTGTCATGTTACTGTCATAAGTCACTAACTATTTTATATATTTTCAGGCGTTCTATCTACCTTTAGCCTTGTTAATACCTCCATCACAATTTGTAAGTCACCAATATTTGAATTTGCTTTTCCAATTCTGGATACACACTGAAACAGTTAAAACTTTGGGACCTCTTGAGTGGATCTTTAATACTCCAAACCATCACAGAGTGCATCATGGTAAGTTATTTCTATTTCTATCCATACCCTTATAAAACAACATAAAAAGAAAATTGTCCTCCAAATTCGAATATTGAGTATTTTTTTCTGGAAAATACATTCGTCAAGAACAATACGAAACATTCTTTTAGACTTTCTTCCTTTTGTTTGAAATATACCAGAAAATTACCAAAAATTTTGAATTTTTCTACATGTCCATTTTATTCTTTGATTTAAATAACTTAATTCTGTTTACCATTACTTACAATTCGTTTCATATTTACATATCATGCCTCAGAATCTTTCATGTGATCCCGTGATCTTTCGATCTCTTCTTCTCTTTATTTATTTATTTGAGAATATACGAATACAGTCCTTTTTACAATGTATTTATAATACTTTACAATATAACCATATCAATAACAGAACGGTCGAAAATGTGGAATTAAACACAAGAACGGCTTACACTCCTACCGTGAAACAATCAATGCCAGAGCATCCCTTCTGAAGGAAGAAGGGAAACCTGAAAAAATGTTCAGCTCCCGGCACTGGTTCATGAATGTCATAGCCCTCAGCAGTGGTGAATGACAACCATAATCAGTTCTGTGGAAGCCAGTAAAGAACAATTCAGTTTGTCTTAAACTTCTTTGAGGTACATTAAATTTTTCGAATGACAATAAAGTAGGACAATCTATCAACCTGTTAATTATCTTATGCAAAAAATTCTAAACAGTCACCAAACATCTATTAGCTAATAGATTCAAGTTCATAGGTATAATCATGGTCAGTTATTACTATATCACTCTTATAAGCACACAGTTGTAGAAACCTGTTCTGAATTTTTCCGAGACTGTACTTATGTACTTCAAACATTAGTGACCAGACAACAGCTGAACAGTCCAGAACAGACCTCACCACTGTGCAGTACAGGACCCTTAATGACGACAATGATAAATCCCTGAAATTTCTATATATAAGTCCCAAAATCTTACTAGACTTGTTAATAATATATACGTAATGATCACAGAAAGAAAGGCGATAATCAAATATTGGTATTGTAATATTCTATGAATGGTCCTTCTTCCTAATTCTAAATCATTGTTCTTTTTCTGTTAGTAGAGTTTGTTCCTTTGTGTCTTCTTAATTCGTGATAGTTATCCACAGGCCTTTCTACTCCTCCTTAACTTCTACATAAATGATTAGCAGTAAAATTTTTCAGTTGAAGGTTAATTATTTCATTTTCTTTTAGGAAGTAACATTTACTGTTTAGATACAAACTACGGAGGAGTTTTAATCATTTGGGATAGAATTTTTGGAACTTTCGGCAAGGAAAGAGAAGACGAAGAAATTATTTATGGATTGGTGTATAATCAGCCATCTTTTAATCCAATACATTTACAGGTAATACACTTTCTAACCTTATTTTAAAATAAAATAGACAGAAGTTCCAGCTTACAGCATTTATATTGTTTAACCAACATAAATTAACGAATTCGAAATAAGACCAAATGTTAACAATAATTTTTTTTTCGCAGACTTTCTACACAAAATACGTAATTCAGAAATTCAAAGACATGAAAGGATGGAAGCACAAGCTGGCCGCCATCTTTTGGGGACCTAGTTGGAGACCTGGAAGGCCTAGATTAGGGGTGGAAGAGGATAAAGTTAAGGTAAAAAAATTATAGAATAAAAATAATATAAGGATTAAAAAGAAATAAGACAATATGTCCTCTAAATGTTAGGTTAAAATATGTACATATTATTGGTTATTTTAGGTGGTAAAACGAGACAAATACGATGTGAAACTACCACTCTGGTGCAACATTTACTTACTTATTCACTTTGCTGTCACAGTTTATGGTTTCCATCAGCTAGCACTGCGATATTTGGTAAGTTTGGTCTATGATTAATAAATACTTCTAGACGATAGAACAACTAAACCTAAAAACGAGATAAATGTGTAATTTTTTCCACATTTTTATTCGAGTCTTTTAACACTTTGCGGTAAATTCTTATATATCAGTTTTACAGGGTGTTTAGTAAATACCTTACATTTTTATAAAAAGTGAAGGCTAACGATTTTAAAAACTAGTTAAAACTGAATTCTAATATTACTTTTTTTCTTTCTAAACGACATCGAAAGAAAATAATTTCCAGCGGGAAGAACTCAAAAATAAACAAGATTTTTGGCATAATGACACTACTCAGTATATATCACCACTACACCAAACACTTTATTTTTGTACTCGACGCGCGTTTCGCTAACCATGTTAGCTTCATCAGAAATGATGATTGTCAATCATCGCTCCTGAAGAAGCTAACATGGTTAGCGTCGAACACAAAAATAAAGTATTTGGTGTAGTGGTGATATTTACTGAGTAGTATCGTTTTTATGTAGTTGGGTTTTTAAATATCTCTGTTCATTTTCAGCCACGTCTGGCAACATTTTTTAAATTCAAAAATATTGCCCCCTTACCTGTGAAATAATGAATAGCATATATGCGTATTTTATTATTAAATCTATCTATCTACGTGATTTTGCACGCTTGAACTGATTAAAAATAAATGAAATGTGTTTCAATTATTAAATTACAAATTTAGATTAAAAAGTAATTATTAATAATTCGCAGGAGGCTCTTAGAGTTTTAGTGTTTTGATCATGACGTATTTTTTATATCACGCTAAAGTTATTTTGATAAACGTGTATATCCAATATAATTTTGCAATTCATAAAGTGAGATAAGAATAACGACATGTCATTTTCGTTGTCTTTCGCCTTCTGATATTTCATGGTCTTGACGAACAATCCCGCTGCAGGGAAATATGATCTTCCGACGAGTCCTAAAAAGGACCAAACAGCATTCATAGGGTTTCTGGTGCGGAATCAAAGATCGTATATTATTGAAAGAGTAACGATCATTTTTTACACGTCGGTCACAATTGATTTTACTTTACTTCATTACAACGATGACAAACAACAAACAGAAAATTATTTTTTTCTTAACAAAATGGAAGCATACCGCGCATTCTAACGACTACTGTTCTTTTCAGACTTTAAGTCCCATCACAGTCCTGGCATTCATCATCTACATTATTGCTTCGTTGACCAACATAGGACTACTACTCGAAAATCGCAAATATGCTGCTATTTTTGAAGTTCTCAGATGTATGGTTTTGGTAACAGTAGTCCAGAGGGTGAGTTTCCCAGATGTTGACCAATCCGTACTGGTAGCAGCAGAACTATTCTTTTTGTTATCGGGCATATTTTGGTTCTTGCAAAGTATTAGGATTTTAGATATAAGTTTAATATTTAGCAGTAAGAGAAAAGTTGAATAACAATTTTTCAAATTTTCATTATGCCATAATTATGTACAGTACAAAAATACTTTGAGTTTTTCTATTTATTTTAGAAAAAAATCCTTGTTATTTTTTAAATGCCATATGTATAGTTTTAGTTTTTTAAAATGGTTTTATGGCTTCAAAAATTTTATTACATAAATACAAATACATATGTAAATATTATTATTAGAAAAATCAACTGATATTCAATTGATTTTTTTAAACTGGACACAGTTTGACTGTTCTTGTAAGGTTTGCGGTATAAATGACTTTATAAAAATTACAAACTCTAGAACGTAGAATTATCTTTAACTAGAGAAGTTCGACCTATAACTATTATACAATCACGATTATACATTTGTGTCTTAAGATATGTACATGTCAGTAATCTAAACTCAGCCTAGGTAATGGGTCTAAATAAATGTAGTAAGTGAATTTATGATATTTCAGAAGTTATAAACTTAAAATTAAATTAAAATTCACCTAAAGCTATTCCTGTGGTCGGGGGGTCGGAAGGTGCTGGGTAGTGACGTCTGGCGTTGGGTGGAAGTCCACGGGCGTTTCCGACTATGAGGTTTAGGTGGTGAGTGACTTTATCCAGGAATTTGTACTCCACAAATTCCCGTATTGTGGGCATTTGAAAATCCCGATGAATATAGGAGTTTCGAACGAACCACGGGGCTTTGGTGTTGATTCGGAGGGTCTTGTTTTGAACAGAGTGAAGGGTGGTTCTGTGGGTGCATCACATTTGACACCATGTCGGACTGGAATTGGTGAGAGTGGCTTCGATGATCATTTTATAAATTCTCACTTTGTTACGTGTTGACACTTTACTGAAAGTACAAATTCTATTTTAAATTTTGTATTTACTGTTGTTGGTAGGCATTAACACTGAGTTGAATTATGATTATAAGAAGTAAATTCATCTTTCATTGTTCCTATACATATTTTGACTAAAGATGAGTAAATAAAGGGTCTAAGATATATTTGTTAAAAGTTATATCGTTATGGTATAATTAAGAGATAAATAATAATGTAGCCTTGTTACGATATTTGCTAACATAACTATGTAATTAGACCGGTTATTTACTAAGATAAGTGATTATATTGTGATTTTTATATTTGTTTAAGTTGATTAGTTATGTAGTACTTATAATATTAAGCAATAAAATGTTGAGTAAATCTTTAGTTTATCTTAATTATTTAAAATTACCCTTCGTTCTAGTAAACAATATTTCTACTACTCCTACTTTAGTTACTTTAGTAGATTGTCAGTACAGGGTGAGTCAGCGATAGAGTAAAGGAATGACGAAAAAATGTTAGATGTTTTAGGGGATGTTAAGGTGCACAGTTTAAAATTATTTTTGAGTATACAGGGTACTTAAAAAAACTGTGGCCGATATAATATATTTTTTTAAATGGAACATCCTATTATCTAATTTATTTTTAAATTCTGCGTAAAATTTTATTACTTTTTTATTAATAATGTTATATACCTAAACCTAGTAGTTTTTCTAATATTTCAATTTAAAAAAAAATACTAGTTTTCAGTTTTGTAAAAAAATGCCAGTAGCGCCATTGTTTCTGAAGGTGGAATACTCATAATTGGTACGAACGTTCTATAGAGATGAAAAAAAGATATATGTAAAAAAATTTGAGTTAAATGCTACAGGGTGTTCAAAATAAATTTATACATTTCGACTATTTTAAATTGAAAAATCTCAAATTTTTTAAATGACACACCCTGGATATTATTATTTTTTCTGATAGATTTTACAAAACCCTCCAACTTTTGTTAAGTATGTCATATACCTATTTCTAATAGTTTTCGACAGGAAGTACAGGGTTATCTTTCCGACAAGGGAAGAGTGGTGCGCAAACCCAAGGTGGTTACAGGATGGCTCACAAAAGTGGTACACGGATGGATCCAAAACGCTCCAAGGAGTGGGGGCAGGAATAGTGGGGCCCAGAGCACGCAGATCAATAACCTTGAGCAAGGACACCACAATTTTCCAAGCGGAACTATACGCAATATCGGAAACTGTAGGAATCTTATCCGAACTGGGACACATGGGAGTAAGGATTAAAATACTCTCGGACAGTCAATCAGTCCTCAAGGCCCTAGGCAGTTGTACATTTACGTCCAGGGCAGTACTGGAGTGTCACAACATGCTCAACAACCTGGCGATTCAGAATCAGATTACTCTGGTCTGGGTGCCAGGACATGAGGGGCACAGAGGAAATGAGATGGCAGACATCTACGCCAAAAGGGGGGCTGAGGGACTTTCACTGGACCCACTCCATCATTTGGCTTCAATAAGAGTCTCCTTAAAGGGGAGATGAAGAAATGGACAACATCCATCGTGGGGAAACACTGGAACGATATTAATGGCCACGAACATTCCAAAAAGTTTGTGAGCTTCGATGCTAAGAGGGCGGACTTTGCTCTGAAACTGGATAGGAAAATCCTAAGGACACTGTCGGTGGCACTCACAGGTCGCTATGCCTGTAATAAGCACCTATACAGAATGGGCATTTCAAATACCAGCACTTGCAGATTCTGCGTTGAAGAAGAGGAGTCAATGGAACACTTGATCACTAACTGTGTGGCACTGGGACACAGAAGATACAGGCTACTACATGCCTATACGCTGGGTGAACAGGACTTGCTAACACTCCCATTGAAGGAGCTGGTTCGGTTTCTTGACGTATTAAACTCGTGAAAGACAAGGGCAGGCACAATAGATCAACGATGGTCGCAGTGCAAAGGGCCGTCTTGGGCCAGACCCCACCTTTATTACATTACATTACATTACAATAGTTTTCGATTTATTTTGAATTTTTCAATTTTTACCCTGGTTTTTAATACAATTACGCTATTGTGAAAACATAAACAAATAGTTAATAATAATTTTAATATAGTTTAACTTATCTAATGATTAATTATTATGACGTAATAAATGTTCTATGTATCTACTTGAATATAGATGTTTAGTCGTTTTACTATATTTTCTTTCACTTTTTCTTCACACAATTTAGATATCTAGGCCCGTTAAGCGGTTCGCGGAAAAAATATGGATCAATAATTCGAAAATTCAATTTTCTACACCGTACATTAGGCGACCAATGGTTTTGGTTTTGAATTTCTCGGACCCAAAATGGATTAACTGTTGAATAATAATGCATGTTATGGTTGTTAAGTGCTCCGTTACTGCCAAAAGTAACATTATTTTGGATAAAAAAATTTGGATCGGCCTCTATTGCTCCATTCATGGTGGTACAAAAGTTTACTCGTTGTTCAAAATCACGGTCTTAAAGTTCTTGGTGTAGTTCCATATGAAAGGGATGATACTTATATTTTCTCGTGGTGCGATTAGCCGTAGATTGGGATGTTTCAGATAAGTCAGCTAGTTGACGGCTGCTGACCTGGGGATTATCTTCAACATGAACTAAAATCTCCATTTCTTTTTCCTCATTGGTAGCGTTCTGGTATACTACTTTCCGTTTCGTATACTCAACGCTACCACTACCATCAAACCGTTCCATTAAGCACTGAAAAGATTTTCTAGATGGTATACGTCTATTAGGGTACTTCGCTCCGTAAGGTCTTACTGCCAAAAGACAATTTTTTCCCGCCTCGCCCAGTATATAAACTATATCAATTAATTCATTTTTAGGAAAATCCATAACTATTACCTTTATACGTCACTTACTACAACAAATTAAACTGTTTTTACTTGCTTAATAGACATGTCAAAATTTGACAATGCCCACATTTTTGTTTTGTCTTGACAACTATGATGTTATAGCGTAAGTGTAATAAAAACAAGGGTAAAAATTGAAAAAATCAAAATAAATCGAAAACTATTAGAAATAGTTAATAAAAGTTGGAAGGTTTGGTAAAATCTACCAGAAAAAATAATAATATACGTTACTGTCATTTAAAAAATTTAAGATTTTTCAATTTAAGTTAGTCGAAATGCATAAATTTATTTTGTACACCCTGTAGCATTTAACTTAAATTTCTTTACATATATCTTTTTTTCATCTCTATGGAACGCTCCTACCAATTATGAGTATTCTACTTTCAGAAACAATGGCGCTACTGGCAATTTTTTACAAAACTGAAAATTAGTATTTAAAAAAAAATTGAAATATTAGAAAAACTACTAGGTTTAGGTATATAACATTATTAACAAAAAAGTTATAAAATTTTACGCAGAATTTAAAAATAAATTAGAAAATAGAATGTTCCATTTAAAAAAACATGTTATATCGACCACCCTTTTTTGAAGTACCCTGTATACTCAAAAATAATTTTAAACTATGCACCTTAACATTCCCTAAAACTATTATATTATTTAACATTTTTTCGTCATTTCCGAAATAAATGAGATAATGAACTTTACTCTATCGTTGACTCACCCTGTATATGACTAATTTAATTTAATAAGAAAAATCTGTAAGGTTTCACAAACCTTTACATACGAAGGGAAGTCGTGACTTCCCTGTCAAGTTGCTCTTGACATATCAATTCAGTTCATCTTCTACAACAAAAATTGGCAGCTTACCACAGTATGTTGCATAACCTTGTAAGTGTCTGTTATCTGTAACTGATTTTAATAAAGAATTAAATCCAATAAAAAAAAAATTGCTGTTAACAACGGATATTCTCCTGATAACATAGATTCAATACTGAACAAAAAATTAAAAATAAAGCAATTTCTTGTAAGAAGATACGGATAAAAATATCAAGTCTTAACCTATTTTAGTAACACATCAGAAAAAATTAAAATCACTTCAATAAATATAATATCAATATAGCTTTTAGAACAAATAAAAAAATCAGCATCTTCTAAAATATCTTGAAGGATTCAATATAGACCAATAGACCAATTGGAGCAATCTCCAATATGGCTTTCGTAAACATAGATCAACAAGAGATCTTCTGATTTATGTAACACATGTTTGGAACAACGCAATTGAACACTTTGGAGAATCTCGAGCGGTTGCTCTTGACATATCCAAGGCATTCGACCGTGTTTGGCACGATGGACTGTTGGCTAAGCTACGATCTTATAGTATGTCTGAAAAGTTCTGTTTGTGGCTCTCATGTTTCCTTGGAAAGCGTTCTTTACGAGTGGCAGTCGATGGATTTCTTTCTAACACCTTCACTATCAACGCCGGTGTGCCCTAAGGCTCCATACTATATCCTACTCTTTTTCTCATTAACATTAACGATCTGCTAGAAAAGACCGGAAACCCAATATACAGCTTTGCAGATGACAGTACGCTTATCTCTTCATTCACTTTGTACGCTCGGACATCGGCTACTCACACGAATATCCGCAGACAGCGTTCAACTTAACAAAGACCTGGAAAAAATTCTATCTTGGGGTGACAGTAACTAAGTGGAATTTAACGCTACAAAAACCCAGGCGGCAGTTTTTTCTAAAAAAGTTAACGTTGCTGAACCCGATATAGTTATGGCGGGGTACTCCATTCCTCTAACATCGTCACTCAATTTGTTGGGCGTTAATTTGGGAGCAAATATGTCTTGGCAGCAAGGAGAGCTTCTCAAAAGTTGGGGAATATTATTTCGAACCAAAAGCTTTACACTCCACCACAACTGTTAATTCTTTACAAAGTTCAAATTCGACCAAATATGGAATACTGCTCCCATGTTTGGGGCTCCGCTCCCAAATATACACTGCATTTGTTGTTCTATTCAAAGAAGAGCTGTTCGTCTGATTGGAGACACGGAACTGACCGGCGGCCTTGATTCGCTGGAACATCGAAGAACGGTTGGCGATTTAAGCCTATTCTACAAGTATTTTCATGGAAAGTGTTCGAAGGATGTAGTCCGCGTAATTCCTCCCAGAGCGGTACATAGAAATATACGTCGCGCTAATACTTCACATCCGTATGAGGTTCAGCTTGTTACTCCTTGTACAACGTTTTTCAAGCAGTCTTTTATATGGAGAACATCATTACTTTCGAATAATTTGCCCAGGACTGTGTTTCCCACAGAGTATAATTTGCAGCGATTCAAGAACAACATGAATCGCTTTTTTCCGCACACGTGTCTCCTGTAGCACTTTAGGGACTTCCCTGTAGCACGTGTGCTAGACCTATAAAAAAAAATAATTTTTACACTAGTATCTACGTTCGTAAGCTTTCATCAGAACCTGCGAAACTTCCAGCTAAAACAAATATTCGTGAACGTGTTTTGGTCCATTATTACAAATAAAATTTACAGCAAAAAATAACCTATATTATATTAGGTAACATGATAAATTGAAAATAAGTTAATTAAGACGGATATCGAGAAAACCAAAAAACAATTTTATTTTGTTTACAATGACTTGTTAGTTTCTAGCGTTTTAAATGCCTCATAAACATATAAGAAATTTAATAAGTAAGAAAGTAAATAACAATTTAATATTCTATAAAATGTGATTTTAGCAAAAAAAAAATTATTTTATTATCTATCAAGTTTATATAGGGAGTTTTTTACCGGAATATAGACCAAGAGGGCGATCCGATATGACCTGTTGACTAACCGTCTGCCTAGTTGTTCAGTCTATCGGGCGAGTCGAATAAAAGCCTTTAATTTTGATTTTGTTGCCCCCGAGCCCTGTAATGCCCAGATAAGGCCTAAAAATCTACGTCCAAAAATGGACTGTCATTTAATCACTTGAATCAAGTACCATAGCACTTGTTGACACTAAAACAGTCGAGTGCCCCAAAGGGCAGAGGCCGCTGAAACCGGACCCAGCTTTAGGGCCAAAAAAAACGTTGATCCAAAAATGGATTGTCATCATTTAACCATATAAAATCAATAAACTCAGTTAGTTCTTGATAAAATAAGAGGGAACCTGCAAAAGGCCACTTTTTCCAGCCAAAAACGGTCGTTTTTCGAGTTTTTGAATAAATAAAATCTCCCAAATTTTGGGTCCTACGCGTCTGTCCAAGTTATTTTTGGAAAATTTAGGTATTAATTAATAAAATACCAGGGTAAACGCCTCGCTTGTACCCGAACAAGCCAAGGCATTTTCAAAGTTCGAAATTCCGAAATTCTGATAGTATAGACGCTATTACAGCTTCTACATAAAATTCGTACCAGATGACTGAAATTGATATTCCTTTTATGTTTTTCGACCGTAGAATCCGAATTTGCCATTCTCGACGCCCTATAATTAATTATAAGTAAATCCTTTAATATTCATCTAAAGTTTTTTTACAGTGTATTAAAAAAGAAATATTTTGCAGCATATTTTCTATACTAATAACCGATCAAGTGCAAGTTGAACTTGTGCAATTATTGTTCCGTACGTCGATTGCTTTTAAAATAAAAAAAATTGTTACGGAGGTATAAAAATGATCAGTGACTTCACAAAACACACTCCAAATGAGTTTTCAACAAAGTTTGTTTCCAATCTATACTGAAAACTGATGCCCTTGAAATTTTTGTTTTTTTTTTATATATCAAATAAATTATTAAAGGTAATGTACTCGTGATAATTTTCGTTCAATTTACACCCCGTGGAGAATATTCCAGAATTTTTTCAAAATTTTTCGATCAGTACTTTTCGAGATAAGGGAGGGGGACAACGATTTTTTGCTATTTTTTAAAAATAATACAAAGAAAAGGGTGCGCAAGTATTACATTATATATATATATATATATATATATATATATATATATATATATATATGTATATATATATATATATATATATATATATATATATATATATATATATGTATATATATATATATATATATATATATATATATATATATATATATATATATATATATATATATATTATATATATATAACGTGTTGTATGAACAAGAATACCTGGTACTCATTCAAATACATGCCCCCTTTGTTAAACCAAAAACTTATAAGAACGGCAACAAAATATGCATTTTTTGAACTTAACAACATTGATAGTTTGTAAGTAATAACACCAGCAGATAAGATGATTATGAATGACGTAGCACAGAGCCCAAAGCAAAATTTTAAATAATGCTATATCTTCTTCTATCTATTTGACCTGCGATTTTGAAATGTCGACCAATACCATAACATTTGTTGACACTAAGAAAATCGAGCAACTCAAAAGGCAGACGCCTTTCTTTTATGCAATTTCTGGGACAGTCTATTGACCAGTATTATATGTAATAGAATTCGTGGAATTCGTAACAAGTAATCTCAATGAACAAAATCGTTTGGGTCTATTGCTATGGGCCCAATTAGGCTCAAATCGGTATTTGTTCGTAATATCAGCTTATGGCATCAAAATAAAAATTTCCGGATTCTTCAAGTATAATTACGTTTGAAAAGGGTTCATTTCCTATTTTCTATGAAATATTATACCGATAGTTGGAAAGAATTCATACGGTACTGACCTTGTACATTTTTAGTGTTCCGTACGGAACACTTATGACTTCGGTGTCTGTCTGTCTGTCACAGCCCATTTTCTCCGAAACTATTTGTCATAGAAAGTTGAAATTTGGAAATAATATAGGAATTGATGGCTTCATCAGAGCAGTGTAGTTTTGAAAGTTAAATTTTGACTTAAGGGGTTAGTTTTAGGGGCTGAAATTCGAAATGAAAAAAAAAATTTTTACTAGGTCATCGAGTGTGGTGTCAAATGAAAGCTTGTGAAAACACGAGTAATATATATATATATATATATATATATATATATATATATATATATATATATATATATATATATATATACATATATATATATATATATATATATATATATATATATATATATATATATATATATGTATATATGTATATATATATATATATATATATATATATATATATATATATATATATATATTACTCGTGTTTTCACAAGCTTTCATTTGACACCACACTCGATGACCTAGTAAAATTTTTTTTTTTTCATTTCGAATTTCAGCCCCCAAAACTAACCCCTTAAGTCAAAATTTAACTTTCAAAACTACACTGCTCTGATGAAGCCATCAATTCCTATATTATTTCCAAATTTCAACTTTCTATGACAAATAGTTTCGGAGAAAATGGACACCGAAGTCATAAGTGTTCCGTACGGAACACTAAAAATGTACAAGGTCAGTACCGTATGAATTCTTTCCAACTATCGGTATAATATTTCATAGAAAATAGGAAATGAACCCTTTTCAAACGTAATTATACTTGAAGAATCCGGAAATTTTTATTTTGATGCCATAAGCTGATATTACAAACAAATACCGATTTGAGCCTAATTGGGCCCATAGCAATAGACCCAAACGATTTTGTTCATTGAGATTAGTTGTTACGAATTCCACGAATTCTATTACATATAATACTGGTCAATAGACTGTCCCAGAAATTGCATAAAAGAAAGGCGTCTGCCTTTTGAGTTGCTCGACTTTCTTAGTGTCAACAAATGTTATGGTATTGGTCGACATTTCAAAATCACAGGTCAAATAGATAGAAGAAGATATAGCATTATTTAAAATTTTGCTTTGGGCTCTGTGCTACGTCATTCATAATCATCTTATCTGCTGGTGATATTACTTACAAACTATCAATGTTGTTAAGTTCAAAAAATGCATATTTTGTTGCCGTTCTTATAAGTTTTTGGTTTAACAAAGGGGGCATGTATTTGAATGAGTACCATGTATTCTTGTTCATACAACACGTTGACCCCTTTCTACGGCCATCACTAGAAAGAAACATTTGTGTAGGAAGTCTGATCTTGTTCTTTTTATTGGTGTAGCACATATGCTGAAGGGAAACCCTGAAGTGCTACAGAAACGACGCATGTGCGGAAAAAGCGATTCACGAAGTTGTACTCGGTGGGAAACACAGACCTGGGAAAATCAATCCGAAAGGAATGTTCTCTGTATAAAGGATTACTTGAAAAGTGTTGTACGAGCACTAAGCCACTGTTTTAAGTGCGATCGTCGATCAGATCGCAGTTCTTGGTCAACTTATTTGACCATTTCATAGGTCTGGATATTGGGCCTGCCACTCCGCTCTTCATCATGCATATTTATGCGGCAATTTTTAAGGTCTCGATACAATTGTCTAACCTTTTCTAGCTAGGCACAACTCCCGATAAATCTGAACAGCTAATGATCCTTTTGTACACAAAAATCGCACTTCGCAACTGACGAGAGCAACGATTTTCGCGGACATTGTTGTCTGCATTTACCGACAGGCAAACAACTACTGAATCAAAACAATAACTACAACGGCCTCGGAAACAATCAATAGATGGCGCTACATGTGTACAACTTTGTTTAGACCAGCCAATATTTAAATATAAGCAACCGACCCTCACTTTTTAAAAAAATTCAAGTCGCTAACCGGTCTTCGATGGTATCAAGGTGAGTTCCAGATCCCCAATCAGGCGAACAGCTCTCTTCAGAATAGAATCCAACAAATAAATCATATGTTTAGGAGCAGTATTCCAGCGATTTCCTGCTGTCTGCGGATATTTGCACGAGTAGCCTATGTTTGAGTGTTCAAAATGAATGAAAAAATAAGCGTTTTATCATCTTCAAAGCTGTAAATTTAATTTATGGTTCTTCCTAGGAGATTGTTAGTGTAAATGAAAAAAAGAGAAGGAGACAGTATGGTGCCACGCCAGCGTTGGAAGTCAATAGAAAGAAACTCGTCAAACGCCACTCGTAATGAATGCTCTCTGAGGAAACACGAGAGCCATAAACAAATCCTTTCATAGCCCAACTTAGCCAAAATTGCGTCATGCCAAGCACTTGTGGGTACCTTTTGCAGTAAAATAATATAAAAGAAAGTTACACTAGATCAATATCAGTACAGGTCATTCCAGGGTATTCAAGTCTTTTTAAATATATAAATGAAACTCTTTTTAAAAGCATATAGCACAATTAACGGACTTAGAATGGCTTTTAGAGCTTACAAGCCCCAAAAAGCTTGTCAACTTTTTGGAGACTTGCAAGTTTTTATAACAGATTCCAAGTATTTAAATTCTATTCGACTATTCGAATAAAAAAATAAAAATAAATAAAGTTTAAATTCAATATCAAGCTCGGTTTTTTGAAACAATTTAACCAGCAGACCCGAGCAAAAATCCACATAAATATTAATAACAAAAAACATTCTTTCACAAACAATCCAAGTCGTTAAATATTATTTCGAACTAGAAAGCTTTACACTCCAGAACAACTGTTAATTCTTTACAAAGCTCAAATTCAACCTATGGAATACTGCTCCCATGTTTGGGGCTCCGCTCCCAAACATACACTGCATTTGCTAGATTCTGTTCAGAGAAGAGCTGCTCGTCTGATTGGACACCCTGAACTGACCGGCGGCCTTGATTCGCTGGAATATCGAAGAACGGTTGGCGACTTGAGTCTGTACTACAAGTATTTTCATGGAAAGTGTTCGAAGAAAGTAGCCCGCTTAATTCTTCCCAGAGCGGTGCATGTTAGCATGTTACTCCACGTACAAGGCTTTTCAAGCACTCTTTTATATGGAGAACATCATCCCTTTGGAATAATTTGCCCAGGGCTGTGTTCCTACCGAGTACAATTTACAGCGCTTCAAGAATAACGTAAATCGCTTTTTCCGCACACATGCCGCTCCTGGAGCCCTTTAGGGACTTCCCTGCAGCACGTGTACTAGACCCATAAAAAAAAAGATCATTCAAAAATAACTAATTGATATTTTTATGTACATGAGGAATGGTCTACCAAAAGGCAGAACACCAGCCAGTCGCAAGGCAAACGGCTCATGAATATGCTTAATAGTAATTGTATTAGCCGTAACTAAAGTGTAAGCCAACCTCTATATCAATCAACTTAGTAAAAATAAAGAGTTATTTGAATTTGGAAAAGATTTACGGAGTTACCCAGCTAAGACTGGAAAACCGATTCCGTTGGTGAGAATAAGCTACGCTGCTGCGCTTGGTGCTTTCACCAAAGACCACTTTAGTTAATGCAATTCCGACTCAACTGTACTGTTAAATGGAATGAAATTTCACTTCATTTCACTTTAAGACTTATTTCCCATCTCTGCGGAAAATTTAAACATTTCGCATATTAAGAATCACTTCAAGCTCTTTACGGGACTTTAGGAATCTTTGCTCTTTGAAAACTTTTTCATATATGTTTGAAAAATGAAGTATTTAAGTTATAGTGTGTGGATCGTTTGAGCTGAACATTTTGCTTAGTTCTGATTTGTTGATTGCTAAAAAATATTTATATTTCATGTTGTAGAATATTTGAACAGTTAATAAAGAATGAAACAGGCACTTCGGGGCAAATGTATTTGTGCATATCACATCGCTGTAATTGTCATTAACAGTACATAGTACATTTATTTTTAATTAGAGCTCATGTTAATATAATCCATATTAAAATATAGAACAATAAATATAGACTTTGAACCTAACACGAGATGAATATATTTTCTAGTAAAATACCGAATGCCCCAATGAAAACTGTCCACCTGATATAACTAGCTGTAAGAAACGCAAAAGTACATAGAAGATTCACTAGGGGGGGTACTACCAATATCACAACAGAATATGGTGATAGTTGCTTCTATAACACCCAGCTTAAAAATAAAAAAAACTCCATTACGATTCTTTATGAGTATTAGTTTTTTTTGTCTCATGAGACATTTCGTATTTACCAGGTGTACAAGTATGAAATGCGGATTTTTTTTCTAAAAAAAAACATGTTAAATTCGAAAGAATGATAAAAAGTGCTTTAATCAAAGTATGCTCCATCGCTTGTTATACATTTTCCCATCTTCCGGGCAATTTGTGAATACTACGCCAGTAAAAATCTTCCCCTTTTGCCGCGAACGATTTTGCATGCATCGAGGCCTTTTTTTCATATCTTCGTACGAACCAAAGCGCTGCTCAGCAAGTGCGTGACCCATCGATGCAAACAAGTGGTAATCGGAAGGAGCCAAGTCTGGTGAGTAAGCCGCATGGGGTAGAACTTCCCAGCTAAGTGCTTCCAACGTGTCGCGAACTGGTTTTGTCGTATGTGATGGAGCATTGTCATGAAGAAAAATGACTTTGTGTTGCCTCTTTCGGTATTCTGACCTTTTTTCAAGCAGCAAACGGTTCAAATCGGTCAATTATTGTTGGTAATGTTTAGTATTAACCGTTTCCCCAGGTTTTAACAGCTCATAATAGACCATCGTCTTTCTGCCAAAGCGATTCGGTCTTGCGGTCGATGTGGATGGTGCGCCTGGGTCTACTCATGATTTTTTAAGCTTGGGATTCTCAAAATAAATCCACTTTTCATCCCCTGTAACTATACGATCCTTTTGTACCAAGCGAGCAAAATGTCACCCGTGTTTTGCGCTTTTCCATTTTCCTGTCGTTCACAACTCATGTGGTACCCATCTACTGGTCTTCTGAATCTTTCCCATCTCCCGTAGCCAATTGGAAACGGCTTGTTGACTAACGCCCAATTGCTCGGCGAGTTGTTTTTGTGTTTGCGAATCATCTTCGTCCAACAATGCTTGCAATTCAACATCTTCGTATTTTTTAGCAGCTTATCAGTAGCGGAGACACAGCGTGTGAGCTGATAATAACGTTTAAATGGGAAACACCAACAGAAAGTTTTCTTTTACATATCCAATTAATTGCATTGAGGAGAGTTTCTTTCTGTATTTTTCTTTGCAATATTCGAATAAGTAAATAAAAGAATTTTTATTCAAACCACTTTCTACTCTGACATTAATAAACAGTCAGAAAAACTTAAAGACCGTTTCATACAGTGCACTCTGTCACGCCACTAAGTGGCAGCGCGCTATCAGTGGAAGCCGTCGTTCCATTTAAAACCACTGCTGCAACCGGTAAGCTTATAGGCGGGCGCCATGGTGGACCCTCTGAAAGCTTCCGACCGCAGCTATCGGTTTTAAACGGGACGACGGCTCCTAGCGGCGGCGTGCCGTTACTTACCGGCGCGAAAGAGTAACCTGTGTGACAGGGGATAAAACCTTCATTGTCCAATATTGTCAAATTGGAGGTTTTACCTACCAAAATAAAAGCAACCATGTGCGTTTGTTATTAAGAGACATCACCACTTTATATTACTAAACAAAAGAGGGCAGGGAAGTATATGGGCGTTTCAAATTAAGGAAAAACATTATTTTACAACACTGTAAACAAAAAAACGCGGGAAAAATGTTTATAGCGACGAGAATTTGGCGGGCTTGATAATACCAATCAAAACAGATTTTAATCCAGCCAAATTCTATTACCTGTTTTGATTGGTATTGTTATTTTGGCCAAATTCTCCTTGTTATAAACAGCTTCTCCGGGCTCTTTTGTTTAGTATTGTAAAATGGCGTGTTTTCTTAATTACAAACTCCCATAAAAACCAGTTTTTGGCGGGAATAATTGTCTGCGCTCTTTTGTTTACAGCGTTGTAAAATCGAACTTCTGTTAATTACAAACGCCGATTTTAACCAAAAGATGTTTATAGCAATCGGAATTAATAATATGGAAAATTAATGGTGTCAAATTACTGTGTTGCAAACGATGTGCTTCTCAATTACAAACAGGAATATTACAGATTTTCAGCAGGCTATAAAATTGTCATGTTTTGGTCAGCTTATTCTTAAATTATAAAGGTTTTTATCCAGTATATTATTATGCAAAAAACGTTACCCGATATTAAAAATTAATTAATACAACTAATGGCATGAATAAAAAATTCGCAGACTTTGACCTGATCATAAGATGAATTTCATTTCCACGTACTTAAGTCATTAAAGTTGCAGCAAAAAATCTTAACTTGTTTTCTTTTAATGAATATTTATTAACAACTTTTTAATTAAAGCATGAAATCGTTCTATCCGTTTGTTGTATTAGGAATTAATTATTCAACAAAAAAAAACCCTAATTGTGTTACAAATAGATGAAAAATCATTATTTTTATTGTATTATTCATTCTAACAATTTTAATTAAAAACCAATACGTAAAAAATAGAATAACAACTTAAAGCAAATAAAAGAGTAATTACTTTTTGGAATATTTTTTTTATGAGATTACAAAGAAAGGTATCGCTTAAAGCGTATCTTCAGCCAGTCGCGTATGTCGCCGCGATAATCTTCGAATGAATTAAAATAACGATTGCATATTTTCGTGGCCATCATATTATCTGTACATACCATTTTCTAGGCAATGTTGGTGAGGTGCAGGCGGGGTGTAAACTACAGAGGCATATCGCTCCTCTGTACAGCTCTAAAAGTATATGAATCCATAATTGAGAAGAGATTATGACAAATAATTGAACCAAAGTTAGCAGATGTGCAAAGTGGTTTTAGGCCAGCCCATAGTACACAAGACCACCTATTTATATTACAGCAGATTGCAGAAAAGGCCCTGGAACAAGATGGGAGAGTATTTTTAGGGGTTCTGAATATGAAAAAAAGGTAAATAGACATGGAATATGGAGGAGTTTAAGGGACAAGGATGTGAATGAAGATTTAGTAAGTACAATACAGAGCCTGTATGATAATACAATAAACCAAGTGAGAACGTGTAACCGAACATCGAAGGAATTCACCAATAGTGATGGGATAAGGCAAGGAGGAGTATTGAGTCCATTATTATTTATAGTTATAAATGAGGTAATAAAAGCGAGCTGGGAAAGATAAGTATATGGTGGGATATAACCAGTTAAAGGCTGTAAAAATAGAGTCAGGTGCATTCGCAGACGATATTGTACTGGTAGCAAGGACAGAAGGAGACTTGGAGTTGAACATGAATATATGAATATAGGGACAGTAGAGTTAAAAAAGTATAATCTATTTATTGACCTGGAAAAAACAAAGGTGATGGTTATAACTAACAGACAAGAAACAATGAACATTAAAGTAGAGGGACAAAAAATTAAACAGGTGGAGCTATATAAATACCTGGAAGTAGTAATAAATTCCAAAGGAACACAAGAGGATGAAATTGGAAAAAGAATGAAAGCTGGAACAAGATTATACTGCGCGCTGTACAGAAGCTTTCTGAGTAAAAAGGAAATATCAGTGAAAACAAAAATGGCAATTTACAAAACAATATATAAGCCAGTTATAACGTACAGGGCCGAGAATTAGATTCTGACAGATATATGAAAAACGATTACAAGCCACAGAAATGAAGTATCTGAAGACAGTGGTAGGGGCAAGAAGAATTGATAAAAGAAGGAATGGAGATATTAGAGAGGAACTTAATGTAAAATCGCTAAGGAAAAAATAGAGGAAAAGCGAATGAGACATCCAGAAAAATACGAAATCTTGAATCTGATTATAGAGGGAAAGATTCCAGGTGGACGTGGTCCAGGAAGAAGAACGTGGTTGAAAAATTTGAGCCAGTGGTCTGAAAAGTCTACGGTTCAACCTTTCCGAGCGGCTGTCAATAATACGATCATCATCAACATGGTACCCAACGGTCGTTGAACGGTCATGGTACCCAAAGAAGAAGAAGATGGATCTAAAACATTTCTCTTTAATAAACTACTACTCGTACACTCTCTGTCCAAAAAGAAACTGACATAGAAGCGTCACCTGTTCCATAGTTTTGTTGTCAATAGTGGTAACCTTCAATAGTATCGTGTGAGAATGACAATTACCCATTAGATGCCATGGTGTTCTTGCTGCTCTTAGATGTACGCAAATTTTCGAGCGGTGTTCGTGATTTGAGGTCGGCTGAACTTCGGAGGGAAACGCAGAACGTTACCGAAGACCTTTAACTGTAATCTCGTCTGAAGTCAAGCCCAAAGTTCAACAAATCATTCGTGAAAACCATCGTCGGGCAATCTTGACCAACTTTCTGTTGGTTCGAAAACGTCAAAGCTTTGAGGCGAGAAGAGTTTCCTCCTAACAATGCACAGTTCGTTGTGTAAGCAACAGTTTTTGGCAAATAATTCCATGAATGTCAATCCCTTCGCCTGATTTAGCACCCTGTGAGTTCGGGTTATTCCCCCATATGGAGATGTAGTTATCGATTTGCCGTTTCAAATAGGTAAAGGAGGTATAATGCGAATTGCAAGCGGTGCTGAAAGTCGTGACAGAAACGACCTTTCAAAAAAATACTCGAAAGTGGAAAAAATGGTGGGACAGGTGTATTCAGGTGGGGGTGTCGTGGGAGCCCAACAGTAACTACTTCAGATTTTATAGTGTTAGTATGGGAATCTTGCATCGCACTACGTATGAATACAAAAGCACATATCTATAAAGTTCCTTGTTACAATGAGCATGCTTTAATGATGCTTATATTTCTTTTCCGGAAGAACAATCTGATATTTTAGTGCTGCTAGCTCTTTTTTTAACATTAGAAAGCTGAAATGATATTAAACCGCATAATGAAAATCCGGGTATGTCCAGAACCACTAAAAATATGAGATAAAACAGAAGCTGCCTCTATGTTTGGACACATTCTTCAAACAAGTTTAATCATATATTTGTCGTGTCAATTACAAACAGTTTTTGCGTTTTTTTTCTTTCCGATAAATATATATATATATATATATATATATATATATATATATATATATATATATATATATATATATATATATATATACAGATATATACATATACATATATATATATATATATATATATATATATATATATATATATATATATATACAGATATATACATATACATATATATATATATATATATATATATATATATATATATATATATATATATATATATATATACATACAGATATATACATATACATATATATATATATATATATATATATATATATATATATATATATATATATATATATATATATATATATATATATATATATATAACAGAAACTACCAAAAGCGTATCATCAAAGACCCAACTATTACAGAAGACACCAGCAGAAAGAAACGATCGAACACATAACAAGCGGATGGACAATATTAGCCAGAACGGAATACACAGCCAAACATGACTCAGCTGCCAAAGTAGTTCACCAAGCACTAGCCACAACATACAAACTCATAGAGAACACAGATCCCTACTACAAATACACACCAACATCCATACTTGAAAATAAAGATTACAAACTCTACTGGGACATCAGTATCCATACAGATAAAACAGTCTCCGCCAATAGACCCGATATTACTTTTCAGTGCAAAAAAGGAAAAGTCGCCTATCTAATTGACATAGCTGTCCCCAATCACACAAACATCCAAACGAAATACACAGAAAAAATTTCCAAATATACAGACCTTGCAACGGAAATAAAAAGGCTATGGAAACAAGAAAGTTATCATTGTCCCCCTCATTATATCAGCCACAGGCCTTACACTAATAACATTCACACCACACTTAGTACAATTAGAACTCGACACAAACATACACAGAAATATTCAGAAGTGAGTGATTTTGAAAACATGTAACATTTTCAGGTCATTCCTTAATACGCAATGGTAATATCGTTTGTGCTGACTTGGCTTTGGCCCGTCAGCCAAACAAGGAACCACATTGACCAAGTGTGTGAGAGAGAGGAACTTTTTTGTGGTAATAATATATATTACCTTCAAATACAACAAAGTGTACATTGGATCGTCAAATATAGTATAATTATAAAATATATAAATAGAAATAACAAAAATAAAAAATAGTATAAGATTAACATAATCATACACACCATAAATATATGGATGTACAAAGTAATTGTATAAAGTCGGACAAAACAACGTTAAGCGTAATTTAAAAATTTAAAAGCATTAAAAATACAAAAATAATTAAGATGGAATTTAAGTGTACCTTGCTTTAGGATAAGTTAATGTAGGTAGGTTCGGGTTTATGACAGCACTACCCAGAAAGAAATCTCACAAACAGCACTCTCTTAGAGATCATCAGGCCCCGTAGAAATCCCCTATCGAATAGAAGGCATTTTCCAGTAAGGACTTTAGCTGAGATATTAATCTTGGACCACGCATATTTCGCAGTTCTGCAGGAGTTCCATTACGAAGGTGATGCAACTATAGAGGAGAGAGCCTTTGAAGAAATGGGAACCTTTAATACACTATTACTCCTGGTGTTATATGTATTTGTTGCTCTCAGCATCTCAAAAAGGTATCTGTTATTGTTTACAAGAGTTAAGCACCTTAATATGTAAAGACACGGAAAGGTTAGCTTTATATTATATTAAAAATTTTGGTTGAAAAATCTTTTCGTACAACGAACACCTTCTGTTTGCACGTACAGTCTGTCAAGTAAGAACGTATCCGCGATAATTCATTTTTGGTAGAGGCGATTCTAGCGATTCAACCAAAAATCGGCAGAGAGAGCCTTCTCTGCGACGTATTTTGGTGAAAGTATCAGTTCGATTCCGAGCTTTCATCGGAATCACGTAAAATCCAAAATGAATCACTTTTTTTGCGCGTCGACTCGAGGCAATTTTTCTTTGTTCCCATCCAAAGGGGCCTAAAATGACACATTTCCGCGGCCGCTAAATATATTAAAAAGTCGGTATCGTTTGTGAAGAACTGGGTAAATCATTTTAACGAGACGAAAAATGTCGACGACTTACCAAAATGTGGCTCGGTAGGCAAAGTCACCCCGAAAGTCGAAAAACGAATCGTGTCTTTATTTTCACGGGACCCGAAATTGCCGCTGCGTCAACGAGCAGCAAAATTAAGAAAATCGGGTTTGAATGTGTCCCATGAGACCATTCGACATCTTCGTGCTCATGATGTTAAATTCCGAAGCACGCTGAAGAAACCATTGCTGAGCAAAAATCACGTCGCGAAACGACTCGCTTGGGCCCACCTAAGATACTAAGTGCCCCTTACAATCGTCGGACGCAACCCTATTGAAAACGTTTGGTCCCCTGACGACGTTAAGTCAGTTTTCTCGCGAGATTCGAAAAATTTACAGGGTATGCAGAAAATCTCGTCGACAACATGCCTCAAAGTATGCCAGGGGATTATTGATACAGGAGGCGATTGGACAACTTACTAAGATAATTGCGCCGTTGTTAGCACACCAAAGGATACATTGATGGCAACAATTTTTCTCGAAAAACATTTTTTCAAGAATACGGGCGGTCACTTTCTCACTTGACAGACTGTATATAGTATGTTCCTAACTATCCGTCCCATAAGTAACGTATATTAAAATGAATTACATTTCAATACAGGAAAAAAACACATCCATATTACCAAGAAAAAGCTGTTTATTTCTTAAATATTAAGAAAACAAAAAAAGATGTATATATATAAAAACGAGTACTCTTTTGTGCAAAACCTTAAATGGAGTCGAAACATAAGTAAAAAATATAAACAAATAGAATAAAGTGCGTTCCTTCACCAGATGCAACGAAAAACGTGTAAGAAAAAAAATTAAAATAAAATTATGGCAATAACAATTATCTATTTTCTTTGCACATCTCTTTTCGTACAAACTAAAAATATAACAGCATAATTATAAGATAAACTGCATATAAGCTATAAAAATTTACATAAATAAAAACATTACAAGAAAATAAACTTTTTATTTATTGTTAAATTCCAGTGTCTGTTCTTGGATCCATTACAATTTTAATACTTTTACTACTCTTTTGTTCGTAAAAAAAAATAGCTTAATGCTTGTTTCTTAAACATATGATACACTAGCAGCCAAAATACATTCGGCAGTCGACGTCTCAACCAAATTTTGATATAATATAATACAATCAATCAAAATTACTATGGACAAATTGTTTTAAAAAATTAGTGCATCTGTATGTTGGGTGCATCTCGTAAAATATTCAAACTTCGTTAAGATGATACAATAAATTTAATAATTAGAGATACATGATTAAGCTTTCTGCCTCTAGGTTTATTCACTTCAGAAAATAATATTTATTTTTGAGCTTTTAAGAGGAAATACATTTAGGCATATGCAAATAAGTCAATTTTTATTATATGTTTTTTATGTGAACGTTTTAAGTAACATGAGTAGAATTTTAGGCATGATTTGTTATTACTTAGGACGAAAATTAACACAACTTTTTTTAAATATTGAAGCATGACAGTGTTTAGCCGCAGTCTTCCGACAAAGTTGTGCGGCGAGTGGTAAAATGACGTAACCTTCTGCGGTATTGATCTAGAACAACCCAGTTTTTTTTTCAACTTTATTATTAACATTCATACGGTGCATGAATCTCAAAAAAATGAAAAAAAAAATTAACAACTGCAAAAATTTTTTATAATGATTTTTAAAAATATTTAAGAGCAAGTACAAGTGAACACTGCTATTTAGATGTGTGCAAACTTCAACGAAACCGATCAAATTTTCTTCAAATTTAAACCGAGTTTTTCTCAAAACTGTATTTTCGAAATTGGCGTAATAAATAACTTAAAAAATATTTGAACAATTTCCATTGAAATTTTGCACACATCTAAATAACAGTACCACCTTGTACTTGAACCAAAATTTTTTAAAAAAAGTATTATTTATGGAGAAATAACTCAAAAATTTTGTCCAATTTTTTTTAAAAGCATTTTTTATTTTTTTTAGGTTCACGCACACCATATGAATGTTAATAAATTAAAAAAAAAACTCGTTTGTTTCAGATCAGATACAATAGAAGCTAGAGGTTCCGTCGTTTTACCACGCGCCGCACAACCTTGTAGGAAGATAGTGACTTACCTCGGTAATTTTTTAATATTGAAAAAAAAAATGTGTAAATTTTAATCTTTAGTAACACGATATCACACCTTAAATTCCATTAATGTCGCAAAAAAAAGTCCACATAAAAAAAAACACCTAAAAATTGACTTATTTTAGCTGTCCAAATGAACTCTCCTTAAGGGAGGGCCACTTCAGATCCCAGGAAAAAGGAGCTAATTTCGGGAAATTTTGTCAAGAGTATAACAAAAGCAGTCGAAATTTTATTTGAAGTACTTTATTCAACAAATATTTAAGTATAAAAAAATATTTTTCTTATCTTTGTAATTCAAAATGGTCACTTCAAAATCCAAGATGGCACCATTAATGCGTGAAACAAGCGTAGATTTCAACCTAGAACAAAAAAACAAAAAATCTTGATTAATATATGTCAAAAACTAGTGGAAAACGTACGGATATTGCAATAAGTTATAAACGTTTTTATAAGCAATTTTTCGTGAACTCTGGGTGAAAAATGAATATTTTTTTTTTAAATGTGCACCATTTTTCGTAAAAACGATATTTTCATATTTCCGTACGTTATCCACTAGTTTTTGACATATATAATGAAAATTTTTTGGTTTTTTGTTCTAGGTTGACATCTACTGGAGCTAGAGATGAGCGATATTATCATATCTGTGACTCAGATAGTCACAGGGAATACCTGCGACCCAATTCTTAGCAAGGCAGCGACTCTAGTCCACTGTTTTAAATACTAGCTGCACACGCAGATATCGCAGATCCGACTGACATGAACTTAAGGTATTTCTTATGAGAAGACAGAGAGAGCAATATGTTAGAGAAAGACGCGAAATAATTTGGTTTTCAGGATCTAATGAATGTAGCAACATAGCTTCTCGCTTGCTTCCCGCCGTACGTAATCACGTGTTATTTATAACAACCTTGATACTTTTACACGAGATGCAATAAAAATTATGTATAATTAAAACGATACTTTGGAATATGGATTAAAAATATATCAATTAATAAGTATTGATAACTGAATAAATGCGCGTGCGATGCACGAGTTTATTCTAGTATCTTTTAAAAGAAAGTCCGATCAGTGTAATGCATACATATATTTCAAAATTAGACAGAACGCCAGCGCCGCGCGAGCAGTCTTCTTCAAGCTACGTTGCCACAGCGAAATTTCACTTCATAAAATACATGAAAAAGTAATATTTATCTAATATTTTTACAACTAGGAACTGCCTTCATATTTTAACAAACGAAAGTAAATAATTTTTTTATGTTTATATTTTTTTTTGTGACTTTTTACTGTTGAAGCACATACGACAACAAAAATCGTAAAAAATGCGTGCTTTTGATAGAAGAAAAACTATGAATTTGTATCTTTTATGTGTTAAATATCTGAAACTTTTACAATTAATTATAGCAATACAGCGTGGCAAACCATCTTTATATTGAAGCAGTGAATGCATGATGCTAAAACGTATTATTTCTCAAATTTCCAAGCAAAACTACTTTCAACAGTTACTCGAAAGAAATACCGTAATGATCGGCGACGGCGCCTATCGTCTCCTTACAGATAACGGTCGCAGTCGGCTGACGACTCACCGGCGCACGATGTTAGACTGTTGCGTCGCCGTTGAAAGGCAAAACGCTGTTAGCTAAAATAATTACTTCCAACGGCGACGTGACGAGTTCGACAACGTGTACCGGTTCCTTGAAATATCGACCTAACCGTTGTTAAAAGAAGCTGTAACTTATAAATCACCGTTGCAGGTATACTTGTGACCTAAAAGTCGCTGTTAAGCTCATCGCTAATGGAAGCAATCGTTTCGCCCGTTTCAAGCCTAGCATAAAAGGTACCTTCTCGTCATGGATTCTGAAACGGCCATTTTGAATTAAAAAGATAAAAAAAAAAATATTTTTGTACACTGCTTTTATTATACTCTTGAAAAAAATTCCCGAAATTAGCTTTTTTTCCTGGGACCTGGAGGGGCCTTACCCCTTAAGTTGTGGTAAAGATTGCTGCCAAATATTATCCGAAAACAGACACAAATTTAAACAAAAATTAACATAATATATATTGCACAGAATAAACAACTTAAAAACTTGTCAGTGATGTAAATCGAAGGTACGTTTAAAGTGTATGCCTCAAATTCTAAACTGCCTTACGTACTAAAGCTCCATTTTTATTACTTAAAGTAGATTAAATATATTAATATAACTCTAATAGAAAAATAGAAAATATTAATTATAAACTTAGCGTTACATTAAAAAAAGCATTAAACCTAAACGCTTATCGCAGCAGCCGTTTTAAGTCTATTTAGTAACTCAGTTTAGTTAGGCATAACACTAATAACCAGAACTCTATAAAAATAAGAGAGAAATAGTTAAAAAAAACTTCTTTAAAAAGGAGTTATTATGCTTTTTTATTTGAGGTTGAGCGAATCTAAAATTAAAATTTTTATACTTTATTGTCAATCGTCAGGGTCGTTAAAGCTCATTAAAAACCACTGTGATTTTTGTAATCTTTCTTTATTAGTTTCCTTGTATTATATATATTATTATATATATATATATATATATATATATATATATATATATATATATACACAGGATGTTACAAAAATAATTTAATTATTGAAATTAATTTTTATTAGCTTTTCACATTTTATTAAAATTTCATTTACCAGACCTTTGGACGTTCGGTTATTTAGTTTACAACGATGTTGCCAAATTTTCATGTTTTTCTTAAAACTTTGGACAAAAAAAATGTTCTTAAAACAAATTGCTTTTCAAGTTAAAAATTCAAAAAAAAAACTAATGTTAATACAGAATATTAAGAGTTAATATTACAGTTAATATTAACTTGTCACTGTTTCAACCAAAAATAAATTAAATTTGATTTGATTTTATCTGTAAAGTGGTTTTTAACAGCTTGTATAATACCGTTTACGTTATACAATAAAGTACGGTAAAATTAATGCAAACGAAAACGGTACAGTCATTCTCCAACCCGATAGATCACAGTTCTTTAATTTAAACTGTACTTTTATAGTTTTGGTTAAATGGGTGAAGACTCCAATCTCTGTCTTATGAATATATTTATCTGAAGTTGATAATTCTCTAAATTATGATCTCCGATGCTAATTTCGCTATAGAAATTTAATCTTGCTACGGCTAAAATAGTTAGAAGTTTCTCTCGTATTAATAATATAAGATATATAATAATAATAATAATAATAATACATACTGAAGGTATGTAGTTTATTATTATTTATTTTGGATAGACAATTGTTCGTGTATAATATTTTCTTTAATTGCCTTTAAATGTAGTCTGTTTTGCAATACCAGATACTTTTTTAAATTGAAAAAGGTAAAATTCTTTTAATCTTCAGTATGGCAACATTGTAACAGTCCATGGTATTGTCAAAATAATAGTTAATTGTTATTGACGTGTGTGACGTGTTAGCGCACCCATTAGTGTTCTGTTATAAAGGAGTACTACGAGTATTTATCCCTATTTCTTCTAAGTTGTTTTTAAAGTTATGATTTATTACCCTGTATAAAATTTTTAACTTAAAGAATTAAGCTATGTGAGACGTTGTACGAGTACAAATATATATATATATATATATATATATATATATATATATATATATATATATATTATATATATATGTGTATATATATATGTATATATATATATGTGTATATATATATGTGTATATATATATATATAAATATATATATATATATATATATATATATATATATATATATATATATATATATATATATATGTATGTATATATATATATGTATGTATATATATATGTATGTATATATATGTATGTATATATATATGTATGTATATATATGTATGTATATATATGTATGTATATATATATATATATATATATATATATATATATATATATATATATATATATATATATATAAATATATATATATATATATATATATATATATATATATATATATATAAGGTGTAAAACTTAGTTATAACAAATTCTCTCTTACTTTATATATAACTCAAGTCAATAAACCCTCCCTTTCTCTTCAAATTGTTTATTTTGTTATTAACCTTAAATAACATTACTAAATACACCATTTTGTTTTCAGCATTTTAAAAATGAATAACTCTGAATTCCTGTACAGTTAAAGCTAAAAATATAATTAATAATATATTATAAAGTTTTTTTTTTTCTATTATATTAGACCATTGCAGTCCGCTGTCACGTTTAGTGCAAAAAATCCTAGCTGCTGCGCTACATTACTAGAAAAAATTAAATGAATTATGTCGCTGGCAGTCTCGATGGAGGAGGCGGTTTTATAGTTTTATTATTTAAATGTTGGGCAGTGCCTGAAACAAAAAACAAAGTCCTGAAATTTAGAAATTTAGATTAAAAATGAACATAAGCTATAGGGCAATATCTACAGTAAAATTAAAGTGACTTGTCATTTATGACAGTAACCCATTTGTTTTTTTGAAGGTCAAGGATAACGACTGGAAAAATAGATGTTTCTTAGAGTCTCATTACTACACGGAGTGAAAAATCTCGAGACTTCTGAAGATTTTTATCAAAAATCGTTTTTATTTTTCCATATAGTTTCCTTCAAGA
Organism: Pachyrhynchus sulphureomaculatus; assembly: GCA_019049505.1. Classification (NCBI taxonomy): domain Eukaryota; kingdom Metazoa; phylum Arthropoda; class Insecta; order Coleoptera; family Curculionidae; genus Pachyrhynchus; species Pachyrhynchus sulphureomaculatus. Next base: position 205,826,040 of record CM032454.1, on the reverse strand, counting down.
GCTATACACTTATTCCAGCTATCTTCCAACATTTGGATAGCTTTCATATAGTACAATTTGTCTAGCTCTGTAAAATACGCTTAAGTTTCCCATTCGACTTCTTTATTTGAGGCAAATCTCTTTCCCTGAAGCCACCTTTTTAAATTTGGAAAGAACTCATAATCGCTAGGAGCCAAATCTGGTAAATACGATGGATGAGGAAGCAATTCATAGCCCAAATAGTCCAATTTCACCATCGATTTTTATAGACTTGTGAGCTAGTACATTATCTTGATGAAACAACACTTTTTTCCTAATTTCACCATTCAAACGTAATAGTCTCTGGTGATTATTCACCCCTTCTCAAGATAGCCGATCAGTATTATTCTATATGCATCCCAACAAATATTTGCCAAAACCTTTCCAGCTGATATTTGTGTTTGTGGACGGTTTAGTCGGACTCTTGGACTAGGGCGTGTAATGGTGGATCCATGTTTCGTCCATTGTTACGAACCGACGCAAAAACTCCTTTGGATTACGCCGAAACAGTGCCGAACAGCATTCTGAATGTTCGAAACGTTGTTGTTTTTGATCAATCGTGAGAGTGCACGGCACCATCGGGCGCATAGCTTTTTCATATGCAAATATTCATGCAAAATACATGGTCTGTCCGGAAAGTAACATCGCCGAGTCGATTAAACAAAATTTATTGACCAGATCGGTATAATACACTTAATTTTTCCAAAAGTCTCCCCCTGCGTCGATACATTTTTGCCAGCACGATTTCCAAGCTGCAAAGGCGTCCTGGAAGGCCCGTTCAGGAATTACCTTTTAAGGCCGTTGTACAAACTGCTTTCACGTCGTCAGTTGTTCCACTTCCACGTAAAATTTAGAGTTAATGGTTGTCCCGGGAGGTATAAACTCATGATGGACGATCCCCCTGATGCATCGCGACTTGTACAAGAGACAGAACAGAGGTTCACGAAATCACCCGTGCCTTACCCTCCGAGAGCTTGGAGACAACTGAGCAAGTACTCGCTCGATAGCTGACTTTCCTAAGCACTGATCCCCGGCGGGTAGAGCGCGCCACCACGCACAGTCGCCTCACAATAAAATCGGTGACATTACTTTCCGGAGAGACCCTGAAAATCATATTGTTTTTTGTTGGTGCTACCATCTCTCGGAAAGTAAGTCTGGGTATTTTTCACCCCACGTAGTAGTTTATTTAAATCACAACTCGTAAGTATGACGTACGAAGATACCAATTAAAATGTAGTGATTGAGATAAGTAAAAACAATAGAAGCAGTAGAAGCATATTTTAATGCTATCTACCTACTCATGAAAATGATGTCGTACAGAAAATTGCTCGGCTTGCTGAATTAAAAATTTTTATGATTATTTTTCTTCGGAAAGCAACTATATAAAGAAGGAAAAGAACCAAAAGTTATTCCTGAAAAAAATCTTAGGTACACGGCAACGACGGTTAATTTCATGTTAATGTAAAATTTTGGCCAAAACTGCTTCGATGGGGTCGGGACTCAATTCGGGATTTCCGCAGAACAGTAAGACTGGAAGAGGTAAGAACTGAGGAACGAAACCATCAAGTTTGTTTACGATTTGCTGCTGTCAGATTGACAAATGACGATCCCAATGTTTGATAAACAACTTGGAATATAGGAAGTTACAGTTTTCAAGATTGTACATAAAGATTTAGGAATGAAAACAGTTTCTGTCCGATGAATCTCCAAACTCTCTCTCTCTTAGGTATACGATAATGACGGTTAATTTTACGTTAATGTAAAATTTTTTGGTCTAAAATATTTTTCGAGATGTCTCCAGATCAGGAAGACCGGATGAGGTAAAAACTGAGGAAGGAAACTATCAAATTTGCTTACGATTTGCTGCTGCCAGATCGACAACTGAAGATCCTCATGTTTGATAAACACCTTGGAATATAGGAAATTACAGTTTTAAAGATTGCACATGAAGATTTAGGAATGAAAACAGTTTCAGCCCGATGAATCTGCACACTCCTCACACCAGCGACAGAAACTGGCGAGGAAAGAAACTTTTTAATCATTATTAACTGCTTTAGAGAATGATGAAAGTTATTTTTCATGAATTGACATTGACGAGGAGCCTAGCAGGTTCTATTGCGATCGTCCCCTGAAGCAAAAGTCGATATGATGGCTCCATAAGGGCTCTCCACACACCAACGAATGCAAAAACTCAGCAGTCTTCTAGAGATTTGATGGCAAATGTTATTTGGGTCTACGAAGGAATTTTGCTTAATGAATATACAAGGCGTATTCGAAATGTAAGGGTAGTTTGCTTATATTTAAATACTGGCGAGTCTGAACAAAGTTGTACACATGCAGCGCCATCTATTGATTGTTTCCGAAGCAACTGAAGTTATTGTTTTGTCTGTCGGTGAACGTAGACAACAACGTCCGCGAAAATCGTTGGTCCCGGCCAGTTACGAAGTGCGTGCTGTAATATGACTTTTATGTGCAAAAAATCATCCGCTGCTCAAATTTATCGAGAGTTGTGCTTAGTTTATGGACCTACAGAAATGAGTGAAGGAAAGATTAGACAACGGTGTCGAGACTTTAAATATGGCCGTACAAACGTGCATGATGAAGAGCGGAGGCAGGCCCAGTATTCAGACCGATGAAATCGTTCAACAAGTGGGCCAAAAAATGCGATCTGATCGACGATTGCACTTGAAACACTGGCTTGGTGGACAATAGTTTAAAGAGGACGAAGAACTCAAGACCGCCGTCGTCAACTGGTTCACTTCCCAGGCGGAGAATTTCTATGCAGAGGGATTAAAGAAGATGGTGCAGCGTTACGAAAAGTGCTTAGAAGTGAACGGAGTTTCTGTGGAAAGGTGAAGTAGGTTTGTAGGAAACTAAAACCGTCAATAAAAACTTTTTCTAACGAATACATATTTTTTTTATGACCAAAAAGCACTTACTTTTCGATTATGCCTCGTATATAAAAAGGGTTCACAACTAAAGGCGAGGTTTACAGAAGGACGATCCAGAACGTGAAGCAAGCCGTTAGAGAAAAATTACATACATACCGCCCTGATTTTGCATCATGAGACTTCCTCTTGTTCAAGTATCTAAACAAAGGCGTCAGGAGCCGAAAATAATTCTCAGATATCGCAAACAGAAGTTTTTTTTTGGATAGATGAAGATAATATTTTTAGCCGCGTTTGAAATTTAATATATCCTAAGTTTGTTCACGGGTTGAAATTTAAATATTAAGCTTACCTTATGCTTCACGAGCTTTCTTTTCTTTCTTCTTTTTAAGGAAAGACGGTGTTCTCAAACCTTTCTTTTTCTTCTTATCTTTTTTAGGAGACCCTTCAGATATAGAGCGATCCTAGAAAATCAGACATAAAATACGCAATCCATTTAATAAACATTAAAACTTTGTAACTAAAATGTGCTTTACACAGTATAAATAAATTTAAAAAAAAATATATATTGTAAGGAAAGACTTATTTAGTGAAATTTCCACTTTATTTAGTTTCACAGAAACTGTATGACGCGTTTTCGCTATACTATAGCTTCGTCTGATACAAAATGATATTTGAATATTAATGTTGTTACATTTATATAAATACCCTAAGGTAGATAGGTAATAAAATTAATGCTATATGGTAATGATCATTGCTGGGGAATCCATTCTGAATATTAATTGTATAAATTGAGTAAAGGTGAGTTACCATGGGACAGACAGGTATCTTTTTGTTCGTTTAAGATGATGTCTGAATTTTTTAATTCTATTTTATTTCTAAATTTTCTAATAGGTTTAATTTGTTTTGTATGTGTAAAATTTTAAATTTATCGACAAAAAGATGGTTTGATTCTGTTAAATGATTACTGTAAGCTGAGTCGGTTTTGTTTTTTAAATAGCTTCTTTTATGTTCTGAAATCCGAGTTTCGAATGAGCGACCTGTCTAACCTATGTAACTTTTATGACAAGAACCACAATTCAACTGATACACTCCAGATTTTTTTGATCTATTTTGTTTTACCTTTGCGTTTTTTAATGAATTTTCCTAACGAGTTGTTTGTTCTAAAAGCTATGTTGATATTATATTTGTTTAAGTGGTTTTTAATTTAAAAAATAAAAAATAAAGCTATTTGTTTAGTATACCCCAAGAAAGAAAACACAGGGAAAAAATATAATGTTTTAACCTATTTTGGTAACACGTCAGAGAAAATTAAAAACCACTTAAACAAATATAATATCAACATAGCTTTTAGAACAAACAATTCGTTAGGAAATTTCATTAAAAACGCAAAGGGAAAACAAAACAGATCAAAAAATTCAGGAGTGTATCAGTTGAATTGTGGTTCTTGTCATAAAAGTTACATAGGTCAGACAAGTCGCTCATTCGAAACTCGGATTTCAGAACATAAAAAAAGCTATTTAAAAAACAAAACCGACTCAGCTTACAGTAATCATTTAACAGAATCAAATCATCTTTTTGACGATAAATTTAAAATTTTACACATACAAAACAAATTAAACCTATTAGAAAATTTAGAAATAAATAGAATAAAAATTTAGACATCATCTTAAACGAACAAAAAGATACCTGTCTGACCCATGGTAACTCACCTTTACTCAATTTATACAATTAATATTCAGAATGGATTTCCCCAGCAATATTCATTAGCATATAGTATTAATTTTATTACCTATCTTCCTTAGGGTATTTGTATAAATGTAACAACATTAATATTCAAATATCTTCGACCGATGGAAGATCCAGCTAAAACCCATGTAAGACACAGGCCATCGTCTTCGCCAAAGGCAACGGCACTCCTTATGGACAACTCCAGCTCCAGGGATCCCGCATCCAATGGGCAACCACCATCAAGTACCTGGAATCCAGTATGACAAACACCTCATCTGGAAAGACCAGGTCTGTGCTGCCTCAAGGAAAGCCAAGCAACTACTGGGCAAGCTGTACCCAATCATCAGCCGGTCCAGTAAGTTGCAACCAAAAATCAAGCTGCTAATTTATAAAACCATCGTGAGGGCAGGACTCACACACGCCTGCCCTACTTGGTCTAAACTCACCAAGACACGCAGAGCTCAACTTCAGGCAGTACAGAACAAGGCCCTGAGGATGATCACGGGAGCCCCATGGTTCGTCCGAAACCGGCAATTGCATAGAGACCTCGGTGTGCCAACAATCAAGGCACACATGAGGTCCACCAACATCAAGTTCTTCGCAAAGGCGCTACAACACCCAAACGCCACCATAAGGAGCGCATTCCACGTGCCCGCCAACGCCCGCCATCACTATCCAAGACCTTCTGACCCCATATCCGACGAAGACGATGGCCCTCCCCCACCCCCATGAAGATTGTAACCTAGATTAAGTTTAGAATTAAGTTCTAGATTAGTTTAGAATTAAGCTCTAGTTAAGTTAGATTAGTCAACCAATGTAATTAAAACCCAATGTCCTAGGTTAAGTTAATTAGGATTACTGTATAGAACCTAGGTTAAGTAGTATAGGAATATAAGCTATCATAAATGTAAGTAAGAGGCATAGCCTAACTTAAATTCAATAAAGACAATGACAATGACATTCAAATATCATTTTGTATCAGACGAAGCTATAGTCTAGCGAAACGCGTCATAGAGATTCTGTGAAACTAAATAAAGTGGAAATTTGACTAAATCAGTCTTTCATTACATTTGTTATGAATTTCCATCAAGTAATAGCCACAACAATTCAGAGTAAAAAAAAAAAACATTACCTCTTTACTACTCTGCGACAAAGTACTCATATGAGCATCTGATTGATCTCCATTAACAGTGTTCTCACCTAAAAAGACAACAATAGTATTATAAAATCATTCTTTAAAACATGTATTTTAAATAACCGCCCTAATAATCTTTACTGAAAATCACAATTAAAGCAAGAGTAAGTCCAAAAAACTAAAATTTTTCGAGGGTAGTGTATGCATGATGTATTAAGTTAATTTGGAATGACTCTTCTGTAGATAAACAAACTATACAAAAACACCAGTTTAAAAGTATAAGAACTAACACTACATATTACCTGTTTTCGTCCAGCACCAAGGTGTTAATACTGTTAGTTTTCTTTCTTATGTACAAAACAAACCACAAATAATGCAGCAATACAAAAACACGTACATTTATTCAAAGAACACAAATAGCAAACAAGTACATAAATGGTTAAATCTATTATAATATGGTAAATTTAAAGCCCGTTCTAGTTGCCTCATTTATTTCATAGTCCTTCATTTATTAAGGCGACTACCGCTTGCATACCCTGAGGGAATACAATTTTTTTTTTGAATATTTTCTAAATAATAGAAAAATTCAAAATTTGGCTCCCATCAATTTGTTGTCCTTATAGTCTACTAAGGTTACAACTAGAAATCATATTTTTTCGCTAAATACTATGAATGACAAATGGGTACACAAAAATTTTTAAAAAATGTTCATAAATTTTTGTCAATTTTCAGCAAAAAATTGTAATTTATAGTTTTAACCTTAGTGGACTCCAAGCCCCACAAATTGATGGGAGTAGAATTTTTAATTTCTTTTTGGCTTCGGAAATATTCTAAGAAAATATATAATTTTTATATCTTTAAGGCATGCAAGCGGTAAAGCTGGCTTAAATGAATTTAAAAATACCACCTACACAAAAATACAAAAATATTAGTAAACACCTTAAATTAAAAACATAGTTAATTTTTTCCTTATCTTATTTATTTAAAAAATACTAGTATAAGTACGCCAAAGACAGGGTAAATTTAGAATTTGGCATTTTCGAAGCCCATCCAGTCTCCCGAAGTATCTAATGGTTCGTTTTCTTTATTTTCATCATCTTCGGCATCTTTACTTTTATCCACATTTTTAACGACTACATCAGTTGTAAAAACAACATTACTCCTCCTCGAGAACGGTTGATTTTGGGAGTTGGTTCTAAGAAACTTTATTTCGTTGCAAACAACTATGTTAACTTCTGTAGAAGAATCCGAGGTTCCTAGCTCGGAATTACTCTTATCTGAAGAAAACACACTTTTCAGTTTCAGTGTCACTATCATCACTGTTAATAATTTCATAGTCAAAAGACTTAGAAGAATCATCCAAAACTTCGTAGTCTGAAGAAAGGTGACTATCAAACAAATTTACGTTAGATTCCTCCCTAATCGGGGATAACATATAATTAATGCGCTCCTTTACATTTAAGTTCTCTGGAGGTTTTAGAGGGATATCATCTATGTTACCCTTAAACGGAATGTACGTTATTTCATCATAAAGTGAAGTACAACCAACGTCCATAGTGCGAACTACATCATGATTTAGATCTTCTGGTGGACGCAAAGGGATGTCATCTACATTAATAATAGTTCGTCTAGTGGGTACAGCTCTGGATATGGAAGGTAAAGGGCTTAAAGAAAACCAAAAGCTCTCAGAAGTCAATTTAGAATCAGTTTTAAAAGAAGTCACTGAATCATCCACGAATGTCGGTTGAAACTCCGAAGTTGCAGTTTCCGGTTTTTTGTTTGGAGTAGATTGAGCACAGCTATAATCAGACAAATCTTTGGTAAAGTTAGAAAACTCCTTAGCATCAATAGCATCAAAAAATTTATCTAAAACTTCCGAAATATACTCGGACATAGTAAATATCTTATCAGATATGTTTAGAAAGTTATCTGATTCATTTGAACTGTCTTTGAATCGATCATCAATCTTCAGTAAGTTTAGGACATAATTAGCGACTGAAAGTCTAAGTTCGTTCTTTTGTTCAGCATCCAATGTGTCATCATAAAGTTCTTTATAAAGAACGGCCAGTTTGGAAATCAGCTTAGTAGTATTTTGATCGTTTAATAATTCAGGAAATACCAGCAATTCCTTACATTCGAATCCTTGCTCAACAAGGTAGTCTCTTATAATTGCTCCGAGTTTTGTGACGCGCACATCGATTTTATTATTTAGGCTAATGAAAGAATTGCCTGATTGGTTATTAGCAGTTACAGAGGGATCATCAATTCCCTCATCAATACTTTTCGGAGGACTAGACTTGCCATTTTGGTTCTGGTTTAATATTTCCTTAACTTCGTTTATTACTTCCAGAGCAACTTCGTAATTGTCGACAACTCTGAGAAACTCTGTGCTGAATTTATCTGCAATCTCCACAATTGACTGTCCAACAGAGCCACTTTCGACTTCTCCGTTTACATCGTCGGTGAAATCACCAGTTTTTTCAACAAATAATTCGTTTGTGTTCGAGTTTTGTTTGTTGTTGAATTCTAGTTCTTTCTCATCATCAGGTCGTATATATTCCTTCTCTTTCAGTTTCCGAACTTGCTCGGTTGTCATATAGAGGTATACATCCTTAATCTTTTCCCCTTTGAACAGATTTACTATGTACTCTGGAAGATGTTCTTCATGAATTTTAAATTTTATGTAAGGTCGCTCTTCATTTAACTCTGGTTGCGAGTATTCTTGTGGTTCAGACTGTTCTTTCAAGTTATCTTGTTCATTATAATAAAAAATATTTTCAGCAGTATTCGAAGGTATTTCAAATACAACATTGGGGCCTTCATAAATTGGGTTACATCTAGTTGTATCGTCAGTATTAATTAAAAGGTATGCGGTTTTGTCTACATGCTGGTCTTGTTTCCCATTATTCCCTAGTTCTTTGGCTCTTGGTTCCTTTGTAAAGTCTTCGTTTAAGCTAAAGTCCAAGTTTGGTTCTAAAGTATAAGTCTTGCCACTGTTACTACTGTTTTTGGTGGAGTTACTTTCAGATTTAGCTGGAGATAGTAAGCCTGAAGATTTTAAATGTTGCACTGTCGCTTCTAGTTTTTCGTTTACGCCTTTTTCGGCATTTTCTAATCGATTATTTGTAAGATTTGTATTTTGTTGAGTTAGATCGTCTATTATCACTTGAAGTCGTTGGTATTCTTCTAAATCTGGAGACATTTTGTACTTTTTTAAAATTTTTAAGAGTTCTAATGCCAAAGTAAGGTCATCAACTTCTAGTTCTTCATTTTCGCCTTCCTCAACATTCAACACTTGATTGTCTGGATAAATTATATTGTCCTCAGGTAGATCGTTCAATTTTTTAAATAGTTCTTGTTTTTCTGCCAAATTTGTTGACATTTCGTAATTTCGCATTAGCTTTAAGAATTGTATCGACACATCACGATTTAGTTTTGGTTTCTCAATTTTTTTCTGTTTGACATTAATTGATTGATTGTCTGTGTTATGTTCAGTTAGTCCGTTTGTTTTTACATCAAACGCCTGGGCTTTCTCAAAATTTAGATCTATTTCTGCATTATTATCCTGTTCTTGAAGTGATTCTTCATTCCTATCAAGATCCAAGAGCATTCTTTCTACAGGGTAAGTACTTCTAATAGTAGTAATTTTGTGACAGGAAACTGCACTGGAAGCATTTTCGTAATTTGTCATTTCCAAGTGCTGTATTACTGAATCCTGCATAAGTACTGGTTCTTCACTATCGCCATCTTTAAAAGTATTGTCAACATCGTTGTTAACTTCTTCCAAATTGCAAATTTTCCCATCACTGCTGGTCTTACTAGAACTACTCTCCGGCAAAAGTACAGCAAGTTCAGGCGACAAATCAGCCAGATTTTCATTAATCTGCATTTGATCATCCTCGGTAAATTCTACAGTCTCACTTAACTCATCTTTCTTACCATTCGAATCTTCAGGAGTGGAAGTAGTATCTTTAAACCGCTCGACTAAATTCTGATGCAGTTCATCCAAAATTTGCCTTTCAAAAGAACTAGTCCCATCAGATGTATGTAGAGTATTAGAGTAACGATCGACATAGAGTGGCGTATACTCCACGTGATCCAGCTGCTGCCTTATAGTAAGATGGCGCCTATCAAAATTTGTCATATATGAAGTTTGACTCCCCTTATTGTTTAAAATTGGAATATCGACTAAATTTAAAGCTGTTGCAAAAGGACCGATAAATGCCTTTAAAGTGTCCAATGAAATATCTACGGCAACTGAACGAGCATCCTTAAGTCTAATAGTAATAACACTGTTATCCCTAACATGATGCGGTTGCTTATTAGAATTATTGAACTTGAAATATGAGAATGTATCCTTAGGTGAAACCAATGACACAACAGTGGCACGCATAGCTTTAGCAATTTGAGTTTGACGTGCAATGTGATAGTGTACAGGATTAGGAATAAGGTATGAGCCCTTTGGAAAGCCTGCATGACTGTTTGTGCGATAAGAGCTTTTTGCTTGTTGCGGGTTTAAACATGTCTACGTAATCTGGAAGAGAATTAACAAATTTTGTTAGAAAAACTTGAACGGTTTCATATAATAATTGACCGAAGGGAAGCAAAGCAGGTAAACAAAAAAAGCAGGCTGCTGAAAAAATATTTAGAGGATTAGGAATAAAAAATTAAATGTTAGTAAATTTATTGAAAACGAGCAATGTGTCATATAAGTCCTCATACACAATAGTTTCTCTCAGTGGCGGCTGTTCGGCCTGAAAGGCATGTGGGCCCGTGGCTTTTGGTAAATGATTTTTATTTTTACTTTAGTTATTTTTGAAATATCAATGTATATGTGCCAGTAAACAATTAGGTTTTTCAATTTGTTGCGCTGTTGAAATATTAGACCACCTACAGTGGCGAACAAAAGTATGGAAACATTTTCTTAATCAAAAATATAAAATATTATCCTCTAGGAATAAAAAAAACTAGTTTTGTTTTTTTGACAATTTCTTTATAGAATTTTATTATTGACTACAAAAACTTTGCTTGTCCTTATCGAACGCATTGAAATAACTTTATCATTCTGCTTTAAGAGTATGTTATTGTTGATAGGAAGTAATTTAGTAGCATTGTTTAAGAGTGTGGCTTTTGCCAAAATGCCAAAGTGCAAATATTACAGTTTAGACCTGAAACATAAGATTATTTCTCTGTATCATAGTGGAAAGAAGCAAACTGAAATGGCAAAATCTTTAAACATGCATAGGGGTACTGTCAGCAAAACTATTAAGAAGTTCTCGAGCAGGGGCACTGTTGATCCGGCATTTAAAAGTGGTAGACCTTGAAAAACAAGTAAGAGAGTAGACAAAATTATAATTAGAAAAGCGAAAAAATGATCCCAAGGAAACTGCTATTGATATTAATAAAGAACTAAGGCAGGAATATCAGGATGTATTTGTGTCAAACATGACTATTAGGCGTCGTTTGTTATCTGAAAATCTTCATGGTAGGCGTGGTGTTAAAAAGCCACTCCTTACAAAGCGTCACAGAAAAGAGATTGAAATTTGCTAAGGAACATAAAGACTGGATTCAAAATCAGTGGTCTCTAGTAATCTTTAGTGACGAAAGTAGGTTCAATCTCTTTGGAAGTGATTCTACTAGTTATGTAAGAAGACCAGGTGCTCTGAAATATGACCCAAAGTACCTTGTATCTACTGTCAAACATGGCGGTGGAAATATCATGGTATGGGGTTGTTTTCGACGGTCTGGTACGGGGCCATTGGCAAAGATAAATGGCAGAATGGATGCTCAAATGTATCTTGAGATATTGGAAAATAATTTGATTCCTTATAAAGAAGATTCGCTACTGTTATGAATTTTTTAACAAGGCAATGACACAAAACACACATCTCGCTTGGCCAAGAATTGGTTTTCTGAACAAAGGATTCGGGTGATGCGCTCGCCTTCACAATTACCTGATTAGGAAAAGAAATATAAAAAACCAGGACGAACTTTGGATCGCATTAAAACAAGAATGGGAAAAAATACCACCCGATTTTTGTGCTAGGCTTATTGACTCTATGGGCAGAAGATGTCAAGTAGTGATTGACGCAAAAGGATATCCTACTAAATATTAAATATTTTCGACACCTTAGTCGCCTTAGCGGAATTTTTATTTTATAACAAAAATGTTTCCATACTTTTGTTTGTGCATAATTTTGTTACGTTAAAAACTAAGCACATTTCTAATAAACAATATCTGTTTTAGTCTTCAAAATGTTTGTTAGCATGTACACGATTAATAAGTAAATATTGTAATTGTAAACAGTTTAAATGTTAAGACTAGAGATAGGAATTTAAATGTTCGCATACTTTTGTTCGCCATTGTATTTTTTATCTTTTCATAATTTTATCTGATAGACAGAAGCTCCTGTATGCCCTGGTATTAACTGTAGAGACCATGCGCGGCTTAGTTACATTACACTCATTTTCCTTGACTTGCCACAGGAATTTAAACAACTTACGAGTGCTCTCATACCCTGATTTAAGCGATTCTATTTAAAAATAAGTCAATAATACTTTTGCGCCCAGTTACTTCCCAAGCCTAAGAGCCACCACTACTTGCTCTTCTCTACATTATCATACTACTTACTCTTATAACTGTTGACTGAAGTTCTTTCAGCCCGTAGGAACTGTTCTACTGGAGGGATTTCAACTGAACATGCAAAAATAAAAAGGTTTTCATGCAAAAAAATAATAGAAAAAAAACTACTTAAACTAAAAGATGGAAAAGATTTAAAGAAATGCAAATTCTACTAATAGGTTTAAAAGTAAATTTTAAACTTTTACTTTTACAAAATTATTTACCATAAAAAAATATAACCAATAGATCAGTTGTAAAAATGTGTAAGATACTCAGTAGTGTCAAAAGTTTATAAGGGATATCAGCACAGAGCAAGCGTTACATTTAGTGAAAAAATTTTGAGAAATTCTTTAAAAAACTGTCTCAAGTTTGCTTGTCAAGTTATACAGAGTATCTGTTAAGTTGGGACATTATTAGTGTTCCGTACGTAAGATCACTTCGGTGTCTGTCTGTCACACCCGATTTTTTTCCGGAACTATTTGACATAGAAAGTTGAAATTTGGCACTAATATAGGAAAACTGATGGCCTCATCAAAGCTGTGTAATTTTGAAAGTTAAATTTTGACTTAAGGTTTGGGGGGTGAAATAGGAAGTAAAAAAAAAAATTACTAGGTCAAGTGGAAGCTTGTGATAATGCGAGTTCAAAAATATATATATAATGTAATAGTTGCGCACACTTATTTTGTATTATTTTTTAAAAAATTGCCAAAAATCGCTGCCCCCCTTAACTGGAAAAGTACTGATCAAAAAATTTTGAAAAAATTCTGGAATATTCTCCACAAGGTGTAGATTGAATGAAAATTATTACGAGTGCATTACCCTTAATATTTTATCTGATATATAAAAAAAATTAAGGTCATCAGTTTTCAGTAAAGGTCTTTTAGGGTAAAAAAAAAAACTTATTTGGGGTGTGTTTTGTGAAATCATTGATCTTTTTATACCTCCGTAACAAAATTTTTTATTTTAAAAGCAATCAACGTACGGACCAACTAATTACGCAAATCCGACTTGCACTAGGCCGGTTAATTTTACTCGGTAATATTACGTATCGAATAAATTCGCTAAATATATCCTATTTAACGAGTATAAAAAATCTTTTCTTAATCCGGCTGAGATAAATGATATTAAAATAACGCTTATTTTTTATTTCATGTATATTTGGAGAAGTGACTTATTTTAAATAGGTATTACAGGCCCTACCCAAAAAGAAACTGATGTTAGGAAATACAAAAAAAAACAGTAGCGCCATCTGTATCTTTGCCTTGTCGAAAGTTGTGTGATCCTTTATGACATTTGTCTCGTTAGATGCCTAGTTATAGTGGTAAGGAAATAGAAAAAAATAGTAGCGCCATCTGTATCTTTGCTTTGTCGAAAGTTGAGTGATCCTTTATGACATTTGTTTCGTTAGATGCCTAGTTATAGTGGTAAGAGTGATATTCGGTTACCAAAATGCATTAAATGTTTAAAACAATATACGGTGATGAATGCTCCAGTGTAATTTTATCAGAGAAGTAGCCCAAAATCATTAGCGAGAATAATTGGAAATGAATTTGGTATTCCACAATTGAATACGCGATTTGTTACAAGTTAATCGACTTCTCAGTATTCCGACGTTTTGAGTTTTTGAGGAAAAACCAAGTTTATGTGTAGGATTACTCGTGGAATTCAATTGATTTAGAATTTCTTTCTCTTGCCCTGAGTTAGTTTATTGAGGAAAGAATGGTGATACGCCGGCATTGAAAATGTTCAAGAAGCAGTAACCATAAACTTCAACAATATCCCAAAAAGCAATGTAAAACTCATTTTTGATAGGGCATAAATTAACTGAATAATTATATTTGGTCTATGTTGTATTTTCTAATAATAATTCGGTTGCTTTTTGAATAGCAGGTGTATGTGAAAATAATGGGCTTGAGTTTAAACAACACCCTGTATATTACCTATTTTCTGTTAATATGAAATTTAATTGGACTTTTTAAAAGAAAACTTGTGACACTACTTAGAAGCTTTCCCAACGATTATTCAATATGACAGATCATGTTTATATATTCCCCAGTAAGTGGTGCGCCTTTAATATCTTAACTAAGAGCCAAAGGAAAAAAAAGTGTCTTACAAAATTTCTAGAGAGGGACAACATACATTGTAGTTTTTTTAATAGTATCCCTGTACTTTTGTAAAAATACGGACTTCTTTGTTAATTCTAGACATATTTTATATAATTAAATCGTTTTACAGATGCCGATATTTAAACAATGACATTTTTTACTTATTGACAAACTATAGCTTCTAAACAGCGCTGATTAAAGCAATACACTCTCCATGTCAATCTTTTATAGCCTATCCAAAAATAACAACTTTCACTGGAAGTATTAATTTCCGGATTTCCTGTTGCTTCCGGTGAGGTTGGAAGTGGACCGGATGTTGATTTTTTGGTTACAGTTACGCTTGAAGGTGTGCCGTTCGGATGATATAGCAATACAAGTACAAAAATGCCATGTTTAAGTGACAAAATTTAAAATGTATGTTGTTAGTATAGTCGGTTAAGTAAGAACGGGTCGCCTACAATTTGTAGTAGGTAAAAGAAATTCCTTTTTTTTAGGTTATTGTTGGCATCCCTGCAAACAATGCTAGTAGTATAACTGTAGAGCTTCTGTGACACTTTGGCCTTTAAAAATCAAGTGGGATGGCATGGGTCCATCCGCAGTAGATGTGGTTGTTAGTTCTTCGGTGACGAAGTGAAAAGATATTCATTTCTAACATTAATTATGGCTAAATAGTACATTATGAGTGCTGTATACGCTTCGAAGCTGTGTTCCTACGTAATCATCCAAAAAGTCCGAAAATGATGCCTACGACGATTGCTAAGTACTCGTGTATGAGCAAGTCGAGAGAATTTGTTAGCAAGTGGGTGAAACGACATTCTCAGTTAAAAATGTTGATGATCTACCAGAACTTGGTTCAAGAAGAAAAGTGTTGGAAAAGGGCAAAAAAATGATTATTAACATGTTCTCTTGAAATCCTCAATTAACTTTGCGTGGAAAGGTTTGGATATATCATATCAAGCGATTCGCACTCATCTCCGGGCTAACGATTTGAAGTGGTTCAGTGCACCGTGAAACACCCTGTAAAGATCTATGTTTGGGGATGTCTTTCGGAAAAAAAGTTTTTGGAGATTCGTCATGTTTACCTACAAATTGAAAAAAATCGTCCAGATTTACAAGAAGGCATTAGTACCAACTGCCAAACGGGGGCTTGTCGATAAAAATGAGGAGTGGATTCTTCAAGAGAATAACGACTCCAAATATCAGAGTAAAACGTGTAGCCAGTGGGAAGAGGAATCCGGTATCGTCACACTAGCTTGGTCATCCCAGTCACCGAATGCAAACCCAATCCAGAACGTGGGGTCATACAGCAAGCAAAACCTTCGTACTAAAAAGGTAGACAGTGAAGCAGCTATCACGGCAAATTATGGCAATTTGGAAATCTTTGCTCCAAGAATACGCAGAAAATCTCGTCCAAACTATGCTCCGACGACGCTAGGCGATCATCGACGCTGATAGGGACTGGACAAACTACTGAATCATGAGCTTATTACTGTTGAAGAATGTAAAAAACTTTTAAATAAATATATTTTTTAATGAACAATGCGCAAAATGTTCTTACTTAAGCGACTGCATTTTTGTACACCCTAGAACTTTTTTATAAGCCTTTTTTCCTAATTTTTAATAAATAAAATATTGTAAAAGTATTAACAATTTTATCAGTATTTTTTTTTTGTAATTTAGATTTTTATCTGTGCTAGAAATAAGTATGTTAGCCATGCTTTAAAACTTACCGTCACTTAGTACAACTTCAGGCTGACTTGGTTTGGGAGCAGTTCTAGTTTCTATCCGAAGAATTTGCGGTTCTGCAAAAAATTATAGTATTTTAAAAGTAAATAGATATTCTACAGGGATTTCCAAGTAAAAATTATCAATTTAAATACCTCAAAAACAATTTGTTTCTATAAAAAAATGTGAAAATAAGTCAAACAATTCTCCAACAGATCATATTTTACCATATTCACAATGGGAAATAAACGTGCGACCTCTAGAGTTCAATATTCAAACTTAGCAAGTGAGTACTATAACGTAAAAATATACAACTAATAATGCAATAGCAGTATCTATTAGGTTAGTTTAATTTCCACCAAAAACGCTTAAAGATAGGCTTAATTTCACGATTAATTCTACTTTAACTACGCTTAGCCAACATTACTTGTTTTCTTTCACGTTTACAGGCGGCGCCCCCATCGGTAGGTGAAAATGCACATTATTTTTAAAGAATTTTTTACCCTCCTACGCTACTCTCTCCATTTTTAAATGATGCACTTTTAATACAGGGTATTCTTATAAACAGAAGTACTATTTTGACCTGGTTATAATGCTGCCTATAACAAAGTCATTTCATCTTAGAGTTTTTATAAAAATCTGTAAACAAAGCTATTTAAAAAACTCATCTTAAAACTAGCATCTCCTTATAAACACAGGAATTGCTCACGTATCCATTACTGACCTCGAAAGATCAATACAATGTTATTAATTTCAGTAAAAACTTTGCAAGCAACAGCAGAAGTAAAATCAGACGTATTTAAGTAATCGTCAGTTGTAATCAGAAACTTGATATTTAAATAATCGCGTCCTTCGCGAGTAGTATTGCCAAATACTAATAATTTTTTTTTAAACATCAAAACAGTCTTGTTGAGAAAATTGGTACATAAAACTCTCGTAGTGTTTTTCGAAAAACCACATAGAATATGGATGAAGAGACTTCGACGAAGGCAGCGGGTTTGATCTATTACACAGACGTGAATGAAAAACTGCTCAAGAAATGAATTGGCTAGGAACTGTAAGCAATTACGCATCTTTAATAACATAATTTTTCCTTAATTTAAGGAGCCACAAAACACTGAACTTGTATTGAATTTTATTAATAAAAAAAAGGTTTTTTCAAAAAACTGTAAAAATAACTTCGAAGATGTAGGAACGAAAGTAATACACAATATGAATACGGTAACATATTGGCCCTGTAAGAATAGTTTGACGTGTTTTTGTGAGTTAATTTAGATATGTACCTTTAGCTGTCAAGCTGTAATTGGTTTATTTCGAATAATTTAAGAAAAAATTCTAAAAAAAACTTACCATCTCTACTTTCTTCTTCTGTCTCACTGGTAACTGAAGTTGGTGATCTTAAGTGTAAACTATCCATTCTTTTATTGATTTGAGCAGATGACAAGCCGTCCGATTCACTATAGTCCGTGTCATCTATGGAAAAGAAGTGAAACGAAATTTAGAAAATTATACTGTATTAGGTAATAGTGTTATTGCCAAAAATCTAGCGATCTGAACTGACTATATACGAGGCTGGTTTGAAAAGTCCGTGCAAAAATAAAAACTACTTATGTGTTTGGGGGTAAACCTTTTTTATTTTTCGACATAGTCTCCTTTTAGGCTTATACACTTCGTCCAACGATGTTCTAGTTTGTTGATCCCTTCCGAATAATAGGATTTGTCCAAGTCTGCAAAATGTCCATTAGTGTCTGCAATCACCTCCTCGTTTGAATAAAATCTTTGTCCCGCCAGCCATTTCTTCAAATTGGGGAACAAATAGTAGTCCGAGGGAGCCAAGTCTGGAGAATAGGGGGGATGTGAAACGAGTTGGAATCCTATTTCCATTAATTTTGCGACCACAACTGCTGAGGTGTGTGCTGGTGCGTTGTCGTAATGGAAAAGGACTTTCTTGTGGGCCAATCGCGGGCGTTTTTCTTGCACCCCGGTTTTCAAACGGTCCAATAACGATGTTTCACCTGTAATAGTTTTACCCTTTTCCAGGTAGTCGATGAGGATTATCCCTTGCGAATCCCAAAAGACAGTCGCCATAACCTTTCCGGCCGAAGGAACGGTCTTCGTCTTTTTTGGTGCAGATTCCCCCTTGGTAACCCATTGTTTAGATTGTTGTTTGGTCTCAGGAGTATAGTAATGTATCCATGTTTCATCCACAGTGACGAAACGACGCTTAAAGTCCTCCGGATTCTTCTGGAACAGCTGCAAACCATCCTTGCAACACTTCACACGATTCCGTTTTTGGTCAAACGTGAGCAATCGCGGCACCCATCTTGCGGATAGCTTTCTCATGTCCAAATGTTTATGCAAAATATTATGTACCCGTTCAGTCGAGATGCCCACAGCACTAGCAATCTCATGCACCTTAACTCTTCTGTCATCCATCACCATATCATGGATTTAATCAATGATTTCTGGAGTCGTAACCTCCACAGGCCGTCCAGAACGTTCAGCGTCACTTGTGCCCATATGGCCAGTCCGAAAATTTTGAAACCACTTATAAACTGTTCTAATCGAAGGTGCAGAGTCACCATAATGTTTATCAAGCTTCTCTTTAGTCTCCTGAGGCGTTTTGCCTTTCATAAAGTATGTTTAATCACCACACGAAATTCTTTTTCGTCCATTTCTTGAAAATCACTCGACTTCCTTGATTCACACGAATGCCAAACACAAAGAAATAGACCAATATGGGTGAAACTTGGTGTGCGTTCATTCAAGAGATGCTATTAACTAAACATGACCTCGATACGCGCCGGTGGTGCC
Source organism: Pachyrhynchus sulphureomaculatus (assembly GCA_019049505.1). NCBI lineage: Eukaryota > Metazoa > Arthropoda > Insecta > Coleoptera > Curculionidae > Pachyrhynchus > Pachyrhynchus sulphureomaculatus. The sequence goes on along the minus strand of CM032454.1, from coordinate 205,807,002 downwards.
ATCTCTCGGACTTTGCACGGACTCTTCAAACCAGCCTGGTACACTCTTAGTGGAAATGTAAAAACTAAATAACTTTCTTGCAACTTACACTCTCCTTTAGCCTTCTTTTCTACAACTTTCTTATAATCCTCGAGTTCCTCGTCGGTAACAGAGTCGAATGGATTCTTGGCATATGGACTCTTATAAACCATAGCATTGTGTTGATGGCCTCTCTGAATGATACCCTTTGAAGCCGCACCCATTAGTACAACTTGGTCACCTTGAAAATATGAACAATAAATAACAAATCTATTCAAAATTAGTTGAATTTGACCCAATTTCACCGGCTCAATCGCGGTTGGCCCACCTGTATTCCATTGCAGATAGTTATTTGCAATGCAATACAGGTGGGCCAATCGCGATTGAGCTGGTTGGTGAAATTGGGCTCGCTAGAACGAATCGGAACGTTATCAACAAACTTTGCTTCGACATACTGAAAGTTGAAACAATTTGCTGTTTGTTGTAAAAAATAAACTGTTTTTTTTTTCATAATTACGAATACCTAATACGGGATAAAAAATAGTTACAGCGTCATTTACTAATGTTTAATGGTACTACCATGGTTCAGAGAAACGACTGGAATCTTTTGAAATGTACATTTATAGACGCCTTTTTCGCATCTCCTGGGTACAGAAAATAAAAAACAGAGCAGTACTGGAAAGAATGAACAAAATGAAGGAAAATAAAAAAAACTCAATACTTCGGACATATAATGAAGGACGCAAAGTACGAATTATTACGTCTAATTATTGAAGGCAAAATAAAGGACAAAGAATCGATTGGAAGACGACAGAATTCTTGGCTGAAGGACATGAGAATGTGGTTTCGATATGCTTCGAGTGATATTTTTCGGGCAGCAGTTTCTAAAGTTCGTTTACCAGGTGTACGTACAACTATGAAATGCGGATTTTTTTCTAAAAAAACATGTTAAATTCGGAAGAATGATAAAAAAATGCTTTATTCAAAGTATGCTCCATCGCTTGTTATACATTTTTCCCATCTTTCGGGCAATTTGTGAATACCACGCTAGTAAAAAACTTCCCCTTTTGCTGCGAACCATCATCGAGCCATTTTTTCACATCTTTGTACGAACTAAAGCGCTGCTCAGCCAGTGCCTGACCCATCGATGCAAACAAGTGGTAATCGGAAAGAGCCAAGTCTGGTGAGTAAGCCGCATGGGGTAGAACTTCCCAGCTTGCGGTATGTAATGGAGCATTGTCATGAAGAAAAATAACTTTGTGTTGCCTCTTTCGGTATTCTGGCCTTTTTTCAAGCAGGGAACGGTTCAAATCGGTCAATTGTTGTTGGTAACGTTTAGTATTAACCGTTCCCCCGGTTTTAACAGCTCATAATAGATCGCGCCCCTCCGGTCCCACCAAACACAGACCATCGTTTTTCTGCCAAAGCGATTCGGTCTTGCGGTCGATGTGGACGGTGCGCCTGGGTCTACCCATGATTGTTTGCGCTTGGGATGCTCAAAATACATCCACTTTTCATCCCCTGTGACTATACGATGCAAAAACGACTTCCTTTTGTACCGAGCGAGCAAAATGTCATGTGTTTTTGCGCTTTTCCATTTGCCAGTCGTTCAACTCATGTGGTACCCATCTACTGGTTTTCTGAATCTTTCCCATCTCTCGTAACCGATTGGAAATAGCTGGTTGACTAACGCCAATTGTTATTTTGTGTTTGCGAATCATCTTCATCCAACAATGCTTGCAATGCCACAACTTCGTATTTTTTTGGCGGTTTTCCATGTTCCTTTTCTGCAACATCGAAGTCACCACTTTTGAGACGCCAAAATCATCGTTCACACACGTATCTTGCGATGGAGCATGTTCACCATACGCTTCTCGAAGTAATCAGTTTTCTTCAAATGAAAACAAAAGATTAATGCTGTCCGCGAATGCTCTTTGTTCGGTATAAATTTTAACATATTGAACACAACACTATGCATACACTTTTCCAATTTATCACTCGTGCGCGTCTGACACTTGTTGATGACGCAACAAAATGGCGCAGTGTCAAATCTTTATAGCACAAACTGCATTGGTGCACCATCTGTTGTCTGAAATCCGCATTTCATACTTGTACACCTGGTAGCTATATGGATTGCCAACCTTCGCGAGGAGACGGCGTCGTAAGAACAAGAATGGGTACTTCTTCTATGCACTTAAGATTTCGATTATTTTGAGAATGTCACAGTAATAGTTGATAAACAGACATCGAATGAATTTTTAAAAAACGATAATTTCAGCACCTGAGCTCTTGAAGAAGGCGAGAATATGTAAACATGTTACCCCTGCTGTCATATTGTTGAGTTTTTTCGTAAACCACCGGTAGTATCAAGCCAAGTAGAGGCCTCTCACATTGGCTGTTCGGGACCGACATTAAACTGTAGGTCTTCCTTGCCTCTGGAAACACTTAAAAAGGCACTAACCACAGACAAAGGTGCTAATGTCGCCTACGGCCGTATCGGATATGCCATTTCAAGATGAAGAAGAACAAGAAAATTTTTAAAACACAAAAATATTTTTCATGTTTTCTCAATGTAATGACTTATACAACTAAAGAACTCGTGACGTCATTATTTTAATTATTAGTAATTTAAAAACAATTTTTACCTGTTTGGGTGACAGCTGCGTCCTGCATTTTTCGTGCTTCCTCCCATGTAACTCCTTCAAGAATGTGCGATTGTGGACCTGCAGATATTTTGTCTGCACGTCTGTAGTCTTTTATCTAAATAAATTTAAAATGAAAAGTTTTTTTTTAAACTATATATTCTTGAAATTATATGAACTATACAAGGAAACACCATTTCTGGTCTACATTATGAAAAAAAAAACGTAGAATTTTTACAAAATGCCCTGAGACATTTTATTTGACCGATGTTTGCTATTATCGGATGAAAGTCGTATATTTTTACAGATATTTAAAAATTATTGAGGCTTTTTCTCGTTAGATAGCCCTAGTGGCATATATCCCTGGTAAGTCGCATCAGTTGAAAGCTGACATTTTCCGTGCAAAAACTGTTGGAATTCGTTTATTCAGAGTTAATTTAGAATGTCTTGAAGATGAGTGAATTTTCTGCAAACGTTCGCTACATTTTAAAAGTTTATTTCGATAAAAACGCAAATGTTGCGCAGGCCTGTGAAGAATCTTGTGCTGTTTATGGTCAAGAAACATTATCAAAACCAACAGCCAAAAGAAGTTCAGTCGCTTTCGTTCTGGAAATTTTGATGTCAAAGATGCTCCTCACACTGGTCGATCAATGACAGAAAAGTTGACGGATATTACGACATCCCCGTTAATATAATCTCATTAGAAAAATTGTCAAAAAAAAGAGCAAACATCCCTATTGTGCCAGGGAGGTGGACTATAAAAAAATTAATAATATGAACTTGGTTCTAGTTAAGTTCTTTGCGTCGGTTTGTCTTAAGCCTTGTCCTGAATAAGCTGGTGCTTTGCATCAAATTGGATATAACCAAAATATAACATAAACTAACACCGAAACCTGTGGCATTCAATTCAAGGTAAACGCTTTATGGCGAAGTAAATTGTTAAAACATGATTTATTCCAGGTTAATATAGTTAAAACATAATAAACTACATTATCCAAAAATACCGGGTAAATCTCTATACAACTAATAATACAATGCTTATTATCAACTAGACTCTACTCAGTATATATCACCACTACACCAAACACTTTATTTTTGTGCTCATGGTTTGGTGTAGTGGTGATATATACTGAGTGGTGTCATTGTGCCAAAGATTTCACATTCCCAACATAATCAACTAGACTGTGGGCGCCTTTAAAATAGTCACAATCTGATGTAATGCACTTATGACGACGTTTGATCTAGCTCTCGGAGGCATTCTTCGGTAGAGCATGAAGACCATCTTAGATATTTATTTTACTGGCTCAATGCTATCAAAACGCATTGTTTGAAGCGGTGTTTTTAATTTGCTGAACATGAAAAAGTGACACGCAGCCATATCAGGTGAATTCAGTGAATGTTGGTTCTATTAGTACTGGTTTTAGTCAAAAATTGTCAAATAATCAATGTATTATGGGATGATGCGTTATCATGATGAAAAATTGGTGTCTTGCTCTTAAATGAGCTTAAAAAAAATAGTAATAAAAAGTTAATAACCCCAAGATAATACTCTTTATTGACTGTTTGGCTTTACGGAAGAAATTCATGATATACAACATATATCAAACAGTTTTAAACAATCTGGAAAAAGCTGGCCACAAAAAGAAGCTCGATGTTTGAGAGCCACATGATTTGACGCTAAAAAATTTAGTTAGTCGAATTTCCATCTGCAAATTTCTACAGAAACGTAACAAAATCGATTTCTGAACAGGTGATGAAAAGTAGATCACGTACAACAAGAATGAAAGATAAAGATAGCGGTGGAAAAAGGATGAAGCTCCGTAGACGATGGCAAAACCCGGATTGACGTCAAAAAAGGTGATGTCTTGTGTTTGGTGGAATTGGAACGGATTCGTGCTTCATGAGCTGCTGCAGCCTGGCAAAACGATTGATTCTGTACTCTACTGTCCGCCATTGACAAGATTCAAACGAGCGACTGAAAAAAATCGGCTGGAACTAGTCAACAGACTACACACATCTTTGATATACTCGGAAAAAATTAAGAGAGTTTGCCTGGAAGGTTGTAACGTATCCACCGTATAACCTGGACCTTGCACCGTCAGACTACCAATTGTTTCGGCCTTTACAAAACTCCCTAAATGTTATTAGGTTAGTTTAAATAGAGGCCTGTGAAAACTACCGACCTCTGTAACGTATTCTGTATGGGACAGCTTTGAAATTAAGTTCTCATTGACACTATTAAATGAGAGTTGTACCAATTTGAAATAAAAAAAAAAATAGCATGGAAGAACAATGGTACTAATTTCCCATACAGAACATCACAATACTAATTCTTTCCATTAAAGAAACAATGGATCTTACCTGCTGCTGCTTCTGCTTAAACTCCTTCGGATTAGTACCATGAGGTACAAATTGTAAAGGATCGACGATTTTAACTGGCGTACTGGAATGACTTGGAGATCCATCCGCAACCCACTGAAACAACAAAACCAGTACATTAGATCTTCTTATGAAAAACAAATAAAGAAAATTTCTTTTAAAGCCAATGGACAAATTTCTGTAAATAGATTTCCTTTAAACAATAATGCAGATAAGAAATCGAAAAAAAAAAGATGTGCCTGTGTTTTTGTGCAATGTCAACTGTCTTAATGTACTGGTTTTGCCGTTAAAATGTGGGACACATAGGCTAAGAGAGAGCAGAGGTAAAGAGTGGTGACAAATACACGAAATCACGGGCACATGTTTCATATTCTTTTTTCTATGAAACCCTATAGATGTCGATAATTATTGAACTTTCACTGTATACTCCTAAAGTATTAACGCAAATGTGCTGATATAAAAATGAAACAACTTCAATAACACGTAAATTTGCGCTTTAAATTAAAAAATCAAAAAATAATTTTGGAATGGTAGGACAACAGAAAACCCAATACAGTAGCGAAAATGAGGTACAAATTGGTGACGAGATTTTAACGGCGCGTGCGTCGACGGGTACCTCTTTCAAAATGCTCAATGTTTACATCTGATTTCGGACTGAGTCTTTTGAAGGGTATTGTCAGTCGTTTTTTGATTTGACTGCAGTTTATATGAATTTAAAGACAGAAGAAAGAGAGAGCTTGTATAAAAATAGAATTAAAAAAGTTTATAAGTGAAGAGAATCAAAAAGGTTGACAAACAATTTATATAATCATGGGGAAAGGAGGTTACTGTTGTGCCGTTGACAATTGTAAAAATAATTCAAAAAGTACGCCGGGAGTGAATTTCTTCTTCTTTCCCAAAGATGTTGAAAGGTAAGTGATTTATTTAAAGAATATCAATTGTGTAAGCTATTTCTCTTATGACTTTTTTTTTGTTTTAGGCAAAAATTTGGCTTGTAGCAACCAAACGAGTCATCAATTGAAAATTTGTGCAAAAAATGCACATTTTTTTTCTGAAAATGCCTTCTTGTCAAGTTTTTTTACTTGTATTCATCTCTAATAATTCTCTTTGTTTTTATTCTTTCATATTGCTCATGCTGCATTAACTTGACCTTTTATTAAATCAAAAGGACTTAGGGTTGATTTTTGATTCCAAATTGACGTTTAACAATCATGTAAGTTATACAGCAAGCAAAGCGAACAAAATTAATTGTCAGAATCAGGCTTAATTGTCAGAAGCACAAAAGATTTTAGAAGTACAAATTGCATCAAACAGCTATACATATCTTATGTTAGAAGTATATTAGAATATGCGAGTATAGTATGGTCACCCTTTTATAATTGTCACAAGCGAACACTTCAATTGATACAGAATAAAATGATGCGTTACATGCATTATAAACAAACCGGTTTATATAACTCTATGATCTTTTCTACACTGTTGCATGAACGCTATGGGATGGTAACCTTAGAGAAACGTAGAAAACAATATTGCATGCTCTACTTGTACAAAGTAGTGAATGCTCTCATTGATGACCCGGCATTTCTGTCCAACTTATATTTCAGTGTGCCAATATACACTACAAGAAACCATAGCACTTCTATATACCAGATGTAGCCCATAATAACCATCACCTGGGATCTCCATTGTATAATGGAGATGCTATACAATGGAATTCAGAATAGTGTAGATATATTTAATAAGTGCAGTCTTTTCAAAACTAAATTGCGTGCGTTGTTTTAAGTGTATGTAGATTATTATGTAATATTATTGAAATTAAGTTAGTTTAAGTTCTGGTACTTTGTAATTGGAAGGATCTCTGTGATCAATCAGTGCAGTAAATAAATAAATAAATTAAAATTTTCAAACATTTGTATAATACCTATGATTTCGAAGGATAAAACTTTGCACAGTAACATTATTTCTATTTAAAATCTCCCGCTGGTCCCGGTTTTAACATGGCGGACTGCCCCGTGACTTCTTGAAAATTGAGACTTGATTTTTCTATATGGTTACCCCTAAGTTTCGCTACTGTATTGGGTTTACTATGGTACGACCTCAATTAATTAAACATGTTTCGTTTTTATATTTATGAGTCTGAGGTGACGTAGCTAAGGGAGCAGCGGACACCCCAGATCCTGTGGATGGGCAAATATATTTTATTGAGGGAGGTTTTAAACTTCTATTGTACGAAAAGGCTCTTCTTTGTGACAATTTTCCACTCTTCAGTTATCGATTTTTGAAATTCATTTTGATCTTTTATAAGTTTCTCTCTATGAAGGGTCATCGATTTTTAATCGACTGTGTAGGGTAGGGTTTAGGTTTTCTTCCTCTGGTTGATAACTGATGCCCTCGAGTAGGCAAAAAAAATTAAAACTGTACGATATATTTCGATGACTTTATTTGCACAAGCCAAAGCCCAAAGATACACATGTAAACCACTTTTAAGACTAGAACATAAAATATTGCAGCCGAAATTCCTACATAATATTTTAACAAAAATAGACTTATGCTGGTTATTCGTACGTAGTGCCAAAATTCCCCGTCCCAACAAATCTGATGATATATTTTGCAAATAATTAGTAGATCAGGACTTAAACAGCTCTATGCCATTATGGTAAGCGGATGACTGCGGTAAGTTATTTGTAAGATTATCTCACGCCTACACATTTTTTATAAAAGAGGAAACTGAAACCTCAGTAAACCCAAGATCATTTGAGTGGATTATCCGTTGAAATAGTGCTTGATTTGCTGTGATGGTCGGCCTTCGTCACGTAAACATTTCTGAAAGTAAGACGCTGGTAAGGATCGATTCTCGGTGTAGATCTTCTTGTAGTGAAGAGAGGACTGTTTTGTGAAAATTATTACAATGAACTTTAAAGGGATGTTTTACTGAATTCAAAGGGCGTGAACGAAAATGGTAAATGGTTAAACCTTAGAGGCTCAGTCTGATGTATGAAGTGCGCACGTTAGACGGGTGATTGATCCTTATATGCAACATACACACATGTGCCATTAACGTAAATATTATTGAGAGAAATTATAAAATACCGATTTCCTGAGAGTGCATACTCGACTTTTTGCGGTCTCTTCAGAGATACCCCCAAGTATAATTCATCTCCAACTTCAACTCTCACAAACAAACAACCTGAATGTTGTTTTAGCTAGAGGAAGAGAGGGAAAGTGAGGAAGAGAGAGAAGGAGCGTGCCTAACTCTTAATATAACTGTATCATAAATTCCATTTTGTAACAAATAAATTTGTTTAACAATCTTCTTATCACTCTGAGTTTATAGACTAATACATTACTTGCTAACAGGTTTTTTTCCAAGGCATATGAGGACCTATGGTGGGCCGAGGAATTCTGGCGCCTCTTACGTATAATTTGTAAGCATTAAGCTTGAGTATATAAAGAAAATACATAAAATATCAGCAAAAAAATAATTCCTATAAATAGATAATGGCACAATAGAAAATACTAATCCTAAGAAAATAATGTATAATATCAAAATAAACTTGTTTTGCACGCTGGAATGATAAAAATCAAGTTATGGAATATCATAATTCATTATGAATCATCGATTGCTTAATAAATGAATAAAATTGAATATTTAATATTCTTTAATTATGCTTTATGGGGAGCTGTCTTTCTATGGTAAAAACTTTGTTTCCAACGCAGCATTAATTGGCGATCGATGTGATTCTACGCGATTACATTCACTTGAAATCTGTATTACATACGATTGCATTTCCAACAAATAAATTTCATAATTGGAATTGAACTGGTGTGTTGTAGGCCTCAAAAGTACTTTAAAAAATTTATGTTTTTCTTGCAGCTTTTAAATTTAAAAAATAAAGAGAGAAATGTATGGATCGTACGTACAGTACAGTAATAATATTGGCATAACATTGAGTAAAATACTTTTTTATAAAATTAAAAAATCTTGACCTTTTAGCACATAATTTAGTCATAAGAACTAAAGATATTTAAAATGAAAAAAAACAATACATATACTATATATATATATATATATATATATATATATATATATATATATATATATATATATTTATAACTTTTCTTTCTTCTTCTTTTAGCAGCCCTTCATAGTCCACTTCTGGACATAGGCCTATCCTAACGCCTTCCATATTTTCTTGTTCTTGACGTTCTGTTTAATGTCGTCTAGCCAACGTTTTTTCTGGTCTGTCATCTTTCCGTCTATGCAGGTAGGATCTCCAGTGTATAATGTCTTTTATTCATCGACTATTTTCTTGATGGGCAACATATCCAATCCAACTTCATTTTAATTGGGCTATACGAGTTATTACGTCTTCGACTATTGTTCTTTGTCTTAGCTCTGAGAGTTATTCCTAACATCATCCGTTCAATAGCTCTAAGTTTATATGCTAATTGGTTTGTTAGAGTTATGGTTTCCATTCCATACGTCATCATCGGAAGTATACAGGTATCAAACACTTTTCTTTTTAAACTGATTAGTATACTGATGTTCCCAATCATATGTTTCAAATTTGCCGTTGTTGCCCATGTTCGTCGGATACGTCTGCTGAACTCGGCTGTTTGATTCTCTCTACTTAATTTGATGTTATGTACTATGTAAACATATTCCTCTACTTTTCCTATAACCTGATCAGCCATATGTCTTTCTTTATCTTTTGATGTCATGACTTTAGTTTTTTCCAAGTTCATGAACAGGACAAGTTTTGCTGATACCCTTTAAGTTCTTGAAGCATAACTTCCAGCTCATTTATGCCTTGGCTTATTAGCACGGTGTCGTCCACCAAAATGAAGATGATTCAGATATCTACCGTCGATTCTTATGCCTTTCTCATCCCAAGTTAGATTCTGAAAACGTTTTCAAGTGCAAGAGTGAATACACGTAGTTTAGGAAATATAGTATCTCCCTGTCTCAAACCTCTTTTCACCGGATTTTTCTTTATGCTCCTGTCTTCATTGATGATTACTTCCGATTGTTGTATTTTTAGATACGTAGCTAAAGTGCTTTTTATATAGAGAATCAATTCTTGCAATGTTCAAAGCTCTGAAGGTAGCCCACAATTCCACTGAGTCAAACGCCTTGCTATAGTCAACAAAAGCGAGGTGAAGAGATGTTATATTCAATACATTTTTCAATTAGTGTGCGGAGGGTTTGTACATGCTCATTTCCGTTATAGCCATTGCGAAACCAGGCATGTTCAGAGATACTTACAACAATATATAATACTCACGATAAGACCCTATGACAGGAGGCAGAAGCGTTCCAAAAGAAACCAAAAAATGATATTTTCCTCCCAAAAATTTAATGATGTCAAATAATTTCAATAATTCAGATTGTCGTATCTTGTTACAAATATATTTTTAAATCACTTTTGATTTTCATTCCTTGTTTTGAAAATGACCCTAGATTAAGCACCGAAAGAATTCTGAAATTTTCTAAAAAATATGAAACCACAGAGATTTTTTTTGCCAAATATTAAATAAAAATTACACCAATGGCGAAAAAATCAATAAAAGGCATCTTATTTAGCGCGCATTTACAGCGATTTAAGAACAATGTGAATCGCTTTTTCCGCACACATGCCGCTTCTGGAGCGCAGACTTGCCTGCAGCATACAAAAATATAACAAACCAATCAATAAAGTACATAAAAAAAATCGTTTACCAATTAGGTATTTATCTTGAAAAATTCAGACAAAAATTTATTTGAAATTCTGTTTTTATTTTGCCCTTAAACGGCTGTTTAATAAAAGATAGCGGATTTCAATAATAAAGTATAAATATTTCAATATTTTAAGAAGTAAAAATTTCAACAGGTAATTCACTAAAATTTCATTTGCTCCCTGGTAAAAAAGATAATAAAATAAATGTTGGGATGGATTGTTCCTCTTTATTTGTTATAGACAAGAAAAGATTTTTTTTGCCAGACGTCGACAAAAAATTGTCGATAGCTTTTGCTGTAGGGGAGGCTCTAGCATGTGTGCTAGACCCATAAAAAAAAAGATTATTGGACCCACGATACAAACTTATTTGGCTTTCATATACTAAATGAGATGCAATCGCATTTTTTCGGTGGAAACAAAGTCACTTAGTTTAAATAATAACTATAAGTATCAAGTTAAATTTATATTAAAATTAAAATATTTGATATTGCTAACAAAACCTCTCCTTTTTAAATCATTTTTTTTACTATATAAGAAGTATTCGATTGTTGTAAATGTACTTTGCCTCTTTGTAAAACTATATTAATTTATTAAATAAGAAAAAAATTAGACTTCCCCCAAAGTTATACACAGTTGCCTAAAAAAATATAATAACAAAAAAAATGATTAAAAAAAGCATTAAGAATATTAAACCGCAATATATATCGGGTGTATTCTTAGTTATGTAAAAAGGCTGGCCGCTTTACAACAAATAAAATAAAAACATATATACTGTATTCTGGCAAACATAAAAAGGAAGTCATACTAGGTGGCGTTTCGTTAACTAAACTGGTTAATCAAAAGTGACAATAATGACAGACAACATGTGACAGTAATGACAGAGACCATTTGGCAACGGCTAAAACACATAATGGAGAACCACGTGGTACCCATAATTTCGGCCATTTTTGATACATCAGTTATCAATGTCACTTTAGGGCAGTTTTCTTTGTAAATTTACTGATGAACAGGGACATTTTTAAAGTTTTTCATCTAATTCACTCTTTTCCTATTCTAAATACCCAGAAAAATTATTCCAGTACTAAACCCGGTTTTTTATGAGGAAGCCAAAATATAACAAAAAATTTGTCGCTTGTCAAGTTTGACAGATTACAAAGCCAACTAGGATTTTTTTAAATGGCACTCTCTACATATGAGTACATCATTAGGTAGTATTTTTCAGTCCATCTATAAAAATATGTATCTATTTTCAGTCATTACAACAATTCAAGTTGTTGAACTGAATTTTAACTTTTCAGTAGCTCACTCAATTTACTCTTTTCCTATTTGGAGTATTGAAAAATTATTTTACAAGTAAACTTAGTTTTTGTGAGGAAGCCGAATACACAAAACTTGCCACTTATCAAATTTGACAGTTTACAAAGCGAAGTAGGATTTTTTAAATGCCATTCTCTACACATGAGCACACCATCAGATAGCATTGTATAATACTTCACCTTTATTTTCAGTAGTGACCTAAATACAGGCATTCGAGTTATTGAACTGAATTTTAAATTTTAAGTGACTCACTCAATTTATCATTTTTCTGTTTGCACTATCAAAAAAATTCCTTTACCAATAAACTTAGTTTAAAAAATCTAGTTGACATGCGCCAATTTTTTTGTTATCATATTTGGCTTCCTCACAAAAAAGTAAGTTTAGCTTTGAAAGAATTTTTTTGATATGCTAAATAAGAAAATACGATTGCTATTTAATGGTGGGCTCATATGTAGAGGATACCATTTTAAAAAATTCTAGTTGGCTTTGTAAATTTGACAAGTGACAAATTTTCTGTTATCATATTTGGCTTCCTCATAAAGTAAGTTTATTAATAAAGTTTAAAAGTTTAAATACAGTTCAATAACTTGAATGCCGGAAACAAGTAAAAATAAATGTCAAGTGTTATATATTTTTGTAAAGGATGTAGAGGGTATCATTTAAAAAATGTTAGTTGGCTTAGTAAACTGTCAAATTTGACAAGTGTCTTGTGTTATCTTATTTGGCGTCTTCATGAAAACTAAGTTTAGTACTGAAAGAATTTTCCTGGTACGTAGAATAGGAAAATAGTGAATTAAGTGAAACACTTAAAAAACTGTCCCTGTACATAAAAGAATGATTGGTAATTGGTTTTGCAAAAAAAATGTTTGAGATAGCATAGATAAATCAACTTTTTAGCTTTGAGCTTTTAGAATATTACTATTATTACCTTTTATTAAGGGCATATACCCAGTCATAGAGCTAAAAAGTGTTTTTCAGGATTTTTTTTTTAGCCAAACTATTCATTATATAAATCAAGTTTTTACTTTACATAATACTACATAGCTTAAAATATCCCTCCCCTTTCTTTAAGGAGCATAACGATGTGCACGATTACTGAGAGCTGGATCATCTGAAATCAAAATTTTCAAAGAAATTAGTCTACTAGATGAACAATCTTGTCTTTTAACGAAGGAATTTTGATTTCATCAACTTTATTTTTAATAAGCAAAAATGTAAAAATGCGGTAACGTCATTTAACGTCTTTAAACCAATAATGACATTTGACGAAAAGAATTTTTTTTTTAAATCCTTCATTCAAAGATAAGCTTGATCCTACAGTAAACTAATTTCTTTGGAAATTTGGATTTCAGATGATCCAGCACCCAGTAATCGTGCACATACCAATGTTTAAAAAAAGAAGTCGCAGGGAACGGGTACAGCAACGCCATTTTTTTTTAATTAAAATTTCACAAATTGTATTTTAAGCCACGGATTATTATATAAAATAAAAACCTGAATTATATAATGAATAATTTGGCTAAGAAAATCCTAAAAAACCCTTTTTTCGACTCCATAACTAGGTATGTGCCTTTAAAACAAGATTATTTATAGGTTGCGATGAAAGAAGCAAAATACTACATACAATTCTTTCATTTATTACTTATTTATATTAGAGTAAATATCATTAAAAATGGGAATGTAATTTTGCTAAGATCTCTAACACACCCTAATATACTTTGAAAAGAGCTTATTCAGCTCAGATAGCTGTGTTACATAAAGTTTATTCTTACATTTAACAATTATCCTAAATATTATATCTAGAAGTTAAATAAATGAGTAAGCAGTAAATGATAATTATTTCTTTATGTGATGTTGTTTGTTCCTTGAAACTTCACTTTACGGTAAAATAAACTTACATCGAATCGGCATTAGAAACAGGAATATAATATTCTCAGGTTTCTTTCAGACTAGCCGACTGTTCGTCGTCTACCTTCAACGGCACAGCGGCGCCCTCAAAAATGAGTCAGTTTACACAAAACAACCCACGCCGTGGACAGCATAAAAATTGATTATGTGTCAAGGAAAGTAGAATTTACCAGTAGAGAATGAGTTTACACCCCAACAATAGAAGTGGTAAAAAAAAACTTTATGTTTGTTATTTGACTTTTTTCTTTAGAAAAGTGAGTTCTACCTATTTTTTTAATAGTTGTAACTAATGCTTATTTTTGTAAATTTTACATGACTCCATCTCAAATCAACATATATTTAAAAAGTGAAATGCATGCTGTCCACGAACGATAGTGCAAAGCCAGATGATCTGAAAGGAATCTTACATACATTATGAAAGAAAATAAAAAAAGGCATTGTAAAGTGAAGGCTACTTTACTGCTTATCCTCAAATTTAATTATTTCTACCTTAGTAATCTTCTTGGGGTCCGGAGTGCCTGTTTCCAAAATTTCGACTTTCTGGTAGACGTTTGGTGAATTTAACCAACGGCTACGATCGTGTCCTTTCTTGCCACCTTCCAACTTTTTCCACAACCTGTAAAAAGAGGGATGTAAGTACAATAAATGACAAAGTATCATCATATCATAACTTAAACTGCAGAGCCATTTACGGACATATAAAAAACTTTATAAATATAACTTCATAGCTAATTAAATCTTCAATATGAGTACCACTTATTAGGCTTCAAAACGGATTAAAACTAAATATTTTCTTACTCCACGAATATTCTATTTTCTTCAGCCTTAGTGATCAATACTGGGAATCATTCTTTGTTAACCAGTCAAATAACTTTCTGAGGGACACTCTCAAATATTTAAGATTAAATAAAAATTTTCGTAAAAATCTTAGTCCATTAACAACATTAAACTTACCCTTGCCTATACAGCTCTTCTTCCTCCAACAAATACCCAAGAGATGAAACGGCCGGGGGTACTTCGACGTCGTTTTTGGGTCTCGGAGGTTCCCCTTTGACCAGGGGATGTCTGTAAATGTAACCGGTACGGAAGCCGGCGTTGTCCATCATACGCATCAGTGCTTCAAACTCAACACCTAGAAATCCATACAGGTTAGAATACATAAAATATGGTTAATAATCACATTATTCTGTTTTACAAAGCTAGCTGAATAATTTGAGCTAGTTATTGAGTTAAATGTTAAAAAAAATATAATGTTGCTATTCAAGTATCTTTTAAGGATATTGCTTAAGACAATATTTGGGAACTGAACTCGCTAACCATTATATTTACGAAATTTGAGAATATTGACCAAAGGGGGCACAACTGAATTTGTTATTTAAAATTTGAATTGCCTGTAATTTTATGCCATTTTGTCCAAAATGGATCCTTTTTTTCAAAATTTAGGTCTCGACGCCAGCTTTCCGGTGCCATTTAAAAAAATTTTGGAGTAATTTTAACCGTTTTTTACGTTTGGCTTATTAATCAAATAACAACAAATACGTTTTTTCGGTTATTAGGAGAAAAAAATTGGTAGACAATCGTGAGACCTTTATTTAAAAAAAAAAAAAAATTTCGTTAACGTGAAAATTACCGAAAAAACGCATTTGTTGTTATTTGATTAATAAACAAATGTAAAAATAACCGGTCAAGTGCAAGTTGAACTTGCGCAATTAGTGTTCCGTACGTTGATTGCTTTTAAAATAAAAAATTTTGTTACGGAGGTATAAAATGATCAGTGACCTCACAAAACCCACCCCAAATGAGTTTTCAACAAAGTTTGTTTCCAATTTTTACTGAAAATTGACGTCCTTGAAATTTCTATTTGTTTTTATATACCAGATAAATTATTAAAGGTGAAAATTTTCGATCAATCTACACCTCGTGGAGAATTTTTTCAACATTTTTTGATCAGTAATTTTCGAGATAAGGGGGGGAACAGCGATTTTTAGCGATTTTTTAAAAACAATAAAAAGAAAAGTGTGCGCAAAAATTACATTATACATATATTTTTACTCGTGTTTTCAAAAGCTTTCATTTGACACCACACTCGATGACCTAGTAAAAAGTTTCACTTCCGATTTCACCCCCCAAAACTAACTTAAGTCAAAATTTAACTTTCAAAACTACATGGCTCTGATGAAGCTATCAATTCCTCTATTATTACCAAATTTCAACTTTCTATGACAAATAGTTTCGGAGAAAATCGGGTGTGACAGACGGACAGACAGACAGACACCGAAGTCATCTTATAAGTGTTCCTTACGGAACACTAAAAAAACGGTTAAAATGACTCCAAAAAAAATTTTTTTTAAAGAAAACATTTTGGACAAAATGGCATAAAATGGCGGCAATTCAAAACAAATTCAATTGTGCCCACTGGGTTTAATACTTTTGTACCAAAATTTCAGGGTATTTTTACTATAACAAAACGCATATTTTCTGAAAGTTTCAATCCGATCGGTTCACTTAGTTGACTTGTACAACAATGTGGAAAAAAAACGACAGTTTTTTTTGCCTGTTTTTTTCAATTTTGTAGGTTATATACGCACTTGAGGGACGTAAAACCAACGAGGATTTCTTGGAAATCTCGTTACGAAGAGTTTGGTTTTTTAGTGTTCCGTACGGAACACTTATAAGATGACTTCGGTGTCTGTCTGTCACACCCGATTTTCTCCGAAACTATTTGTCGTAGAAAGTTGAAATTTAGTAATAATATAGGAACTGATGGCCTCATCAGAGCCATGTAGTTTTGAAAGTTAAATTTTGACTTAAGAGGTTAGTTTTTGGGGGTGAAATTGGAAGTGAAAAAAAAATTTTTTTACTAGGTAATCGAGTGTGGTGTCAAATGAAAGCTTGTGAAAACACTAGTAAAAAATATATATAATGTAATACTTGCGCGCACTTTTCTTCCTATTACTTTTAAAAAATCGCGAAAAATCGCTGTCCACCCGCCTTATCTCGAAAAGTACTTATCAAAAAATTTTGAAAAAATTCTGGAATATTCTCCAAGGGGTGTAGATTGAACGAAAATTATCATGAGTGCATTACCTTTAATAATTTATCTGGTATATATAAAAAAAAAAACAAACATTTCATCCATTTTCAGTAAAGATTAGAAACGAACTCTATTGAAAACTCAATTGGTGTGTGTTTTGTGAAGTCACTGATCATTTTATACTTCCGTTACGAATTTTTTTATTTTAAAAGCAATCAACGTACGGAACACTAATGGCGCAAGTTCAACTTGCACTTGACCGGTTATTTTTTGTCTCAATCCGACTTATATAACCGGAATTATTCACATTTTAAGCTCAAAAAACGCGTTTTGAAAAACTTCCAAAACTCAAGACAATACTCCTGGTGATACAGAGAAGATAAAATCATAATACTGCTGTATCTAAACTATGCCTATCTCATCATTATTTTGATCTTTTTTACTGCACCATATGAACAAATCATATAATTTTGAAACAGGAGAATCAGGTTTATTTAAAAAATTACATTATGACAATGCAGATTTAAATTAGGGCTGCTATTAATAAAAAGATTCTACGTTTTTAGGTGCATTATTTAAACGACAGAGACATGTTTGGGAACAAGTACTCATCATGCTCCCAGCGAACGTTTATGCAGTCCTTCTTAGTACCACCGTACCAAATACTATAGAATTTGCCGATTGATTAGGAAGAACACACCAGAGGTAAATATTGTTTTATCTCATTGGGTTTATGTAATTTATAACGTAGCAATGCTCGTAAAATTCATAATAAATACCAACAAAGCGTGCGATTTATACTGCTTTATATGCTTATTTTATGTTGTTACAGTACTGTTCCGTATATACAGAATGTTCATCGAAAGAAAATACGTTATCAGTAGAGTACATCTAAAAAAACTGGTAAACTGATTTACTCAGTACTTTTCTTGCAACCAAGTAGTTCTAAAATACATCTTAAAGGACCCCGCACTCCCATAAGTGTTCCATATGGAACACTTCTAGGAGCACTTCAGTGTTCGTCTGTCTGTCCGTCTGTCACACCCGATTTTCTCCAAAACTATTTGACATAGAAAGTTGAAATTTGGCACTAATATAGGAATTGCTGGCCAATCAGAACCGTGTAGTTTTGAAAGTGAAATTTTGACTCAAGAGGAGGTTAGTTTCGGGGGTGAAATCGGAAGTGAAAAAAAAAATTTACCAGGTCATCGAGTTGGGTGAAAGATAGTGAAAACACGATTTCAAAGATACATGTGATGTAATACTTGCGCACACTTTTCTTTGCATTATTTTAAAAAATCTCTGTTCTCCCCCCTTAGTTTGAAACGTACTGATTAAAAAATTTTGAAAAAATTCTGAAATAGCCTAAATAAAGTGTGGATTGAGAAAAAATTATCACGAATGCATTACGTCTGATAATTTTTCTGGTATAAAAAAAACCCTATGTGGCATGACAGAATGGCGAAGGTTTGGAAAGTTGAGAATTCCACCGGAAGTAAGAGCTACAAAATATCAATACGTATTCGGTGCAGTCAGTAATATCATCATAACTGATGACCAACGGATAGGTACCAAAGACAAAATAATCTTATTTTATACAACAACAAATATTTAGGTAGTAAATGTTCGTTTTAAACTTTTTTTTTATTAGATTCTAGATTGAACTAGAATCATTTATTGGCTCTTAGATAGCTAATTTTTATTTTAAAGGTAACCACGGTACGGAACACTAATTGCACAAATCCATCTTGCACATGACCGTTTTCTTTACGGATGGAGTTCAACTCAAAACGATTTAAAATTGATTTAAAATGTTGATATGGGTAAAAATCATAACACTGATAACAATAACGAAATATTATATCAGATAATAATATTAATCGTAGTCTGATTTTAGTTGAACTAGCACAAAATCAGAAAGAAATCAGAGGAACACTTTATTAGACGTTAATTTTCTTATAAAATATCCTAAATCAGCCAAATTATTACTGACAATTACTTTTATAGTATTTAGATTGACCATTAATGCATTTATGTGTAATTTAGTTTCGGTTCTGATTAATGTATATGTCCATTAGAATAAAACTTAACCATTATACGGTATAATTTGCTTTTAATGCTTTAGGTGTTTACATCAAATGTTAATAAGATGTTAACTTTATTTAATATACGTAAACATTTAGTTTTCTGTTTCAATATAAACAGATGTTAATTCAGCGGTGTTCTACAATTTTATGAATAAAATTAAATATCAAAAATAATGAAATATGCTTTGCCTTAGCACAATGAAAACCCATATTCAAAGCTTCCAGACCTTTAATTTATCTTGAGTGATTTGTTTAAAAAAATTACGCCTTGAATTTCACTTAACATTTAGGAAACGAGGAAGCTGGCTGGAAAATCCCTTAAAAACCTCTTTTTCTTCTTACGACGCCGTCTCTTCACGAAGATTGGCGATTCATATAGCTAAACGAACTTTAGAAACTGCTGCTCGAAATATATCACTCAAAGCACATCCAAACCACCTTCTCATGTTCTTCAGCTAAGGATTCTGTCATCTTCCCACCGATCGTTTGCCATTTATTTTGCCTGCAGTACCAATTCGTACTTTGGGACCTTCATTATATGTCGGAAGTATTGAGTTTCTCTTATTTTTATGGTTGTTAATAATTCCTTCATTTTGTTGATTCTTTCCAGTACTTCTGTGTTTCTTATTTTCTGTAGCCAGGAGATGTGAAGAAGGCGTCTATAAATGTACATTTCGAAAGATTCCAGATGTTTCTCTAAGCCAGGATCAAGGATCCAGCACTCACATTCATACAATATCAAGGAGAATACATACGCTCATTCGGAGTTCGAGACTGAGACTTGTGCGATGGAAAAATTTATTCATATTCATGTATGTTTCTCGGACCTGTACAATTCGGGAATGTATTTCTTTTCTTTGGTCCCACTTGTCATTTATACTAGTTCCCAAATATTTAAATGTAGAGACCTGTTCTAGGGTGTTATTCCTGATTTGGAGGGACTCTGGGGGTAGATTTCTCTTGGTTATTAACCATCCACTTGGTTTTTCTTATGTTCATAGTTAATCCAAATCTTTCGCTGACTGTACGACTTGACTGATCAGTTGCTGTAGATCTTTGATATTATTATTAGTAATATTTTTATATTTAGTTCTCGTTACATTGTTTATATCAAAACCATTGCTTAAATTGTAGAAAACCTTCAACATGTCAAACTGGAGTGAGTTATCTCAGTAGAGATTATAATTAAACGATATTCAATAACAACAATAACACTTCGTGATAATTTTTTTACAACTTCCTGTACGAGTACAAATTTCTACAACAGTTACTGGTCAAAATAAATATCTCACAAAATTTAAAATTAGACGTACCGAAACAGTTAATGAATACATTAAATTTTAGCTTAGGCTATTTATAAAAATTCGGTATGAATTGTATGTATAGGGTTATCGAACTAAAAGTAGATCACATTTCGCCCATCTTTAGTGATGTCAAATCATATCTCATTTAAAGGTACTGTAGGAATAACCACAGAATAGATAAAAGAAGATCTACCAGAAAACAACACCGATGAAGATAATCCATCGGTATTAAAAATGGAAAACAAAGACAAGAGGAAATACAAGTACATCAATAAGATTAAACATAACAGAATAAGAGGTGAAGCTTAGAGGACGAGGCTCCAAATAACTCAGTATTGTCAATGGTCCCAGCACTTAACTTTCGCTTGTAAAGCTCATCCAAAATGTATTTAATGAGCTGCCTAAAAACAAAGCAAGAACTGGAACAGTGCGTGAAGCATACCTGACAAACTTCAGGAACCAAGGTCTGCTTTTGCAGCTAAACTTGGACTTTACCGACGAGAATTGTTCCAGAAACAGAAGACGGCAAAATGAGTAGGACAGAGACAAGACGACGCCATAGATATTACGTCATCTATTAAACACATTTGAATTCGAAATGCCCAATTGTAGGCATAGCCAGATATTTTGAGCCAAATAATAATACGATATGAATATAAATTATTTGGATATTTTCATGATATAGAAATCAATACCACAGTAAACCCAACATAGCGAAAGTGAGCTCCAAGTGGGTGACGAGATTGTAACAGCGCGTGCGTCGACGGGTCCCTCTTTCAAAATGCCCGCTCAATGTTTACATCTGACTTCGGAATGTTTCTTTTGAAATATATTGTCGACCATTTCTTAATGTGACTGAATATTAAAATATATTTAAAGACAGAAGGCAGAGAGAGTTTGTACAAAAAGAGAATTAAAAACGTTTGTAAGTGAAGAGAATCGAAAAGGTTGACAAACAATTTATATAAACACGGGGAAAGGAGGTTATTGTTGTACCGCTGATAATGGTAAAAAATAATTCTTCTTCTTCTTCCCCAATGGTTTTAAAAGGTAAGTGATTCAATTGTGAATATCAATTGCGTAAGAAATCGTACGCGGATAAATTGGAGAATTCTGAGAAGCTATTTCTCTTATGACATTTTTTTGGTTAAAGTGCAAAGGTTTGGCTTGTAGAAACCAAACGTGTCATTAATTGTCCAACTGAAAATTTGTGCAAAAATTATAAAATATGTGCCTCACATTTTTCTCAGAAAATATTTAAACATGATTTGAAAAAATTGTTTATTCGACCATTCGTATCCAGACATTAATAGAGGATCAGATAAAGAATGCTTCGTGTGTGAAACGCTAATAACACAGGTAAAGATCGTTATAAGAGTTAGATTTTATTCTAGTTACAATGAGGCCCCATCAGGCCCAGAAACATTTAATTTGAATTCGGACATAAAATTCCTGGCTGAATTCAAATATGTATTTAAAAATTTGGGTTACAGTTTCAGTTTTCACTTTTGGGCCTTACAAAATCCCAACAAAGCATTTGGCCCAAAATCTGATATGCCTATTCAATTCCCTGGAAAAAATGCTAAAATTTTTGTCTGTAACATTTTTTTCTAAAAATGCTTTTCTGTCAAGTTTTCCACTTATATTCATCTATTTTCTAACAAAACTCCATTCTGTTTTTTTTTATATTACTCGTGCTGCATTAACTTGACATTTTATTAAATCAAAAATGAATGATAAAACTTTGCCCAATAACATTATTTCTACTTAATTTTTCCCGCTGGTCCCCTTTTTTAACATGGCGGACTTCCACGTGACTTCTTGAAAAATGAGACCTGAATTTTCTATACGGTTACCCTTGAGTGACGTATTGGGTTTACTGTGTCAATATTTTGAGACTGTAGAGTAATACTTAACTTGTCAAGATTTGACAATCAACAACTCTTGAAGGAATTTCTTTTTTACCTCTCACTTAATTTATTTTCTATATCAATTGTTCCTAACAAAATTAGTAATGTAACCTTTAACTATACTTCAAAATCGATAAGCCAGCACACAGATTTCCTTGCGACTCATAATAAAAATGACAGTTTATGAGAAACAGTAAAATTTTATGATTCGCTTTTAATAGAATTGGATTTTTATTATTGTGTTGAACTTTGAACTATGAAAAATTGAACTAGAGAATAACAGTATATAAATAATAGGCGTTTATAGGGCGTACAATATTATATAAAAAAAATTAGACCGACAAGGATAAATGAAACTTGTATATCGAGGGTATTGAACCTATGAAATTGATTATATAATAAGCCTGATTATCTATAAACTGCCAAAGTTTTGTGTAATTTGTATTTAGTTGTAATTTTTCAGATAATTTTATGTTCGCTCTCCAACAGACTAACAGGTATCTTTTTTCTTCCATACAGCAGGTCTAAATATTATCATAATTATCATCATCATCATTAGCTTATTCCATCCATAGTCGGATGTAAGCCACTCCAAGGTGTCTCCAATGAGTTCTGTTGTTTGCTTTTTGTAACCAATCCTGTCCGCTAATCTTTTTATGTCGTCCGTCCAACTTGTCTGTGACCTACCTCTGCACCTTTTATGTTCTCTAGGCCTCCATACGGCGCAGTGTGTCCGTCTGTTATCATTCATCCTTGCGATATGCCCCGCCCAATTCCACCTTAATATACATATTCGTTGTATTACATCTGTCGCTTGTCGCTTTTGATATTATTCATATCTCGATGTTGGGAATACGATCTTGGAATCTAACATTTAGCATTTCCCTCTCCGTTGCTCTAAATATTATATTTGCTTGTAATTAGATGAATTATTTAAAATTGGAAAAATTCGTACCCTCAACGTGATTTTAACCCGGAATCATGTGGTTGCTAACTGGCTTCTTTGTCAGCTGAATTATTAAAGTCTAGACGTCCTACCGACTAGTCATTAATATTTTCCCAATGTTTAAATCTAAGTGTGGACGTGCGTCCAAGAGTAACAGACAAAAAGGGCGTATTATCTACGAAACACCAACTAGGATATGCTATGTTTTGCTCCAAATCACAGCTCGTCAGCCAGCCTAGGTAAAGAGGCAATGGCAACACAACAGCAGGAGAGATTCTGAAAATCTCAAAGCTGGGGGAGTGAAGTATCACTATTAATATCGGTTTTTATACTTAGGTTAGCAGTGCTCCTGTTTAAATTGCTTTTTGTTCTTAGAGTTACCATTAAACATCCAATAATGGTATTAGTTCTCTATTTTTACAGTTACTGCTAAACAATAATTAACAGCATTAGCACCTTATTCGTTAATAACTATAAAGGTACAAAACTTTCACTACCGTGCTTTTGCTTGCGAATTAAAGGTTTTGAGGGGTTCACACAGAGAGGCATTGAGGTTTGGTCTCTAGTGACTCCTTTGAGTGTATGTTTGGTTTAAATCTCTGTTGCCATGGTTGTGTTGTGATTGCCTCTTCACCTAGGTCAGCTGATGAGCTTTGATACATAGCGAAACATGGCAGGTTCTAATTCGGTTTTATGCATGGTAGGCGCCTGGACAAATACTTATTTGACGGATCTTGTCTGATAAGCTAATATACATTTTTCTTTACATATTTAAATAACACATGGGCTGAAAAGTCCCGGGCCTAACACATAGATGGCGCTAGTTTTATTGCAGTCACCTTTTTTTTCAGTTAATACTAACCTTCAAAAGACAGCTGTTAAAATTTCATGATATTCTATTCATTAGTTTGTGAGTTATTGTGCTAAGAGTGACGCTACTTTAGTTATTTTCAAAACAATGGATCAAAAACAATTTCGTGTTTTAATTTTACACTGCTTCTTGATGGGAAAAAATACCGTTCAAGCGAAGCAATGGCTTGAAAAGTGTTATGGGGACTCCGCTCCATCAGAAACAACAATAAAACGTTGGTTTGCTGACTTCAAACGTGGTCGTAGAGACACCGATGATGCAGAACGCAGTGGACGTCCAAATGAGGCGGTAACACCAGAAAACATCAAAAAAATCCATAAAATCGTTTTGAATGATTGAAAAGTGAAGTTGCGTGAGTTAGCTGACATCGTAAAGATATCAAAAGAACGTGTTGGCTTTATATTGCATGAGCATTTGACTATGAGAAAGCTCTGTTCAAAGTGGGTGCCGCGTTTGCTCACTGTTTATCAAAAACAAGAACGTGTTGATGATTCTGAGCAGTGTTTGGCCATTGTTAGAGCGGCGCTGGAATGATTGCGTTGCTCTTGATGGAGATTACGTTGATGAATAAAGCTAATTTTGAACCAAAAAAACCGTGTTTTCTTTGTTAGGCCCGGGACTTTTCAGCTTTATTCATCAACGTAATCTCCATCAAGAGCAACGCAATCATTCCAGCGCCGCTCTAACATTTCAATACCACTTTTGTAGAACGATTTATCTTTTGCCTCAAAATAGGCCTCAGTTTCAGCGATAACCTCTTCATTCGTGCGAAATTTCTTACCGGCGAGCATTTTTTTCAGGTCTGCGAACAGCCAGTAGTCGCTGGGAGCCAAATCTGGCGAATACGGTGGATGTGGGAGCAATTCGAAGTTCAATTCATGTAGTTTTGCCATTGTTTTGATTGACTTGTGACACGGTGCGTTGTCTTGATGAAACAAAATTTTTTTCTTTGCCATATGCGGTCGTTTTTTCTTTGCAATTTCGGCCTTCAAACGCTCCAATAACGCTATATAATATTCACTGTTGATGGTATTTCCTTTCTCAAGATAGTCGATGAATATTACACCACGCACATCCCAAAATACCGAGGCCATAACCTTTCCAGCCGATTGTTGTGCTTTCGGGCGCTTTGGACGAGGTTCACCAGTTGCTGTCCACTCAGATGACGATCGTTTTGATTCCGGAGTGAAGTGATGGATTCATGTTTCATCCATTGTCACATATCGACGCAAAAATTCCGGCATGTTACGTTTTAAACATGGCCAAACACTGCTCAGAATCATCAACACGTTCTTGTTTTTGATCAACAGTGAGCAAACGCGGCACCCACTTTGAACAGAGCTTTCTCATAGTCAAATGCTCATGCAATATAAAGCCAACACGTTCTTTTGATATCTTTACGATGTCAACTAACTCACGCAACTTCACTTTTCGATCATTCAAAACGATTTTATGGATTTTTTTGATGTTTTCTGGTGTTACCGCCTCATTTGGACGTCCACTGCGTTCTGCATCGTCGGTGTCTCTACGACCACGTTTGAAGTCAGCAAACCAACGTTTTATTGTTGTTTCTGATGGAGCGGAGTCCCCATAACACTTTTCAAGCCATTGCTTCGCTTGAACGGTATTTTTTCCCATCAAGAAGCAGTGTAAAATTAAAACACGAAATTGTTTTTGATCCATTGTTTTGAAAATAACAAAAGTAGCGTCACTCTTAGCACAATAACTCACAAACTAATGAATAGAATATCATGAAATTTTAACAGCTGTCTTTTGAAGGTTAGTATTAACTGAAAAAAAGGTGACTGCAATAAAACTAGCGCCATCTATGTGTTAGGCCCGGGACTTTTCAGCCCATGTGTTATATATATATATATATATATATATATATATATATATATATATATATATATATATATATATTATATACATATATATATATATATATATATATATATATATATATATATACATATATATATATATATATATATATATATATATATATATATATATATACATATATATATATATATATATATATATATATATACATATATATATATATATATATATATATATATATATATATATATATATATATATATATATATATATATATATATATATATATATATATATATATATATATATATATATATATATATATATATACATATATACATATATACATATATATATATATATATATATATATATATATATATATATATATATATATATACATATATATATATATACATATATATATATATATATATATATATATATATATATATATATATATATATATATATATATATACATATATATATATATATATATATATATATATATATATATATATATATATATATATATATATATATATTAGTAAATGTTCTCGACCGTTAAAATTTATAAGAAAGTGTAGAGATTTCGGGAAAGCGGTCTTGAATAAAATACTTATTTGTTGTTAAAGAAAAACTCTATATTTCGCTGATATTTTTTCAGCTTCATCTGGAGTTAAAAACTAAAAAATGACAAAGCAGTCTTTTGGTAAGTTTATCATATTAAAAAACGGAAAAAACTCACCAACCAAAGTATTCCTCCATTGGAAGAGGTATCACAAAAATACATTCAATTTAAATATATATAACTAACAGAACTACGAACAGACAAGACGAAACAACATACTGTGGCTCTGGCTGCAATGACACTGTTGTTATTTATTGTGTTTATTTCTTCAGAAATCTGAACAGTGGTTCAGAAAAGTTATTTTGTGTTTGTTGATAGTAAATTAACATGAAAAGAGATGGACGTGTGTTGATTGTTAGTAAATGGGATATGACTATTAATTGTGTGATGTTAAGTTATTTAAAATATTACAGTATATATTAGTCAAATTGTTGGTGTCTAACTTATAATTTATGGATTATGTTTCTTTGTTAATGTGACACATCTCAAGGAACAAGCGTTTTTTGTGATTGTTTTCTTGTTCCAGAATCTTTACATTCTTAAAATCCAATTGGTGTCCCGTTGATATATGATGGTTCGTTGCAGCACAAGAGTTTTTTTTCTATTAAGCAATCACTCCTGTGCTGTGTTACTCTCTGCTTGAGCCATTGAGATGTTTGTCCAATGTAGACGCCATTACAATCTAGACAGGATATATTGTATACTATATTCTTGTTATATAAAAGAGGAGTTTTTTGTTTAACTTTACTGAACAGGGTCCAATTGCTCAGGGTATTATATTTTGCAATCCTTAGGTGAGGAACTTTTTTAAAAATTTTTACTCTTTTGTTAGTTAATTCGGGTATAAATGGTAGTTTGATATATTTAGGTTCGTGACTATTGTCATCCAAGGGCCCATCATAAATATTGGAGTTGTAAATAATCCTTTTTAGAATGTGTTTTGGAAATCCGTTATAGAGAAAGATATTAAAAAGTTTTTTTAAGTTTGTGTGTAAAAAGCTTTCGTCACTGATGTGAGTTATTCTGTTTCTCATAGCTGTAACTGTATTAAATTTTTGGTTAGAGGGATGGTTGGAAAAGAAGTTGATAAATCTGTTAGATGCCGAGGGTTTTTGGAACCAGTCTAAAATGATTTTATTATCTGAATTTCTTATGACTTTTGTGTCTAGAAAAGGTACACTATGATCTTTTTCAGCTTCCACTGTAAATTGTAGTTTATTATGAAAAGAGTTAAAAATGTCCAAAATTACTTGAGTGCAGTTAGCAGGTACGGAACATATAATATCATCCACATATTTGTACATAAAAGGGATTCCAAACGGTAACTTTGGTAACACACAGTCAAGCAGATGGGCTAAAACTATGGTGGCTAAGATTGGACTAATAGGTGAGCCCATCGGTGTACCAAATATTTGACTATAAAATTTATTATTGAATCCGAAATAAGTGTTTTTAAAGATAAATGTGATTAATTTTTAAAAAATTTTCTTTGATAAACTAGTATGTATCTTTATAAGATCCCACTTATTGCCCAAGATTTCAAATACCAATTCAACTGGTATGTTGGTAAACAACGACATTACATCCAATGAGAGCAACACATAATCTGTTGGTACTTGCAAACCATTGACTGCATTTACAAAGGAAAATGTATCTTTAATATTATAGTCAGTAGTATTTCCAAGTGAGGTACTCAGAATATCTGATAGATACTTCGATAATTCATATGTGGTAGCGTTCACCGAACTAACAATAGGTCTTAATGGAATGTCTGTTTTGTGTATTTTAGGTAGACAGTATAACCTTGGAAAAGTTGAATTATAAATAGTAAGTTTCTTGGCATCCTGTTCAGTTATTTCTCCATTTTGTTTAAGACTTTTTATTAGAAGATTAAAATTTGTTTGCACTGTAGTGGTGGGGTCCCAATTTAATTGAATGTAAGTTGATGTATCACGTAAAAGCGTTTCAGTTTTGTTCATATATTCGGTCTTATCCATCACAACAGTGCATCCACCCTTATCTGCTTGCAATACATAGATTTCGGAATGGCCTTTCAAAAAATTTTTAGTTTTATTAAATAGCGAATTCAAATATGATAATTTATTATTTTTTGTACATTGCAAGTAATTAGTAACTACATTGGCTGTTTGGGCTCTTAATATATCTCTCTGTTCATTAGGTGTTTGATCTATGATATTTTCAACATCTGCCAAGAAATATATTTATGATGGGCCCTTGGATGACAATAGTCACGAACCTAAATATATCAAACTACCATTTATACCCGAATTAACTAACAAAATAGTAAAAATTTTTAAAAAAGTTCCTCACCTAAGGATTGCAAAATATAATACCCTGGGCAATTGGACCCTGTTCAGTAAAGTTAAACAAAAAACTCCTCTTTTATATAACAAGAATATAGTATACAAGATATCCTGTCTAGATTGTAATGGCGTCTACATTGGACAAACATCTCAATGGCTCAAGCAGAGAGTAACACAGCACAGGAGTGATTGCTTAATAGGAAAAAACTCTTGTGCTGCAACGAACCATCATATATCAACGGGACACCAATTGGATTTTAAGAATGTAAAGATTCTGGAACAAGAAAACAATCACAAAAAACGCTTGTTCCTTGAGATGTGTCACATTAACAAAGAAACACAATCCATAAATTATAAGTTAGACACCAACAATTTGACTAATATATACTGTAATATTTTAAATAACTTAACATCACACAATTAATAGTCATATCCCATTTACTAACAATCAACACACGTCCATCTCTTTTCATGTTAATTTACTATCAACAAACACAAAATAACTTTTCTGAACCACTGTTCAGATTTCTGAAGAAATAAACACAATAAATAACAACAGTGTCATTGCAGCCAGAGCCACAGTATGTTGTTTCGTCTTGTCTGTTCGTAGTTCTGTTAGTTATATATATTTAAATTGAATGTATTTTTGTGATACCTCTTCCAATGGAGGAATACTTTGGTTGGTGAGTTTTTCCGTTTTTTAATATGATAAACTTACCAAAAGACTTCTTTGTCATTTTTTAGTTTTTAACTCCAGATGAAGCTGAAAAAATATCAGCGAAATATAGAGTTTTTCTTTAACAACAAATAAGTATTTTATTCAAGACCGCTTTCCCGAAATCTCTACACTTTCTTATATATATATATATATATATATATATATATATATATATATATATATATATATATTATATATATATATATATATATATATATATATATATATATATATATATATATATATATATATATATAAAAAAATTGTAAAAAGATTATTAAAAGAAGACATATTCGTATTGTGTATTTGTTTCGTTGTTTCCCTGCTAAAATCAAGCAGCGATTTCTTGAATATAGTTTTATTTTAATTACATTTTAATAGATACAAGCTTTTTATATGAATTTAACAAAAAAATATTCGATCATTAAAAAGTTCTTCCTGACGGTTAGAGGTAAAAATCTTAAAACTTGCTCATCGTATAAGTACTATTTTTTAACAGTTTTTAATCGGTAAACTGACCGACTTCTCCATCAATATCGTCTTTACTATATTCGAATTAATTACCACCAAATTCCGGTTGGTTCCCTGTAAATGTAATAAAAACCATAAAATAAGATAAGATAAAAGTGTAAGAGGAATTTAACGACCATAACCACATAACAAATGGTTTATTGTATCGCTTTTAATTATCAGTAAACAAAACTATAAACGACAAACCTATCAAATCTTACGTCGTATAATTCCTATTAAAAAGTATTACCTATTGAAAAAAAAATATAGGCTCTCAATGAAGAAAATAAAAATGGAAAACTAGCATTGGGGTAGACCAGTGAAAATGACGTTGAATACTAATACAGCAAAATATGGACCGTTCCAAAAATATTTTTCATGAAAATAACTAAAATTACTGACTGGAATAGTAAATTTTCTTACATATCCTTGCTTTATATTTTTAGCGTACGCCTTGTACCCGTAAAAAGGCGCTCTTTGGCACATCTGCCCACACGCCCTCTGTACATACGGGGTACGTTCAATTCTAAGTTCTCCTAATGTTCTTATCATAAACTACCAAAAAGTTGCAAGTGCGCTAGTTCTCAATTCAACATTCCTGTAAACGTACCCACTTTTCTTTCGTCAAGAACAATTCTGTAGAGATTCCTTCGACCACTAGAAAATCGCTTCATCATTGGAATGAGTCGAAAATCACTAGGAGTAAGGCCAAGTGAATAGGGAGGATAAGACACCATTTCAACGGTTATTGTTACGAAGAAACTCTCGAGTAAGTACCGACCGATAAGCAGGAGCATTATTTTGATGGAAAGGCACACGTGCAGCGTTTTGCAGCATTTTTTATAAGATTCTTGCCTTCAAAACATGTTCGTGAGATGCAGTCCCAACAGACGACCATCGTCATTTGCTAAGCGCTGGCGATAACCCGAAAATTTTTCGGTAAAAAGGGAGTCAATGTGCTTCCATTAGGCGAACTGCTGTTCCATTTCAGGATTAAAACCATCCATGTTCTCATCCATTGTGACAGCCTTGTGATCTCAGTTCATCATTCAGGGCATCCACCTTGAAGTCTTCGCGCAGGATGGTGTGCATAGATCAATGTCGATGGGAGTTACAGCATGAAACTGGAGAAGACTCTCTTGTACACTGAACGTCGCCATTTTAAGTATTAAAAAAAGCTTCTCAAGATGCTACCATGGGTGTCACGCATTCACAAAGACTTCCAATCCCAGAAAAAAATATTTGGAGACTGTCATGTGGTTCGACATGGTTGTGTTTAGGTGGGAAACCTCATAAGATGATTATACAAATATATACTCTGTGATAAAAAAATAGTAAGACTTTTAAATCGCCCGGGCATTTCCAAATCGGATTAATTTCTTTCGTTAGGTTGATAAGATCTTAACTGCCATCTGTGTCAAATTTTAAGACCATAACGTCAGTAGTTAATAAGATTTGCTTGCATTCGTTCATCAACAAAAGTGCGTTTTTCGACTTTTAATTTTGTTTTAAAACTGGTTTTTTAGCTTCCCAAACGTTAAAAAAGATAAAAAAGTAATTTGGTGATGATACCCTATCCAGAGCAAGTGTTTCTGATTGGTATAGATTGTTTAAAGAAGGCAGAGAACGTGTGGAGGACGATGAACGTCCTGGTCGTCCTTCAACATCTACCGATAAGAACCACGTCAAGCAAATCAAGGATTTGGTGCTCAAAAATCGTCGAGTGACAATTAGAGACTTGTTGACATCACCAACTTATCATTTGGGTCAATTCAATCGATTTTAAAAGACAACGTGGGCCTTAAACGCGTCTCCTCTCGTTGAGTACCAAAAACACTCAATTTTTTCGATAAAGAATATCGTGTTAATGTCTGTGAAACTATGATTTCTGACTATTAAAACGTCATCAAGCGTATCATTACGGGAGATGAGACATGGATTTACGCATACGATCCGGAAACTACCGACCAATTAAGCGAATATCGTGCTAGAGGTGAGCCCAGACCGAAGAAACCAAGCCAAAGCAAGTCGAAAATCAAGGTAATGTTAACAGTTTTCTTCGACTATCGTGGTGTTGTTCATCAAGAACTCCTTCCGCCGGGCCAAACTGTCAACAAGGAATATTAATTGAGTGTTATGCGTCGTTTGCGTGAAGCTATTCGTCTCAAGAGGCCGGAATTATGGGCCGATAACTCTTGGTTTTCTCATCACGATAATGCGCCTTCTCACACAGCATTGGTTCTTCGCGACCTTTTCATCAAAAGTTCAACTCATATCATTCCGCAATCGCCCTATTCGCCTGATTTAGCTCCGTCGGACTTCTGGCTATTCCCTAAACTCAAAAAAACCGCTTCGGGGACATCGTTTCAAGTCGATTGAGGAGATTAAAACTGAATCGAAAAAGGCTTTAAAGGCCATTCCAGAAATCGAATTCAAGAACGGTTTCGACGACTGGAAAAAACAACGGCATAAATGCATTGTATCCAAAGGGGAGTATTTTGAAGGGGACGAAATAAATTTGGAAAAATAAATAACCCGTTTGCGTTTTATTTCAAAAGTCTTACTATCAACGGTCAAAGACTCATTTATCTAACCTTATTTGTAGTTAAATAGTACATTATCGAACATGAGTGCCGCACAAGCTTCGCGCTTCGAAGGTGTGTTTCTATGTAGTCATCCAAAAGGTCCAAAAAATACGCCTATAGCAGCTACTAAGAATATGGGCAAGCCGAGGGCATTTGTTAGCAAGTAGGTGAGTCGATTTTATTTTACGTTGATGTTATACGAACTGAAATCTAGAGTATTTATGGACAACACGAATTTTTTCTACACGGTCCGTGTAGAACAAAAAATTTTTTTGATTTTAATCTATTTTGTGGCACAAAACCGAATAGGGATATTTTTTTAATATCATTATTTTATTATCTGTAAAAGGGTTCACGTAAATATAGAGTAAAAATAATACTTATTTATATTACCTCCTACTCGCCACTTCCTCTCCACTTTACCCTCCAAAACAGAGGGTTGATCGGGCCTAGGTGTGCTTTCTGGCGCCTTGTGGGCGCCGTCGTAAATTTTCTTGCGCGCCTCGTCGTTGAGTAGAACTAAGTTATCTAAACCTAGAGGGAGTAATTTGAGCTGCGATTCTGACGCCAGGACGGTGTTTCTCGCGTTGTAGAACGCCTCTTCTATCGTTTCGCCACAACAAAGAGCACCTGAAAAAAGCAGAAGGATATCAAAAGAGAAAACTATATGGTAGAGAAGTAATAAAAACATGACTTAATCAAATGTTTTCTATATTTACCACCTGTAGCTGTATGGCAGAACTGCCCAAGCCAAAATAAAAAATAAATAAATAAATAAAATTACTATCCGGTTGAATAACTGTTAACCAATTCTCGAGAACGATTAAATCACGTAAGGTTTGCAGATGATGTCACTCTGATCGCCAACACAAAAAAAAAGAATTACAAGAAATGCTGATGGAATTAAATAACAAATCTTGAGAAACAGGTCTAAAAATAAACTTCACCAAAACCAAATATTTGAACGAGGAAAGTGAAGATAACAGCCAGGAACTAATAAAAGAAAATTAAAGAATAGGAAAGGTACAAACATTCATAAATTTAGGACAAAAAATCGAAATATCAAAAACTAATTTAAAGACTGACTTGGACAGAAGACTCTCGTTAGCTTGGTTAAAATCCACATTTAAATTGGAAATCCCAAAGCCAGAGTGGTCGATCAATATGTACTATCGATATTAACATATGACACTGAAACGTGGGCTTTAAATAAAAGTATAATATATAACTCCAAGTAACTCAAAGAGCAATGCTAAATATTAGAGTCCAAGATCGTATTCCTAACATCGAGATACGGAGAAGGTCGAAAGTGACAGATATAATACAACGAATATGTATATTAATGTGGAATTGGGCGGGGTATAACGCAAGGATGAATGATAACAGATGGACACGCCGTATGGTTGAGTGGAGGCCTAGAGAACATAAAAGATGCAGAGGTAGACCACAGACAAGATGGACGGACAACATACAAAAATTAACGGGACACGGTTGGCTGTAAAAAGCAAACAGAGCTCATTGGAGGGCAAGTTGATCAACCCTAAAAACTATAGACCGATTAAGTGCTCAAACCCTTATTCCAACATATTCACTCAGCGGTTCTTCCATATATTAGGAGGCCGCATAGAGAAGAACAAATAGGATCTGAAGATAGCAAGGAGACTCTTGTAATTGATAGATGTATCGCATTCCGCGTAATACAAGAAGAATCTGTCCATAGCATGGATTGACTATTGGTAAGCGTTTGACAAAACATCTCATAGACCGATCCTTTATCTGTTAAGAATATTAAAAGAGGCGTGTCCTTTAATGTATACATACAAAGTCTAATGCCGCTTTGAAAAACTACTTACTCAAAAAGTGACTTTTGAGGAGTTTTCAAAGCGACTCAATAAGCTCGATTTTATGCTATATTCTACTGGTTCGTCTTTCAGTTGCTCTGCGTCAAACCCGTGGGTATAACTGTGGTAGCCAAGAAATTGCAGATATAAAGTCACTTATCTATTTTATATTGATGATCTTCAATCAATCACTTAGAGTAGTTAAAGAGTACAAGTATGATCTTCTTTCTTCCTCTAGCCATTCTCTATCCTTTGGATATAGGCCTCTCTCATGTGCCTCCATATGTACCTGTTTTGAGCAATTTGATACCAATTTAGCCCCGTTGATTTTTTAATATCGTCATACCAACGTTGCTGAGGTCAGCCAGTACTTTTTTTTCCTCCATAGTCTTCATCTAGTCACTTTTCTGCACCCGTTATCAGTATTTCTGACCACATGGTCAGCCCAGTTCCACTTGAGGGAAGAGATTCTTTCAATTATGTCGTGGACTCCTCTTTTTTTCCTGATCCAATCGTTTGGTTTGCAGTGATATACCTAGGATGTTCCTTTCAATTGCTCTCTGGCGAACTTGCAATTTTCTAATAACTTTCCGTGTCAGAACCCAAGTTTCGCTACCATATGTTGTTACTGGTAGAAAGCATTCGTTACATACTTTACTTTTAAGTTTTAAAGGCAGTTTGTACTGAGAAACTTGCTTCATTTTACCAGAAATGTGCTGTCGTCAAGCTCAATAAAGGAGGATATTGTACACACAGATAACACGCAATTATCATATGGAGATATTTTACATTATTTATGAAATATTGAAGAAACATGCAACTATCTAGGCAATGCACAATATCGCCTCTAACACATAGCAACTATTCGCTGCAAGTATAGCGGCTAACAAAGATCTGGTAGTCAAAACTCTCAAAACGTAATAAAATTGATGCTCCCAATATGCTGGCTGTACCGGTACTTGATTTCCAAAGTGGCAGAACAACGGCCCACGAAAGGTTTACTACGAATGAATGTGTATTAAAATAACATATTGTTTTTGTAGCACTACGAAAGATATAAAAAAAACTAGTAAAATGTATTAAGTTGTCAATAACAAAGAGTTTTGAATTTGGATTTGATTCTGTAATTGATTTGAGACGATTTTTGAATACTGAAAATTATTAACCATAGCATAATAAAATTGAAGTTTTTAGTCAAGCAACAACGATATTTATGTCGAATTTTTAAACACGACCTTCAGTATTAATACAGGGTTGAACTATATTCCCAAAGAAAGATCTGAAAATTACTGTAACAATACTTATTGACTGTTAAATTTAAAACATATTTAACTTAAAGTTATTTTACTATTATATAATAAAATAAAATATTAAGCAACTATATGAGCAATAATAAGTGATATCTGTTCTGATTTATTTTAATTTTCATAATTATTTAATTGTTATTAATTTAAGATTAAGAGCCACAAGCACAGATAAGAAAATCTAAAAATTTTAATTAGTTTTCTAATTAAGTGTCCACTTAAAGTATATTTTATATACTTTAAGTGGATTTAACTATTAAAATAAAAGAAATAAACGTAAAATTTAAATACCGAATGTTCCTTAATTTGGAACATTACAGTCCCTGGCCAAATTATTAGACGCACTGCAAGATTTCATGTAAAATATTAATTACCGAGTGATATTGTACCGTTTTATTATTTTAAATTGATTTGTTTTTTATTTTTATATTATCCAATCAATTACCTATTTATTTGACATAAATAAAACAGCATTAATTTAGAAAAGCATAAGTTTATTAAGTTTTAAAGAAAAGTGAAATTAATGTTAGTAAAAGTCAATATTTAGTTGAGCCACCTTTAGCCGCTATCAAAGCTTTAATTCTGTGCGGCATGCTATCAATGCAAGATTGTACTGTCTCCTGTATTTGAGGATGATGATTCCACACATGAATAATCTTTTCTAGGAGCTGGGTTTTGTTGGTAATCACATCTTTAGCCACTTCTCTTTTCATCAGCTCCCACACATTTTCAATGGGGCCAATCCAACAGAGGGATATTTTTTTCTGCCAAAAAAGCTTTAACAGACCGAGCAGGGTGGCAGGGAGCTCCATCTTGCATGAAAGTGAATGGTTCCCCATTTGGAAACCATTCTCTGAGCTGCGGAATCGCCCGATTTTGTAATACTTCTTTGTACTGATCTTGCCTCATTATTCCTTTGACGACGTACAGACGTCCAGTGCCCTTGCCGCTGATGACTGACCAAATCATCACTTTGGTGGGATGTTTAACCGTCGGGACGACACAATCAGGATGAAACTTTTCTCCATGACGACGACGCACATACTAAGCTTTATTCTGCAAAATTTCGAATGTGCTTTCGTCACTGAAGCAGACCTGTCAAAAATAGGAAAAATATATAAACTTCCATGTTTATTTGCTTTATTTAACTGAAAATGATAATAATGTATCAATTATTGATTAAATTGCTGTATCTTACCGATCTCCAGAAGTCCACATCTTTGTCTTGCCATTGTTTGGCCCACTTCAGGCGCTTTGCTTTCATTGCAGCTGTTAACTTGGGCTTCCTGGCGGGGCGACAGGCCTTAAAATCTAATTCTTTCAATTTTCTTCGAACAGTGCGCTCAGAAGCATTTACGCTAGCATCCTGGAGTTGTGATTTTATTACCTTTGTGGTAGCAAATCTGTTTTCTACACAAATTTTCTTCAAACATCTCTCTGACCGTAGAGTGAAAATTGGTTTTCTACCGCATCTTTTCTTTCTTTTCGGGCTTAATTCCTTCCCTGACTCAATTTTCTTTTTTATGCGTCGTACACTAGCTTCAGAAACTTCCAATCTTCGTGATATTTCTCGGTTTGTAAATGTTTTCGCAATCACAAGGGCCTTCACTTCAGCTTTTTTTTACGTGGTGAAAGATCGCCTTTTCTACCCATAATGAAAATAGTCCAATTACTTTTTTAAAACACTGCATACAAAATAAACTAATAACTGAGTAGTATAAAACTGTTAAACAAACAATCATAGTCCATAAAGCCACAGAAACACGTCCGTACCTGACTCGATTCCGGTCGCGACTGATACAGGTTTGTACTTCTTTACGTTCATGTATCACTTTGTCAACACAGTGTTGCCATATGTTAAAAATAAATACAAATATGTAGTCTACAACAATTCTTTTAAATAAAAATCAATAATATTGTAGTTTAAATATACCATTATTGCATAAAAACTCTTAAGAAACATAAAATTACTAAAAAAAATACAGTGCGTCTAATAATTTGGCCAGGGACTGTATGTAGAATAACACCAATTATTTCCATAGTGCAGTAAAGGATGCCCGATACTGTCTTCTGACAGTGTTTCATAAAACGTATTTTAGTGAAATTAGACACCAAAAAAGCTTCTGGCGCTGATGGAATATCTGCCATAGTTTTCATAAAATATGCGAACGAACTAACACCAGTTTTCGGTAGACTTTTCAACCTAGCATATAGAAAGGGAATATTTGTTTCCTGCTCAGAATGCTCTACAGTTCAGCTGATACCCAGAAAAAGGCAAGAAGACCTTGCTAAACAACTACCAACTAATCGCTTTCAATAATATCGAAAGTTATGGAAAATGCTATCGATCAGCATCTTCTGAAATATCTGGGATTCAATATTATTAGCGACCATCCATATGCCTTCGTAAGCAAAGATCAACAGATCTTTTAACTTATGTAACCCATGTTTGGAACAACGCAATTGAACACTTTGGAGAATCTCGTGTGGTTGCAGTTGATGTATCCCAGGCAATTGACCATGTCTGGCATGAAGAATTATTGGCTAAGCTACGCTTTTATGGTATGTCTTTCTGGTGTTCTTTACGAGTGGCAGTCGACCAATTTGTTTCTAATACATTCACGTAGTTGTACTCCAAAGCTCCATATTGTCTCCTCCTATCTTTCTCATTTACACTAACGATCTGCTGGAAAATATTAGGAATCAAATCTACAGCTTTGCAGAATAAAAAATAATTGTTTACGTCATAACAAAATCTGTATCCAAACACACCAAATGTTAGTGACTGTTATCGACTATTATTAGTTAATTAATAAAGTGTCTAATTACTAATAATTTCGCAACTGCGAGAAAATATAAACAATTTTTAAATATAACCGTTGGCAAGTATATTTATATTTTCCTTATTTAGATTATGGCAAAGCAAATTTGTATTATCACGATTCAAAATCGCAATTTAAACTGGGTTAAACAAATTTATATTTGTTCAGTAAAAACGGTCTTGAATTATAACACAGAGAATACAATGTTAACGCAGGAAATAAATTAAAGGATATGCTAGAAATTTTATTAAATTTTACAGAAATTATTTCAAAGAAGTCCAAGAAAAACACTGTTAAAGCACAGAGCGGCTGGTATAATTTTTTTATGGGCATTTACAGGAGCGACGCGTGTGCGAAAAAAGCTATTCAAGTTGGTTTTGAATCGCTGTTAATTCTAATCAGTAGGAAGCACAGTCCTGGGCAAATCATTCCAAAAGGATGAGGTTCTTCATATACAAGACTGCTTGAAAAAAGTTGTACGAGAAGTGAAAACTGAATTCCAAACGGATATCAAGTATTAGCATGCAGCACTTCCCATGAAAATACGTGTAGAATAGACTCGAGTCACCGACCAAGTTCTTCGATGCTCCAGGGAATCAAGGTTGCTTGCCAGTTTTGGGTCTCCAATCAAGCGAACAACATGGGAGCAGCATTCCATCACTGATAGAATTTGAGCTTATATAGAATCACTAGCCGGGCCCGCGGCTCCGCTCGCGTGGACTTGGTTCACTATTATCGTCACTGCTTATTCCTTATGTTACCTAACGTAATAAAATATCTCCCATTATTTCCCCTTATCTCCCAATATTTCTCCTTATCTCCCATTATCTCTACATAATTTCCATTATCTAGGCTTATCTCTGCTCATCTCCCATTATTTCTCCTTATCTCCCATTATTTCTCCTTATCTCACGTTATTTCTCATTATCTAGGCTTATCTCGACTCATCTCGCAATATGTCTCCTCATATCCCACTATTTCTCCTTATCTCCCATTATCTCACCATAACTCCCATTACCTAGACTTATCTCTGCTTATCTCCCATTATTTCTCCTTATCTCCCATTATCTCACCTTATCTCCCATTATCTAGGCTTATATCGAATTATATATATGTATAAATTTATAAAAACACGTAAATCAGATAAGTGGTTCTCGAGTGATAAGCGCACTAACGGGCAGACAGACAGACAGAGAGACCTTACATTTTATATATATTATATTCTTTGCTACATGATATTGTTCCATATTTAATGCTTTAGGCAGTGTATTGCAAGAGAACGCGCTAGCGGCAAACTTTTCTCCGACTTGATTCACTATTATCGTCACTGCTTATTCCTTATGTCACCTAATCCTAATATATCCTATAACCTGGCCAGAGAACATACGTATGTTTAAAAAAAAGCACGTAAATCGGATAAGTGGTTCTCCGGTGATAAGCGCACTAACGGACAGACAGACAGACAGAGAGACGTTGCATTTTATATATATTATAGATCGCTATCCATTTAATTGTTCCATATTTAATGGTTTAGCATGTTTAAAAAAAAAGCACGTAAATCGGATAAGTGGTTCTCTAGTGATAAGCGCATAAACGGACAGACAGAGAGACGTTGCATTTTATATATATTATAGATATCCTTTGCTACATGATATTGTTCCATATTTAGTGGTTTAGGCAGTGTATTGCAAGAGAACGCGCTAGCGGCAAACTTTTTTCCGATTTCATTAGCTATTATCGCCACTGCTTATTCCTTATGCTACCTATCATAATAAAATATAGCCTATAATCTGGCCGGAGAACATATGCATGTTTTTAAAAAAAAAGTACGAAAATCGGATAAGTGGTTCTCCAGTGATAAGCGCACTAACGAACAGACAGACAGACAGAGATACGTTGCATTTTTTATATATTATAGATGTAATAAAATATATATCTATAACCTGGTCATCGAACATATGTATGAATTTAAAAAATCACGTAAATCGGATAAGTGGTTCTCGAGGGATAAGCGCACTAACGGACAGACAGACAGACAGACAGAGACACGTTGCATTTTATATATATTATAGATATAGATTATTATTATTATTATTATATAACCTGGCCAAAGAATATATGTATGAATTTAAAAAAAGACAGGTAAATCGAATAAATGGTTCTCGCGTGATAAATACCCTAATGGACAGACAGACAGACAGAGAGACATTGCATTTTTTATATATTATAGATTATAGATATTCTCTGCTACATAATATTGTTCCATATTTAATGGTTTAGGCTGTGTATTGCAAACAAACGCGCTAGCGGCAAACTTTTTTCCAACTTCATTCACTATTTTACGTCACTGCGCATTCCTTATGCTACCTATCGTAATAAAATATAGCCTATAACCTGGCCAGAGAATATATGTATGTTTTAAAAAAAAAGTACGTAAATCGGATAAGTGGTTCTCCAGTGATAAGCGCACTAACGGACAGACAGACAGACAGACAGACAGAGAAACGTTGCATTTTATATATATTATAGATATATACATAACCTGGCCAGACAACATATGAATGTTTAAAAAAAAAAGCACGTAAATCAGATAAGTGGTTCTCCAATGATAAGCGCACTAACGGACAGACAGACAGACAGAGAGACGCTGCATTTTATATATATTATAGATATAGATTATTATTATTATTATTATATATAACCTGGCCAAAGAATATATGTATGAATTTAAAAAAGACACATAAATTGGATAAGTGGTTCTCGCGTGATAAACGCACTAATGGACAGACAGACAGACAGAGAGACATTGCATTTTATATATATTATAGATTATAGATTAAAGATATTCTCTGCTACATAATATTGTTCCATATTTAATGGTTTAGGCTGTATATTGCAAGGGAACGCGCTAGCAACAAACTTTTTTTCCGACTTCACTCACTATTATTGTCACTGCTCATTCCTTATGCTACCTATCGTAATAAAATATAGCCTATAACCTGGCCAGAGAACATAAGTATGTTTTAAAAAAAAAAGTACGTAAATCGGATAAGTGGTTCTCCAGTGATAAGGTCACTAACGGACAGACAGAGACAGACAGACAGACAGACAGACAGACAGAGAGACGTTGCATTTTATATATATTATAGATGCAGATGATATGATTATTATAGCAAAAGAAGAGGATACGCTTAATAAAAACATACGGTTATATAAAAAAAGCATTGAAAAAAAAATAAACATGAAAATTAATGAAAGAAAAGACGAAGACTATGCTAATAGGAAAACAAAAACGACAATGTGAAATAAAGATAGCAAACGAAAGGCTGGAGCAGGTGGAGAAATTTAAATATTTGGGATCAACAATATCAGAGGATAGAAAGATGGAGGAGGAGATCAAGGAGAGAATAATAACAAGAGGAAGATTATTTAATAGTATAAAGAATACATTTCTAGGAAAGAAAGAGACACCAGAAAATATTAAAGCCCAAATATTTGAAAAGGTTGCGACACCAATACTTTTATATGGAGGGGAAACATGGACAATGACAGAAAGACAGAAGAGTAAGATAACGGCTACAGACATAAGATTCATAAGGAAAATAGAGAACAAAAAAGGATGGACAGGGTTAGGAATATACAACTCAGAAAGAATTTGAACCTGAAACTAATGATGGAAAGAATTGAGGAAGCACAACTGAGATGGTATGGACACGTTGAAAGGATGCATGAGAAAAGAATAGAAACAAGTGTTTGAAGCCAAGGTGAGCAAAAAAAGAACAAGAGGTCGACCCAGAAAGGCATGCTTGGGGGATGTTAGAGAGGCAGTGGCCAGAAGAGGAATAGACTGTGAACACGCAAGACAAGCCACACAGGATAAAAAGAGGTGGAGGGAAATATGGAAAAGACAAATATAGAATAACTCAACTCTACAGGCCTTACACCCCTAAATGGGTAGTAAGGCATAAGGAGTAAATGAGATAGAATTAACAGTTGTTGTGAAGTGTAAAGCTTTCTATGATGACGAATGATTTAACTTGCTTAATACCGGTGTTCTCCCTATTAGCAAGATTGATTCTATTATGGATTAATCTATCCATATTCACATTTTATAAAAAATCACCGTGGTGAAGACCAAATGCCATCACCAGACATCAATCCAATTGAAAAATTGTAGGCGACTGTTCTAAAAGAACTAGTTTTTAACGCAAGACCAGTCATGACAAATTATGGAATGTTATCGGACCGTTTAGTAAGAAAAACACGTGTATATTCTCGCTGCTAAGAAGCAAAAAACCGAGTTACAGCTGTCTGTTCAGGCATATAAGCAACGAGTTTAAGCGGAATAGAGTGAGAATAGCGGTTAGAACAAATCGACTGGCCGGGTATTTAGACAAGGCGAAATCGGCGCCATCGTTGGAAAAAATTTTCTAATTGAATTTTTTTTCATAACCTTCTCCAGGAGATGCCCCTGAAAGAGGATCAACATGTTGCCGGGCGGTAACCTGGTCCGAATTTGTTTAAACAAATTTTTTTTAAACAAAGTCCAAAAATTGAAATTTTCGCCCCGGAACAAGTTTTTTTTTTTTTAGGTTTTCGAGATATCGGCGATTTTAGGTGCGAGAAAACGCGAAAATGGCCACTTTCACCTCCCAATATTGGGGTCAAAAATTAAAATTTTCAATGTTGCCAAGTGTCCAAATTAAAGTTTGAGATCTCTTCTACAAATTACCGTAGGAAATATTGCAATATCTTTATTTTTAAACATTGTTTTTTAACAGTTAACAAATTGCGTTCGAGCGCCCGCGGCCGCATCGAAACTGTATACATAGATATATACGCAACGCCCGTACATAGGCGCGCGGAACTGTATACGCGCTGCAACTCGCTGTAACGTGAAGTATCATGCAAAAGTTCAAACATGCTATTGCTTAAATAAGAGTCGGACACTTTAATAGTTTATTCATTTCTTTTCCGCCCTTACAAGTATGTACATGTGTAATTATGTCTTTTTCTATTAAACGAATTAAATGTGATCATAAGTGCATTTTCTGTGGTAAGTGTGATGATGTTGTACAACAACCAAATTTTGAATCATTTCAAAAAATTCAACAAGCAGCTAATCGTCGGAAAGATGACATAAGTACAAAATTTAACGATTTATATAATCCAAGTAGCAGTGAACAAACTTTTTCTTGGCACAGAAAGTGTTATGCTTCCTATGTAAGTAAAGAAAAAATTGTAAGTCGGGAAAATGCTCTCAAAAAACTGGAAGCAGAAAATAATTTTAGAACGTTCTTGTGGGATGGGTATTAATTTTGGAAAAATTCCATGTACATCCGATGCTTTAAAATTGCACATTTCACGAGCTTCACTACAAACGTACATATGGAAAATGTCATTGTATTCTCGGTATCGACATTTAGATGCAACAGAATTTGGTTACACTATAGAAACAGGTGAATTGTTACCCAAATTCATGTTAAAAAATTCGATACCAGATTCGTTAATTAGGCAATGTAAATGTACAAAAAATTGTAAAACTAATGCATGTAATTGCAAAAGCAACAACGTAAGTTGTATACTCATGTGTGGGTGTAATTTAAATATTTGCGAAAATTCTATTAAATATATATAAGTTATATTTCATAAAATTGTTTTAATTCTTCTACCATCCTAATCGAATATTGAATTTTTATTTATATTCATTTGTTATAATAATTAAATTTGATATAACAATTACTCTTTAATAAATAAATATTTTTTACATACTTTTCAAATATATTAATTTTAATAAGAAATCAAGAAACAAAGCTTTATAGAGCATCGCAGTGCGTATACAGTTCCGTGCGCCTACGTACGGGCGTTGCATATATATCTATGTATACAGTTTCGATGCA
The DNA here is from genome assembly GCA_019049505.1 of Pachyrhynchus sulphureomaculatus. NCBI lineage: Eukaryota > Metazoa > Arthropoda > Insecta > Coleoptera > Curculionidae > Pachyrhynchus > Pachyrhynchus sulphureomaculatus. Next base: position 205,762,387 of record CM032454.1, on the reverse strand, counting down.
GCCGCGGGCGCTCGAACGCAATTTGTTAACTGTTTAAAAAAACAATGTTTAAAAATAAAGATATTGCAATATTTCCTACGGTAATTTGTAGAAGAGATCTCAAACTTTAATTTGGACACTTGGCAACATTGAAAATTTTAATTTTTGACCCCAATATTGGGAGGTGAAAGTGGCCATTTTCGCGTTTTCTCGCACCTAAAATCGCCGATATCTCGAAAACGGCGCATTTTAGAGAAAATTCACAAGAGACATTTTTTGTTCAAAATGGTCCAATTTACCTAAACCGGGGAAAATTTCAATTTTTGGACTTTGTTTAAAAAAAATTTGTTTAAACAAATTCGGACCAGGTTACCGCCCGGCAACATGTTGATCCTCTTTCAGGGGCATCTCCTGGAGAAGGTTATGAAAAAAAATTCAATTAGAAAATTTTTTCCAACGATGGCGCCGATTTCGCCTTGTCTAATTGTTTATGGAGAGTTTAGGTAGTCGGATAGAAATATTTTCGTTTTCTTACTGTATATTTTAAAAATTTATATAAAAAATGACACCATTATAGTTGAGTTAGATTAAATGATCATGGTATAATTTCATTGAGAGGTAAATACTGTCTCTGTTCAAAATTTTATTTTATAGAACTCGCTCGAAAACCTCTACCACCGACGAGAATGTGACAAACCGCTCACTTAAGATATGCGAGCTCGTTGACATTGAAAACCTCTTTCAAGCTTTCTGCTTGGTTCTTAATGTTAACGATCCAACGAAAACAAATTCGAATGAATTTCTTCAACAGTTCGTAACAGTAGATGGAACATGGCTACATTATCACAAGCTAGAGATAAAAGAGTGGGTGGGAACAGGTGAAAGTGCGCCCAAGAAAGCAAATCATAAAACGTATTTTAATGAAGTTAGACACCAAAAAAGCTTCTGGCGCTGACGGAGTACCTGCCATAGTTCTCAAAAAATGTGCGAGGGAAATAACACCAGTTTTCTGTAGACTTTTCAACCTATCCTACAGAAAGGGAATATTTCCTTCCTGCTGGAAATGTGCCACAGTTCAGCCGATACCTAAAAAAGGCAAGAAGACCTTGCCAAATAACTACCGACCCATCGCAGTGCTTTCAATAATATCGAAAGTCATGGAAAAGGCTATCAATCAGCATCTTTTAAAATATTTTGAAGGATTCAACATTATTAGCGATCATCAATATGGCTTTCGTAAAAATAGATCAACAGGAGATCTTCTGACTTATGTAACACACGTTTGGAACAACGCAATTGAACACTTTGGAGAATCTCGAGCGGTTGCTCTTGACATATCCAAGGCATTCGAGCGTGTTTGGCACGATGGGCTGTTGGCTAAGCTACGCTCTTATGTTATGTTTGAAAAGTTCTGTTTGTGACTCTCATGTTTCCTCAGAGAGCGTTCTTTACGAGTGGCAGTCGACGGATTTCTTTCTAACACCTTCACTATCAACGCCGGTGTACCTTAAGGCTCCATACTGTCTCCTACTCTTTTTCTCATTTACATTAACGATCTGCTGGAAAAGACCGGGAATCCAATCTACAGCTTTGCAGATGACAGTACGCTTATCTCTTCATTCACTTTGAACGCTCGGACATTGGCTTCTCAGACAAATATCCGCAGACAGCAGGAAGTCATTCAAATTAACAAAGACCTGGAAGAAATTTTATCTCGGGGTGGGGGTGACAGTAACCAAGTGGAATTTAACGCTACAAAAACCCAGGCGGCAGTTTTTTCTAAAAAAGTTAACGTTGCTGAATCCGACATAGTTATGTCGGGGCACTCCATTCATCTAACATCGTCACTCAATTTGTTGGGCGTTAATTTGGAAGCAAATATGTCCTGGCATGAACATGTTGCAGGCAAAGCAAGGAGAGCTTTTCGAAAGTTGGGAATATTATTTCGAACCAGAAAGCTTTACACTCCACAACAACTGTTAATTCTTTACAAAGCTCAAATTCGACCAACTATGAAATACTGCTCCCATGTTTGTGGCTCTGCTCCCAAACATACATTGCATTTGTTGGATTCTGTTCAGAGAAGAGCTGTTCGTCTGACTGGAGACCCGGAACTGACCGGCGGATTTGATTCGCTGGAACATCGAAGAACAGTTGGCGACTTGAGCCTATTGTACAAGTATTTTCATGGAAAGTGTTCGAAGGATGTAGCCCGCTTAATTCCTCCCAGAGCGGTGCATGTTAAAAATACACGTCGCGCTAATGTTTCACATCCGTATGAGGTTCAGTTTATTACTCCTCGTACAACGCTTTTCAAGCAGTCTTTTATATGGAGAACATCATCCCTTTGGAATAATTTGCCCAGGACTGTGTTTCCCACCGACTACAATTTACAGCGATTCAAGAACACCGTGAATCGCTTTTTCCGCACACATGTCGCTCCTGTAGCGCTTTAGGGACTTCCCTGCAGCACGTGTGCTAGACCCATAAAAAAAAAATAAGTGGGAGCAGGTGAGAGCGCGCCCAAGAAAGCAAAAACGGTTCCAACTGTAGGCAAACTCATGGCTATGGTTTATTTGGTATTCTCATGGTTCTGGCGCTGGCGCTACTTATAGACTACCTGGAGAAAGGTAGAACCATCACCGGGAGTATTATGCTTCACTGCTGGACCAATTGACGGGCAAAACGCCAATATCTTACAAAAAAGAAAGTGCATATTTGCTAGATTTGTTTTCCAGCGACTACTTCTTGTTTACAAACTTTAAAAAATGGCTGGCTGGACGAAGATTCACTTCGAAAGATGAGGCTAAAGCTGAGATGAACGCTGATGATCTTGAATAAATCTTATTATATTGAGTTTAATAAAAAGTTGGAAAGTCGTGGCACTAAAAGCAACGTAACTATGTAGAAAATTTAAAAAAAAAAACCTCTTTAATCCTTCTTCGTTAGGACGAGAACTACTAAATGCATATACAATATTATTGGTAGAGAAATAAAATATGTTTAGAAGTAAAGAAAATATTTGAAATTTTTTTCCACCACTATTTTTTACCACAATTGTATGTGCCTAATAGAGGTGTAATAAGTATTTGACGAAATTCTACGACAGTGCCGACAAAAAAAAATTTCTAGAAACAAGTTCCACAAAACGGTTTTAAAACAAACATAACTTACCTTGATTAGACAACAATAGCACCTTATTAATTGGCCCCAAATTCCTTGCCAACTTGTCTTTCTCATCGATGTCTAGTAATCCACCCAAATATGGATGAGTACTGACCTCACCAATCACAACGCTTTCTTGACTTAAGGGAAGCAGCCCGTGTTTTAGAGCCGACACTGCGACAACCGATGGTGTGTGTACGTGGATAATGCATCTAATATCTGGACGTGCAGCGTGTACGGCTGCGTGCAAAGAGAATGCTGTTACGTTTACTGAAAAATTAGTGGTGCCTTGTTCTAAAACACCGCCCTGAAATAAAGAAAAATATCCATTAGGTTCAAATGTACACAAACAAGGAAAACAAATAGCTGAAAAGAACAAACATAGGGCAGCAGTCTTGCTAGATAACAATGGCAAAATTATAACAGACAACAAAGAAAAGTTGGAGAGATGGAGCAGGTATGTAGCGGATCACTTTAGTGACGCTCGTTCCCAAATCAGAATTCCAGAAGCAACTACAGGACCACCAATAACTTAACACGAAATATATGTTTTCAAAACCATGAAGAGGGGAAAGCGGCTGGTCCAGATAACGCCCCGATAGAAGTACTTAAACTTATGGAGAACAACGAAGAATTTCTAGATCTTCTGCAAAAGTTACTTAATAACATTTATGAGTCGGGCCAAATTTCTAAAAAATGGCTACCCTTCTGGCCATTTCAAAAGACTTCATCAAAAAAATGCGATGACTATCGGTTAATCTGCCTCATAAATCACATGACAAAAATGTTTCTGAAGATCATTCACCGGCGAATTTACAGTAAATGTCAAGAAAACATCTCTAAAACTCAATTTGGCCTTTGAGAGGGACTTGGAACAAGAGAGGCTATATTTTCCTTGCAGGCTCTCATACAAAGATGCAGAGATATGAGCCAAGAGACACATATCTAGTTTATTAACTTCTCCAAAGCTTTCCACAATGTCGAACATAAAAAATTTAAACAGATATAGATAAAAAAGATATAAAAATCATTACAAGCTTATATTGGGGGCAAAAGGTGACAATAAAACTAGGGAGCACTCTTCAGAGGAAATCTAGATATGTCGCGGAGTACGCCAGGGTTCTGTTCTCTCTCCCACTTTATTTAATCTCTATCCTGAGGAAATATTCCAAAGAGTTCTGGAAAGATAAAAAGTGTCAAATTTCAAAAACAAAGTACATGGTGGTGGCAAAGCAGGGAAACTTGGAGGGATTACTTATTATAAATGATAAAACAATACGAATCCAGAAATTTAGTTATTTGGGTACTACTGTATATGATATTTGGGATTACCAAGGAGAGGGGCTATATGAAGAATCGAGAAAGCTAGAGCAGTATTTCTGCGGATAAAAAAACTTTTCCTTGTTTGTAATCTGAGTTTAAAACTTAAAATTGATGTACGAGGCGGAAGCATAGACAGTGACTGAAACAATTATAAATAAACTGAATGCTGTCGAAATGTGAATATACAGGAGAATCCTTAAAATCTCATGGACGCAGCATATCACAATGAAGAGGTCCTTAATAAGAAAGACACAATATTGCATCTAGGACACATAAAGTGGACACAACAAATTTTACATACTAAACTCATACTCAGAGGAAAATTACAAGCAAAAAGAGCACTCGGCAGGCGACAGCATTCGTAGTTAAAAAACTTGCACGATTGGTTCGGACTAAGTTCAACTCAGCTATTTCGAATTGCAGTTAAGAAAGTAAGAATTGCCATGCTGATACCCAATGTCTAGAACGGATGAGGCACGGAAGATTCATTAGATCAGGAAATAAACAAAAGGTATTAATTTTAATGGATCTTTCCTCATAAAATAAATTACAAAAATGATTTTTTGATACATTTTCTTTTTTACTACTCGCTATATTAAATCAACGTTGTCAATACAACTTTATTACTGTTAAATGGTATTTAATTTTTTTTTATTAAGAAAGTGAGTTTCCATGACACTCAAGCAATCAAATTTTATTGTCTATCTTTAACGTTTCAGGACTTATTTGAAGTGTTGTTTTTAAATTAATGTCCCAAAAATTAGAGTGAGCAAAAGTAGTAATTATATTATTCAATCTTTGGCCCCTTACGTAAATCTTATCATATCTGCAAATTTTTTAATGATTATCACTGATATGTTTATAAAACTTTTAATGCACCGTCATTATTCCTCTAATGCTGTGAAAAAAATGCTAGAAAAATTGCATTGTTGCCGATTAGTGCTTGTAAAAATTTTAATAAGCAACATTTATATTTTATTCCGACGTATTCTTTCCGATTTTCATTTACATAAAACATTATACTCGTTTCATATAAATTCCCAAAGCGATAAGAGCAATATGTGAAAAAATGTTTTTGTCCAATGTTTTGTTAAATCTGACCATCTAAGAAATCTTAAGGGGTTTTATCTACGCGCAATTTTTGAAAAACTCAACTTTTTTTGCTTAAATGACGTATTATAGTCCTAAAAAATGTTTTTTTTAGCTTTTAGTATTTAATTCCTGAAAGAAGTCGTAGCGCACAAAAAGGTTTACTTTGCGCGCAGCCTGTTGGAGTCGGTACATTTAATCTATCACTAAAGGCTAACACTTTCTTAAATTAAGTACAGTTGGCATCATAACAATAAAAAAAATTGGCATCTCAAAATTTTTAAAATTTCATAGGAGAAACATTTTGAAATGTCGAACACGTTTTTCTCGAAACTACATTTTTTTTAAATCGGCCGACAGCATAACTCTAACAATTTGCATCAGATTAACTTGAGCTTTTAACTATAGCCTTTTAATAAGATTCTTTAGGGAAGAACACACGATTGTTAGGATTAAGCAATTACTTTTTTTAATATAAACAAATAAAAGCCGACTTTTAGGACGAAAAAATGAATTTTTTTTTATACTACCACAATTTTTTGAAAAATTAATATTTTTCAATAATCGTGCGTATTTCTCTGGCAAAAACTAATGTAATAAAAAAATTTTGTTTGTTTGCTCTAGATGGAGAATTAAAATTGTTCTACTGCCGGCCACGGAACACCTCCAAAAACACATGCCTCTGTTCTACGTGTTAGTGCGCCGCCATTTTGTCCAATATCGTAAAATAAAAAATTATTTTGACTATTTTAATATGTACATATTAAAACCTCAAAACATATTTTTTGTTGCTTGTATAGTGGAGTGTAAAAAAATTCCCCAAAAAAGCCTATTTTTGCTGCCTGTTAGGTAGATGTAACCCCTTAAGATAGAAGAATTGTTGGCCGTAGCACCTAAGACGTTTTTTATAAACGTTCTGCCTTTTCTATCACATATACGACAAGTCAGAGATTTTTGTATTACACTGATAACTAGACCTACCAATATTTTTACTCAATTTTTTGAGGTTCCTCGCAGCATTTATGTTTACCATTAAATGCATTGTTTTTCTGATAACTGTAATCATCGATGTCACCTAATATTTACTTTATGTACTGTTATTTTTTTAGACAAACGACGTCTCAACAACAAATATGGTGTTGTCAAAAGCAGGCGATTAAAACATATTTTAAATAACCGGTCAAGTGCAAGTTGAACTTGCGCAATTAGTGTTCCGTACGTTGATTGTTTTTAAGATAAAATGATCAGTGATTTCACAAAAACACACCCCAAATGCGTTTTCAACAAAGTTTGTTTCCAATCTTTACTGAAATCTGATGACCTTGAATTTTTTTTTTTTTTTTATATATATATCAGATAAATTATTAAAGGTAATGCATTCGTGATAATTTTCGTTCAATCTACACCCCGTGGAGAATATTCCAGAATTTTTTTTCGAAATTTTTTGAAAAGTACTTTGCGAGATAAGGCGAGGGATAGCGATTTTTCGCGATTTTTTAAAAATAATACAAAGAAAAGTGCGCGCAAGTCTTACAGTGTATATATATATATATATATATATATATATATATATATATATATATATATATATATATATATATATATATTTTACTCGTGTTTTCACAAGCTTTCATTTGACACCACACTCGATGACATAGTAAAAATTTTTTTTTCACTTCTGATTTCACCCCCCTTAAGTCAAAATTTAACTCTCAAAACTACATGGCTCTGATGAGGCCATCAATTCCTATATTATTACCAAATTTCAACTTTCTATGTCAAATAGTTTCGGAGAAAATCGGGTGACAGACAGACACCGAAGTGATCAAGTGTTCCGTACGGAACACTAAAAACATTTCTAAAGAGAAATACTCGTAGTTGTCCGGCTACGGTTCAAAAGTTTAGAAGCGGAAACTATTTTCAACGAAAATAAATCTTGTGAAAATTGAAAATCGAATTGCCTGCAATAAATTTTTATTAATTATCTCATCTACTAGATGTAACTGCAACAGGTTTTAATTCGGGTTTTTTAGAATGTTTATATATGTCAATTTTTGACTTTACAAGTGTTTCATTGTCATTATAGAACTCTTTCGAAAGAAGGGCTGTTTACTTATAGTGGATGGGTTCAACAAATAGCTCCACATTTAGTAAGTTACTAGAAGTTATATAATTAAAAGGGGATAGTTTCGATTTTTGAATCTATTATGCTTTGAAGTGTTCGTGTGGTTGCTTAGTCCGAAACTTCGTTTTTAAAAAGGCATCAAGAAAGCAACAAAATGTCATCTGATTCCACATGAAGAAGACTATCGTGAGCGACAAATCGCAAAACTTTCAGAAAACAGGTCACAATGTGAAGATTAGTTCATCACATTGATGTCTAAATGATATTTACGCTTAACTGATCCTCAAATTACCGCTAGTTTTAACGAAACTCGTATTGACCTGGTATCGTCTAGCACTGTTAGGAAACGATTGTTATCTGCAGACCTTAGAGAGTGTGCAGTTGCCAGAAAACTGAAATTAACAATCAGACACGAGTAAAATACATTTCAGGAGACTAAAACGCATAAAAATAGGACGTAAGACCAATAAAATAAACTCAATTCGACGGATGAATTGAAATTATAAATTGAAACTTTGGGGGTACAAAAAAAATAGGAAAATTTGGACGATAATGGTTTCAATAAATTGGTAAACAGGATGTAAAATATTGCAGTAACATGGAAGTAATTAAAAATAAAAACTGTCCCTTTGACTAAAGTAAGATATGATTTAAGTACCTCTTGAAGGGTATAATTATGACTGATTTTGAAGATTGTCACTATGAAAACCCTGAGAATGAGGAAATGAAGCACTGAAAATTCTTTATACATACATTGAGTAGAATAAATATTAATATGAAATGAAAAATCCCTAGTATAAAATTCTGTGGCCCATCTTAATAAAAATGCATCGTATAAGTAGCTTACCTGCATATCAACTTTAATTAGGCTAGAAGCAGTTAGTTCATGAAACAACATTCCATAGGGATTAACCAAAAACTGCTCCTCTTCTTGGTTCAGTCTGGCTGTGATTAGGGTATTCGCCCCCTGGGTCCATCCATATAGATCAATCAGTCTAAAGACAGCTGCTAATTTACATCTAAGAATTTTTTCACCTTTAGCATAACCCATTGACTCAATACCTGTAACAAAAATATAAACAATGAAAAAAAGACCACGGTTTTAAATTGTTTTAGGGTTTTCTGAGTGTGTAACAAATAAAAAATATACACATCTAATTTAGTTTGAAAACTCGTTGACTGGATAGCACGCGAACGAATTGGTGAACTGTACAATGTTGTCATACTTCTAAAATTTAAAAAAATTCACTGGCTTTCTCAATGTCATTGAAAGTCCAATCTAGAGAAGTGCATATTTTTAGCTAATCGAGACGAGAATAAATAACATTATATTTGTAAGTATCACCTGAATATTTCCTAAATTTGTGCTTTAATAAGTGAGATATAACCTGTTATAGCCTGTCCCAAAATATAAGATTCCGATTTTTTGCCGTTTTTAAGTGGGCAATATAAAAATTCTGTCTTTTGTTTATGATAGGTTGCAAAGATGGACTTAAGAATTTTATTCATTAATGCAAATAAATAAAATTATAAGTGTTTTTGGAGATATTTATTAATAGATGCATGTAAAAACAAATGGATAAGAAGTACAAATATACAGTTTGAATGAATGGGGTTTACAAGAGGGGACATATTGTATAAATAAAAATATATTTTAACTTAAGCCTAATTCGGTTTCACTATCACTGTCATCAGCTGAGATAATTATCAGTGGTTTTATATTATTTACATAAATATATAAATGTTCAACTTTAACAACGTGATGAATGAATTTATAACTTTTTTTACTAATTCAACCACTGACACGCTTAAAGTAGGAAAAACATTTTGTGTCCTTATTTTTGATTTAATTTGATGCCAAATATGTTCAATTATATTAAACACACAATAATACGGAGGCAGCCGCTAAACAATGTGTCCCATTTTCTCAGCTATACTATCACAAATATATTTCTTTTTCAATTTATAGTCTTTGAAAACTTCCAAAAGATCACTTTTTTTTTATAACTAAAGTCAAAATAAATGCCATTTTCTAACATATATTCCTGTATTTCCGATTTGGTCTTGGCTGCATTAGGAACTTTATTTAGTAGGCAACTATGGTAACTTGCATTGTTCATAACTATAACACTCTGTTCGGGAACATTTGGCAAAAGGGAATTTTGAAACCAATTTTCAAAAAGTTCTGCGGTTGTGTCTTCGTGATAGTCCAAACTAGAATCTTTTATGTTTTTTGCAGATAATAATAAACAATTTGAAACCCAGCCCTTTTCAGATCCAACATGCAAAATGGTTATTCGTTTACCTTTATTTGAAGGTGCGTTAGTCAGACATTTTGTACTGCTGTCAACGCACCCTTTTTGCACAATATCATGGGTATCGAACCATGTTTCGTCAGGGTAAATTATTGGCCAATTCTCTGATCGATACTTTTTAATTTCTTGTAAATAAGTATGTCGCAAGATTCGTAATCTTTGCGACTCCATCACTACTTGCCTTTTGTTGATTTTCCGGAACGTGAATCCCATTTTTAAGAGAATTCTGTGAAGGGTTGATCGGCCACAATGTATATTGGTTCCGTCCTGCACCAATCTTAATTTTATTTTGTTTAGCGTCGGCACCAACTGCTCTTCATACATAGAATATATTTTTCTCCTGATGACGTCTTTTTCACAATCGTCTACATGATGCATTTGATCTTTCCGTTTTTTTTTCCTGTTCCTGAGTGATGGTTTTTCCACAACATCCTTAATCGTAGAAATTGGGGTTTTTGTTAGTCCACTGGTACTTTGTTTATTCAAATTTCTTTTTACCAAACTGTCGTAAACATTTTTCACTATTTGTTTAGCATCAAGTGATAAATGTTTTCTCTTGCGATAGCCACTATTGCAATTTTTCCACGGACGCCACATAATTAAAATAGAACCGTTACATTGTTAGTTGTAAGTAAAACTCAAAATAAAAATAATAAAAAGTATCTTTCGAATCTTTTAATGGGGACCTGTGGTCATTAGGCCTATATTATCAAATACTTAAAGGGCTCCAAACCGGGTTGTAAATATATAGGTAAAAATAGATCCAATATGATTGCAGGTGCAAGTGAGGGCGGTATACAAAGCAGGTAAAACAAAAATACGTTTATTGTAATACTATGCACAAAACCCCAATAGGGTCGTTTATTGCCCCATTGAAAAATCAAAAAGCAGGATCTTACATCTTGGGATTTACTTTATTAAAATTAACAAATATAAGTAACACCAGGAGGTATCCAGAACAGATTTTACTACCAGTGATTATTCAGTTTTTTCAGGGGTGTAGTATTTTTTTGCATAAGACAGGGCTGCAATTCGATCCAATGTTTTCTACTTGTCCTTACCACGTTCATCTAAGTTCCTAATGAATTATTGATTTGGCGAAAAACGATGTTATGAATAAAATACTTCGTCTACTGGTAGAATGTTTTTGTAAATAATATTAAGTTGAATTTTTCATTAATTTCAAAAGAGTGTTTTAAAAGTTGGATAAACAATTTTAACAATGATGTATTAGATGATTATATAAAGGAATGAATATATTACGTTATATTAAAAATTGTCTAAAGAAATTATTAAATCGGCCATAAATATTAGGTAGACGCCCACTGATATGACAGGGGGTTGGGCATTCACAAAAATTTTATTTATTTATTTATTTACGGGACATGCCCATTCAGCTCATAAAGACAATATACAAAAGTTTACATCTATAAATAACATTTAAAACTAAAGGCTAAAACTAAGAAATTCGGAAAAGAACCCCGATCTGCCTCTTAAAAAGAGACAAGGACAAGTTATTTACAATGCACATAGATCTTGTCATGAAGGTATTAGCTCCATAGGTTGTCTTATGATAAGGTCTTATGACAACGTAGATCTAGTATGTCTAGAGGGTGCATACAAATTAATCTGAAATAAAAGTTCTGGACAATTTACAATGGAATTTAAAATTTTAAAGAACATTACAAGATCTCGTTGAACTCTCCGGTTAGACAGGGTATTCAAGAATTTATAATTAATATGACGTAGAAATTTACTCCTAACAAGCTCCAACCTCCTAGCATGGCAAGCAAAAGGTGGGTTCCACACACATGAGCTATATTCCAAGACAGGCCTAACTAACAAGCAGTACAGCATTTTTATAGAGGTAATAGATGAAAATTCTGATGGGCAACGCCTGATGAACTCAAGCAGCCTCAAAGACCTAGACGTTATCTCGGTTATATGAGGAATAAAACTCAGTGTCGAATCAAACTTAACCCCCAGATCTCTAACGCTAACACGGACTCAAGGGAAGCCCCTTTTATGAGGTAATCAAAAAACAATGGATTGCGCGATCTCGAGAAAGAAAATGAGCAAAAGAAAATTATTGATGGAACGGAAGCTTTCATGATGCTGGTTAGATAAGAAATCGTGGCTCTTGAGATTAGACAGTGCTAAATTAGAGTACTTGACAATGTTTGGCCTACGATTGCACGCAGTAACTTCAAGAAACTGCAAGAGGTTAAGGATTTAATAATAACAACAGTTTCTGTGTATGCTACAGTGTAGTGGGAACCGACAAGATGATGTTGGGAGGACCGAAACAGATAATAATCAAACGGGACTATGTCCGGGAAATAAGATGCATGAGGGATACCAAAGTAAATATGAAATCTTGGGTTGTTCTTGCCTTGGTTGCCCTAAAAATGTTAGCCGAAGGAAATAAAAACCAATAAGACTGTGTCACGGTCAAGGCAACGATACTCGAACAACTTTAACCATCTAGTGACTTATTCCCTATTAATTGTTTTTAGTGACATTTTCTATATTTGTATTTTAAGTCCAAAGAAATAACGGAATGTATTGGTATTTCTGAATAAGTTTGTGAAAAAACGAAGGCAACAGCAGGAGACAAAAAATGATATTTTAAGGTCATAAAATAATTAAGATACGACGATAATGGTATTTCGTAAGCGACGAGGTTTGTTTACAATTTATCGGTCGGACTAAGTATACTAAATCCCAAGATATAAGATTCTGCCTTTTTGGGTTTTCAATGGGGCAATGAACGACCCTATTAAGTTTTTGTGCATAGTTGCCAGGTATTAGGATAAACGTATTTTTATTTTACCTGCTTTGTATACCATCCTCACTTGCACCTGCAATCATACTGGAGCTATTTTTACCTATATATTTACTACCTGGCAACCCGGTTTGGAGCCCTATAAGTATTTGATAATATAGGCCTAATGACCACAGGTCCGCATTAAGATTCGAAAGATACTTTTTATTATTTTTATTTTTAGTTTTACTTACAATTTACAATGTAACGGTTCTATTTTAATTATGTGGCGTCCGTGGGAAAATTGCAATAGTGGCTATCGCAAGAGAAAACATTTATCACTTGACGCTAAAAACAAATAGTGAAAAATGTTTACGACAGTTTGGTAAAAAGAAATTTGAATAAACAAAGTGCTTTACAAGAAACCAGTGAACTAACAAAAACCCTAATTTCTACGATTAAGGGTATTGTAGGAAAACCATCACTCAGGAACAGGAAAAACGGAAAGATTTTCAAATGCATGATGTAGACGATTGTAAAAAAGACGTCATCAGGAGAAAAATATACTCTTATGTATGAAGAGCAGTTGATGCTGACACAAGACAAAATAAAATTAAGACTGGTACAGGACGAGACCAATATACATTGTGGCCGATCAACCCTTCACAGAATTCTCTTAAGAATAGGATTCACGTTCCGAAAAATCAACAAAAGGCAACTAGTGATGGAGTCATAAAGATTACGAATCGTGCGACATACTTATTTACAAGAAATTAAAAAGTATTGATCAGAGAATTGGCCAATAATTTACCTTGATGAAACATGGTTCGATACCCATGACACTGTGCAAAAAGGGTGGGTTGACAGCAGTACAAAATGTCAGACTAACGACCCTTCAAATAAAGGTAAACGAATAACCATTTTGCATGCTGGATCTGAAAAGGGCTGGGTTTCAAATTGTCTACTATTATTTGCAAAAAACATAAAAGATTCTAGTTTGGACTATCACGAAGACACGACCGCAGAACTTTTTGAAAATTGGTTTCAAAATTCCCTTTGCCAAATGTTCCCGAACAGAGTGTTACAGTTATGGACAATGCAAGTTACCATAGTCGCCTACTATATAAGGTTCTTAATGCAGCCAATACCAAAACAGGAATATACGAGGCTGGTTTGAAAAGTCCGTGCAAAAATAAAAACTACTTATGTGTTTGGGGTAAACCTTTTTTATTTTTCGACATAGTCTCCTTTTAGGCTTATATACTTCGTCCAACGATGTTCTAGTTTGTTGATCCCTTCCGAATAATAGGATTTGTCCAAGTCTGCAAAATATCCATTAGCAGTCTGCAATCACCTCCTCGTTTGAATAAAATCTTTGACCCGCCAGCCATTTCTTCAAATTGGGGAACAAATATTAGTCCGAGTAGTCTGGAGAATAGGGGGGATGTGAAACGAGTTGGAATCCTATTTCCATTAATTTTGCGACCACAACTGCTGAGGTGTGTGCTGGAGCGTTGTCGTGATGGAAAAGGACTTTCTTGTGGGCCAATCGCGGGCATTTTTCTTGCAGCTCGGTTTTCAAACGGTCCAATAACGATGAATAATATTCACCTGTAATAGTTTTACCCTTTTCCAGATAGTCGATGAGGATTATCTCTTGCGAATCCCAAAAGACAGTCGCCATAACCTTTCCGGCCGAAGGAACGGTCTTCGCCTTTTTTGGTGCAGATTCCCCCTTTAGATTATTGTTTGGTCTCAGGAGTATAGTAATGTATCCATGTTTCATCCACAGTGACGAAACGACGCTTAAAATCCTCCGGATTCTTCTGGAACAGTTACAAATCATCCTTGCAACACTTCACACGATTCCGTTTTTGGTCAAGCGTGAGCAATCGCGGCACCCATCTTGCGGATAGCTTTCTCATGTCCAAATGTTTATGCAAAATATTATGTACCCGTTCAGTCGAGATGCCCACAGCACTAGCAATCTCACGCACCTTAACTCTTCTGTCATCCATCACCATATTATGGATTTGATCAATGATTTCTGGAGTCGTAACCTCCACAGGCCGTCCAGAACGTTCAGCATCACTTGTGCCCATAAGGCCAGTCCGAAAATTTTGAAACCACTTATAAACTGTTCTAATCGAAGGTGTAGAGTCACCATAATGTTTATCAAGCTTCTCTTTAGTCTCCTGAGGCATTTTGCCTTTCATAAAGTAATGTTTAATCACCACACGAAATTCTTTTTTCGTCCATTTCTTGAAAATCACTCGACTTCCTTGATTCACACGAATGCCAAACACAAAGAAATATACCAATATGGCTGAAACTTGGTGTGCGTTCATTCAAGAGATGCTACTAACTAAACATGACCTCGATAAGCGCCGGTGGTGCCATCTCTCGGACTTTGCACGGACTTTTCAAACCAGCCTCGTATGTTAGAAAATGACATTTATTTTGACTTTACTTATAAAAAAAGTGATCTTTTGGAAGTTTTGAAAGACTATGAATTGAAAAAGAAATATGTTTGTGATAGTATGGCTGAGAAAATGGGACACACTGTTTTGCGGCTGCCTCCGTATTATTGTGTGCTTAGTCCAATTGAACATATTTGGAATCAAGTTAAATCAAAAATAAGGGCACAAAATGTTTCTCCTACTTTAAGCGTGTCAGTGGTTGAATTAGTAAAAAAAGTTATAAATGATATACCTTATGAAAGCTGGAAGAATTCCATTCAGCACGTTGTTAAAGTTAAAGATTCATATATGTATGTATGCAAATAATATAAAACCACTGATAATTACCTCAGCCGATGACAGTGATAGTGAAACCGAATTAGGCTTAAGTTAAAATATATTTTTATTTATACAATATGTTCCCTCTTGTAAACCCCATTCATTCAAACTGTATATTTGTACTTCTTATCCATTTGTTTTTTACATGCATCTATAAATAAACATCTCCAAAAACACTTTTAATTGTATTTATTTGCATTAATGAATAAAATTCTTAAGTCCATCTCTGTAACCTATCATAAACAAAAGGTCAGAATTTTTATATTGCCCACTTAAAAACTTATATTTTCGGACAGGCTATACCATTTTATACAATTTTCGAGTGTCTACATTTAAAACCGTTTCTTAATACCTCTTATATAGCCTATATTTGGTGGAGTAAATTATTTTAATGAATATTATATTCCGTTTAAAAATGCCTCAACTTAGAGAGAACGCCAAGTAAAATATATTTTTTTTGTTTTCATTTATATCGTCGAAGCTTTATGTCATCTCTTGTGAACAGAATTGTAATAGGCAGTTACGCAATAACTATTTTGTAAGAGCATTATTATTTAATAGCCTCGAACGAGACGTTATAATGCTTTTATGCTACTACAAAGTGCCTTTGAAAATCTCGTATGAAGATAAATTGACCTTCTTAATTCCAATCCATTACTTTTTTTTGGCTGTAAATACACTGTGTAAAGCTCTTGAGGAATGACTTAAAAGCTTTTCAACATAAATTTCAATTTAATATTAAGTTCTACTATTATTAAAAATATGTTTAAAAAATTAAAATTAAAGAATTATGTTACAGAGGTCATGGTGTAATATATAATAGCATGTAGATTTTTCCAGATGATTGCCTTCCATTTGAGTGAACATATATAACTTAATTCTTTAGTATATGAACTTCAATTTTCATTTTCTACATGTTGCCATTAAAGATTATTTTCAAGCACTTCCTTTTATATGCTGGATTTTCTCTCTATTTCTATTTACTGAATGCTTTTTTCAAGTCTCTCTTTCTATTAGGCTGCAGTGATGCAGAAA
This sequence comes from Pachyrhynchus sulphureomaculatus, assembly GCA_019049505.1. Taxonomy (NCBI): domain Eukaryota; kingdom Metazoa; phylum Arthropoda; class Insecta; order Coleoptera; family Curculionidae; genus Pachyrhynchus; species Pachyrhynchus sulphureomaculatus. The sequence continues at coordinate 205,745,794 of CM032454.1, read as the reverse complement.
ATTTTTAAGGCAGTTAGTCGTCAATTTCAAAAAGGAAATATTCCATATTTCTAACGATTGTCTGCAGTGGAAGTCTGTGTGGGCATAGTATACTATTTCAGAAACGAATCATCCAATTCGCAACATGTTATGTGTGTAAAAATTTTTTATTCCTACACCGAAGATAATAAATTGAAACACTGAAACGTAGGTGTGATAGAATCCAAAAAATTGATAGGACTTTTTCAATTTGGCAGTTCTCGTCATTATTAACACATTTTAGGTTTCTTCTTCTTCTCGTCTTCTTCATCAGCCCTCATCGATCCACTCCTGGTTATAGTCTCTCCCATAGTCCTCCAACTATTCCTGTCCTGAGCCATCTGGTACCACTTCTTTTCAGCCGTTCTTTTTAGGTCATCCGACCATCTTTTTTGGGGTCTTTCCACGCTTCTTTTTGTTGTAGTACATGTGTCTCCGTGTGGGGTTGCTGGTCTTCTATCGGATGTCCCCCCAGGTGGCGGATAGGAGAACGCTTCCCAGATATGGGTGGTGTCAGGGAAATGAAATACTCGGGGGCCAAAACTAGCATTGTAGCGTCTGACCGAGATTAAGTGGCTGCAAGCGGCGTCTGGGTGGCTGCAGACAGCGGTGATTCTTCTTGTTAGGAGCCGCTGGAAACTACACTCGCTAACACGACGTGGGCAAGTGTGGCATTTATCCTGCTTAATCCTCCCAAAGCATTTCCAAGAAAACTCTAAATATCGAGTTTGAAAACCCAAGCTGAAGTTCCCTAGGTGAGGAAAGTCTACAACTCACAATCTTACATTGATAACATTTTAAGTTTAGAAAATTATTTATTTAAAAAACAACAAAATTGTCTTTAGCTGCATCGAAAGTAAAAAGAAATAAAAAATCAATAACATAAAAAGTGAAATGTATTGTCGATAGTGTTTTTCTAAATTTGAAAAAGAAATAAGTAGTTTAGATGGGACTGCTTTCAATAAAATCTTCAATTCAATCGGTATTTTATATTGGAAATAAAGTGATGAATGTATCCTGAATTATTTGCATTTGGAAATTTGATATCTGTTGCCACTTTCAGAGGATCAATGTTACAGAAGAACGTTCTGTTTTTTTATCTAGTGTGATGCCACGTGATTTCAATTAATTATTGAGTGACTATCACGTGAGTTGTTGAAAAACAGTCGGTAGGATATATAATCGACTGTGTTCCATAATTATCGAGGTTATGTATAGTATTGTTCAAGATCTAAGAAAGTGATTTGGTAAACTGATGAATAAAAACATTAAACGACCGTTAGGATCTTCGCACGTACCTGGCCGTAACAGGGTCGTAAATTGATATATATATATATATATTTATATATATATATATACAGTCCCTGGCCAAATTATTAGACGCACTGTATTTTTTTTAGTAATTTTATGTTTCTTAAGAGTTTTTATGCAATAATGGTATATTTAAACTACAATATTAATTTTTATTTAAAAGAATTGTTGTAGACTACATATTTGTATTTATTTTTAACATATGGCAACGCTGTGTTGACAAAGTGATACATGAACGTAAACAAGTACAAACCTGTATCAGTCGCGATCGGAATCGAGTCAGGTACGGACGTGTTTTCTGTGGCTTTATAGACTGTGATTGTTTGTTTAACAGTTTTATACTACTCAGTTATTAGTTTATTTTGTATGCAGTGTTTTAAAAAAGTAATTGGACTATTTTCATTATGGGTAGAAAAGGCGATCTTTCACCACGTAAAAAAGCTGAAGTGAAGGCCCTTCTGATTGCAAAAACATTTACAAACCGAGAAATATCACGAAGATTGGAGGTTTCTGAAGCTAGTGTATGGCGCATAAAAAAGAAAATTGAATCAGGGGAGGAATTAAGCCCGAAAAGAAAGAAAAGATGCGGTAGAAAAACCAATTTTCACTCCACGGTCAGAGAGATGTTTGAAGAAAATTTGTGTAGAAAACAGATTTGCTACCACAAAGGTAATAAAATCACAACCTCCAGAATACTAGCGTAAATGCTTCTGAGCGCACTGTTCGAAGAAAATTGAAAGAATTAGATTTTAAGGCCTGTCGCCCCGCCAAGAAGCCCAAGTTAACAGCTGCAATGAAAGCAAAGCGCCTGAAGTGGGCCAAACAATGGCAAGACAAAGATGTGGAACTTCTGGAGATCGGTAAGATACAGCAATTTAATCAATAATTGATACATTATTATCATTTTCAGTTAAATAAAGCAAATAAACATGGAAGTTTATATATTTTTCCTATTTTTGACAGGTCTGCTTCAGTGACGAAAGCACATTCGAAATTTGCAGAATAAAGCTCAGTATGTGCGTCGTCGTCATGGAGAAAAGTTTCATCCTGATTGTGTCGTCCCGACGGTTAAACATCTCACCAAAGTGATGATTTGGTCAGTCATCAGCGGCAAGGGCACTGGGACGTCTGTACGTCGTCAAAGGAATAATGAGGCAAGATCAGTACAAAGAAGTATTACAAAATCGGTTGATTCCGCAGCTCAGAGAATGGTTTCCAAATGGGGAACCATTCACTTTCATGCAAGATGGAGCTCCCTGCCACACTGCTCCGTCTGTTAAAGCTTTTTTCGCAGAAAAAAATATCCCTCTGTTGGATTGGCCGGGTAATAGCCCTGATATGAACCCCATTGAAAATGTGTGGGAGCTGATGAAAAGAGAAGTGGCTAAAGATTGTGATTACCAACAAAACCCAGCTCCTAGAAAAGATTATTCATGTGTGGAATCATCATCCTCAAATGCAGGAGACAGTACAATCTTGCATTGATAGCATGCCGCGCAGAATTAAAGCTTTGATAGCGGCTAAAGGTGGCTCAACTAAATATTGACTTTTACTAACATTAATTTCACTTTTTTTTAAAACTTAATAAACTTATGCTTTTTCTAAATTAATGCTGTTTTATTTATGTCAAATAAATAGGTAATTGATTGGATAATATAAAAATAAAAAACAAACCAATTTAAAATAATAAAACGGTACAATATCACTCAGTAATTAATATTTTACATGAAATCTTGCAGTGCGTCTAATAATTTGGCCAGGGACTGTATATATATATATATATATATATATATATATATATATATATATATATATATATATATATATATATATTATATATAGATATATATATATATAATATATATATATACTATATATATATATATATATATATATATATATATATATACCTCCCTTTCAATCTAACATTTTATTGGCTACTTCGTGTTTATTAGGTCCCAGCTGCTGAGGGCTCTGTAGAGGTTTCTACTTGATCAGTGTTTACTATTGTTAATACTACTCAGTATATATCACCACTACACCAAACACTTTATTTTTGCACTAGACGCACGTTTCGCTAACCATGTTAGCTTCATCAGGAGCGATGATTGACTAGTAGTATCATTGTGCCAAAGATTCCACATTCCCAACTTAGTTATTGTTAATACTATTATTGTTTTTATATTTCTGAGGTTAGTTCTTTCATTATCTGTATCTATTTTATATATTTTGTTATTGAGGATGTTTATGTGTTTGTTGAATATTTTTATTTAGACATAGTCTTCGTCACGTGTTTGTCTTTTTAATATTTTTACATCTGCATTTGTACCTGTTTTAAAAATTGTAACTACAATGGGGTTTCCCGTAAAATTTGTATAAATAAATAAATAAAATAAAGAATATTCTTCATTTTATCTGCAGTATTATACTGAAATAGTGTGTATTATAAAGTTCAATAAGCCGAAGCCCTTTCCATGAAAAGTCGCAAATGTTTGCCCGTTGAGGCAAAAGTGATAGTTAAAAGTGTTTATTTAAAGTTAGTGGAGCGAGGCCACGAAAAGTACTTTTCATTGATGGAGACGTCAGCTTTAACAAACATCCCTGAAAGTACAGTTTGGAAAATTGTAAATAATTCAATAGCGCCCTGTGTCGAAATGTATTGATTTCTGTCAAGAAGACTTAATCCGCGGCAAAATTTATGTAATGTATGCAGAACAAAAAGTTCCTACGTTATTGTCACTTTCACAGAGGATGTCCAAGGTTAGTTGTGACATAAAATGTTCCACTACAAGTTTATGGCGTACTCTACGTCGTTTGGGGTTTTTGTTAAAAAAAAAATAGACAAAAGGCAAGTTATAATGGAATCACGGCGCTTACAACAGCTCAGAATGGAATATCCTGAAAAAATAAATACAGCTAGATCGGAAAATCGAACGATAATCTACCTAGATGAGACTTGGTAATGACACCTACAATACACCCAGTAAAGAATGGATTGATAAATCCGAAAAAATGCCACACCAAAGCTCCATCAAATAAAGGTGAAAGAACTATTTTACATGGGGGGTCAAGAAGAAGGCTGGATACCAGAATGTCTATTTCTAGAAGCCAAGAATATTTTAGATTCCAGCTTGGATTATCATGGTGATACAAATGCTGAAGTGTTTGAAGATTGGCTTCAAAACAAATTAATGCCGAATATACCACCGAATAGCTGTATATGGATAATGCATCCTATCATAGTCGCCAAATGAATAAGGTACCATTTTCCGCCAGTAGAAAAAGGGAAATACAAGCCTTTTTGTGCAAACGTGACATATATTTTCGTGAAAGTTATATAGTTAAACAGTTGTTAGAAGTTTTAAAAAGTTACAATTTTTCAGAGGAATATGTTTGTGATAAAATTGCAAAGGAAGCAGGACACGAAATAATTTGGCTTCCACCATATTATTGTATCTTCAATGCGATCGAGTTGATATGGCATAAAATAAAGTCTAATATACGTACTTACAATAATACACCCACTTTAAACAGTAGTGTGATCGAGTTGATAAAGACAGAAGTCAAAAATGTAACCATTGAAAACTGGAGAAACTTTATTCAACACGACAAAAAAATTGAAAACTCATATAGGTGTATGTACATAAATATAAATAGTTTAGAACCTGTAAAAAAACTTATTATTGAGATGCAAGATAGTAGCGATAGCGAAATTGAACTAGACATTAATTAATAACTAATATTGTAACAAATGTACGCGAGGACACTGTACACTGTTTTAATATATCTGTGTAATTACTATATTGTGTATTATTCAGTACATAAAACATTAAAATTCAAGTGTCTTATCATAATAAAAATTTTAAACCCAACAATTATACAATCAGGTATAGTGCGGCCCTGCACGATGCCTTGTCATTAAACAATCTTGTTGAATGGGTATAGGTAGCTAAGCCACTTTCTTAGATCGTGAAAAATACTATACCTGCGATGAAACTACCTAAAAAATTTGATTAACTATACATATTTAACCACATATTTTATTCTGAAATTATTTTCCCGAGTTTACTTTAATAGTAATAATAATAAGTAAAGGCTATTAACTCTGCGAGCTTAACTATGTGAAATTACATAATCGTGAGTCACTTTAAATTATTTTTTTGTTTTGCCTTCGCTTAAAATTTAAAAAAAATTATCTGATACTTATATCTCATTGTTTTTCGTGATAAATTATATTTTTTCGGTGAAAGTATATAATGTAATCCATATGCGTATGATTATTAATAAAGCTGAACAATTCTGACCTTAATAAAAATAATGAACAAAATAGCTATTAATCCAATTATATCGTATTTAAAAATAATCCCACTGAAACATCAGTTTATAATTGATTTATATATTAGGTAGTTTTCATTGAAATCCGTTGTTTTTTTTTTTTAAACATTTACTTTTAAATTAAAATGTGTAAAATATTAGTCAAAATATTTGTCCTTAGAAGCTATCACGTTTTTTCACTTATCAGGCAAAAGTTGAACGCCACTGCGCACAATGGACCGAATGCGTTATTTTTCGGTCATTTGCTTATAACCTCCCACATTTGTTATTGGAATGACTTCAAACTTAATACACATAATGTACGATTAATATATGTTCAGTATATGAAATAAAAATCATACTATATACTGTTATCGCGTGCGCGATAAAGCGTAAAGATGATTATTTCAAAATACTAGACAACAAATTGAAACATTTTTCGATTACATGAGTGCGAATAGTCATTTTCAATGTATGTTTTTGCCTGCTGAACACGAATTCGTTGTCCAAATTTGGCTACCGCGTCGTAATTTTGAGAAAAATGACGGAAATTTGCAAAAAAACGACGGTTTCAAGGATTTTCATGACATAACACAGGCACAAATATTTTTCTCATAAATTTCGTTAATACTACTGGTAAGTATCAACATTTAGCTTTAAAATGCCTTTTGTTTCGTTTTGGTACATTTTTTTATTTTCGAGGTATAGCTAAAATTAGAAACACTGGTTGCGCTTACGCAGCATTAATATTATTGTCCCGTGTTACGATTGCCCTACGCATGCGACATGTAACGGAACATTAACCCATCAAAATACACTCATGAAGCGAATAATATTTTGAATATCAATTATCTGCTCTTAGAGTTACCCAGGATCAACGACGCACTATGGCGCGCGATCTAAGCAAAAACACTCGCATTGAGATCGAAATTTCAAAGTAGTCGAGCCGCGTTGCCGAAAAGAGGCAACAAGAGTTTAATTGCCCTTTTTTTTAGAAGTGTATAACTTCATAAGAAATGAGGAGTATATCGTCATTTTTTCATTTCATTGGAATATTGCCCGAGAGAATGGCTGAGTGGAGAACGTTAGATCAAGTCGGGGGAACTTTAATGTCCATTTTTTTCCAAAGGTGGACGAAGGGGGATAAAAATAGGATATCTCCGGAAATTAGAGATTTTGACCTATCAGATGGTGAAAGCGCCATCTCATTCCACCTCATTCCAAAAACTTTATACATCTTTGAATATTGAAGTAAGAATAATTTTTTGTGTGGAATATGTCAAATGTTTATTAATATATTGTAGCACTCTAATGACGTTACACTAAGATTAATTTGTTGTTTGAAACCTAATAAACAAGTTCTAGTAAGCGTTTAACTCATATTCGTAGTTATGTTGTCCACAGAGAATTTAGAATGTAATTTCTCGAATTACAGACATTGACGAAAATGTCACACTTCAATGGATATAATTTTTAAGGAATGCAGAAGGAATAAATTAGTTATAAACATATTTATGTATGGTTTGTATGATATATATTAAAGGAAAAAATCGTCAATATTTGAAAAATATATCTTTAATTTTTTTCATCCAATATCCGATTTTTTACGTCGTCGCCCCAATGTGCGGCGATAGAAGGTTTTGAAGCTGGCCGCTCAGCAACATAATTTTTCGACTTGCTCATATATAATTAAGAACGTGACCGTTCGTATTCTTGAAAAAATGTGTTTCGAGAATATTTTTTACCATCGACGTATTCTTTGGTGTGGTAACAACGGCGAAATTACCTCAGTAAGGTGTCCAATAGGCTCCTGCATCAATAATCGCCTGGCATCTTCAAGGCATGTTCTCGACGAGATTTTCTACATACTCTGCAAATTTTTTCTAATCTCGCGAGACAACTGTGTCAAAGTCCTCAGAGTCTTTCATCTGAGTTTTCTCTTTACAAGAGACCAAACGCAATAGGGTTGGCGTCAGGCGATTGTGAGGGGACGCTCTTAGTATTTTATCGTGGGCCCAAGCAAGCGGCTTCGTAACGTGATTTTCGTCCCAGCCAAGATTTCTTCAACGTGCTTCAGAATTTAACGTCATGAGCACGAAGATGTTGTCGAATGGTCTCATGGGGCACATTCAAACCCGATTTTCTTAATTTTGCCACTCCTTGACGCAGAGTTAATATCGGGTCCCGTGAAGACAAAGACCCGATTCGTTTTTCGACTTTCGGAGTGATTTTGCCTACCGAGCCACGTTTTGGCAAGTCGTTGACATTTTTCGTTCCGTTACAAATGATACCGACTTTTTAATATATTTAGCGGCCGCGGAATATGTTATTTTAGGCCCCTTTGGATGAGAACAAGAAAGACTGCCTCGAACCAACGTGCAAATATTTTGGATTTTACGTGCTTTCGATGAAAGTTCGAATTCGACGGATACTTCTACTAAAATGCGTCGAAGTCAAAGATTCCCTCTACCGATTTTTTATTGAATCGCTAAAATCGCACCTACCAAAAAAGAATTATCGTGGACACGTTCTTATTTGACAGACTGTATATATTGGAGTGGCTATCTTCCAGTGCATGCTGTATGGAGAGGAACAAATGGTAATTAGATGAGGTCAGGTCTGGGGAATACGCTGGGTGTAGGAGAACCTCCGATTCAAGACGCAACAGTTTATCTTTAAGAGTTGAAATTAGGCCGAGCGTTATCATGAAGAAGAATTAGTTTTCAGTGATTTGATGCAGTATATGATTGTTTTTGCATCAAATTATCATTCATAGTGTGCCCAGGATGTCCATGCGTTTCGGATTGTGGAAATATATCCATTTGTCATTGCCCGTTACCATACGCCACAAGAAACTTTTCTTTTTTCGATATGTAAGAAAAGCTAAAAGTAGTCTAGAAGAATATATCGGAAAAACAACTTATTGGGTGTAATGGTAATTTGGTGTAAAGGAATACCAGTGGATAAAACGTATGACGTTTGGCATAACCAACAACTTTAACTGCCTACAGAAAATGCAGCCAGAACCATCTACACGCAAATAGCAGATTTCAATGCAACCAGACAGGAAAGATTTTTAAAATAGCTCTTGAAAAGTAGAATTTCTAGAAACTAGTCATTTCTGGCATCTGTCTGCGTTACCAACGAGTCAAAATCTACTTAGTTATATGTACTCAGGCTACCCCTTAGACTTCACAGGTGAGTAGCACATAATATTTATAATATATATATATATATATATATATATATATATATTATATATATAATATATATATATATATATATATAATTTAGACGACATCCCTACCGTGTATGTACCCATATAATTTTTAAAATTCTTTCCCTAAAATATTTAGGTTGGTTTTTGATGTTCTTCACATATGTATTTGATGTATTATTAAATATTTATTGTAAAAAATAGCTTTTGCAAGATATTTCAACTTGATATCAGCATTATCAACTATCCGAAGTTGGTTTAATAATTAGATTTGACTGTACACGTGGACGCGAGCCACATAAAACATATTGGTTGTAAGGAAATTTCCAGAGATACTTTACCTCTAATATCATTAATTGGAATCACACAACTCGAACTTTTAAACACATTTCCAGATTGTTTTGTTTACCCCAACCATGTCTGAGATCTGTTGAAGGAGACCGCTTGCTCCTGTTCCGTCTTTAAGTTGGGTTTCTATAATTCTTTCTAGTTCCTAGAAAAAACAATATTATATCTTAGTACGAGAAAAATTTTGATTTACGATTTTTCAGAAAAAGAACTTTTTAAAGTGAAAAAAAACCCAAAATGCAGGATGTGCGAAAACTTTTTGAAAGGCAAAATTTACCAGTAGTTGTAACTTACATTTTTAAGGTACTTTTTTGTCGTCTCAAAAATGTCAATTTTAGATATTTTTAGTTTTGCCAGAACACTTTTTTTTACAAATCCTGTATATTTTTTAGATTTCTTTAGGTCAAGCAAGGCAGAGTGCTAAAAAGATATAAAGCTTTTTTGCACGCACTTATATACATAACTAAAAATAACCGGCCCAGTGCAAGTCCACACCCCAAATGAGTGTTCAACAAAGTTTGTTTCCGATCTTTGTTGAAAACTGATAAATTATTAAAGGTAATGCATAATTTTCCTTCAATCTACACCCTGTTGAAAATATTCCAGAATTTTTCAGTACTTTTCGAGATAAGAGGGGGGGACAGAAGCGATTTTTTGGCAATGTTTTAAAAATAATACAAAGAAAAGTGTGCGCAAGTATTACATTATATATATTTTTGAACTCTGTTTTCATAAGTTTTCATTTGAGACCTCACTCGATGACCTGGTAAAAAAAAAATTTTTCACATCCGATTTGCCCCCCCAAAACTAATCCTTTCAGTCAAAATTTGATTTTCAAAACTACATGGCTCTGATAGGGACCATCAATGCCTATATTAGTGCGAAATTTCAATTTTCTATGTCAAATAGTTTCGAAGAAAATCAGGTATGACAAAAGGACAGACACCGAAGTGATCTTATAAGAATTCCGTACGGAACACTAAAAATATCGAACTACTTTTTTATTTGTAGTACTGGTGCAAAACGAATGCATTTTATCCATTGTTAACTTAGAATTTACGCAGCTAAAACAAATGAATAAATAATATTCTTATTAGTTAAACATAGACAAATGAACTGATATACACGTAAAATCCAAACAGGGATTAAATATTCGTAAAGGGGGTAAAAAATTGTAGTCCGTATTTTATTAGCACAGTTTCTGACGAAATCTGAATACTATACATAGTATCACCTTGTGCTTGTTGCTGCCCAAACGTACAAGAAGAAACAAGGTTTTAACAGGAAATAATTATTTCGTCCATGGTTAAAACCATGTCCGTTTACCCAATTTTAATTCCGGATTACTTTAATTGTTAAATCGAATCGAATAGGTTTCTGCCACAGTCTCTACTACTACTGACCATTTTCTAGAGGCATGTTTTTTAAAGTAAGTACCGTTTTGGAATTAAAAAAAGACGTGCAAAGATATCGCTATAATTTATTTTTACATGAAAGCCTGTACCTTAATCTACTTTTCTACATAATTTCCGTGAATATTGAGGCACTTGTCATAACGTGGGCACCAGTTTTTGAATAACCCTCCTCATAAAATTCTGCCGCCTGACTTGTTAAACCACTGTATCACAAATGTTTTGACTTCGTTATCGTTCTTGAAGACGCTGACCACCCAGGTGCTTCTTCAAGTGCAGGAACAAATGGTAGTCGCTGGGCGCCAGATCAGGGCTGTATGGAGGATGATCTAGAGTTTTTCCCATTTAAAAGATTTGATGAGATCTTTGGTCCGATTAGCCACATGTGGACGGGCATTGTCATGCAGCAAAACGATACCCTTACTCAACTTGCCACGTCTTTTGTTCTGGATTGCACGACGCAGATTGTTCAATGTTTCACAATAAGATGCTGCATTGATTGTCTCATTACGAGGCAGAAACTCCACTAGCAATACTCCTTTTCTGTCCCAAAAAAACTGTGCACATGATTTTGCGGGCAAAATTGTTTGCTTAAACTTCACTTTTTTGGGGTGATGATGAATGTCGCCATTCCATGGATTGTTGTTTCGTTTCTGGTGTGACGTAGGCCACCCATGTTTCGTCACAGTAAACAATTTGGTCTAAAAAATATTCACCTTCATTGTGGTACCGCTCAAGGAAAGTCAATGCACTGCCTAAACGTTGGGTTTTGTGCAAATCCGTCAACATTTTTTGGAACCCAACGTGAACACAATTTCCGGTAATTCAAGTTCTCGGTCACAATGCGATACAAAACACTACGAGAATATTGAGGAAAGCAGTCGCACAATGATGAAATTGTAAAGCGTCTGTTTTCTCTCACCTTTTCGTCCACTTTCTGCACCAAATCTTCATTAACGACCGAAGGACGTCCACTCCGTTCTTCATCATGCACATTTGTGCGGCCATCTTTAAATGCTCTCACCCATTTCCTTACCATTCCATCACTGTTTTTTGTCCGTAAAACTTCACAGATCTCACGATGAATATCGATCGGTTTTACGCCTTTAGCACTAAGAAATCGTATAATAACCCGTACTTCACAATCGGCGGGACTCACGATTGTCGGAGGCATCTTAAACACTCAGTAAACAACGTATACAATGAAGAATCAGACTGTAATGGCGTCAGTGCGTAGACATGAGATGTAGGTTACCAGCGCGCATGCGCGGAACGCCGACCGTATCGCTGGCGGCGGCGGAATCGCAAAACGGTACTTACTTAAAAAACATTGCCTCGTATCTACTGAGTTCCTACTTTTAAGCCAAAAACCCACAGTTATTTTAATTTATGTTCCACAGGTTTGTTTCGCAACGATAAGAAATTGAGAGGTCTCTATTACTAAGAAAACCGGCCCAGTGCAAGTCGGACTTGCGCACTTAGTGTTCCGTACCGTACCGGTATACAGGGTCTATACCAAAAATAAGCAAAATGATTTTTTCCCCGCCCGACGCGGACTGCTAGAATGGGGCGATTTGTGGTGAGAAAGGTGGACTGGGAGGTCTTGGAAAAGCAACACGATCCGCGTCATTTGCCTGCGGGCCGTTAAAGTGCGCGGATCGATATTAGACTGGACCCCTGTTCGAAGGTCGCGTTACGAATTCACGATGTCACGTTCCATGCAGCAACGACGAGGAGCGTCTTGGAACATCCGTCAATGACACAGTGCGACGAAAATGTGCAACAAGTGAGAGTCATGCTCAATTCCGGTGGACGCCTGACTGTCAGAGTGCAATATTTC
>CM032454.1:205622937-205733234 GCA_019049505.1 Pachyrhynchus sulphureomaculatus | reverse complement strand
ATTGTGTTTCTTTGTTAATGTGACACATCTCAAGGAACAAGCGTTTTTTTTTTGTGATTGTTTTCTTCTTCCAGAATCTTTACATTCTTAAAATCCAATTTGGTGCCCCGTTGATATATGATGGTTCGTTGCAGCACAAGAGTTTTTTCCTATTAAGCAATCACTCCTGTGCTGTGTTACTTCTCTGCTTGAGCCATTGAGATGTTTGTCCAATGTAGACGCCATTACAATCTAGATAGGATATCTTGTATACTATATTCTTGTTATATAAAAGAGGAGCTTTTTGTTTAACTTTACTGAACAGGGTCCAATTGCTCAGGGTATTATATTTTGCAATCCAAATAGGTGAGGAACTTTTTTAAAAATTTTTACTATTTTGTTAGTTAATTCGGGTATAAATGGTAGTTTGATATATTTAGGTTCGTGACTATTGTCATCCAAGGGCCCATCATAAATATATTTCTTGGCAGATGTTGAAAATATCATAGATCAAACACCTAATGAACAGAGAGATATATTAAGAGCCCAAACAGCCAATGTAGTTACTAATTACTTGCTATGTACAAAAAATAATAAATTATCATATTTGAATTCGGTGTTTAATAAAACTAAAAATTTTTTGAAAGGCCATTCCGAAATCTATGTATTGCAAGCAGATAAGGGTGGATGCACTGTTGTGATGGATAAGACCGAATATATGAACAAAACTGAAACGCTTTTACGTGATACATCAACTTACATTCAATTAAATCGGGACCCCACCACTACAGTGCAAACAAATTTTAATCTTCTAATAAAAAGTCTTAAACAAAATGGAGAAATAACTGAACAGGACTCCTGTGCTGTGTTACTCTCTGCTTGAGCCATTGAGATGTTTGTCCAATGTAGACGCCATTACAATCTAGATAGGATATCTTGTATACTATATTCTTGTTATATAAAAGAGGAGCTTTTTGTTTAACTTTACTGAACAGGGTCCAATTGCTCAGGGTATTATATTTTGCAATCCAAATAGGTGAGGAACTTTTTTAAAAATTTTTACTATTTTGTTAGTTAATTCGGGTATAAATGGTAGTTTGATATATTTAGGTTCGTGACTATTGTCATCCAAGGGCCCATCATAAATATTGGAGTTGTAAATAATCCTTTTTAGAATGTGTTTTGGAAATCCGTTTATTGAGAAAGATATTAAAAAGTTTTTTTAAGTTTGTGTGTAAAAAGCTTTCGTCACTGATGTGAGTTATTCTGTTTCTCATAGCTGTAACTGTATTAAAATTTTTGGTTAGAGGGATGGTTGGAAAAGAAGTTGATAAATCTGTTAGATGCCGAGGGTTTTTGGAACCAGTCTAAAATGATTTTATTATCTGAATTTCTTATGACTTTTGTGTCTAGAAAAGGTACACTATGAGCTTCCACTGTAAATTGTAGTTTATTATGAAAAGAGTTAAAAATGTCCAAAATTACTTGAGTGCAGTTAGCAGGTACGGAACATATAATATCATCCACATATTTGTACATAAAAGGGATTCCAAACGGTAACTTTGGTAACACACAGTCAAGCAGATGGTCTAAAACTATGGTGGCTAAGATTGGACTAATAGGTGAGCCCATCGGTGTACCAAATATTTGACTATAAAATTTATTATTGAATCCGAAATAAGTGTTTTTAAAAGATAAATGTGATTAATTTTAAAAAAATTTTTCTTTGATTAACTAGTATGTATCTTTATAAGATCCCACTTATTGCCCAAGATTTCAAACACCAATTCAGGTGGTATGTTGGTAAACAACGATATTACATCCAATGAGAGCAACACATAATCTGTTGGTACTTGCAAACCATTGACTGCATTTACAAAGGAAAATGTATCTTTAATATTATAGTCAGTAGTATTTCCAAGTGAGGTACTCAGAATATCTGATAGATACTTCGATAATTCATATGTGGTAGCGTTCACCGAACTAACAATAGGTCTTAATGGAATGTCTGTTTTGTGTATTTTAGGTAGACAGTATAACCTTGGAAAAGTTGAATTATAAATAGTAAGTTTCTTGGCATCCTGTTCAGTTATTTCTCCATTTTGTTTAAGACTTTTTATTAGAAGATTAAAATTTGTTTGCACTGTAGTGGTGGGGTCCCGATTTAATTGAATGTAAGTTGATGTATCACGTAAAAGCGTTTCAGTTTTGTTCATATATTCGGTCTTATCCATCACAACAGTGCATCCACCCTTATCTGCTTGCAATACATAGATTTCGGAATGGCCTTTCAAAAAATTTTTAGTTTTATTAAATACCGAATTCAAATATGATAATTTATTATTTTTTGTACATTGCAAGTAATTAGTAACTACATTGGCTGTTTGGGCTCTTAATATATCTCTCTGTTCATTAGGTGTTTGATCTATGATATTTTCAACATCTGCCAAGAAATATATTTATGATGGGCCCTTGGATGACAATAGTCACGAACCTAAATATATCAAACTACCATTTATACCCGAATTAACTAACAAAATAGTAAACATTTTTAAAAAAGTTCCTCACCTAAGGAATGCAAAATATAATACCCTGAGCAATTGGACCCTGTTCAGTAAAGTTAAACAAAAAACTCCTCTTTTATATAACAAGAATATAGCATACAAGATATCCTGTCTAGATTGTAATGGCGTCTACATTGGACAAACATCTCAATGGCTCAAGCAGAGAGTAACACAGCACAGGAGTGATTGCTTAATAGGAAAAAACTCTTGTGCTGCAACGAACCATCATATATCAACGGGACACCAATTGGATTTTAAGAATGTAAAGATTCTAGAACAAGAAAACAATCACAAAAAAACGCTTGTTCCTTGAGATGTGTCACATTAACAAAGAAACACAATCCATAAATTATAAGTTAGACACCAACAATTTGACTAATATATACTGTAATATTTTAAATAACTTAACATCACACAATTAATAGTCATATCCCATTTACTAACAATCAACACACGTCCATCTCTTTTCATGTTAATTTACTATCAACAAACACAAAATAACTTTTCTGAACCACTGTTTAGATTTCTGAAGAAATAAACACAATAAATAACAACAGTGTCATTGCAGCCAGAGCCACAGTATGTTGTTTTCGTCTTGTCTGTTCGTAGTTCTGTTAGTTATATATATTTAAATTGAATGTTTTTTTGTGATACCTCTTCCAATGGAGGAATACTTTGGTTGGTGAGTTTTTCCGTTTTTTAATATGATAAACTTACCAAAAGACTGCTTTGTCATTTTTTAGTTTTTAACTCCAGATGAAGCTGAAAAAAATATCAGCGAAATATAGAGTTTTTCTTTAACAACAAATAAGTATTTTATTCAAGACCGCTTTCCCGAAATATCTACACTTTCTTATATATATATATATATATATATATATATATATATATATATATATATATATATATATATATATATATAACTTCCAAATTCAAAGTATTAATTTAAAAGAATATAAAAAAATTGTAAACAGATTATTAAAAGAAGACATATATTCGTATTGTGTATTTGTTTCGTTGTTTCCCTGCTAAAATCAAGCAGCGATTTCTTGAATATAGTTTTATTTTAATTACATTTTAATAGATACAAGCTTTTTATATGAATTTAACAAAAAAATATTCGATCATTAAAAAGTTCTTCCTGACGGTTAGAGGTAAAAATCTTAAAACTTGCTGATCGTATAAGTACTATTTTTTAACAGTTTTTAATCGGTAAACTGACCGACTTCTCCATCAATATCGTCTTTACTATATTCGAATTAATTACCACCAAATTCCGGTTGGTTCCCTGTAAATGTAATAAAAACCATAAAATAAGATAAGATAAAAGTGTAAGAGGAATTTAACGACCATAACCACATAACAAATGGTTTATTGTATCGCTTTTAATTATCAGCAAACAGAACTATAAACGACAAACCTATCAAATCTTACGTGGTATAATTCCTATTAAAAAGTATTACCTATTGAAAAAAAAATATAGGCTCTCAATGAAGAAAATAAAAATGGGAAACTAGCATTGGGGTAGACCAGTGAAAATGACGTTGAATACTAATACAGCAAAATATGGATCGTTCCAAACATTTTTCATGAAAATAACTAAAATTACTGACTGGAATAGTAAATTTTCTTACATATCCTTGCTTTATATTTTTAGCGTACACCTTGTACCCGTAAAAAGGCGCTCTTTGGCACATCTGCCCACACGCCCTTTATACATACGGGGTATGTTCAATTCTAAGTTCTCCTAATGTTCTTATCATAAACTACCAAAAAGTTGCAAGTGCGCTAGTTCTCAATTCAACATTCCTGTAAACGTACCCATTTTTCTTTCGTCAAGAACAATTCTGTAGAGATTCCTTCGCCCACTAGAAAATCGCTTCATCATTGGAATGAGTCGAAACTCACTAGGAGTAAGGCCAGGTGAATAGGGAGGATAAGACACCATTTCAACGGTTATTGTTACGAAGAAGCTCTCGAGTAAGTATCGACCGATAAACAGGAGCATTATTTTAATGGAAAGGCACACGTGCAGCGTTTTCCAGCATTTTTTATAAGATTCTTGTCTTCAAAACATGTTCGTGAGATGCAGTCCCAAACGACGACCCGAAAATTTTTCGGTAAAAAGGGAGTCAATGTGCTTCCATTAGGCGAACTGCTGTTCCATTTCAGGATTAAAACCATCCATGTTCTCATCCATTGTGACAACTAATGAAAAGAACGCATTATTCGTGTCGTCAGCCTTGTGATCTCAGTTCATCATTCAGGGCATCCACCTTGAAGTCTTCGCGCAGGATGGTGTGCATAGATCAATGTCGATGGGAGTTACAGCATGAAACTGGAGAAGACTCTCTTGTACACTGAACGTCGCCATTTTAAGTATTAAAAAAAGCTTCTCAAGATGCTACCATGGGTGTCACGCATTCACAAAGACTTCCAATCCCGGAAAAAAATATTTGGAGACTGTCATGTGGTTCGAAATGGTTGTGTTTAGCTGGGAAACCTCACAAGATGATTATACAAATATATACTCTGTGATAAAAAAATAGTAAGACTTTTAAATCGCCCGGGATTAATTTCTTTCGTTAGGTTGGTAAGATCTTAACTGCCATCTGTGTCAAATTTTAAGACCATAACGTCAGTAGTTAATAAGATTTGCTTGCATTCGTTCATCGACTTTTAATTTTGTTTTAAAACTGGTTTTTTAGCTTCCCAAACGTTAGAAATGATAAAAAAAGTAATTTGGTGATGATACCCTATCCAGAGCAAGTGTTTTTGATTGGTATAAATTGTTTAAAGAAGGCAGAGAACGTGTGGAGGACGATGAACGTCCTGGTCGTCCTTCAACATCTACCGATAAGAACCACGTCAAGCAAATCAAGGATTTGGTGCTCAAAAATCGTCGAGTGACAATTAGAGACTTGTTGACATCACCAACTTATCATTTGGGTCAATTCAATCGATTTTAAAAGACAACGTGGGGCCTTAAACGCGTCTCTTCTCGTTGAGTACCAAAAACACTCAATTTTTTCGATAAAGAATATCGTGTTAATGTCTGTGAAACTATGATTTCTGACTATCAAAACGTCATCAAGCGCATCATTACGGGAGATGAGACATGGATTTACGCATACGATCCGGAAACTACCGACCAATTAAGCGAATATCGTGCTAGGAGTGAGCCCAGACCGAAGAAACCAAACCAAAGCAAGTCGAAAATCAAGGTAATGTTAACAGTTTTCTTCGACTATCGTGGTGTTGTTCATCATGAACTCCTTCCGCCGGGCCAAACTCTCAACAAGGAATATTATTTGAGTGTTATGCGTCGTTTGCGTAAAGTTATTCGTCTCAAGAGGCCGGAATTATGGGCCGATAACTCTTGGTTTTCTCATCACGATAATGCGCCTTCTCACACAGCATTGGTTCTTCGCGACCTTTTCATCAAAAGTTCAACTCATATTATTCCGCAATCGCCCTATTCGCCTGATTTAGCTCCGTCGGACTTCTGGCTATTCCCTAAACTCAAAAAACCGCTTCGAGGACATCGTTTCAAGTCGATTGAGGAGATTAAAACTGAATCGAAGAAGGCTTTAACGGCCATTCCAGAAATCGAATTCAAGAACGATTTCGACGACTGGAAAAAACAACGGCAGGGGAGTATTTTGAAGTGGACGAAATAAATTTGGAAAAAATAAATAACCCGTTTGCGTTTTTATTTCAAAAGTCTTACTATTTTTTGATCACAGTAGTACACTCGGTCAAAGACTCATTTATCTAACCTTATTTGTAGTTAAATAGTACATTATCGAACATGAGTACCGCACAAGCTTCGCGCTTCGAAGGTGTGTTCCTATGTAGTCATCCAAAAGGTCCGAAAATTACGCCTATAGCAGCTACTAAGATTATGGGCAAGCCGAGGGCATTTGTTAGCAAGTAGGTGAGTCGATTTTATGTTACGTTGATGTTATACAAACTGAAATCTAGAGTATTTATGGACAACACGAATTTTCCTACACGGCCTGTGTAGAATAAAAAATTACTGATTTTAAAAGTACAATCTATTTTGTGGCACAAAACCGAATAGGGATATTTTTTTAATATCATTATTTTATTATCTGTAAAAGGGTTCACGTAAATATAGAGTAAAAATAATACTTATTTATATTACCTCCTACTCGCCACTTCCTCTCCACTTTACCCTCCAAAACAGAGGGTTGATCGGGCCTAGGTGTGCTTTCTGGCGCCTTGTGGGCGCCGTCGTAAATTTTCTTGCGCGCCTCGTCGTTGAGTAGAACTAAGTTATCTAAACCTAGAGGGAGTAATTTGAGCTGCGATTCTGACGCCAGGACGGTGTGTTTCTCGCGTTGTAGAACGCCTCTTCTATCGTTTCGCCACAACAAAGAGCACCTGAAAAAAGCAGAAGGATATCAAAAGAGAAAACTATATGGTAGAGAAGTAATAAAAAACATGACTTAATCAAATGTTTCTATATTTACCACCTGTAGCTGTATGGCAGAACTGCCCAAGCCAAAATAAAAAAAAAATAAATAAAATTACTATCCGGTTGAATAACTGTTAACCAATTCTCGAGAACGATTAAATCACGTAAGGTTTGCAGATGATGTCACTCTGATCGCCAACACAAAAAAAGAATTACAAGAAATGCTGATGGAATTAAATAACAAATCTTGAGAAATAGGTCTAAAAATAAACTTCACCAAAACCAAATATTTGAACGAGGAAAGTGAAGATAACAGCCAGGAACTAATAAAAGAAAATTAAAGAATAGGAAAGGTACAAACATTCATAAATTTAGGACAAAAAATCGAAATATCAAAAACTAATTTAAAGACTGACTTGGACAGAAGAGTCTCGTTAGCTTGGTTAAAATCCACATTTAAATTGGAAATCCCAAATACAATAAAAGCTAGAGTGGTCGATCAATATGTACTATAGGTATTAACATATGGCACTGAAACGTGGGCTTTAAATAAAAGTATAATATATAACTCCAAGTAACTCAAAGAGCAATGCTAAATATTAGAGTCCAAGATCGTATTCCTAACATCGAGATACGGAGAAGATCGAAAGTGACAGATATAATACAACGAATATGTATATTAATGTGGAATTGGGCGGGGGGGTATAACGCAAGGATGAATGATAACAGATGGACACGCCGTATGGTTGAATGGAGGCCTAGAGAACATAAAAGATGCAGAGGTAGACCACAGACAAGATGGACGGACAACATACAAAAATTAACGGGACACGGTTGGCTGTAAAAAGCAAACAGAGCTCATTGGAGGGCAAGTTGATCAACCCTAAAAACTATAGACCGATCAAGTGCTCAAACCCTTATTCCAACATATTCATTCACTCAGCGGTTCTTCAATATATTAGGAGGCCGCATAGAGAAGAACAAGGCAAGGAGACTCTTGTAATTGATAGATGTATTATTACTCAGCATTCCGCGTAATACAAGAAGAATCTGTCCATAGCATGGATTGACTATTGGTAAGCGTTTGACCAAACATCTCATAGACCGATCCTTTATCTGTTAAGAATATTAAAAGAGGCGTGTCCTTTCATGTATACATACAAAGTCTAATGCCGCTTTGAAAAACTACTTACTCAAAAAGTGACTTTTGAGGAGTTTTCAAAGCGACTCAATAAGCTCGGTTTTATGCTATATTCTACTGGTTCGTCTTTCAGTTGCTCTGCGTCAAACCCGTGGGTATAACTGTGGTAGCCAAGAAATTGCAGATATAAAGTCACTTATCTATTTTATATTGATGATCTTCAATCAATCATTTAGAGTAGTTAAAGAGTACAAGTATGATCTTCTTTCTTCCTCTAGCCATTCTCTATCCTTTGGATATAGGCCTCTCTCATGTGCCTCCATATGTACCTGTTTTGAGCAATTTGATAAAAATTTAGCCCCGTTGATTTTTTAATATTGTCATACCAACGTTGCTGAGGTCAGCCAGTACTTTTTTTTTTTTCCTCCATAGTCTTCATCTGGTCACTTTTCTGCACCCGTTATTAGTATTTCAGCCCAGTTCCACTTGAGGGAAGAGATTCAATTATGTCGTGGACTCCTGTTTTTTTCCTGATCCAATCGTTTGGTTTGCAGTGATATACCTAGGATGTTCCTTTCAATTGCTCTCTGGCGAACTTGCAATTTTCTAATAACTTTCCGTGTCAGAACCCAAGTTTCACTACCATATGTTGTTACTGGTAGAAAGCATTCGTTACATACTTTACTTTTAAGTTTTAAAGGCAGTTTGTACTGAGAAACTTGCTTCATTTTACCAGAAATGTGCTGTCGTCAAGCTCAATAAAGGAGGGTATTGTACACACAGATAACACGCAATTATCATATGGAGATATTTTACATTATTTATGAAATATTGAAGAAACGTGCAACTCTCTAGGCAATGCACAATATCGCCTCTAACACATAGCAACTATTCGCTGCAAGTATAGCGGCTAACAAAGATCTGGTAGTCAAAACTCTCAAAACGTAATAAAATTGATGCTCCCAGTATGCTGGCTGTACCGGTACTTGATTTCCAAAGTGGCAGAACAACGGCCCACGAAAGGTTTACTACGAATGAATGTGTATTAAAATAACATATTGTTTTTGTAGCACTAAGGAAGATATAAAAAAACTAGTAAAATGTATTAAGTTGTCAATAACAAAGAGTTTGGAATTTGGATTTGCTTCTGTACTTGATTTGAGACGATTTTTGAATACTGAAAATTATTAACCATAGCATAATAAAATTGAAGTTTTTAGTCAAGCAACAACGATATTTATGTCGAATTTTTAAACACGACCTTCAGTATTAATACAGGGTTGAACTACGAGGCTGGTTTGAAAAGTCCGTGCAAAGTCCGAGAGATGGCACCACCGGCGCGTATCGAGGTCATGTTTAGTTAGTAGCATCTCTTGAATGAACGCACACCAAGTTTCAGCCATATTGGTCTATTTCTTTGTGTTTGGCATTCGTGTGAATCAAGGAAGTCGAGTGATTTTCAAGAAATGGACCAAAAAAGAATTTCGTGTGGTGATTAAACATTACTTTATGAAAGGCAAAACGCCTCAGGAGACTAAAGAGAAGCTTGATAAACATTATGGTGACTCTGCACCTTCGATTAGAACAGTTTATAAGTGGTTTCAAAATTTTCGGACTGGCCATATGGGCACAAGTGACGCTGAACGTTCTGGACGGCCTGTGGAGGTTACGACTCCAGAAATCATTGATCAAATCCATGATATGGTGATGGATGACAGAAGAGTTAAGGTGCGTGAGATTGCTAGTGCTGTGGGCATCTCGACTGAACGGGTACATAATATTTTGCATAAACATTTGGACATGAGAAAGCTATCCGCAAGATGGGTGCCGCGATTGCTCACGCTTGACCAAAAACGGAATCGTGTGAAGTGTTGCAAGGATGGTTTGCAGTTGTTCCAGAAGAATCCGGAGGACTTTAAGCGTCGTTTCGTCACTGTGGATGAAACATGGATACATTACTATACTCCTGAGACCAAACGACAATCTAAACAATGGGTTACCAAGGGGGAATCTGCACCAAAAAAGGCGAAGACCGTTCCTTCGGCCGGAAAGGTTATGGCGGCTGTCTTTTGGGATTCGCAAGGGATAATCCTCATCGACTATCTGGAAAAGGGTAAAACTATTACAGGTGAATATTATTCATCGTTATTAGACCGTTTGAAAACCGAGCTGCAAGAAAAACGCCCGCGATTGGCCCACAAGAAAGTCCTTTTCCATCACGACAACGCACCAGCACACACCTCAGCAGTTGTGGTCGCAAAATTAATGGAAATAGGATTCCAACTCGTTTCACATCCCCCTATTCTCCAGACTTGGCTCCCTCGGATTACTATTTGTTCCCCAATTTGAAGAAATGGCTAGCGGGACAAAGATTTTATTCAAACGAGGAGGTGATTGCAGACACTAATGGATATTTTGCAGACTTGGACAAATCCTATTATTCGGAAGGGATCAACAAACTAGAACATCGTTGGACGAAGTGTATAAGCCTAAAAGGAGACTATGTCGAAAAATAAAAAAGGTTTACCCCCAAACACATAAGTAGTTTTTATTTTTGCACGGACTTTTCAAACCAGCCTCGTATATTCCCAAACAAAGATCTGAAAATTACTGTAACAATACTTATTGACTGTTAAATTTAAAACATATTTAACTTAAAGTTATTTTACTATTATATAATAAAATAAAATATTAAGCAACTATATGAGCAATAATAAGTGATATCTGTTCGGATTTATTTTAATTTTCATAATTATTTAATTGTTATTAATTTAAGATTAAGAGCCACAAGCACAGATAAGAAAATCTAAAAATTTTAATTAGTTTTCTAATTAAGTGTCCACTTAAAGTATATTTTATATACTTTAAGTGGATTTAACTATTAAAATAAAAGAAATAAACGTAAAATTTAAATACCGAATGTTCCTTAATTTGGAACATTATGTAGAATAACACCAATTATTTCCATAGTGCAGTAAAGGATGCCCGATACTGTCTTCTGACAGTGTTTCATAAAACGTATTTTAGTGAAATTAGACAGCAAAAAAGCTTCTGGCGCTGATGGAATATCTGCCATAGTTTTCATAAAATATGCGAGCGAACTACACCAGTTTTCGGTAGACTTTTCAACCTAGCATATAGAAAGGGAATATTTGTTTCCTGCTCAAAATGCTCTACAGTTCAGCTGATACCCAGAAAAAGGCAAGAAGACCTTGCTAAACAACTACCAACTAATCGCTTTCAATAATATCGAAAGTTATGGAAAATGCTATCGATCAGCATCTTCTGAAATATCTGGGATTCAATATTATTAGCGACCATCCATATGCCTTCGTAAGCAAAGATCAACAGATCTTTTAACTTATGTAACCCATGTTTGGAACAACGCAATTGAACACTTTGGAGAATCTCGTGTGGTTGCAGTTGACGTATCCCAGGCAACTGACTATGTCTGGCATGAAGAATTATTGGCTAAGCTACGCTCTTATGGTATGTCAGTCGACCAATTTGTTTCTAATACATTTACGTAGTTGTACTCCAAAGCTCCATATTGTCTCCTCCTATCTTTCTCATTTACACTAACGATCTGCTGGAAAATATTAGGAATCAAATCTACAGCTTTGCAGAATAAAAAATAATTGTTTACGTCATAACAAAATCTGTATCCAAACACACCAAATGTTAGTGACTGTTATCGACTATTATTAGTTAATTAATAAAGTGTCTAATTACTAATAATTTCGCAACTGCGAGAAAATATAAACAATTTTTAAATATAACCGTTGGCAAGTATATTTATATTTTCCTTATTTAGATTATGGCAAAGCAAATTTGTATTATCACGATTTAAAATCGCAATTTAAACTGGGTTAAACAAATTTATATTTGTTTAGTAAAAACGGTCTTGAATTATAACACAGATAATACAATGTTAACGCAGGAAATAAATTAAAGGATATGCTAGAAATTTTATTAAATTTTACAAAAATTAATTAAGTCCAAGAAAAACACTGTTAAAGCACAGAGCGACTGGTATAATTTTTTTATGGGCATTTAAAGGAGCGACGCGTGCGAAAAAAGCTATTCAAGTTGGTTTTGAATCGCTGTTAATTCTAATCAGTAGGAAGCACAGTCCTGGGCAAATCATTCCAAAAGGATCAGGTTCTTCATATACAAGACTGCTTGAAAAAAGTTGTACGAGAAGTGAAAACTGAATTCCAAACGGATATCAAGTATTAGCATGCAGCACTTCCCATGAAAATACGTGTAGAATAGACTCGAGTCACCGACCAAGTTCTTCGATGCTCCAGGGAATCAAGGTTGCTTGCCAGTTTTGGGTCTCCAATCAAGCGAACAACATGGGAGCAGCATTCCATCATTGACAGAATTTGAGCTTATATAGAATCATGCAGATTATTATAGCAAAAGAAGAGGATACGCTTAATAAAAACATACGGTTATATAAAAAAAGCATTACAAAAAAAATAAACATGAAAATTAATGAAAGAAAAGACGAAGACTATGCTAATAGGAAAACAAAAACGACAACGTGAAATAAAGATAGCAAACGAAAGGCTGGAGCAGGTGGAGAAATTTAAATATTTGGGATCAACAATATCAGAGGATAGAAAGATGGAGGAGGAGATCAAGGAGAGAATAATAACAGGAGGAAGATTATTTATTAGTATAAAGAATACATTTCTAGGAAAGAAAGAGACACCCGAAAATATTAAAGCCCGAATATTTGAAAAGGTTGCGACACCAATACTTTTATATGGAGGGGAAACATGGACAATGACAGAAAGACAGAAGAGTAAGATAACGGCTACAGAAATAAGATTCATAAGGAAAATAGAGGACAAAAAAGGATGGTCAGGGTTAGGAATATACAACTCAGAAAGAATTTGAACCTGAAACTAATGATGGAAAGAATTGAGGAAGCACAACTGAGATGGTATGGACACGTTAAAAGGATGCATGAACAAAGAATAGAAACAAGTGTTTGAAGCCAAGGTGAGCAAAAAAAGAACAAGAGGTCGACCCAGAAAGGCATGCTTGGGGGATGTTAGAGAGGCAGTGGCCAGAAGAGGAATAGAGTGTGAACACGCGAGACAAGCCACACAGGATAAAAAGAGGTGGAAGAAAGGCATAAAGATTAAGTAAGTAAGATAGAATTAACAGTTATTGTGAAGTGTAAAGCTTTCAATGATGATGAATGATTTAACTTTCTTAATACCGGTGTTCTTCCTATTAGCAAGATTGATTCTATCATGGATTAATATATCCATATTCATATTTTATAAAATATCACCGTGTTGAAGACGAAATGCCATAGGGGACGATTCAAAACATTTTACACCGGTGATTTTGATCTTAGATTGCTCTATACCATCATCAGACATTAATCCAATTGAAAACTTGTAGGTGACTGTTGTAAAAGAAGTAGTTTTCAACGCAAGACCTACCAGTCATGACAAATTATTGAATGTTATCGGACCGTTTAGTGTATATTCTTGCTTCTTCTTCATGTGCCATATCCGGTCGCCCGGACGTTGGCGATCACTCTGGAGAGTGCCTGTCTGTCTTCGGCCAATCTAAAAAGATCTCCAGCGCTTTGAATTCCTGTCCACTCTCTGATGTTCTTTAGCCAGGACATTTGTTTTCTACCAACTCCGCCTTCCCTCAATTTTTCCTTTCATGATGAACTGGAGAAGACCGTACTTTTCTCCACGTAGTATATGTCCGAGATAAGCAATTTTGCGACATTTTATAGTACTGATCAACAGTCTTTCAGAGTTTGCTCTACGCAAGACTTCCTCATTTGTCAGCAAGTCAGTCCACGGTATTCGAAGCATTCTACGGTGGATCCACATTTCAAAAGCTTCCAGTCGGTTCAATGTGCTTATTTTTATGGTCCAGCACTCCACTCCATACAACAACCCTGACCAGATATAGCATTTGGCCATCCGTTGCCTCAGTTTGAGGTTCAAATTGTCATTGCATAGAAGAGTGCTCATTTTTCTGAAAGTTGTACGAGCTGTTTCAATTCTGCATCTTATCTCTACGTCGGGATCCAAGTCATCTGTTATTATACTTCCAAGATATTTAAATTTATGAACCCGCTCTATCGGTGAGTTGTTGAGTGTCAGCCTCGCATCATCATATTGGCTTCGACTAAACACCATAAACTTGGTTTTGCCAACGTTGACATTCAGGCCCAGACCCCGTCCAGCCTCATCAATTCTGTTTACCATAGTTTGCAGACCGTCCAGTCTATCGCACATAATGAGGGTGTCATCAGCATATCTTATTGTGCTCAGCACAACCCCATTAACCTTAACACCCAGCTCCACATCCTCTAATGCTTCCTTGAAAATCCTGTCCGAGTATAGGTTGAACAAGAGTGGAGACAGGACACAGCCCTGTCGGACCCCGCGCTTAATCTTTATGTTATTTGTTTTCAATTCTCCTATGCGGACTTCGGCTGTTTGTCCCCAGTATAGGTTTTCAATTATTCGAATGTACCTGTCATCCAGCTGTAGTTGTTGTAGTATTGATATTAGTTTGTCGTGTCTAACTCTATCGAAAGCCTTCTCATAGTCGACAAAGCAAACGAACACATCCTTACGCTGATCCCGACATTTCTGCAAGAGCACATTAACACCGAACAAGGCTTCGCGCGTCCCGAATGCATTTCTGAACCCCATCTGACTATTATCCAGATCGAACTCACAGTTTGTACGAATTCTGGAATGGATGATCCGTAGAAAAACCTTTAAGAGATGACTCATTAAGCTGATTAAGCGGTAATCACTACACTTTTTGGGACGTGATTTTTTGGGGATTGTGATGTTGATTTTAACCATTCTTCTGGTATAGTGCCTGTGCTGTATATTAGATTAAACAGTTTTTATGTTTGTTGTTAATATTCTTGCTGCTTAGAAGTAAAAACCGCCTTACAGTTGTCTGTTCAGACACATAAGCTATGAGTTTAAGCTGAATACAGTGGGAATAGCGGTTAGAACAAATCAACTAGCCGGGTGTTGTTTATGGAGAGGTTAGGTAGTCGGATAAAAATATTTTCGTTTTCTTATTGTGTATTTTAAAAATTTATGTAAAGAATGACACCATTACAGTTGAGTTAGATTAAATGATCATGAGACAATTTCATGAAGAGGTAAATGCTGTACCTGTTCAAAATATTATTCTACGACCAACCGCCCACTAAAGGTATGCGAGCTCGTTGACATTGTAAACTTCTCGATAGGTCGTGTTTACCACATTTTATACGATATTTTGCGTATGAGAAAGCTTTCCGCTCGATGGGTGCCACATTTGTTAACGATCCAACGAAAACAAATTCGAATAAATTTCTTCAACTTTTCATAACAGTCGATGAAACATGGATACCTTATCACAAGCTAGAGGTAAAAAAGAAGTCAAAATAGTAACGTAACATTTACATTAACGATCTGCTGGAAAAGACCGGGAA
The DNA here is from genome assembly GCA_019049505.1 of Pachyrhynchus sulphureomaculatus. NCBI lineage: Eukaryota > Metazoa > Arthropoda > Insecta > Coleoptera > Curculionidae > Pachyrhynchus > Pachyrhynchus sulphureomaculatus. Next base: position 205,717,617 of record CM032454.1, on the reverse strand, counting down.
TCCAATCTACAGCTTTGCAGATGACAGTACGCTTATCTCTTCATTCACTTTGAACGCTCGGACATCGGCTATTCAGACGAATATCTGCAGACAGCAGGAAGTCATTCAACTTAACAAAGACCTGGAAGAAATTCTATCTTGGGGTAACAGTAACCAGGTGGAATTTAACCCTACAAAAACCCAGGTGGCAGTTTTTTCTAAAAAAGTTAACGTTGCTGAACACGACATAGTTATGTCGGGGCACTCCATTCCTCTAACATCATCACTCAATTTGTTGGGCGTTAATTTGGAAGCAAATATGTCCTGACACGAACATGTTGCAGGCAAAGCAAGGAGAGCTTTTCGAAAGTTAGGAATATTATTTCGAATCAGAAAGCTTTACACTCCACAACAACTGTTAATTCTTTACACAGGTCAAATTCGATCAACTATGGAAAACTGCTCCCATGTTTGGGGCTCCGCTCCCAAACATACACTGCATTTGTTGGATTCTGTTCAGAAAAGAGCTGTTTAGAGACCCGGAACTGACCGGCGGCCTTGATTCACTAGAGCATCGAAGAACAGTTGGCAACTTGAGCCTATTCTACCAGTATTTTCATGGAAAGTGTTTGAAGGATGTAGCCCGCTTAATTCCTCCCAGAGGGGTGCATGTTAAAAATACACGTCGCGCTAATGTTTCACATCCGTATGAGGTTCAGCTTGTTACTCCTTGTACAACGCTTTTCAAGCAGTCTTTTATATGGAGAACATCATCCCCTTAGAATAATTTGCCCAGGACTGTGTTTCCCACAGGGTACAATTATTTACAGCGATTCGAGAACAACGTGAATCGGTTTTTCTGCACACATGTTGCTCCTGTAGCTCTTTAGGGACTTCCCTGCAGCATGTGTGCTAGACCCATAAAAAAAAAAGTTGGAGTAGGTGAAAGTGCGCTCAAGAAAGCAAAAACGGTTCCAACTGAGGCAAACTCATGGCTATGGTTTATTTGGTATTCTCATGATGTTGTGCTCATGGACTACCTGGGGAAAGGTAGACTCATCATCGGCGAATATTATGCTTCACTACTGGATCAATTGAAGGGCGAAATGCCAATATATCACAAAAATGCGCCTTCACAACCACTGTATTCGCCAGATTTGGTTCCCAGCGACTACTTCTTGTTTACAAACCTTAAAAAAATGGCTGGCTCTTCCCTTTAATTTTGCCGTGCATAATATTCCGCAAGAGTGAATACCTTTCTCCCCTCAACACATGTCCCAAATATTCCAGCTTCCTTTTTTTAATAGTGTTCATTAGTTATGGGGCTTTGTTTAGTCTTTGGAGAATCTCGTTATTGGTTACTCTATCAATCCATAACACTTTCAAAATGCGCCGATTACACCACATCTCAAAAGCTTCAATACTTTTAGTATTGTTCTGCCTCAAAGTCCATGCTTCCACTCCATAAAGAAGCGTTGAGAAGACATAACAACGCAACATTCGTAACCGCAGTACCAGACTTAGATCTCGATTGCAAAAGAGTTTTCTCATTCTCTTAAAGCTTGATCTTAATATCTCTATTCAGGTTTTAATCTCCTCTGTCTGATCTGTGTTCTCGTTCAGCCATGTTCCCAAGTATTTGTAGCAATTGACTTTCTCAACACTTACGTTATTAACCAGAAGACGATCCTGGTTATTTTGAGATTTTGCCATCACCATAAATTTTGTTTTCTTTAGATTTATCTTTAGACCAAATTTATTGCAGCTGTTATTTAACCGCTCAACAAGACGTTGTAGGTCTTCTAAACTCTCTGCTAGCAGAACTGTGTCATCGGCGTATCTGTTATGCCTTCGTCAGCCTCAGACAGAGCTTCCTGACATACGCTCTCGCTATAGATATTAAACAAAAGGGGTGACAGTATGCAGCCCTGACGTACTCCCCGGCGGATCTCTACCTCTTCCGTATTGATGTTCTCCACTTTTACTCTCGCTGTCTGGTTCCAATATAGATTGCATATGATGCGGATATCTAGATCATCGATATTTTTATTTTTGAGGATTCTCTTTAATTCACCATGTCGAACTTTGTTCGAGCCTAATAGAGGCGTAATAAGTAATTTGTCGAGACTCTACGACAGTACCAACAAAAAATCATTTTCTAGGATCACGTTCCATAAAGCGGTTTTAAAACAGACATAACTTACCTTGATTAGACAACAATAGCACCTTATTAATTGGCCCCAAATTCCTCGCCAACTTGTCTTTCTCATCGACGTCTAGTAATCCACCCAAATATGGATGAGTACTGACCTCACCAATCACAACGCTTTCTTGACTTAAGGGAAGCAGCCCGTGTTTCAGAGCCGATACTGCGACGACCGATGGTGTGTGTACGTGGATGATGCATCTAATATCTGGACGTGCAGCGTGTACGGCTGCGTGCAAAGAGAATGCTGTTACGTTTACTGAAAAATTAGTGGTGCCTTGTTCTAAAACACCGCCCTGAAATAAAGAAAAATATCTATTAGGTTCAAATGTACACAAAAAAGTAAAACAAATAGCTGAAAAGAACAAACATAGGGCAGCAGTCTTGCTAGATAACAATGGCAAAATTATAACAGACAACAAAGAAAAGTTGTAGAGATGGAGCAGGTATGTAGCGGATCACTTTAGTGACGCTCGTCCCCAAATCAGAATTCCAGAAGCAACTACAGGACCACCAATAACTTAACACGAAATATATGTTTTCAAAACCATGAAGAGGGGAAAGCGGCTGGTCCAGATAACGCCCCGATAGAAGTACTTAAACTTATGGAGAACAACGAAGAATTTCTAGATCTTCTGCAAAAGTTACTTAATAACATTTATGAGTCGGGCCAAATTCCTAAAAAATGGCTACCCTTCTGGCCATTTCAAAAGATTTCATCAAAAAAATGCGATGACTATCGGTTAATCTGCCTCATAAATCACATGACAAAAATGTTTCTGAAGATCATTCACCGGCGAATTTACAGTAAATGTCAAGAAAACATCTCTAAAACTCAATTTGGCCTTTGAGAGGGACTTGGAACAAGAGAGGCTATATTTTCCTTGCAGGCTCTCATGCAAAGATGCAGAGATATGAGCCAAGAGACACATATCTAGTTTATTAACTTCTCCAAAGCTTTCGACAATGTCAAACATAAAAAATTTAAACAGATATAGATAAAAAAGATATAAAAATCATTACAAGCTTATATTGGGGGCAAAAGGTGACAATAAAACTAGGGGAGCACTTTTCAGAGGAAATCTAGATATGTCGCGGAGTACGCCAGGGTTCTGTTCTCTCTCCCACTTTATTTAATCTCTGAGGAAATATTCTAAAGAGTTCTGGAAAGATAAACAGGTATAAAGGATAATGTAGTACCTATAAAGAGTATACGATATGCTACTAATACTACTGTTGTTGCTAAAATATTTAACGGACTTGCAACAGTTAGTAACAAACGGTAAAGAACACTCGGAACAATTCGGATTAAGTGTTAATATTTCAAAAACAAAGTACATGGTGGTGGCAAAGCAGGGAAACTTGGAGGGATTACTTATTATAAATGGTAAAACAATACGAATCCAGAAATTTAGTTATTTGGGTACTACTGTATATGATATTTGGGATTACCAAGGAGAGGGGCTATGTAGAATCGAGAAAGCTAGAACAGTATTTCTGCGGATAAAAAAACTTTTCCTGGTTTGTAATCTGAGTTTAAAACTTAAAATTGATGTACGGGGTGGAAGCATAGACAGTGACTGAAACAATTATAAATAAACTGAATGCTGTCGAAATGTGAATATACAGGAGAATCCTTAAAATCTCATGGACGCAGCATATCACAATGAAGAAGCCCTTAATAAGAAAGACACAATATTGCATCTAGGACACATAAAGCGGACACAACAAATTTTACATACTAAACTCATACTCAGAGGAAAATTACAAGCAAAAAGAGCACTCGGTAGGCGACACCATTCGTAGTTAAAAAACTTGCACGATTGGTTCGGACTAAGTTCAACTCAGCTATTTCGAATTGCAGTTAAGAAAGTAAGAATTGCCATGCTGATACCCAATGTCTGGAACGGATGAGGCACGGAAGATTCATTAGATCAGGAAATAAACAAAAGGTATTAATTTTAATGGATCTTTCCTCATAAAATAAATTACAAAAATGATTTTTTGATACATTTTCTTTTTTACTACTCGCTATATTAAATCAACGTTGTCAATACAACTTTATTACTGTTAAATGGTATTTAATTTTTTTTTATTAAGAAAGTGAGTTTCCATGACACTCAAGCAATCAAATTTTATTGTCTATCTTTAACGTTTCAGGACTTATTTGAAGTGTTGTTTTTAAATTAATGTCCCAAAAATTAGAGTGAGCAAAAGTAGTAATTATATTATTCAATCTTTGGCCCCTTACGTAAATCTTATCATATCTGCAAATTTTTTAATGATTGTCACCGATATGTTTATAAAACTTTTAATGCACCGTCATTATTCCTCTAATGCTGTGAAAAAAATGCTAGAAAAATTGCATTGTTGCCGATTAGTGCTTGTAAAAATTTCAATAAGCAATATTTATATTTTATTCCGACATATTCTTTCCGATTTTCATTTACATAAAACATTATACTCGTTTCATATAAATTCCCAAAGCGATAAGAGCAATATGTGAAAAAATGTTTTTGTCCAATGTTTTGTTAAATCTGACCAACTAAGAAATCTTAAGGGGTTTTATCTACGCGCAATTTTTGAAAAACTCAACTTTTTTTGCTTAAATGACGTATTATAGTCCTAAAAAATGTTTTTTTAGCTTTTAGTATTTAATTCCTGAAAGAAGTCGTAGCGCACAAAAAGGTTTACTTTGCGGGCAGCCTGTTGGAGTCGGTACATTTAATCTATCACTAAAGGCTAATACTTTCTTAAATTAAGTACAGTTGGCATCATAACAATAAAAAAATTGGCATCTCAAAATTTTTAAAATTTCATAGGAGAAACATTTTGAAATTTCGAACACGTTTTTCTCGAAACTACATTTTTTTAAATCGGCCGACAGCATAACTCTAACAATTTGCATCAGATTAACTTGAGCTTTTAACTATAGCTTTTTAATAAGATTCTCTAGGGAAGAACACACGATTGTTAGGATTAAGCAATTACTTTTTTCTTATATAAACAAATAAAAGCCGATTTTTAGGGAAAAAAAATAATTTTTTTTTTAAACTACCACAATTTTTTGAAAAATTAATATTTTTCAATAATCGTGTGTACTTCTCTGACAAAACTAATATAATAAGAAAATTTGTTTGTTTGCTCTAGATAGAGAATTAAAATTGTTCTACTGCCGGCCACGGAGCACTTCCAAAAACAGATGCATCTGTTCTACGTGTTAGTGCGCCGCCATTTTGTCCAATATCGCAAAATAAAAAATTATTTTGAATATTTTAATATGTATATATTAAAACCTCAAAACAGATTTTTTGTTGCTTGTATAGTGGAGTGTAAAAAAATTCCCAAAAAGAGCCTATTTTTGCTGCCTGTTAGGTAGATGTAACCCCTTAAGATAGAAGAATTGTTGAACATAGCACCTAAGACGTTTTTATAAACGTTCTGCCTTTTCTATCACATATACGACAAGTCAGAGATTTTTGTATTACACTGATAACTAGACCTACCAATATTTTTACTCAATTTTTTAAGGTTCCTCGCAGCGTTTATGTTTACCATTAAATGCATTGTTTTTCTGATAACTGTAATCATCGATGTCACCTAATGTACCTTTATGTACTGTTATTTTTTTAGACAAACGACGTCTCAACAACAAATATGGTGTTGTCAAAAGCAGGCGATTAAAATATATTTTAAATAACCGGTCAAGTACAAGTTGAACTTGCGCAATTAGTACGTTGATTGTTTTTAAGATAAAAAATTTTGTTATAGAGGTATAAAATGATCAGTGATTTCACAAAACACACCCCAAATGCGTTTTCAACAAAGTTTGTTTCCAATCTTTACTAAAATCTGATGACCTTGAAATTTTTTTTTTTTTATATATATCAGATAAATTATTAAAGGTAATGCACTCGTGATAATTTTCGTTCAATCTACACCCCGTGGAGAATATTCCAGAATTTTTTCGAAATTTTTTGAAAAGTACTTTTCGAGATAAGGCGAGGGACAGCGATTTTTCGCGATTTTTTAAAAATAATACAAAGAAAAGTGCGCGCAAGTATTACAGTATATATATAACACATGGGCTGAAAAGTCCCGGGCCTAACAAAGAAAACACGGTTTTTTTGGTTCAAAATTAGCTTTATTCATCAACGTAATCTCCATCACGAGCAACGCAATCATTCCAGCGCCGCTCTAACATTTCAATACCACTTTTGTAGAACGATTTATCTTTTGCCTCAAAATAGGCCTCAGTTTCAGCGATAACCTCTTCATTCGTGCGAAATTTCTTACCGGCGAGCATTTTTTTTTCAGGTCTGCGAACAGCCAGTAGTCGCTGGGAGCCAAATCTGGCGAATACGGTGGATGTGGGAGCAATTCGAAGTTCAATTCATGTAGTTTTGCCATTGTTTTGATTGACTTGTGACACGGTGCGTTGTCTTGATGAAACAAAATTTTTTTTCTTTGCCATATGCGGTCGTTTCTTTGCAATTTCGGCCTTCAAACGCTCCAATAACGCTATATAATATTCACTGTTGATGGTATTTCCTTTCTCAAGATAGTCGATGAATATTACACCACGCACATCCCAAAATACCGAGGCCATAACCTTTCTAGCCGATTGTTGTGCTTTCGGGCGCTTTGGACGAGGTTCACCAGTTGCTGTCCACTCAGATGACGATCGTTTTGATTCCGGAGTGAAGTGATGGATCCATGTTTCATCCATTGTCACATATCGACGCAAAAATTCCGGTTTGTTACGTTTAAACATGGCCAAAACACTGCTCAGAATCATCAACACGTTCTTGTTTTTGATCAACAGTGAGCAAACGCGGCACTCACTTTGAACAGAGCTTTCTCATAGTCAAATGCTCATGCAATATAAAGCCAACACGTTCTTTTGATATCTTTACGATTTCAGCTAACTCACGCAACTTCACTTTTCGATCATTCAAAACGATTTTATGGATTTTTTTGATGTTTTCTGGTGTTACCGCCTCATTTGGACGTCCACTGCGTTCTGCATCATCGGTGTCTCTACGACCACGTTTGAAGTCAGCAAACCAACGTTTTATTGTTGTTTCTGATGGAGCGGAGTCCCCATAACACTTTTCAAGCCATTGCTTCGCTTGAACGGTATTTTTTCCCATCAAGAAGCAGTGTAAAATTAAAACACGAAATTGTTTTTGATCCATTGTTTTGAAAATAACAAAAGTAGCGTCACTCTTAGCACAATAGCTCACAAACTAATGAATAGAATATCATGAAATTTTAACAGCTGTCTTTTGAAGGTTAGTATTAACTGAAAAAAAGGTGACTGCAATAAAAACTAGCGCCATCTATGTGTTAGGCCCGGGACTTTTCAGCCCATGTGTTATATATATATATATATATATATATATATATATATATATATATATATATATATATATATTTTACTCGTGTTTTCACAAGCTTTCATTTGACACCACACTCGATGACCTAGTAAAAATTTTTTTTTACTTCCAATTTCACCCCCCAAAACTAACCCCTTAAGTCCAAATTTGACTTTCAAAACTACACGGCTTTGACGAGGTCATCAATTTCTATATTATTACCAAATTTCAACTTTCTATGACAAATAGTTTCGGAGAAAATCGGGTGTGACAGACAGACAGACACCGAAGTGATCTTATAAGTGTTCCGTACGGAACACTAAAAATATTTCTAAAGAGAAATACTCGTAGTTGTCCGGCTACGGTCCAAAAGTTTAGAAGCGGAAACTATTTTCAACGGAAAATAAATCTTGTGAAAATTGACAATCGAATTGCCTGCAATAAATTTTTATTAATTATCTCATCTACCAGATGTAACTGCAACAGGTTTTAATTCGGGTTTTTTAGAATCTTTATATATGTCAATTTTTTACTTTACAAGTGTTTCATTGTCATTATAGAACTCTTTCGAAAGAAGGGCTCTTTACTTATAATGGATGGGTTCAACAAATAGCTCCACATTTAGTAAGATACTAGAAGTTATATAATTAAAAGGGGATAGTTTCGATTTTTGAATCTATTATGCTTCGAAGTGTTCGTGTGGTTGCTTAGTCCGTAACTTCGTTTTTAAAAAGGCATCAAGAAAGCAACAAAATGTCATCTGATTCCACATGAAGAAGACTATCGTGAGCGACAAATCGCAAAACTTTCAGAAAACAGGTCACAACGTGAAGATCAGTTCATCACATTGATGTCTAAATGATATTTACGCTTAACTGATCCTCAAATTACTGCTAGTTTTAACGAAACTCGTATTGACCTGGTATCGTCTAGCACTGTTAGGAAACGATTGTTATCTGCAGACCTTAGAGAGTGTGCAGTTGCCAGAAAACTGAAATTAACAATCAGACACGAGTAAAATACATTTCAGGAGACTAAAACGCATAAAAATAGGACGTAAGACCAATAAAATAAACTCAATTCGACGGATGAATTGAAATTATAAATTGAAACTTTCGGGGTACAAAAAAAAATACGAAAATTTGAACGTTAATGGTTCCAATAAATTGGTAAACAGGATGTAGAATATTGCAGTAACATGGAAGTAATTAAAAATAAAAACTGTCCTTTTGACTAAAGTAAGATATGATTTAAGTACCTCTTGAAGGGTATAATTATGACTGATTTTGAAGATTGTCACTATGAAAACCCTGAGAATGAGGAAATGAAGCACTGAAAATTCTTTATACATTCATTGAGCAGAATAAATATTAATATGAAATGAAAAATCCCTAGTATAAAATTCTGTGGTCCACCTTAAGAAAAATACATTGTATAAGTAGCTTACCTGCATATCAACTTTAATTAGGCTAGAAGCAGTTAGTTCATGGAACAACATTCCATAGGGATTAACCAAAAACTGCTCCTCTTCTTGGTTCAGTCTGGCTGTGATTAGGGTATTCGCCCCCTGGGTCCATCCATATAGATCAATCAGTCTAAAGACAGCTGCTAATTTACATCTAAGAATTTTTTCACCTTTAGCATAACCCATTGACTCAATACCTGTAACAAAAAATAGAAACAATGAAAAAAGATCACGGTTTTAAATTTTTTTAGGGTTTTCTGAGTGTGTAACAAATAAAAAAATATACAAATCTAATTTAGCCTGAAAACTGGTTGTCTGGATAGCACGCGAACGAATTGGTGAACTGTAAAATGTTGTCATACTTCTAAAATTTAAAAAAAATTCACTGGCTTTCTCAATGTCATTGAAAGTCCAATCTAGAGAAGTGCATATTTTTAGCTAATCGAGACGAGAATAAATAACAATATATTTGTAAGTATCACCTGAATATTTTCTAAATTTGTGCTTTAATAAGTGAGATATAACCTGTTATAGCCTGTCCCAAAATATAAGATTCCGATTTTTGCCATTTTAAGTGGGCAATATAAAAATTCTGTCTTTTGTTTATGATAGGTTGCAAAGATGGACTATGTTCAATTATATTAAACACACAATAATACGGAGGCAGCAGCTAAACAATGTGTCCCATTTTCTCAGCCATACTATCACAAACATATTTCTTTTTCAATTTATAGTCTTTGAAAACTTCCAAAGATCACTTTTTTTATAACTAAAGTCAAAATAAATGTCATTTTCTAACATATATTCCTGTATTTCCGATTTGGTGTTGGCTGCATTAGGAACTTTATTTAGTAGGCAACTATGGTAACTTGCATTGTTCATAACTATAGCACTCCGTTCGGGAACATTTGGCAAAAGGGAATTTTGAAACCAATTTTCAAAGAGTTCTGCGGTTGTGTCTTCGTGATAGTCCAAACTAGAATCTTTTATGTTTTTTTGCAGATAATAGTAGACAATGTGAAACCCAGCCCTTTTCAGATCCAACATGCAAAATGGTTATTCGTTTACCTTTATTTGAAGGTGCGTTAGACAGACATTTTGTACTGTTGTCAATCCACCCTTTTTGCACAATATCATGGGTATCGAACCATGTTTCGTCAAGGTAAATTATTAGCCAATTCTCTGATCGATACTTTTTAATTTCTTGTAAATAAGTATGTCGCAAGATTCGTAATCTTTGTGACTCCATCACTACTTGCCTTTTGTTGATTTTCCGGAACGTGAATCCCATTTTTAAGAGAATTCTGTGAAGGGTTGATCGGCCACAATGTATATTGGTTCCGTCCTGCACCAATCTTAATTTTATTTTGTTTAGTGTCGGCACCAACTGCTCTTCATACATAGAATATATTTTTCTCCTGATGACGTCTTTTTCACAATCGTCTACATGATGCATTTGAAAATCTTTCCGTCTTTTCCTGTTCTTGAGTGATGGTTTTCCCACAACATCCTTAATCGTAGAAATTGGGGTTTTTGTTAGTCCACTGGTTTCTTGTAAAGCACTTTGTTTATTCAAATTTCTTTTTACCAAACTGTCGTAAACATTTTTCACTATTTGTTTAGCGTCAAGTGATAAATGTTTTCTCTTGCGATAGCCACTATTGCAATTTTCCCACGGACGCCACATAATTAAAATAGAACCGTTACATTGTAAATTGTAAGTAAAACTAAAAATAAAAATAATAAAAAGTATCTTTCGAATCCTAATGCGGACCTGTGGTCATTAGGCCTATATTATCAAATACTTAAAGGGCTCCAAACCGGGTTGCCAGGTAGTAAATATATAGGTAAAAATAGCTCCAGTATGATTGCAGGTGCAAGTGAGGATGGTATACAAAGCAGGTAAAACAAAAATACGTTTATCGTAATACTATGCACACAACCCCAATAGGGTCGTTTATTGCCCCATTGAAAAATCAAAAAGCAGGATCTTACATCTTGGGATTTACTTTATTAAAAATAACAAATATAAGTAACACCAGGAGGTATCCAGAACAGATTTTACTACCAGTGATTATTCAGTTTTTTCAGGGGTGTAGTATTTTTTTGCATAAGACAGGGCTGCAATTCGATCCAATGTTTTCTACTTGTCCTTACCACATTCATCTAAGTTCCTAATGAATTATTGAGTTGGCGAAAAAAAACGATGTTATGAATAAAATACTTCGTCTACTGGTAGAATGTTTTTGTAAATAATATTAAGTTGAATTTTTCATTAATTTCAAAAGAGTGTTTTAAAAGTTGGATAAACAATTTTAACAATGATGTATTAGATGATTATATAAAGGAATGAATATATTACGTTATATTAAAAATTGTCTAAAGAAATCATTAAATCGGCCATAAATATTAGGTAGACGCCCACTGATATGACAGGGGTTGGGCATTCACAAAAATTTATTTATTTATTTATTTACGGGACATGCCCATTCAGCTCATAAAGATAATATATAAAAGTTTACATCTATAAATGACATTTAAAACTAAAGGCCAAAACTAAGAAATTCAGAAAAGAACCCTGATCTGCCTCTTAAAAAGAGACAAGGACAAATTATTTATAATGCACATAGATCTTGTCATGAAGGTATTAGCTCCATAGGTTGTCTTATGATAAGGTCTTATGACAACGTAGATCTAGTATGTCTACGCTAGAGGGTGCATACAAATTAATCTGAAATAAAAGTTCTGGACAATTTACAATGGAATTTAAAATTTTAAAGAACATTACAAGATCTCGTTGAACTCTCCGGTTAGACAGGGTATTCAAGTTTAATATAGATGTCAGATTTAAATAACTAAAAGAATTATTGTTAAAGAATTTATAATATGACGTAGAAATTTACACCTAACAAGCTCCAAGCTCCTAGCATGGCAAGCAAAAGGTGGGTTCCACACACATGAGCTATATTCCAAGAGAGGCCTAACTAACAAGCAGTACAGCATTTTTATAGAGGTAATAGATGAAAATTCTGATGAGCAACGCCTGATGAACTCAAGCAGCCTCAAAGACCTAGACGTTATCTCGGTTATATGAGGAATAAAACTCAGTGTCGAATCAAACTTAACCCCCCGATCTCTAACGCTAGCCACGGACTCGAGGGAAGCCCCATTTATGCTGTAATCAAAAAACAATGGATTGCGCGAGAAAGAAAATGAGCAAAAGAAAATTATTGATGGAACGGAAGCTTTCATGATGCTGGTTAGATAAGAAATCGTGGTTCTTGAGATTAGACCGTGCCAAAGTAGAGTGACTTCACAATGTTGATTGCACGCAGTAATTTCAAGAACTGCAAGGGGTTAAGGATTTAATAATAACAAAAGTTTCTATGTGTGCTACAGTGTAGTGAGAATCGGCAAGATGACGTTGGAGGACCGAAACAGATAATAATCAAACGGGACTATGTCCGGGCAATAAGATGCATGAGGGATACCAAAGTAAATATAAAATCTCGGGTTGTTCTTGCTTTGGTTGCCCTAAAAATGTGAACCGGAGGAAATAAAAACCATTAAGACTGTGTCACCGTCAAGCCAAGGATACTCGAACAACTTTAACCATCTAGTGACTTCTTCCCCCCCCCCATTTTCTATTTTTTTTATGGGTCTAGCACATGTGCTGCAGGGAAGTCCCTAAAGCGCTACAGGAGCAACACGTGTGCGGAAAAAAAAAGCGATTCACGTTGTTCTTGAATCGCTGTAAATTGTACTCGGTGGGAAACACAGTCCTGGGTAAATTATTCCAAAGGGATGATGTTCTCCATATAAAAGACCGTTTGAAAAGTGTTGTACGAGAAGTAACAAGCTGAACCTCATACGGATGTAAAGTATTAGCGCGACGTGTATTTCTAACAAGCACCGCTCTGGGAGGAATTAAGCGGGCTACATCCTTCGAACACTTTCCATGAAAATACTTATAGAATACGCTCAAGTCGCCAACCGTTCTTCGATGTTCCAGCGAATTAAGGCCGCCGGTCAGTTCCGGGTATCCAATCAGACAAATAGCTTTTCTCTGAATAGAATTCAACAAATGCAAAGTATGTTTGGGAGCAGAGCCCCAAACATGGGAGCAATGTTCCATAGTTGGTCGATTTTGAGCTTTGTAAAGAATTAACAGTTGTTGTGGAGTGTAAAGCTTTCTGGTTCGAAATAATATTTCCAACCTTTGAGAAGCTCTCCTTGCTATGCCTGCAACATGTTCATGTCAGGACATATTTGCTTCCAAACTAACGCCCAACAAATTGAGTGCCCCACCATAACTATGTCGGGTTCAGCAACGTTAACTTTTTTAGAAAAAAACTGCCGCCTGGGTTTTCGTAGCGTTAAATTCCACTTGATTACTGTCACCCCAAGATAGAATTTCTTCCAGGTCTTTGTTAAGTTGAACAACTTTTCGCTGTCTACGGATATTCGTCTGAGTAGCCGATGTCCGAGCGTTCAAAGTGAATGAAGAGATAAGAGTACTGTCATTTGTAAAGCTGTAGATTGGGTTTCCGGTCTTTTTCAGCAGTCGTTAATGTAAATGAGAAAGAGAGTAGGAGATAGTATGCAGCCTTGGGGCACACCGGCGTTGATAGTGAAGGTGTGCCACTCGTAAAGAACGCTCTCTGAGGAAACATAAGAGCCACAACCAGAACTTTTCAAACATACCATAAGAGCGTAGCTTAGCCAACAGTTCATCGTGCCAAACACGGTCGAATGCCTTGGATATGTCAAGAGCAACCGCTCAAGATTCTCCAAAGTGTTCAATTGCGTTGTTCCAAACATGAGTTACATAAGTCAGATCTCCTGTTGATCTATGTTATATTGGTGATCACTAAAAATGTTGAATCCTTCAAGATATTTTAGAAGATGCCGATTGCTGGCCTTGTCCACGACTTTCGATATTATTGAAAGCAGTGCGACTGGCCGCTAGTTATTTGGCAAGGTCTTCTTGCCTTTTTTAGATATCGGCTGAACTGTGGCAGATTTCCAGCAGGAAGGAAATATTCCCTTTCGGTAGGGTAGGTTGAAAAGTCTACAGAAAACTGGCGTTAGTTTCCTCGCAGTTTTCGAGAACTATGGCAGGTATTCCGTCAGCGCTAGAAGCTTTTTTGGTGTCTAGCTTCATTAAAATACGTTTAATGATACGCTGTCTGAAGACAATATATTGTATAATTATATTTCAAGTCCAAAGAAATAACGGACTTTGTATTGGTATTTCTGAATAGGTTTGTGAAAAAACGAAGGCAACAGCAAGAGACAAAATGATATTTTAAGGTCATAAAATAATTAAGATAAGATGATAATGGTATTTCCTAAGAGACGAGGTTTGTTTACAATTTATCGGTCGGACTAAGTATACTAAATCCCCAGATATAAGATCCTGCCTTTTTGGTTTTTCAATGGGGCAATAAACGACTCTATTAAGTTTTCGTGCATAGTTGCCAGGTATTAGGATAAACGTATTTTTATTTTACCTGCGTTGTATACCGCCCTCACTTGCACCTGCAATGATATTGGATCTATTTTTACCCATATATTTACTACCTGGCAACCCGGTTTGGAGCCCTTTAAGTATTTTATAATAAAGGCTTAATGACCACAGGTCCCCATTATGATTCCAAAGATACTTTTTATTATTTTTAGTTTTACTTACAACTTACAACGTAACAGTTCTATTTTAATTATATGGCGTCCGTGGGAAAATTGCAATAGTGGCTATTGCAAGAGAAAACATTTATCACTTGACGCTAAACAAACACTGAAAAATGTTTACGGCAGTTTGGTAAAAATAAATTTGAATAAACAAAATGCTTTGTAAGAAACCAGTGAACTAACAAAAACCCCAATTTCTACGATTAAGGGTATTGTAGAAAAACCATCACTCAGGAACAGGAAAAAACGGAAAGATTGTCAAATGCATCATGTAGACGATTGTGAAAAAGACGTCATCAGGAGAAAAATATATTCTATGTATGAAGAGCAGTTGATGCCGACACTAGACAAAATAAAATTAAGACTGGTGCAGAACGGGACCAATATACATTGTGGCCGATCAACCCTTCACAGAATTCTATTAACAATGGGAATCACGTTCCGAAAAATCAACAAAAGGCAAGTAGTGATGGAGTCATAAAGATTACGAATCTTGCGACATACTTGTTTACAAGAAATTAAAAAGTATAGATCAGAGAATTGGCCAATAATTTACCTTGATGAAACATGGTTCGATACCCATGACACTGTGCAAAAAGGGTGGGTTGACAGCAGTACAAAATGTAAGACTATTGCATCTTCAACTAAGGGTAAACGAATAACCATTCTTTTGCATGCTGGATGTGAAAAGGGCTGGGTTTCAAATTGTATACTATTATTTGCAAAAAACATAAAAGATTCTAGTTTGGACTATCACGAACGCACGACCGCAGAACTTTTTGAAAATTAGTTTCAAAATTTCCTTTTGCCAAATGTTCCCGAACAGAGTGTTATAGTTATGAACAATTCAAGTTACCATCGTCGCCTACAAAATAAGGTTCCTAATGCAGCTAATACCAAATCGGAAATACAGGAATATATGTTAGAAAATGACATTTATTTTGACTTTAGTTATAAAAAAAGTGATTTTTTTGGAAGTTTTGAAAGACTATAAATTGAAAAAGAAATATGTTTGTGATAGTATGGCTGAGAAAACAGGACAAACTGTTTTGCGGCTTCCTCCGTATTAACGTGTGTTTAATCCAATCGAATATATTTGGCATCAAGTTAAATAAAAAATAACGGGGCACAAAATGTTTCTCCTACTTTAAGCGTGTCAGTGGTTGAATTTGTAAAAAAAAGTCATAAATGTGAACCTTGTGAAAGCTGGAAGAATTCCATTCAGCACGTTGTTAAAGTTAAAGATTCATATATTTATGTAAATAATATAAAATCACTGATAATTACCTCAGCCGATGGTAGTGATATTGAAACCGAATTGGGCTTAAGTTAAAATATATTTTTATTTATACAATATGTCCCCTCTTGTAAACCCCATTCATTCAAACTGTATATTTGTACTTCTTATCCATTTGTTTTTACATGCATCTATAAATAAACATCTCCAAAAACACTTATAGTTTTATTTATTTGCATTAATGAATAAAATTCTTAAGTCCATCTCTGTAACCTATCATAAACAAAAGGTCAGAATTTTTATATTGCCCACTTAAAAACACAAAATAAGATCTTATATTTTGGGACAGGCTATACCATTTTATGCAATTTTCAGGTGTCTACATTTAAAACAGTTTGTTAAAACCTCTTATATAGCCTATATTTGGTGGAATAAATTATTTTAATGAATATTATACTCCGTTTAAAAAGTGCCTCAACTTAGAGAAAACGCCAAGTAAAATATATTTTTTTTGTTTTCATTTATATCGTCGAAGCTTTATGTCATCTCTTGTGAACAGAATTGTAATAGGCAGTTACGCAATAACTATTTTGTAAGAGCATTATTATTTAATAGCCTCGAACGAGACGTTATTAATGCTTTTATGCTACTACAAAGTGCCTTTGAAAATCTCATATGAAGATAAATTGACCTTCTTAATTCCAATCCATTACTTTTTTTTGGCTGTAAATACACTGTGTAAAGCTCTTGAGGAATGACTTAAAAGCTTTTCAACATAATTTCAATTTAATATTAAGTTCTACTATTATTAAAAATATGTTTAAAAAATTAAAATTAAAGAATTATGTTTACAGAGGTCACGGTGTAATATATAATAGCATGTAGATTTTTCCAGATGATTGCCTTCCATTTGAGTGCACATATATAACTTAATTCTTTAGTATATGAACTTCAATTTTCATTTTCTACATGTTGCCATTAAAGATTATTTTCAAACACTTCCTTTTATATGCTGGATTTTCTCTCTATTTCTATTTACTGAATGCTTTTTTCAAGTCTCTCTTTCTATTAGGCTGCAGTGATGCAGAAAATTTTTAAGGCAGTTAGTCGTCAATTTCAAAAAGGAAATATTCCATATCTCTAAGGATTGTCTGCAGTGGAAGTCTGTGTGGGCATAGTATACTATTTCAGAAACGAATCATCCAATTCGCAACATGTTATGTGTGTAATATTTTTTTATTCCTACACCGAAGATAATAAATTGAAACACTGAAACTTAGGTGTGATAAAATCCAAAAAATTGATAGGACTTTTTCAATTTGGCAGTTCTCGTCATTATTAACACATTTTAGGTTTCTTCTTCTTCTCGTCTTCTTCATCAGCCCTCATCGATCCACTCCTGGTTATAGGTCTCTCCCATAGTCCTCCAACTATTCCTGTCCTGAGCCATCTGGTACCACTTCTTTTCAGCCGTTCTTTTTAGGTCATCCGACCATCTTTTTTGGGGTCTTTCCACGCTTCTTTTTTGTTGTAGTACATGTGTCTCCGTGTGGGGTTGCTGGTCTTCTATCGGATGTCTCCCCAGGTGGCGGATAGGAGAACGCTTCCCAGATATGGGTGGTGTCAGGGAAATGAAATACTCGGGGGCCAAAACTAGCATTGTAGCGTCTGACCAAGATTAAGTGGCTGCAAGCGGCGTCTGGGTGGCTGCAGACAGCGGTGATTCTTCTTGTTAGGAGCCGCTGGAAACTACACTCGCTAACACGACGTGGGCAAGTGTGGCATTTATACTGCTTAATCCTCCCAAAGCATTTCCAAGAAAATTCTAAATATCGAGTTTGAAAACACAAGCTGAAGTTCCCTAGGTGAAGAAAGTCTACAACTCACAATCTTACATTGATAACATTTTAAATTTAGAAAATTATTTATTTAAAAAACAACAAAATTGTCTTTAGCTGCATCGAAAGTAAAAAAGAAATAAAAAATCAATAAGATAAAAAGTGAAATGTATTGTCGATAGTGTTTTTCTAAATTTGAAAAAGAAATAAGTAGTTTAGATGGGACTGCTTTCAATAAAATCTTCAATTCAATTGAATTATTTGCATTTTGGAAATTTGATATCTGTTGCCACTTTCAAAGGATCAATGTTACAGAAGAACGTTCTGTTTTTTTTATCTAGTGTGATGCCACGTGATTTCAGTTAATTATTGAGTGACTATCACGTGAGTTGTTGTAAAACAGTCGGTAGGATATATCATCGACTGTGTTCCATAATTATCGAGGTTATGTATAGTATTGTTCAAGATCTAAGAAAGTGATTTGGTAAACTGATGAATAAAAACATTAAACGACCGTTAGGATCTTCGCACGTACCTGGCCGTAACAGGGTCGTAATTGATATATATATATATATATATATATATATATATATATATATATATATATATATATATATATATATATATATACATACATATATATACCTCCCTTTCAATCTAACATTTTATTGGCTACTTCGTGTTTATCAATATAAAGAATATTCTTCATTTTATCTGCAGTATTATACTGAAATAGTGTGTATTATAAAGTTTAATAGTGTCTTAAAATGTCCGCAGCCCTTTCCATCAGAAGCCGCAAATTTTTGCCCGTTGAGGCAAAAGTGATAGTTAAAACTCTTTATTTAAAGTTAGTGGAGCGAGGTCACGAAAAGTACTTTTCACTGATGGAGAGATCAGCTTTAACAAGCATCCCCGAAAGTACAATTTGGAAAATTGTAAATAATTTCGATAGCACCTAAAAACACACGAAAAGACAAAGGTGTGTCGAAACGTATAGATTTCTGTCAAGAAGACTTAATCCGCCGCAAAATTTATGAAATGTATGCAGAACAAAAAGCTCCTACACGTTAATGTCACTTTCACGGAGGCTGTCCGAGGATAGTGTGACAGATAGTTGTGACATAAAATGTTCCACTACAACTTTATGGCGTATTCTACGTCGTTTGGGGTTTTTGTTCAAAAAAATAGACAAGAGGCAAGTTATAATGGAATCATGACGCTTACAACAACTCAGAATGAAATATCTTGAAAAAATAAATACAGCTAGATCGGAAAATCGAACGATAATCTAACTAGATGAGACTTGGTATGACACCCACGACACACCTAGTAAGGAATGGATTGATAAATCCATCCACCAAAAATCCATCAAATAAAGATAAAAGATTAACTATTTTACATGCGGGGTCAGAAGAAGGCTGAACACCAGAATGTCTATTTCTAGCAGCCAAGAATATTTCAGAATCCAGCTTGGATTATCATTGTGATACAACCGCTGAAGTTTTTGAAGATTGTGATGGATAATGCATCCTATCATAGTCGCCAAATGAATAAGGTACCAACTTCCACCAGTAGAAAAAGGGAAATACGAGCCTTTTTGTGTGAACGTGACATGTATTTCCATGAAAGTTATACAGTTAAACAATTGTTAGAAGTTTTAAAAAGTTACAATTTTTCAGAGGAATATGTTTGTGATAAAATTGCGTACTTACAATAATACACCCACTTTAAACAGTAGTGTGATCGAGTTGATAAAGACAGAAGTCAAAAATGTAACCATTGAAAACTGGAGAAACTTTACTAAGTTGGGAATGTGGAATCTTTGGCACAATGATACTACTCAGTATATATCACCACTACACCAAACACTTTATTTTTGCACTCGACGCGCGTTTCGCTAACCATGTTAGCTTCATCAGGAGCGATGATTGACTCCCCAATCAATCATCGCTCCTGATGAAGCTAACATGGTTAGCGAAACGCGTGTCGAGTGCAAAAATAAAGTGTTTGGTGTAGTGGTGATATATACTGAGTAGTGGAGAATTTTTATTCAACACGTCAAAAAAATTGAAAACTCATATAGGTGTATGTACATAAATATAAATAGTTTAGAACCTGTAAAAAAACTTATTATTGAGATGCAAGATAGTAGCGATAGCGAAATCGAACTAGACATTAATTAATAACTAATATTGTAACAAATGTACGCGAGGACACTGTACACTGGTTTAATATATCTGTGTAATTACTATATTGTGTATTATTCAGTACATAAAACATTAAAATTCAAGTGTCTTATCATAAAAAAAATTTTAAACCCAACAATTATACAATCAGGTATAGTGCGGCCCTGCACGATGCCTTGTCATTAAACAATCTTGTTGAATGGGTATAGGTAGCTAAGCCACTTTCTTAGATCGTGAAAAATACTATACCTGCGATGAAACTACCTAAAAAATTTGATTAACCATACATATTTAACCACATGTTTTATTCTGAAATTATTTTCCCGAGTTTACTTTAATAGTAATAATAATAAGTAAAGGCTATTAACTCTGTGAGCTTAACTATGTGAAATTACATAATCGTGAGTCACTTTAAATTATTTTTTTGTTTTGCCTTCGCTTAAAATTAAAAAAAATTATCTGATACTTATATCTCATTGTTTTTCGTGATAAATTATATTTTTTCGGTGAAAGTATATAATGTAATCCATATGCGTATGATTATTAATAAAGCTGCACAATTCTGACCTTAATAAAAATAATGAACAAAATAGCTATTATCCAATTATATCGTATTTAAAAATAATCCCACTGAAATATCAGTTTATAATTGATTTATATATTAGGTAGTTTCATTGAAATCCGTTGTTTTTTTTTTTTAACATTTACTTTTAAATTAAAATGTGTAAAATATTAGTCAAAATATTTGTCCTTAGAAGCTATCACGTTTTTTTCACTTATCAGGCAAAAGTTGAACGCCACTGAGCACAATGGAGCGAATGCGTTATTTTTCGGTCATTTGCTTATAACTTCCACATTTGTTCTTGGAATGACTTCAAACTTAATACACCTAATGTACGATTAATATATGTTCAGTATATGAAATAAAAATCATACTATATACTGTTATCGCGTGCGCGATAAAGCGTAAAGATGATTATTTCAAAATACTAGACAACAAATTGAAACATTTTTCGATTACATGAGTGCGAATAGTCATTTTCAATGTATTTTTGCCTGCTGAACACGAATCCGTTGTCCAAATTTGGCCACCGCGTCGTAATTTTGAGAAAAATGACGGAAATTTATAAAAAAACGACGGTTTCAAGGATTTTCATGACATAACACAGGCACAAATATTTTTCTCATACATTTCGTTAATACTACTGGTAAGTATCAACATTTAGCTTTAAAATGCCTTTTGTTTCGTTTTGGTACATTTTTTTATTTTCGAGGTATAGCTAAAATTAGAAACACTGATTGCGCTTACGCAGCATTAATATTATTGTCACGTGTTACGATTGCCCTACGCATGCGACATGTAACGGAACATTAACCCATCAAAATACACTCATGAAGCGAATAATAATATTTCGAATATCAATTATCTGCTCTTAGCGTTACCCAGGATCAACGACGCACTATGGGGCGCGATCTAAGCAAACACTCGCATTGAGATCGAAATTTCAAAGTAGTCAAGCCGCGTTGCCGAAAAGAGGCAACAAGAGTTTAATTGCCCTTTTTTTAGAAGTGTATACTTCATAAGAAATGAGGAGTATATCGTCATTTTTTCATTTCATTGGAATATTGCCCGAGAGAATGGCTGAGTGGAGAACGTTAGATCAAATCGGGAACTTTAATGTCCATTTTTTTACCAAAAGTGGACGAAGGGGGATAAAAATAGGATATCTCCGGAAATTAGAGATTTTGACCTATCAGATGGTGAAAGCGCCATCTCATTTCACCTCATTCCAAAAACTTTATACATCTTTGAATATTGAAGGAAGAATAATTTTTTGTGTCGAATATGTCAAATGTTTATTAATATATTGTAGCACTCTAATGACGTTACACTAAGATTAATTTGTTGTTTGAAACCTAATAAACAAGTTCTAGTAAGCGTTTAACTCATATTCGTAGTTATGTTGTCCACAGAGAATTTAGAATGTAATTTCTCGAATTACAGAAATTCCAACATTGACGAAAATGTCACACTTCAATGGATAATTTTAAGAAAGGCAGAAGGAATAAATTAGTTATAAACATATTTATGTATGGTTTATGATATATATTAAAGGAAAAAATCGTCAATATTTGAAAAATACATCTTTAATTTTTTTATCCAATATCCGATTTTTTACGCCGTCGCCCCAATGTGCGGCGATAGAAGGTTTTGAAGCTGGCCGCTCAGCAACATAATTTTTCGACTTGCTCATATATTAATTAAGAACGTGACCGTTCGTATTCTTGAAAAAATGTGTTTCGAGAATATTTTTTACCATCAACGTATTCTTTGGTGTGGTAACAACGGCGAAATTACCTTAGTAAGGTGTCCAATAGGCTCCTGCATCAATAATCGCCTGGCATCTTCAAGGCATGTTCTCGACGAGATTTTCTACATACTCTGCAAATTTTTCTAATCTCGCGAGACAACTGTGTCAAAGTCCTCAGAGTCTTTCATCTGAGTTTTCTCTTTACAAGAGACCAAACGCAATAGGGTTGGCGTCAGGCGATTGTGAGGGCCGCTCTTAGTATTTTATCGTGGGCCCAAGCAAGCGGCTTCGTAACGTGATTTTCGCCCAGCAAAGATTTCTTCAACATCCTTCAGAATTTAACGTCATGAGCACGAAGATGTTGTCGAATGGTCTCATGGGGCACATTCAAACCCGATTTTCTTAATTTTGCCACTCCTTGACGCAGAGTTAATATCGGGTCCCGTGAAGACAAAGACCCGATTCGTTTTTCGACTTTCGGAGTGACTTTGCCTACCGAGCCACGTTTTGGCAAGTCGTTGACATTTTTCGTTTCGTTACAAATGATACCGACTTTTGAATATATTTAGCGGCCGCGGAATATGTTATTTTAGGCCCCTTTGGATGAGAAAAAGAAAGACTGCCTCGAACCAACGTGCAAACATTTTGGATTTTACGTGCTTTCGATGAAAGTTCGAATTCGACGGATACTTCTACTAAAATGCGTCGAAGTCAAAGATTCCCTCTACCGATTTTTTATTGAATCGCTAAAATCGCACCTACCAAAAAAGAATTATCGTGGACACGTTCTTATTTGACAGACTGTATATATTGGAGTGGCTATCTTCCAGTGCATGCTGTATGGAGAGGAACAAATGGTAATTAGATGAGGTCAGGTCTGGGGAATACGCTGGGTGTAGGAGAACCTCCGATTCAAGACGCAACAGTTTATCTTTAAGAGTTGAAATTAGGCCGAGCGTTATCATGAAGAAGAATTACTTTTCAGCGATTTGATGCAGTATATGATTGTTTTTGCATCAAATTATCATTCATAGTGTGCCCAGGATGTCCATGCGTTTCGGATTGTCGAAATATATCCATTTGTCATTGCCCGTTACCATACGCCACAAGAAACTTTTCTTTTTTCGATATGTAAGAAAAGCTAAAAGTAGTCTAGAAGAATATATCGGAAGAACAACTTATTGGGTGTAATGGTAATTTGGTGTAAAGGAATACCAGTGGATAAAATGTATGACGTTTGGCATAACCAACAACTTTAACTGCCTACGGAAAATGCAGCCAGAACCATCTACACGCAAATACAGATTTCAATGCAACCAGACAGGAAAGATTTTAAAAATAGCTCTTGAAAAGTAGAATTTCTAAGAAACTAGTCATTTCTGGCATCTGTCTGCGTTACCAACGAGTCAAAATTTACTTAGTTATATGTACTCAGGCTACCCCTTAGACTTTACAGGTGAGTAGCACATAATATTTATAATATATATATATATATATATATATATATATATATATATATATATATATATATATATATATATATATATATATATACATATAATTTAGGCGACATCCCTACCGTGTATGTACCCATATATTTTTAAAATTCTTTCCCTAAAATATTTAGGTTTGTTTTTTGATGTTCTTCACATATGTATTTGATGTATTATTAAATATTTATTGTAAAAAAATAGCTTTTTTGCAAGATATTTCAATTTGATATCAGCATTATCAACTATCCGAAGTTGGTTTAATAATTAGATTTGACTGTACACCTGGACGCGAGCCAAATAAACATATTGGTTATAAGGAAGTTTCCAGAGATACTTTACCTCTAATATCATTAATTGGAATCACACAACTCGAACTTTTAAACACATTTCCAGATTGTTTGTTTACTCCAACCATGTCTGAGATCTGTTGAAGGAGACCGCTTGCTCCTGTTCCGTCTTTAAGTTGAGTTTCTATAATTCTTTCTAGTTCCTAGAAAAAACAATATTATATCTTAGTACGAGAAAAATTTTTTGATTTACGATTTTTCAGAAAAAGAACTTTTTAAAGTGAAAAAAATCCCAAAATGCAGGATGTGTGAAAATTTTTTGAAAGGAAAATTTACCAGTAGTAACTTACATTTTTAAGGTACTTTTTTGTCGTCTCAAAAATGTCAATTTTAGATATTTTTAGTTTTGCCAGAACACTTTTTTTACAAATCCTGTATATTTTTTAGATTTCTTTAGGTCAAGCAAGGCAGAGTGCTAAAAAGATATAAAGCTTTTTTGCACGCACTTATATACATAACTAAAAATAACCGGCCCAGTGCAAGTCGCACCCCAAATGAGTGTTCAACAAAGTTTGTTTCCGATCTTTGTTGAAAACTGATAAATTATTAAAGGTAATGCATAATTTTCCTTCAATCTACACCCTGTTGAAAATATTCCAGAATTTTTTCAGTACTTTTCGAGATAAGAGGGGGGGACAGCGATTTTTTGGCAATGTTTTAAAAATAATACAAAGAAAAGTGTGCGCAAGTATTACATTATATATATTTTTGAACTCTGTTTTCATAAGTTTTCATTTGAGACCTCACTCGATGACCTGGTAAAAAAAAAATTTTTTCACATCCGATTTCCCCCCCAAAACTAATCCTTTCAGTCAAAATTTGATTTTCAAAACTACATGGCTCTGATAGGACCATCAATGCCTATATTAGTGCGAAATTTCAATTTTCTATGTCAAATAGTTTCGAAGAAAATCAGGTATGACAAAAGGACAGACACCGAAGTGATCTTATAAGAATTCCGTACGGAACACTAAAAATATCGAACTACTTTTTTATTTGTAGCACTGGTGCAAAACGAATGCATTTTATCCATTGTTAACTTAGAATTTACGCAGCTAAAACAAATGAATAAATAATATTCTTATTAGTTCAACATAGACAAAT
The DNA here is from genome assembly GCA_019049505.1 of Pachyrhynchus sulphureomaculatus. Lineage (NCBI taxonomy): Eukaryota > Metazoa > Arthropoda > Insecta > Coleoptera > Curculionidae > Pachyrhynchus > Pachyrhynchus sulphureomaculatus. The sequence continues at coordinate 205,692,381 of CM032454.1, read as the reverse complement.
GAACTGATATAGACGTAAAATCCAAACAGGGATTAAATATTCGTAAAGAGGGTAAAAAATTGTAGTCCTTATTTTATTAGCACAGTTTCTGACGAAATCTGAATACTATACATAGTATCACCTTGTGCTTGTTGCTGCCAAACGTACAAGAAGAAACAAGGTTTTACAGGAAATAATTATTTCGTCCATGGTTAAAACCATGTCCAGTTTACCCAATTTTAATTCCGGATTACTTTAATTGTTAAATCGAATCGAATAGGTTTCTGTCACAGTCCCTACTACTACCATTTTCTCTCTACTGAGTTCCTACTTTTAAGCCAAAAACCCACAGTTATTTTAATTTATTTCCACAGGTTTGTTTCGCAACGATAAGAAAATTGAGAGGTCTCTATTACTAAGAAAACCGGCCCAGTGCAAGTCGGACTTGCGCAATTAGTGTTCCGTACCGTACCGGTATACAGGGTCTATCCCAAAAATAAACAAAATGATTTTTTCCCGCCGACGCGGACTGCTAGAATGGGGCGATTTGTGGTGAGAAAGGTGGTGGGAGGTCTTGGAAAAGCAACACGATCCGCGTCATTTGCCTGCGGGCCGTTAAATTGCGCGGATCGATATTAGACTGGACCCCTGTTCGAAGGTCGCGTTACGAATTCACGATGTCACGTTCCATGCAGCAACGACGAGGAGCGTCTTGGGACATCCGTCAATGACACAGTGCGACGAAAATGTGCAACAAGTGAGAGTCATGCTCAATTCCGGTGGACGCCTGAGTGTCAGAGTGCAATATTTCGAAAACCACAGTGCATCGCATTCCTACAGAAGATTTAGCCATCAGAACGCTGCACCAGCCGCCCTAGAGCCCCGATGTGGCACCGTCGGACTTCTTTTTATCCAAGAATAAAAAGGAGCTTCAAACGTAATAATTTTGAAACGCTGGATAACGTCAAAGAGGCCGTGTTACGGTGTTTAAACGAGGTTCCCGTCGACGCCTTCCAGGAAGCGTACTATGACTGGCAGAGGCGCTGGCAACGGTGAGTCGATGCATAAAGGTGCTATTTTGAAGAATTTTAGTCATTCGTACTTTGATCAGCAATAAATGTTTTTCCCCGATTTATTATACTTATTTTTGGGACAGACCTTGTAAACTGATCAGAGATCACACAACACACCCCAAATAAGTTTTCAAAAATCAGTATTTAGGATTTGGATACAAACTTGTTTATGGCGGTTAAAAAAAATTTCTACAACGTGAACTTCTACATCATTAGGAAAGTTGCAAACCACATTGTCTGTCAATGTTCTGTCTCTTGTAGAACTAGTCGCTATTCAAATAGATGAATAGACTATTATAAATTGAATCCAAATTTTTTTATATCCAGATAAATTATCAAAGGTGATAATTTTCATTCAATCTACATCTTATGGAGAATATTCCAGAATGTTTTTGAAATCCTTTGATTAGTACTCTTAAAGTTAGGGTGGGGGGACACCGATTTTTGGTATTTTTTAAAAATAATATAAAGAAAAGTTTGCGCGAATATTACATCATATACCAGGTGTACAAGTATGAAATGCGGATTTCAGACAACAGATGGTGCACCAATGCAGTTTGTGCTATAAATATTTGACACTGCGCCATTTTGTTGTGTCATCAACAAGTGTCAGATGCGCACGAGTGATAAATTGGAAAAGTGTGTGCATAGTGTTGTGTTGTTGTGCTCAATATGTCGAACAAAGGGCATTCGCGGACAGCATTAATTTTTTGTTTTCATTTGAAGAAAACTGCTGTTGAATCATACCGATTACTTCGAGAAGCTTATGGTGAACATGCTCCATCGCAAGATACGTGTAAACGATGGTTTCGGCGTTTCAGAAGTGGTGACTTCGATGTTGCAGACAAGGAACGTGGAAAACCGCCAAAAAAATACGAAGATGTGGAATTGCAAGCATTGTTGGACGAAGATGATTCGCAAACACAAAAAAAACTCGCCGAGCAATTGGGCGTTAGTCAACAAGCTGTTTCCAATCGGCTACGAGAGATGGAAAAGATTCAGAAGCGGGTAGATGGGTACCACATGAGTTGAACGACAGGCAAACGGAAAAGAGCAAAAACACGTGTGATATTTTGCTCGCTCGGTACAAAAGGAAGCCGTTTTTTGCATCGTATAGTTACAGGGAATGAAAAGTGGATTTATTTTGAGAATCCCAAGCGCAAAAAATCATGGGTAGACCGAGGCGCACCATCCACATCAACCGCAAGACTGAATCGCTTTGGCAGAAAGACGATGCTCTGTGTTTGGTGAAAGATGGAAAAAAATGTATAACAAGCGATGGAGCATACTTTGAATAAAGCACTTTTTATCATTCTTTCGAATTTAAGATGTTTTTTTAGAAAAAAAAATTCGCATTTCATACTTGTACACCTGGTATATTTTTGAATCCGTATTTATTTTCACAAAGTTTCATTTGACAATCTCCTCGATGTCTTTTAATATCTTTTTTCACTTCCGATTTCACCCCCCCAAAGATAACCTATTAAGTCAAAATTTCCCTTTCAAAACTAACGGCTGCGATTAGGCCATGAATTCCTATATTCGTGACAAATTTCAACTGTCTATGTCACATGGTTTTGAAGAAAATCGTGTCGTTGTTCAATTTTGGTAGGGAACATCAAAAAATAACCGCTGCAGAAAATATTCAAGATTTTTTCGATTGAATAAAATTATTTCCGCCGGTGTTTGTAAAGCGAGCGTGGGTGGAACATCAAATAGCATTAAATATCCATTTCATTGGTAATTAATTGCTATTACAGTTTTCTGCAACGTTTCGCAAAATAAACTTTAAAAACAATTTAAAGTTTCATTGTGGATTACGCCAAAATCATTTCATACAATATTTACTTTTCGAAATTAGAGGAAAAGGTGTTTTTGTTAGAAAATACATTAATTTAAAGTGAAGATGTTTGATTAGATAACATGTATCTAGAAAATTCTACAGCAATAATGTTTAATGAAATAGTCGATTATCAGTATTAAGAGGACATTCAAATTTGTCTAAATGTGAGTACTTGGGCTACACTGATTAACTACACTACCCTCAGAAAGTATTTGCCCACCTAGTTATTTCAGTCCCAAGAAACAAAAATCCAGATAATAAATATATATATATATATATATATATATATATATATATATATATATATATATATATATATATATATATATATATATATATACGAGGCTGGTTTGAAAAGTCCGTGCAAAAATAAAAACTACTTATGTGTTTGGGGTAAACCTTTTTTATTTTTCGACATAGTCTCCTTTTAGGCTTATACACTTCGTCCAACGATGTTCTAGTTTGTTGATCCCTTCCGAATAATAGGATTTGTCCAAGTCTGCAAAATATCCATTAGTGTCTGCAATCACCTCCTCGTTTGAATAAAATCTTTGTCCCGCCAGCCATTTCTTCAAATTGGGGAACAAATAGTAGTCCGAGGGAGCCAAGTCTGGAGAATAGGGGGGGATGTGAAACGAGTTGGAATCCTATTTCCATTAATTTTACGACCACAACTGCTGAGGTGTGTGCTGGTGCGTTGTCGTAATGGAAAAGGACTTTCTTGTGGGCCAATCGCGGGCGTTTTTCTTGCAGCTCGGTTTTCAAACGGTCCAATAACGATGAATAATATTCACCTGTAATAGTTTTACCCTTTTCCAGACAGTCGATGAGGATTATCTCTTGCGAATCCCAAAAGACAGTCGCCATAACCTTTCCGGCCGAAGGAACGGTCTTCGCCTTTTTTGGTGCAGATTCCCCCTTGGTAACCCATTGTTTAGATTGTTGTTTGGTCTCAGGAGTATAGTAATGTATCCATGTTTCATCCACAGTGACGAAACGACGCTTAAAGTCCTCCGGATTCTTCTGGAACAGCTGCAAACCATCCTTGCAACACTTCACACGATTCCGTTTTTGGTCAAGCGTGAGCAATCGCGGCACCCATCTTGCGGATAGCTTTCTCATGCCCAAATGTTTATGCAAAATATTATGTACCCGTTCAGTCGAGATGCCCACAGCACTAGCAATCTCACGCACCTTAACTCTTCTGTCATCCATCACCATATCATGGATTTGATCAATGATTTCTGGAGTCGTAACCTCCACAGGCCGTCCAGAACGTTCAGCGTCACTTGTGCCCATATGACCAGTCCGAAAATTTTGAAACCACTTATAAACTGTTCTAATCGAAGGTGCAGAGTCACCATAATGTTTATCAAGCTTCTCTTTAGTCTCCTGAGGCGTTTTGCCTTTCATAAAGTAATGTTTAATCACCACACGAAATTCTTTTTCGTCCATTTCTTGAAAATCACTCGACTTCCTTGATTCACACGAATGCCAATACAAAGAAATAGACCAATATGGGTGAAACTTGGTGTGCGTTCATTCAAGAGATGCTACTAACTAAACATGACCTCGATACGCGCCGGTGGTGCCATCTCTCGGACTTTGCACGGACTTTTCAAACCAGCCTCGTATATATATATATATATATATATATATATATATATATATATATATATATATATATATATATTAAATGAATTATTATTTATTTTCACATTATTTATAGTCTAGAAAATCAGAAAAAATATTTATAATTTTTCCAGGATTTTTCTCATCTATGTGACCTCCTTTGTTTTTAATTACCGCTTTGCAGAGTTTCGGCATTCTGACCAGTAGTTTCTTCAGAGTTTCTTCGGTTATTTTAACCCATTCTGCTTGTAAAAGTCCCCACAAGTGATTTTCTCATGTTGGATTGAGGTTTCGAACACATCTATCTAAATGGTCCCCACAGCAATTCGATGGGGTTCAAGTCGGGTGATTGTGGAGGCCAAGTCATCACTTCTAGGACGTCATCGGATTTCCATTAGTCCAAAAGTTCTCTAATTTGTTTAGCAGAATTTCCCCTAAAAAATATCTCTTCAGAAGAAAGCATTTGAGTTAGCAAAATTTCTTGATTCGCATGATTCCTTCTATCCTGAAGATTTTTCCAACTTTACTTTTGTCAAAACAACCATTACAAAATCATGTTTTAGTGTAGGCAACTGATTGGTTTCCAACATCCTCTCTCCAGCTGACCGCCGCATGTCGTCGATTTGAACCGAAAATTTCAGATTTAAATTCGTCGCTCCAAAGGACGGAATTCCATTGTTCTGATATCCAAGTTTCATATTCTCGGGCCCATTCTAATCGTTTACGTTTATTCACTTGCCTAAGAAGTGGTTTCCTCACTGCAACTCTCCCGTGTAATCCACCTTCTGCTAACCTGTTCTTCACAATTGTCACGCTGATGGGGATGGGCCGCTCCAGGTTTACTTGTGCCGTGATTTCTGGTGCGGTTAAGCAGCGATTACGTCTGCTGGACATGTTATAGCTCTGTCTTCAACGGGAGTCGTTTTTCGAGGCCTTCCTGAAAGTTTTTGGTTGAGAATTCCATGTCTCGTAGAAATTTTTTTTAAGATGTGGTCCACTGTTCTTCTTGGCATCCGCAAATCAAATCACCATTTTGATGTCGCGCAATTATCAGAGCCCGATTTTCAACGGAAACTTCTTTCGTTTTTGGCATTTAAACAAAACAATGACAAAGTACTGTTTGCGAATGGTTAATTTCCAAAAGGGCAATGGTATTTATAGCATAGTTTTTATCATAAAATGCCCCTAGGAATTTATATAATCCCTAGAAACTTGAAATGAGTTCTTACTTTAACTGGAATTCTCAGAAATCGCCTCAAAACAATTTCATGCAAAACTTGGAAATTTGTTCTAATTGGTTTTTAATTTAATATAATAAAAGGGTTTAATTAGGAATTAAATTTTAGCAGTTACATTGAAATTTCTAAGTGAGCAAATACTTTCTGACGCTAGTGTATATTTTCATTTAAAATTTCTTTTCTGTCTTTAACTATAGAGGTTATGTCCGTGTAAATAATTTGTAAAGATTATATACTGGCACTAAAAAATTGCTTACCTCCCTGAACAGTTTGCTATTCATTATCAACTCTACCCTCTTCCGTCTTTCCATCTCTTTTACATCTGCGTCAATGTCAACTGGACGCATGCGCGCTCTTTCTTCGTCGTCAAGCCCATCGTCCGACACGACACCATTGGTCTGCGGCGGCAACTCGTCCGCCGTGCTCGTATCTGTCATAGTTGTGGACTAAGCCTAAGCGATCTGAAAAGAAAAAATATGTTAAAAATGATGAATAAAATATGAATAAATAGAATTTACCCAGTACTTCACTTGCAAATAAGAGTTGAACATTAAATACCAAACCCAATATATCAAACGATCAGCACTGTAGGGCGAGATACAAATTACAAAATGAGTTAATCGTAGGAGAGGTTTCGTATTTACAATCGAAAAATGAATACTTTTACACCGTTCAAGACGGTACATTTTAGAGCTAAACAGACCAATATATTGAAAGCCTTCATTTCCTTGTTAACTGAAAATACTATTTTCACTTTTCCTTTTCTTTCCATTGACTCAACAAGATTTTCAAACTCAAGTAGCCCATAACATGATATATTTATCGGAAGCTACCACCCGTCACTGCGGTGGTACTGCACGGAAGTAAAATAAGATAGCTTTTTGCATAGGCAGGGTTGCAATTTATTCCGCTTTTTTCTACTTGTCCTCAGTGCATTTGCATGATTGACCGAACGGGAAACGATTTTCGGAATGGCATGGTTTGTCTCCTCTTGGGTATAATATATTTCTGTTTGAAACAAAAAAACAAATCACATGATTTTCCGTTTCCTCGCTATGAAATCCCTGAAACTGACATCTAACATGACATATTTGAGTCCTTTCACCCCCTCCCCAATCCTTATACGTTTGGTAATACATATTTATGCAGACGATTTGTTCATTCATGGAATCAAAAATATAGAAAATATTATTATTGCAACTCTAATAAGTTTATAGACTCCATCCTAACACCTTCTTCCTTGAAAGCCCATATCATTAAAAAAACCATAGGTTCATGCCTTACTTCAGCTTCTGAATGGGTATTAAATTTAAAATCACTGAATTATTTCGTTCGGGAGTTATTGCGGCAACAAATCGATAAACCAGCGAAAATTGGAAACTATGGCACCCTGAAACGGCAAATATCTCGGAAGGCAATTTTTTCACGAAGGAAATTATGTCTTTATATTTGTGAAGGAAGTAAAAAAAAAACAGAAAGTTCAAGAAGTTCCAAAAAGACAAGGATATATACACTACTACTGCGTTATTCAGTGCTACTTTCACAGTTTTTAAAGAAAAATATTAAAAAACATAATTTAATACTATACCAGGTGTACAAGTATAAAATGTGGATTTTTTTTTCTAAAAAAACATGTTAAATTCGGAAGAATGAAGTATGGAAGTATGCTCCATCGTTTGTTATACATTTTTCCCATCTTTCGGGCAATTTGTGAATACCACGCCAGTAAAAATTTTCCCCTTTTGCTGCGAACCATTTATCGAGCCATTTTTTCACATCTTCGAAGGAACCAAAGCGTTGCTCAGCTAGTGCGTGACCCACCGATGCAAACAAGTGGTAATCGGAAGGAGCCAAGTCTGGTGAGTAATCCGCATGGGGTAGAACTTCCCAGCTTCCAACGTGTCGCGAATTGGTTTTGCCGTATGTGAAGGAACACTGTCATGAAGAAAAATGACTTTGTGTTGCCTCTTTCGGTATTCTGGCCTTTTTTCAAGCAGCGACCGGTTCAAATCGGTCAATTGTTGTTGGTAAATTTAGTATTAACCGTTTCCCCAGGTTTTAACAGCTCATAATAGACCACGCCCCTCCGGTCCCACCAAACACAAAGCATCGTCTTTCTGCCAAAGCGATTCGGTCTTGCGGTCGATGTGGATGGTGCGCCTGTGTCTACCCATGATTTTTTGCGCTTGGGATTCTCAAAATAAATCCACTTTTCATCCCTGTAACTATACGATGCAAAAACGACTTCCTTTTGTACCGAGCGAGCAAAATGTCACACGTGTTTTTGTGCTTTTCCATTTGCCTGTCGTTCAACTCATGTGGTACCCATCTACCGGCTTCTGAATCTTTCCCATCTCTCGTAGACGATTGAAAACAGCTTGTTGACTAACGTCCAATTCCTCGGCGAGTTGTTTTTGTGTTTACGAATCATCTTCGTCCAACAATGCTTGCAATTCCACATCTTCGTATTTTTTTTGGCGGTTTTCCAGGTTCCTTGTCTGCAACATCGAAGTCACCACTTTTGAAACGCCGAAACCATCGTTTACACGTATCTTGCGATGGAGCATGTTCACCATAAGCTTCTCGAAGTAATCGGTATCATTCACCAGCAGTTTTCTTCAAATGAAAACAAAAAATTAATGCTGTCCGCGAATCCTCTTTGTTCGGTATAAATTTCGACATATTGAACATAACACTATGCACCCACTGTTCCAATTTATCACTTGTGCGCGTCTGACACTTGTTGATAACACAAAAAAATGGCACAGTGTCAAATCTTTATTGCACAAACTGCATTGGTGCACCATCTATTGTCTGAAATTCGCATTTCATACTTGTACACCTGGTAAAATTAGTTTAAAAAAAATTGACCATCTCCATCCATTTAGATGCGAACATCGCTTACAGATGCACCTTCTCATGTTTTTAGCTACAATCGGCGTTATTTGTTTGAAATTATGACATTTTAAAATTAGGACGAACTAATTAATATGATCTATAGCAGAGGAGTTGTATAAACTTCCTGTCTATTAAAACATCACTCAGGAAACAAATCCGTTGGGCATTAAAGCAATATCAAAGTAAATTGGGCTAAAAGAAGACAGCTAAAACCATAGGGAATATGGCAATGATATACGTTGATTGCTTTTAAATAAAAAATTTTGTTACGGAGGTATAAATAATCAGTGACTTCACAAAACACACCCCAAATGAGTTAACAAAGCCTCGACGTTAACGGATAATAGGATAGAATATTAGATAAAAATGTTTATATATGCTACTACATCTTGCAAAGTGACTTTATTTAATAATAATAAACTTAATAATTTTATTACCCCTTTAAAATAATAAAGAATAAACATGAACTAAAATGTTTATGATGTATTTTCTGGATGTTACACCTATTCTGAACATAATAAACATTTAATCGAAATATTAATAATTACTAATAGTAACAGCAACCTAAACAAAAAATTTTATTATTTATTATGGCTAGTTAAAAATTAGTTGTTGTTGTATGAGAGTGCAAACCTGCCACGAAGTAGCTTGTGTGTTTAGTTTCTTCTTAGATTCTAACGGTTTAAATTTTATAAATATCAGGTAATAGAAAGTAGTGATGTTATAATAGCAGAAAATAATCGAACTATGTATTTTAATAATTTGGCTGGCTATTGCCGATAGATAGCTGATAATACACAATACTGAATTACAAAAGATTAATATGTTGGGACTAAAATAAAGTAATAAAACGAAATAAAAAAATATTGACGTTTATTTCCTGATTTACCAAAAAGTTTAACTTGAAAGTTGGTCTAATTTGGGCAAATAGGAGTTTCAAATGACAACTATTAATATTGCTACCTGTTTCAAGGTTTTGGTGTATTTTTATTAAAAATTTTGTCATAAAAACAATTATACGAGGGCCGCATTTTAACTTTTTACAAACGACCACTAGATGGCGCTATTGGAATGTGAACTCCCATTGTTGGAAAATTTAACATTTGTTATTGTTAAAACAGCCGCAGCTGTTTTAACAATGGACTGGCCGAGTAGTTTGTTTCCGGCGAGCGTTAAAAAAACAGTTTTGTGAACAAATGAAAATTATATACGATTTTAGTAAAGGCCTAACTCAACAACAATGTCTCGAATCGCTTCGTTCAACTTTTGGTAATGAATTATCAGAAAAGACTGTTATAAATGGTTTGCAGAATTTCGTCATGGTCGTGCTTCCGTCAGCGATGAATTCCGTGAAGGTCGACCAAAATCGGTTGTTCCAAGAAACATCGATGCTGTGCGCAACATGATTGAAAAGGATCGGCATGTGAGTTACAGTGAGATAGAGGCATCCTTAGGCATATCGAGCACTGGAATACATTCGATTTTGTATGAACATTCAGCTGTAAAAGTGATCAGTTCCCGATGGATTCAGCATAACTTGACCGAAACTAAAAAACAGGCTCATGTCAATTGGTCTAAGGAAAATGCTCAAAAAATTCGACTGAGGACATGCAAAATCAGTATGCAACATCGTAACAGGAGATAAAACTTGGACACATTCGTACGAGCCGGAAACTAAGCAACGATCAACTGTTTGGGTGTTCCAAGATGAACCGAATTCAACAAAAATGGTTCGTTCGCGAAGCACTTCTAAGAAAATAATCCCTTGTTTCTTTGGTTATACCGGACATGTTGCAACCATTGTTTTAGATGATCGAAAAAACAGTTAATGCTGAATGGTATACAACAATTTGTTTACCAAAAGTCGTCAAGAAGCTCTTGAATTCTTTTAAAAACATGTTTTTGAGGTACCAACTTCAGAGTGAAAAAAATGTTTCGAGAATTGGTTCGAACACATGCAAAAGTGTATAAATCTAAATAGGTAAATTTTGAGAAACAATGAAACGATTTGAAACGATTTGTACCAAAATTTTTTGGTAAACGATTACCGGATGAAAACAATAACTTCAGTAGCTTCAGAAACAATCAATAGATGGTGCTGCATGTGTACAACTTTGTTCACACCCGCCAATATTTAAATATAAGCAACGGCCCTTACTCGCCTCGTAATAACAAGATCGGGACTTTTAGAACCTTTTAGTGAATTTGGTTGCAAAGCGTAATTTTCAAAGTGTATTAAATTAAAAATAATTAAAAAATTTTAGAATCGCTTTTTAAATTACGTCCTATATTTTTTGTTTCAAAATAAATAAGTCTGAAATATTTTGCGCTCTCTATATACACAGACAAAAAAATACCGAAAGCTGAAACAGAAAAAGAGCCTTTCATTATAGTATACACATCTGCAAAATTATAATGTATGTTAGTAATACTCGTTCTGTTGTCTGGCGACAAAACTACATGGTTCGCTGACCACAGGTAGTGGATAATTGTGTAAAAATTGTTCAGCTATTACCTAAACTAAAAGCAACGTGCACATGAAACGGAAGCTTTTATGGTTCTGGTCATATTAGAAATCATTGTTCTTGGGAATGAATCATATAAAATTGATGTGACTTTCCGACGTTTCGTCTAACATTACATAAAAGTAGTCTTGTCTTATTACAAAGGCACACACACAAACATTCGGTTTATAGAAAACTAGCGCATACAAGTAGATGTGCTAACCTGTCATCTACCTAACATTAAATTGTTAGAAATTTATTCGTATGTGATGAATAGAGACCGGATTATATGCAACATAAACATCTTGAAATATGCATGCAAATATGCATGAAAAATGCTTAAAATATGCATGAAAAGGGTCAAAGTATGCAATATTAAATAATAATAAAAGTAGTAATTTTTACTTTTTTATTTCAAAATCAGCATAAAATTAACAAGTTATCGACGATGTTTAAATTTAATTAACAATTATTTAAATTTTTTAAAATTATTTAACATTTGTATTCTTGTACACGTAAACAATAAGGTATTGTTCCAAATGTTGGGTAGTAAGATTGTGTTTTCGATCACTTAAAATATTTTTATAAGTGGAAAAAAAAACCGTTCCACATCCACTGAGATAATTGGGCAGTATTTGAATTTGGGTGCTTTGTTAGCACTTATTGTTTCTGGCAAAAGTTCACCCGTCCCATTAATAAAACTATCATTTTGACACAAAGGTTGAAAGCCTGGGTTATTGCACAAAATGTTTTCAAACTTTTCTTTAACTCTACGCGGGAATACATCTGGCAATGTGGAGTTTATTTGACGGATTTTATTCATTAACTGAATTGATTCGGTCAACGCCAAACCTCGAGTTTCAAGCTTTTTAATACCCGCAGGTATGTGGGAAAAGTGAGTGCTAATCAAAGCTATGTTTTTTTTAATATCAGAATTGTGAAATGCTTCCTTGCATTGACGAACTGTCGAACTATCGAAGTCATTTACTACACCTTTGATGGCCTCGAAATGTTCATTGTAAAATAGTACAGCTTCAATCCATGTTCCCCATCGAGTTACCACTGGTTCGGGAGGTAAAGGCACATTTGGCAGTTTTTCTTTATAGGCGTTATTACGAGCAGGTGCCTTAAGAAACACTTTCTTCGCTGATGATGAAATCAGTTTATTTACATTTCCAAACGTGGATCGTACTTCTTCAGCGAGTCGATGGACTCTGTGAGTAAAGCAGGTCACATGAATTAAATTTGGATAAAATACTTGGAAGACTTTGGCTGCCTTGATCATATAGGGAGCAGCATCTGAGAGAAAGATAAACACTCTTTCATCTGCAGAAGATTCAGGATATATTTTTTTAATACCCTCATTCACAAATCTGGCGATCGTAGAATGATTTGTCTTGTCAAGTTCTTTGCAGGCCACCAAATAGGAAGAAGAAAGTACTAATCTTAATGCACCCACAATTAAATTCGCAATATAGCGACCACAACTGTCGGTAGTTTTAACAGCTGAAATCCAAATAATGTCATCCTTAAGTTATTTAGTATTTCTTTCAGAACATGTTGGTAAATTGTTGGTATGTAATTTTTACGCAGTGTTGATTCGTCTGGTATTTTTTGATTCAAGCAATATTTTCGCAGAAAATCTTTGAATGTAGGATTTGTAAGTTTGTGGAGAGGAATATTACTTGCAAGCAATGCTTCACATAAATCCACGCTAAAGTGTTTTTTTTGTTTGCCTATAGAAGTGGAATCACTGCTACTTGCTGCTGTTATAAGTTGTTGTCGTGGGCCTTTTTTTGCAATCCTGCGATATGAAGACTTGTCTTGACATGCTGGTCAATTTGAAATTTTTTTGTGCACGAAACATTTTTCTCGCAAACTCGACAATATAAAACATTTCCGTCGTATGTAAATGTTCCAGGATAATCAGTTACCCACGAAGAGACACTTTTTTTTGCGGGTGGCATGGTACAAGTTAAACTTTAACACAACCCATTAAAAATTGCAAAAAGACTACACTGATGCAAGCGCGTCAACAATAATGTTTAAAACTGATATCTTGTTTTAAAATAAAAATTCGTCTTCGAGAAAATTGTTTATTTGATCCACGCGCAAACAAATATTCTTAGAAACTAACTACTTATCACTAAATATCCCGACCAAGAAACAAAGGTATAAAATACCGTCTTAATTTTGGGTATTCCCTTGGCACTATAACCTAATCGATGTTTAGACTATAGCAGGTAATGTCCCGGCGATAAGATCGGTTCCAGACGGCGACATTAACAATACCCTGAGCAATTCAATTGCCTAGTAATACCGAGAAATATTGTAAATATAGGGAAAATATGGATTTTGGGTAAAATATGCAATAATCGGTGAGAATGGTCTAAATATGCAAATGCATATGAAAATATGCAAATGCTTATGAAAAATGCAAATGCATAGAAAATATGCAAAGGCATATAATCCAGTCTCTAGTGATGAATATACTGTCCTATACACTAATCAATTCTCGAAAAAAGGAATATATGTATATTACAAGGGTTAAAAGTCACGAGACTTTTTCAGAAAAAACAATGTTTTTACTAAAAATCTATTTTATTCATAAAACATAGTTTTCTTCATCCTTCCCCCTCCTCGTTTATTCCAGAAATGTTTCAACATGTAGTACGATTATGGAGCTCATATAGTACGATTTATCGACCTCCCTAAAATCAGCCTCCTCAGTTTCCCATTAGACTTCTTCATTTAAGCCAAATCTCTTTTTCTGGAGCCACCTTTTCAAATTTGGAAAAAGGTAATAATCGCTGAGGGCCAGATCTGGTAAATACAGCGGACGAGGAAGCAATTCATGCAATTGGTGAAATAACACTTTTCTCCGCTAAATGCGGAATTTCCCTCTTGATTTCACCATTCAAACGGTCCAATAAACTAATGTAATGGTCTCTGATGATTGCTTGCCTCTTCTTAAGATAGTCGATCAATATTATTCCATGCGCATCCCAAAAAATACTTGGCAAAACCTTTCCAGTTGATGACTGTGTTTCTTGACGCTTCGGTCGGCTACCATGGCGCTAACAGCTAGATCGTAGGAAATGGGGAAACAATGTTTTTCGTGATGTAGGGACCATAAAATATAAAAAAATGCAAAAATCTAAATGAGCGAGCGATTTTTTCATATTTATAGAAATATTATATAAAAAAAAAATACTGTACTTGTCTACTAATCTGGGTGCAGAAAAACATCACTATGCTACGCACTTAGTTTTCAAATAAAAAAATGAAAACAGTGGACGTATCTTTACGACCGTATCCTCTTGGTATTTGGATCCTCCTAATGATATTTATGTTCAGCCTTAACGTATACAGAATAAAAATAAACACTCACAAGTTCATGTCAGTCGCTGGGAAGTTATTTTCTTCCGTTTATTTTAAATGTATGATCATGCCTGGACTTGGCCCTAATAAATATTTTAATACGATTCCTGACGATATACAATAATAAATACTACAATATTTAGAAGGTTTTTTAAAGTTGTTTCACTTTTGACTGATGGTGTATTACAGAAACACAACGATCATTTCGATATTTAACGTTAAGCCATTCAATGTCTATTGTGTCTATTTCAAGAATAATATATATATATATATATATATATATATATATATATATATATATATATATATATATATATATATATATATATTACTACATTTCACACCCGTGAGAACATTCGTCAAAACATATATATATATATATATATATATATATATATATATATATATATATATATATATATATATATATATATATGGGGGGGGGACCTAAAAGCAATAGGAATTGTGTTGTGGTTAGGTTGGTACTTATAGAACACGGTTCGTCCACTAGGGTGATGTAGTTACCCTCCCCCAAGTCAGTCTGCCAAGCGGCATCGGTATAGAAAGTTGTGAGAGGCTCCTGATTTTTTTTTTTTGTAAAAGTTGTTTTGTGCACTCGTTTTTTTAATATGATAGGGATCGTTCAATGAACCTAGAACTGTTAAAAATGTAATATGAGAGGGATCGTTCATTCGGAATTTATTCTACCAAGTCAGACAATGAACCAAGCAGTCTATCTTGAACTGTTAAAAACGTTGCGCAAAGTGTGCGAAGAAAATGGGCAGTCGGGAGATTGATTCTTCCAACAAGATGATGCGCCAGCTCACACGGCTCTCACTGTGCCCCAATTTTTGATAAAAAACGCCATGACCCTTTTGCTCAACCCATCCTACTCGCCAGATTTGGCGCTATGCGACTTCTTTTTGTTTCCCAGGATGAAAAGAGACTTAAAAGGAGGACGTTCTACTGACACAGAAGAGGTGAAACCAAAAACGACGCAGACTATGAAGGATATTGGATCAAACAAATTTAAAAAATGCTTCGAACAATGGAATAAAAGATTGGATATGTGTATTAACTCCACCGGAGAGTATTTTGAAGGAGACTAATAGTTTTTTGTAAAAAAATTTAATAAAACTTTTTTTAAAAATAAATTCCCGTTACTTTTGGTCCCCCCCTTGTACATATATTTTAAGAGACCTATTGTGTAAATGACCATTAATGGTTTAAACGTTCTCTGATACTTCTTCTATAAGTAATTATGACTATGTTGCATGAAGCAGCTCCGCTACCGTATACCCTTTGAATAAATCAGCTTTGTCTTAAAATTAATTCCATTAACCTTGAGAAGTTAAACAATTGGTTGGATGAGTGTGAAACTACGTACCAAAACTTTGTAAATTGCGGTAATATTGGATGTCATTAACACGAAGATTTTTTTTATTACATGAGATTATAAATGTTATTAACATGGATCGATGTGCAGTTTTATAAAAAAAAATAATAATATTTTTTAGACTGTAACAACGAAAATACACGAAATTGTTTAACTAACATTTATTTTGGTTAGTACGCCTAATATTACAAGATCTTATATTACAGGAATTTTTCATTATTAAGTTATGTGGAAAGTCAACAACTTTTAAACCAGCTAGAGCTAGTAAAACCGAAAAAAAACTAATTTGTTGATTGGACTTTGTCATTCAGACACAAAAATTTGCAGTACCGTAGCCAGGGAGGCCCCCCCCACCCTTACGAATGTATAAAAAATAGCGCCCCCTTAAGCACCTTCACCTTTAGTGTTCTCTTTCTTTATATAAATCCCCTACCTCGACCCCGGCTACAGCACTGACAGTGTAGAGTAGAGTGATGAATTGTCGCATCTGAGTCATTTATGGATTTAGTCCGTCCCTGTATTTAAAATGGAACACCATATTTTTTTCTAAATGAACGAAAGAAACACCAGAAGAAATTGAATCTATTTTCTGTGCCACATACCAACCTAATTAAAAAAAGTTCAGTCAGGTTAAAAATAACGTCTGACTTTGAATTCTCCAGTTTTTATTTTCGTTCTTTCGGTCGAAGGCTTTACTTTAATCACATAGGAACTATTAAACATGTTTTTAATAATTATAGGATTGGGTTTTTTAACGGATAAGCCTCGTTTAGATAAGGGATTAAGTGGGTGGGTTTAAAATTAATTGTCTGTAAACAGGCACCGTAAAACCGAGATTAAGGAAGCAGTAACAATTTTGGGGCATTTTTTTTCTTATTATATCCATTAATTTTATAAAGTAGACTCAAAATTTCTGGAACTAAGCACAATTAGTGGTAAAACTACGTAATTTACAATATATAAGGTCTGTTCGGAAAATAAAGCGAACAATCTTTTTTTCGTAGTAGAAATTTGGACAGTGTGCGTAAACTTTTGAAGGAAGACCGTCGAATGAGTGTTCAGATAATATCAAAGATTGTAGATATATTAAATACTGCTGTCCAAGAGAATTTTATCGAGAATTTGCAGATGAGTCAAGTATGTGCAAAGATGGTTCCCAAAGTGTTGACCGACGACCAGAAAGCCAACCAAAGAGCTCATTTCTCAAAAACCTTTGGAACATGCTCAGAATGAACCAGATTTCGTGGTGTCAAGGTTATAACCGTTGATGAAATGTAGATTTTCGAGCACGATTCAGAAACAAAGAAGTAAAATTCCTGGGTGCCTCCTCGCTCCAAAGTCACGCAGAAAAAATCATACTCACTATGTTCTTTGAGGCCAAGCATGTGGTCCACCAGGAGTTTCTACTTGCCGAACAGACCGTCAACGCTTTGTAGTGCTCAAGAAAAGGATCCAGCGCATCAGGAAAGACATCGACGCTACCTTGGTGCTTCACCACGATAACGCGCCAAGCCACACTTCCGTGCGAGCCACGGAGTTTTTGACCCAGGAAAACGTGACAACGCTGCCCAAGTCGTCCCGACCTGACTCGGTCAGACTTCTTGTTTCCCCGAATAAAGACCGCCATAAAAAGACATCATTTTGGGACCGTCGACAACGTTAGTGACGAAGTCTCTTAAGTAGGTTCCCGAAGACGTTTTCCAGGATGGAAATTGCTCTAGCAAGTACTTCGACGCCCAAAGGTCTTATTTTGAAGAATCTTAATTACTTGAATCGATAAGTTATAATCAATTATTTTTTATGGGTTTGGGCGCATTACTTGCAGGTATTTACGTTTTTTTAGATTACACAGAAATTTATTTAAACAGAACTGATTCACTCATTTTATTTAATTTTGTAGTATTCACCCTCCTGCTTTATAATCATTATTAGTTATCGTGACTGTCATTAATAATATGTATAATCGTGGTTCATAGGTCACGATCGTTCAAATCGTAAAAAAATACTTTTAAGAGTGACGTATCACGCTCTAATTGAATTTAACTGACAGTAATATGGAGAAGCATCTCACACCCATGTCTGAGGACATATTTACATCTTGAATTGAAGAACATTCGGGTACTTTTTAATTTAAATTATTACGCGAGAAATACGAAATTACTAACAGAGCAGTACTTATCTTTGATTTAATATGGTATATAGTAAAAATTCTTAACCCAATCAACTTAATTTAGATCTCAGAGTAACTGTGTCTTCTAAATTCGCTACACTCTTGTTTAGTTGTTATGGTACTATTTCGAAAAAAGTATTCAAAATCGAAAAACGGTTATTCTAATAATCAGAATACTCGAGTATACTCCATAATAATAATAAGAATAATAATACGTATATTACCGTTAAAATACAACAGAGTGTACATAGGTTCATCTTATCAGATAAATAAAATAAAATAAAATAAGATGAAAACAAGTAAAAATGAGCAACAGTACAGTATATACGTGCACAAAAATATATACTTAAATACATACAAAGTAAAGTACAAAAGTCAAAGTTAAAATTAAACAAACATAGCAAGCAATTCAATCAGACTAATGCAGGTGTTCCAGACTTGTCAAATACCAATTTAAAAACAAAAAGAATAAAAAGATATGTAAATAAAAATTTCACAAAACTTCACAACCAGGACCCGCTTTCTCCAACATCAGCTCTTGTAGAAATCACTTACTGAGTAAAAGGCGATGCCCAGCAAAAGAGACTTGACTCCAGAAATGAATCTCGTGCCACGCATAACTTGCAGTCCTGCAGGTAATCCATTGCAAAGGCTGATACAACTGTAGAGGGAAGAGTTTTCAAAGAAAGTTGATTTGTGACTGGGTATAATCAGTAAACTGTTACTCCTTATGTTATACGTATTTCTAGATCCTAGCACCTCAAAAAAGTGTCTATTTTTGTTTACAAAAGTGAAACAGCGCAATATATACAGACATGGGAAGGTTAAGATTCGGTTATTTATGAACATATCTCTACAGCTTTCACGAAAGTCGAGATTAAATATTAGACGAATTATTTTCTTCTGGCTCACAAAAACTCGCTTATATTTTTCATCAGAACACAACATTGTTACACAGATGGCTGAAAGCCAAAGCATAATACACCCCCACGCCCAGAGTCCCTCAGAGTTGAGAGTACTTTTTAAGCTCAAAATTAATAATAATAATTAAGTATAACATTACTCTCGAAATAAGTACTTACAACCTATTTCAAAAATACGCATTTTTACTTTAAGAACAGATTTGTTTATATGGAACATTACTTATATTACATGGAATGAAAAGTCCCGAGGAAATTTTGAAGAACCTTGATTTCTTGTACCGATATGCTGAATAAATTATTTTCTATGGATTTGGTCGCATTACTTGCCCGACACACCTTGTATTTTTTTAATTACACAGAAATTTATTTAAACAGAATTGATTCGCTGATTTTATTAATTTTGTAGTATTCACCCTCCTGCTTTATAATTATTATTACTTATCGCGACTGTCATTAATAATATGTATAATCGTGGTTCATAGGTCACGATCGTTCAAATCGGTATAAATTCGTCAGTCATGTGATCTAAAAATACTTTTAAGAGTGACGTGTCACGCTCTAATTGAATTTAACTGACAGTAATATGGAGAAGGATCTCACACCCATGTCTGCCGACACACTTACATCTTGAATTGAAGAACATTCGGGTACTTTTTAATTCAAATTATTATGCAAGAAATACGAAATTACTAACAGAGAAGTACTTATCTTTGATTTAATATGGTATATAGTAAAAATTCTTAACTCAATCGACTTAATTTAGATCTCAGAGTAATTGCACTACAGCTGAGTTACTTTGTCTTCTAAATTCGCTACAGTTTTGTTCAGTTGTTATGATAGTATTTGGAAAAAAAGTATTCAAAATCGAAAAACGGTTGTTCTTTTAATCAGAATACTCAAGTATACTCCATATGATACTACTCTTACTTAATATTACATGGAATGAAAAGTCCCGAGGAAATTTTGAAGAATCTTGATTACTTGTATCGATATGCTCAATAAATTATTTTCTAAGGATTTGGTCGCATTACTTCCCGACACACCTTGTATTTTTAGTGTTCCGTACGGAATACTTATAAGATCACTTCGGTGTCTGTCTGTCTGTCTGTCACAACCGATTTTTTTTTTTTATACCTCTGTAACAAAATTTTTTATTTTAAAAGCAATCAACGTACGGAACACTAATTGCGCAAGTTCAACTTGCACTTGACCGTTTTTTTTAATTATACAGAAATTTATTTAAACAGAATTGATTCACTCATTTTATTTAATTTTGTAGTTTCACCCTCCTGCTTTATAATCATTATTACTTATCGTGACTGTCATTAATAATATGTATAATCGTGGTTCATAGGTCACGATCATTCAAATCGGTCTAAATTCGTCAGTCATGCGACCTAAAAATACTTTTAAGAGTGACGTGTCATGCTCTAATTGAATTTAACTGACAGTAATATGGAGAAGCATCTCACACCCATGTCTGCGGTCATATTTACATCTTGAATTGAAGAACATTCGGATACTTTTTAATTTAAATTATTACGCGAGAAATACGAAATTACTAACAGAGCAGTGTTTATCTCTGATCTAATACGATAAATAGTAAAAATTCTTAACTTAATCAATTTAATTTGGCTCTCAGAATAATTTCACTAGAGCTGAGTTACTATGTCTTTTAAATTCGCTACACTCTTGTTCAGTTGTTATGGTACTATCTGGAAAAAAGTATTTAAAATCCAAAAGCGGTTATTCTAATAATCAGAATACTCAAGTATACTCCATATAACACCACTCTTGAACTAAGTACTTACTACAACCTAATTCAAAATATGCATTTTTACTTTAAGAACAGATTTTTTTTATACGGACTATTACTTATATTACATGGCGTAAATTTACTGAATTGTCAATTAGACGTAGCAAATTCCGTCCTGTTCCAACTGTTTTAGTACATAATAGACCCACATCTGTTTATCATATGAACATAAAAAACCACAAATCTGTTTTAGTCTTAGTTAAGCGTTTGACAATGTAGTTGTACTACGAAATCGCGATAACGCAATTGTAAAAAATCTTTACACATATATTTAGTGACAGTTAACAAAGTAATTAAGTAATTTTATTGTTACTGTGTACAAAGTAACGGATCAATCAATCAACTTATTTTGACGATCTTCCAACATTTAGGTACCTTTCATATAGTAGGATTTCTCAAACTCTTTATATACGCCTCAGTTTCCCATTCGGCTTCTTCATTTGAGACAAATCTCTTTCCCTGGAGCAATTCTTTTCAATTTTGGAGCGAGGTAATAATCGTTGGGGACCAGATCTGGAGGATAAGGAATCAATTCATATCCCAGCTGGTTCAATTTCAACATTGATTTTAAGGAGTTGTGAGCTGGTGCATTATTTTGCTGAAACAACACTTTTTTCTTCGCTAAATGCGGCCTTCTTTTCTCGATTTCACCATTCAAATGATCACATGAACCAACATAATAATCTACGGTGATTGTTTGCCCCTTCTCAAGATAGTCGATTAGTATTATTTCTTGAGCATGCCAAAAAATACCTTTCTACCTGATGCTTGTGTTTTTGGACGTTACGGTCGACTTTCATGCGGTTGCACCCATTCTATGGATTGCCTGTTGGACTCAGGCGTGTGTGTGTTTCATTCATTATTATGAATCGAAACAAAAACTCCTTTGGATTACGCCCAACCTAGTACCAAACAGCACTCTCAATCTTCGACACGTTGCTGTTTTTGATCAATACCAGCAAGCTAGATACAAAGTTAGTTACAAAAAAAAAAGTGATTGGAAGCCTTTCTTTATTAGAAACGTAGTATAGAGACAGGATATTTCAAGTCCCCAACAACAATAGAAGTAGGTTTATTTAAAGAATATCATCCATTTTCTTCTATACTATAGTCTCTCGGCTTGACAAGTGTCAAATATATCACAGTTCAAAAACCTTTTTATTGCATACAATTCCTTTGTTTTCTTGTTCGCAATATATCCTGCTTTCCGCGAAAAGAAGCCTTTTTTTATTGTACGCATTAGCCAAGGGATTCCACATGTTGCTTGTTTTTCCAATTTAGAGCCGATCGATAATGCCCGACTCGCCACAGCGGCCTGGCGCCTGGAGGCCTCGATTTCGTGAGGGTAAAGACCAGCGACGTAACGGATATAAATAGAAAGTGTAAAAACTACCCTGAAACAAAAGATATTTGTCTATACTTTTTGAAAAAGTTGTGCTATATGATAATGTATATCGTATCTTTTATATAACACTACGAGAGAATTTTTAGTTTTCTTCATTACTATTAACTAGCATATATCTACAGAATGCTAAATATTAGACACCAAGATTGTATTCCTAACATCGAGATATTAAGAAAACCAGAAGTGACGCAAGACAACGAATATTAAGGTAGAATGGGACAGGACATATGGCAAGGATGAATGATAACAGCTAGACACGCCGTATAGTTGAGTGGAGGTCTAGAGAACATAAAAGATGCAGAGGTAGGCCACAGACAAGACGGACAGACGATATAATAAGATTAGCGGAACACGACTGGATGCAAAAAGCAAACAACGGAGCTCCTTGGAGACAACTTGCTTGGGAAGGTTATGGGTGGAATAAGCTAATAATGATGATGATGATCCACAGCTCCGCCCACGTGGATTATACGATTTATATTGGTGAAGTAATAAAGGAAAGAAAAAAAGCCATAGATACCATTACTTATGTATCTACTATTAATCCAAAAACCTCAACTCGCCGCAAAATCACCATCAGCTTCGTTATCACTTCTCTATGCAGGCTTCAAGTGAGTTAAAAAATGACGTCGATTTTGCTGGTAAAATCATCTTTTCGGACAAAGCTCACTTTCGTCTCGGAAGATACGTAAACAATCAAAATTGTAGAATATGGGCTGCTGATAAGCCACAGGTACTTGTAGAAAAGTCATCATATCCTCAAAGAGTGACTATTTGGTGTGTTTTTTTCGAGTGGTGACATTATTGGCTCTTTCTTCTTTGAAAATGAAGCTGGTAACAACGTTTCGGTGATTGTAGTGCATTACAGAGACGTGATAATTGATTTTTTCAATTTTGTGATCAACCGTTTCAGAAATGACTGATAAGGGCTGCTGTTACTCTAACAATTCACAAACAATCCACGCACTTAAGGAAACTATCCCTCGAATTATTCGCCAAATCGAATCGAAAATGTGCTTATAAGTTGGGTTGACAGGATGAGCTACTGTCAAGCCAACGGTGGCAGCCATCTGAATTGAAATATTTCATAATTGACCGGAAGATCTATTCTTTTCCATAAAGGAAAAAACTTTGAAAAATAACAAACGGCTTCTTTGTTATAACAATTGTAAAAAAAAACCTACAGATGAGCCACCTTTACATACATACATATATATATATATATATATATATATATATATATATATATATATATATATATATATATATATATATATATATATATATATATATATATATATATATATAATATAATATATATATATATATATATATATATATATATATATATATATATATATATAGTTTGAAAAGTCCGTGCAAAGTCGGAGAGATGGCACCACCGGCGCGTATCGAGGTCATGTTTAGTTAGTAGCATCTCTTGAATGAACGCACACACCAAGTTTCAGCCATATTGGTCTATTTCTTTGTGCTTGGCATTCGTGTGAATCAAGGAAGTCGAGTGATTTTCAAGAAATGGACGAAAAAGAATTTCGTGTGGTGATTAAACATTACTTTATGAAAGGCAAAACGCCTCAGGAGACTAAAGAGAAGCTTGATAAACATTATGGTGACTCTGCACCTTCGATTAGAACAGTTTATAAGTGGTTTCAAAATTTTCGGACTGGCCATATGGGCACAAGTGACGCTGAACGTTCTGGACGGCCTGTGGAGGGTATGACTCCAGAAATCATTGATCAAATCCATGATATGGTGATGGATGACAGAAGAGTTAAGGTGCGTGAGATTGCTAGTGCTGTGGGCATCTGGACTGAACGGGTACATAATATTTTGCATAAACATTTGGACATGAGAAAGCTATCCGCAAGATGGGTGCCGCGATTGCTCACGCTTGACCAAAAACGGAATCGTGTGAAGTGTTGCAAAGATGGTTTGCACCTGTTCCAGAAGAATCCGGAGGACTTTAAGCGTCGTTTCGTCACTGTGGATGAAACATGGATACATTACTATACTCCTGAGACCAAACAACAATCTAAACAATGGGTTACCAAGGGGGAATCTGCACCAAAAAAGGCGAAGACCGTTCCTTCGGCCGGAAAGGTTATGGCGAGTCTTTTGGGATTCGCAAAGGATAATCCTCATCGACTATCTGGAAAAGGGTAAAACTATTACAGGTGAATATTATTCATCGTTATTGGACCGTTTGAAAACGAGCGAGCTGCAAGAAAAACGCCCGCGATTGGCCCACAAGAAAGTCCTTTACCATCACGACAACACACCAGCACACACCTCAGCAGTTTGTGGTCGCAAAATTAATGGAAATAGGATTCCAACTCGTTTCACATCCCCCCTATTCTCTAGACTTGGCTCCCTCGGACTAGTATTTGTTTCCCCAATTTGAAAGAAATGGCTGGCGGGACAAAGATTTTATCCAAAACGAGGAGGTGATTGCAGATACTAATGGATATTTTGCAGACTTGGACAAATCCTATTATTCGGAAGGGATCAACAAACTAGAATATCGTTGGACGAAGTGTATAAGCCTAAAAGGAGACTATGTCGAAAAATAAAAAAAGGTTTACCCCAAACACATAAGTAGTTTTTATTTTTGCACGGACTTTTCAAACCAGCCTCGTATATATATATATATATATATATATATATATATATATATATATATATATATATATATATAGGAATAGGAAGGACGGTAACAAGGTACTGGTAACAAACAATTGAAGCTTAACTACTAAGAACGCCCTCGTGAGGAAATAGAGATAAGCAAAGTAAAAAAAAAGTAATATGACCTTAAATTCTACAATACATATTAAATATGTTTTCTTCAAATATCTTCTGTGTGAATTTAATGCCTGAAATGATAATTAATAGCAGGCCCTAAAGTTCAATTTTAGATAAGTATCAGGTGTGGCCCTCTTTTATATGTAATTTCATGTAAAAATATCGGTTTTGATATCAATGGACTTGTTCCCAAATATTGACTAAAGGGTGGGATCATATCACTGCCCATCCCAGAAATTAACTCCATTCCGGCAAGACCTTATTTATGTAAGCATGGTCATTGATCGACGATATAAAAGGATGTAAACCGTGTATACATGTACGTATGTGTGTCTCGTATTTATGTCTAGGGTCAGTGACTTAACATTACAAACAAATGCTTCTTGGAAAAACTGTGCTTGTAGTCATGGCTATTTATTATGGACATTTGGTGATAGAAAAGCTTTTAACCATACACCACTAAAGTGTTTATTACCGTAAATTTTAACAGTAAATAAAGATTTTTAAATTTTTAGAGATATGTAAAATAACTATATACTTATATTAATAGACATTGAGTTACTAATGTTTTCAACGTGTAGTTGTAAACACAACCATCATGGGCGTAACTAAGGCAGCAGGGTCAACCACTGGTGGCACAGCTTAGAACATACATAAGAAAAGCAATTAATTCACTTCTGCATTGTTGCCTGATCCTTCTTTGACTCAATTTACTATTTCCTAATTTGTGATCCCATCTACCCATCTTGCCTTTGTCATAGCATTATATTTTGGATGTTTTGGTATTTTTTTATGGGTCTAGCACACGTGCTGCAGGGAAGTCCCTAAAGCGCTCCAGGAGCGGCATGTGTGCGGAAAAAGCGATTCACGTTGTTCTTGAATCGCTGTAAATTGTACTCGGTGGGAAACACAGTCCTGGGCAAATTATTCCAAAGGGATGATGTTCTCGATATAAAAGACTGCTTGAAAAGCGTCGTACGAGGAGTAACAAGCTGAACCTCACACGGATGTGAAGTATTAGCGCTACGTATATTTCTAACATGCACCGCTCTGGGAGGAATTAAGCGGGCTATATCCTTCGAACACTTTCCATGAAAATACTTGTAGAATAGGCTCAAGTCGCTAACCGTTCTTCGATGTTCCAGCGATTCAAAGCCGCCGATCAGTTCCGAGTCTCCACTCAGACGAACAGCTCTTCTCTGAATAGAATCCAACAAATGCAATGCATGTTTGGGAACGGAGCCCCAAACATGGGAGCAATATTCCATAGTTAGTCGAATTTGAGCTTTGTAAAGAATTAATAGTTGTTGTGGAGTGTAAAGCTTCCTGGTTCAAAATAATATTCCCAACTTTTGAGAAGCTCTCCTTGCTATCCCTGCGACATGTTCATGCCAGGACATATTTGCTCCCAAACTAACGCCCAACAAAAAGAGTGACGACATTAGAGGAATGGAGTACCCACCATAACTATGTCGGGTTCAGCAACGTTAACCTTTTTTAGAAAAAACTGCCGCCTGGGTTTTTGTAGCATTAAATTCCACTTGGTTACCGTCACTCCGAGATAGAATTTCTTCCAGGTCTTTGTTAAGTTGAACAACTTCTCGCTGTCTGCGGATATTCGTCTCAGTAGCCGATGTCCGAGCGTTCAAAGGGAATGAAGAGATAAGCGTACTGTCATCTGCAATGTCACTTTTCTTTGTAGCCAAACTTCACACCTGTATCCTTCTTTGCCCATGATTTCTTTTCTTGCACTATTCTGTTTTTAAGGTCAATTCAGGAAAGGCACAGGCCATCATCTTCGAAAAAAACACCCGTACCAGAGACCCTCCTCAACTCCGACTCAATGCAACTAGGTTCAGATGGACGAACAGCATTAGGTACCTAGGTCTTCTATACGACAAATGGCTCGTATGGAAGGATCCAGTGACAGCGGCGGTGCGTAAGGCAAATCAGTTCCTAGGGGAGTTGTACCCGCTTCTGAACAATCGAGGTAAATTATCAACTCATAACATATTGCTAATTTACAAAACGGGACTGGGTTTACGTACGGCTGCCAGACATGTTGCCAGATGTTTTGAAAGCATCGAGCCAAAGTCCGGACAGTTCAAAACAAAACCCTACGTATCAGAGCAGGAGCTCCCTGGTTTGTCCGCAACAACCAGTTGTACAGAGTTTAAAATGCCCACAAAAAAAGAATTCACCAGAAATATCCACCTTCACTTTCTTGAGAAAGCGACAGCTGATCCTAACCCTGAGATAGCTAGCGCCTTCAGACACAATGCACACGTTGGTAATCGCTACTTACGACCCTCAGACATACTACAAATAGACTAACAATACATTGGTGGCAAAAAATGTTCTTGAAACACATTTTTTCAAGAATATGAGCGGTCACGTTCTTACTTGACAGACCGTACATCCTCAGTACGCCGAATATTTTTCTCGAATACACATTATCTAATACTTATATGTAAATTGATCTTCGCTTTTTAAATATTTCTTCAGAATTCGAATTGGTTATCTAGAACAGGGCTGTCAAGGTCATGCACAGTTCGAGCTAATTTCGGAGGTAACGCCTTCCGCTGCCCCCACCACTGCTGCTGCCGCCGTTCGCGCCGTCTCAGGAGCGGCTGTGAGAGACATAGGAGGAGCGCATTGTGTTTGGTAAGCGGCCGAGCCGCGATCGGCGGCTCAGCCGCTTAACGTCTAGCAGTGGTGGGGGGCAGCGGGAGGCGTTACCTCCGAAATTGGCTCGAACTGTGCATGACCTTGACAGCCCTGATCTAGAAACCTTCCTAAGAGAACGTTGCCAAAATCTAAAAAAATTAAAGTTTTTTCCACGGTATTGAAGTATATCAGTCGAAAGTCTAACATTTTTGACATATCATGACGTAATTCCCATCATTCTCTCTTTCGGAATAGCCCGTAACGTTAACCTAAATTTGCTTGTTTTTAACGATGTATATATGCTCAATGTAACAGCGACAACATTATACTAAGGACATTTTAATATGTAATTGATATATGATACAAATGCCCAAGTATGCATTCGATTTCTGGAGGTCAGTAGAATATGTTATATTATCGATTCTTATTATTTTAATAGTTATAAGACTTTTAGAGTCATGAAACCACAGATGTAGAATTTGCAGTGTGATGTGTAGAGATATAGTTGTCTATCCCGCTAAGTTATATGCATGATATAATATATTTAATGTTTTATCATATACCATAAAGCAATTTTGCTAATTTTTGCTAATTTATATAGAGGGCACCTTTTAAGTCTAACTAAGTTTGGTCTCTCTACGTTACATGCGTGGATACGAATGTTTGAGTGTCTGCTACATTTAGCATATAAATTACATATAAAAAAAAACCGGTCAAGTGCAAGTAGAACTTGCACAATTAGTGTTCCGTACGTTGATTGTTATTAAAATAAAAATTTTTGTAAGGGTGGTATAAAATGATCAATGACTTCACAAAACACACCCCAAATGAGTTTTCAACAAAGTTTGTTTCCAATCTTTACTGAAAACTGGTGACCTTGTAATTTTGTTTTTTTTTTTATATACCAAATAAATTATTAAAGGTAATGCACTCGTGATAATTTTCGTTCAATCTATACCCCGTGGAGAATATTCCAGAATTTTTTCAAAATTTTTTGATCAGTACTTTTCGAGATAAGGTAGGCGACAGCGATTTTTTTAAAAGTAATACGGAGAAAAGTGTGCGCAAGTATTACATTACATATATATTTTTTACTCGTGTTTTCACAAGCTTTCATTTGACATCACACTCGATGACCTAGTAAAAAAAAATTTTTCAATTCCGATTTCACCCCTCAAAACGAACCCCTTAAGTCAAAATTTATGTTACGGTGGTATAAAATGATCAGTGACTTCACGAAACACACCCCAAATGAGTTTTCAACAAAGTTTGTTTCCAATCTTTACTGAAATCTGATGACCTTGAAATTTTTGTTTTTTTTATATACCATATAAATTATTAAAGGTAATGCACTCGTGGTAATTTTCGTTCAATCTACACCCCGTGGAGAATATTCCAGACTTTTTTCGAAAATTTTTTGATAAGTACTTTTCGAGATAAGGCCCGGGACAGCGATTTTTCGCGAATTTTTAAAAATAATACAAAGAAAAGTGCGCGCAAGTATAATATTATATATACATTTTTTACTCGTGTTTTCACAAGCTTTCATTTGACACCACACTCGATGACCTAGTAAAAAATTTTTTTTTTTCACTTCCGACTTCATCCCCCAAAACTAACCCCTTAAGTCAAAATTTAATTCTCAAAACTACATGGCTCTGATGAGGCCATCAATTCCTATATTATTACCAAATTTCACCTTTCTATGTCAAATAGTTTCGGAAGAAAATCGGTGTGACAGACAGACAGACAGACAGACACCGAAGTGATCTTATAAGTGTTCCGTACGGAACACTAAAAATGGAGAATAGTTGCAGAAAATAAGGAAAGAATTCAACAGAAGTTTAAGACAGAATTAGGATTGATCGTAGATAGACCAAAGCGAGGATATGGAAATAGTAACGATGGGAATATGGCTCGTCGATTCTTTGAAAACACAACTTTATCGTCCTCAATAACAGAAGTGGATGAAGAAGTGGTTAAGAGAGTTTATGTTATAATGCAAACTTTACCGAGTGGCTGTGATATAAATATTAACGCCTTTCAAATATATGCATTAGAGACTGCGAAAAAATTTGTTAGTATTTATCCGTGGTATAATATTCCTACTACGGTTCGCAAGATCTTAATTCATAGTCCTCAAGTTATTTCTTCTGCAATATTACCAATTGGTCAAGTTTCAGAAGAGGCACAAGAGTCTCGAAACAAAGATATCAAGAGATATCGCCGAGATTTTACGCGTAAATTTTCGAGAACAAATGGAAGATCTTCTTCATCAACTCTTAATTTCCTCAGATCCATACATTTCGAGTGTTAGAAGTTTACCTAAAAAAAAATTAAAATACTTATCAAGAGATGTTTTAGCACTCCTATTAGCATCTGATACAGCTGTATCAGTGACATCCTCATCACAATTACTGATTTTTTTTTTATTCCTCCAGCAATTAAATTATATGTTAAAATATTCAGTTGCTATGTGTTACTAAATATTAAGTTATTTTTGTTTATTTATATATATACTAGCCGGGCCCGCGGCTCCGCTCGCGTGGACTTGATTCACTACTATCGTCACTGCTTATTCCTTATATTAACCAACGTAATAAAATATTCCCCATTATTTCTCCTTATCTCCTAATATTTCTCCTTATTTCCCATTATCTCTACATAATTTTTCCATTATCTAGGCTTATCTCTGCTCATCTCCCATTATTTCTCCTTATCTCCCATTATTTCTCCTTATCTCCCATTATGTCACCCTATTTCCCATTATCTAGGCTTATCTTGACTTATCTCCCATTATTTCTCCTTATCTCCCATTATTTCTCCTTATCTCCCATTATCTCACCATAACTCCCATTATCTAGACTTATCTCTGCTTATCTCCCATTATCTCTCCTTATCTCCCATTATTTATACTTATATCCCATTATCTCACCTTATCTCCCATTATCGAGGCTTATCTCGATTTATCTCCCATTATTTCTCCTTATCTCCCATTATCTCACCTTATCTCCCATTATCTAGGCTTATATCGAATTATATAGAACATATGTACAAATTTATAAAAACACGTAAATCGGATAAGTGGTTCTCGAGTGATAAGCACACTAACGGACAGACAGACAGACAGAGAGACGTTGCATTTTATATATATTGTATTCTTTGCTACATGATATTGTTCCATATTTAATGCTTTAGGGAGTGTATTGCAAGAGAACGCGCTAGCGGAAAACTTTTCTCCGACTTGATTCACTATTATCGTCACTGCTTATTCCTTATGTCACCTAATAAAATATATCCTATAACCTGGCCAGAGAACATACGTATGTTTAAAAAAAAAGAACGTAAATCGGATAAGTGGTTCTCCAGTGATAAGCACACCAACGGACGGACAGACAGACAGACGGACAGAGAGACATTGCATTTTATATATAATATAGATATTCTCTGCTACATAATATTGTTCCATATTTAATGGTTTGGACTGTGTATTGCAAGAGAACGCGCTAGCGGCAAACTTTGTCCGACTTAATTTACTATTATTGTCACTGTTCATTCCTTATGCTACCTATCGTAATAAAATATAGCCTATAACCTGGCCGGAGAACATATGTATGTTTATAAAAAAAAAGTACGAAAATCGGATAAGTGGTCCTCCAGTGATAAGCGCACTAATGGACAGACAGACAGACAGAGATAGGTTGCATTTTATATATATTATAGATGTAATAAAATATATACCTATAACCTGGTCAGAGAACATATGTATGAATTTAAAAAATCACGTAAATCGGATAAGTGGTTCTCGAGGGATAAGCGCATTAACGGACAGACAGACAGACAGACAAACATTGCATTTTATATATATTATAGATATAGATTATTATTATTATTATATAACCTGGCCAAAGAATATATGTATGAATTTAAAAAAAGACAGGTAAATCGGATAAGTGGTTCCCGCGTGATAAACACACTAATGGACAGACAGACAGACAGAGAGATATTGCA
Source organism: Pachyrhynchus sulphureomaculatus (assembly GCA_019049505.1). Taxonomy (NCBI): domain Eukaryota; kingdom Metazoa; phylum Arthropoda; class Insecta; order Coleoptera; family Curculionidae; genus Pachyrhynchus; species Pachyrhynchus sulphureomaculatus. The sequence continues at coordinate 205,660,625 of CM032454.1, read as the reverse complement.
TTTTATATATATTATAGATTATACATTACAGATATTCTTTGCTACATAATATTGTTCCATATTTAATGGTTTAGGCTGTGTATTGCAAAGGCACGCGCTAGCGGCAAACTTATTTCCGACATCATTCACTATTTTACGTCACTGCTCATTCCTTATGCTACCTATCGTAATAAAATATAGCCTATAACCTGGCCAGAGAACATATGTATGTTTTAAAAAAAAAAGTACGTAAATCGGATAAGTGGTTCTCCAGTGATAAGGTAACTAACGGACAGACAGACAGACAGACAGACAGAGAGACGTTGCATTTTATATATATTATAGATATATATATATATATATATATATATATATATATATATATATATATATATATATATATATATATATATATTTTCTTATGTTTTACTACTTACGAAAAATAGACCTAGCTGTCTATTTTCAGCTAGAATGAAATTGTAAGACATGTTTCGTTTTATATATAATAAAATTTTAAAATATCGTTTTATTATATTGAGTTTTATGTAATTTTTCTTATTTTGCGGATCACATTCGTAATTAGCGACCTCAAAAGTATCTAAATTCAATTTTGATACAAGCCAAAACAATTTTAAGGTTTTGGCCAGCATTTAATGAAAATTGGCCAGTGTGTGCTGGCAGCTAGACCACTTTTTACAGAGAGGACAATATTTTGATAAGATCTTTGGATTTGATAAATAAGATGAAGTACTTTACGACCTTAAATAATTTTTTATACACATTATTGTAATACCCTGAGCATAGTTTTAAGTTTAAAACATTATTATGTACAACCTATATTATTAATTTTATTTGATTGGTGTGGCGGCACGCTTTACTGATTATTAAGTCTAGTAGACAGAAATTAATACCCGGAGTAAATAATTAATACTTTACGTTATGAATGAATGGATTAGAAAAATCGTTGAAAAATATATGTAACATGTATAGGAAACCATGCGTTAAAACAGATTAATAAATATACCTAGATTAATAGAGATTTGCTTTCATTTAAAGAAATATCAGTCAGTTGCAAATAATCTAACCTTAATTTATTTTTCTAAATGAAATGAAACGAATTACTTTGTTATTTGTCACTTATTTTTTATTCTTTAGAAAGCCCACTTTTACAGACACCACTATTCCCAATAATTCATACCACCCCAACTCACATAAACTCGCAGCCTATAAATCCATGATTCACAGAGCATTCTCCATCCCTTTAAATAAACAAAATTTAGAGAAAGAATTAGATACAATCAAGAATATTGCCCACAATAACGGATTTGAGAAAAAAACCATAGATAACCTAATTAAAAATATAAAAAAACAACTAAATTTAAGACATATTTATCCACACGTAAAAAACGATGAAAAATAAACTTTTTCCTCATTGACATATTTCGGACTAATTTCTAATAAAATTGCATATATACTCGCAAAAGACAACATAAATATCGCTTTTAAATCTTCCCAAAAACTTTCCTCCCTCTTTTTCAATGTATAAAAGACAAAACTCATAAATACAAAGACTCTGGAGTTTTTAAACTGTCATGTAATGAATGTAATAGCTATTATATAAGCCAAACGGGGAGACATTTCTATACTAGATTTAAAGAACACCAAACATCTTTTAGATTAAACAAAGAAAACTCCAACTTTACTAACACTTCCATCAAACAAATCGTACTTTTCCAGACATAAATAATCTACAAATATTACATAAAGCACAAAAAGGAAGAAAATTAAATATTTTAGAAGTTATAGAGATCTACAGGCACAATAAAAATAAAGATACAATCCTATTAAATAACCAAACAGATGTTCAGAATTCAACCCTGTTTGGCGTATTTTAGAAGTTTTTTAGATATATCTTTGAAAAAGGCATTTTTGTAGAAACTATTAAGAAAATATTGAAAAGTATTTCTTCAAATTTTAAACAATAATGTCATTTAACCCTTGGTAATAAAATAATTTAAGTTCATTGTAATTTAATGATGGGTAACTCCAAATTGTACCTAGAAATTTGTTATAAATCATAAATAAACCAACTTAGTATGTAGTATTAGCTTGATAATGTAGAAAACCTACGAAACTGCAGTAACAGATAAATAAAAAATAAGTGACAAATAACAAAGTAATTCGTTTCATTTCATTGAGAAATTTAAAATGTTCTGTCACGGACACCTCAATTATACAATTCTTTATTTATTTATATATGGTGTGTATTTATATGTTTTATATAAGTATATAATAAGTTTTATAATCGTATGAGATTTGTGTGAACTTTTGTTTAAAAATTATAAAAGATCCATCCATTTTCAGCAAACTTCTTAATCTTTCCCTTAAAGATAAAGTACAACTTTACTTACAGTTCGTAACTAAAAAGAAAGATTATAAAAAAACTAAACTTCAAATTTATCGAATAGTCCCAAATATAATATTTTTTTTTACTCAAAAAAATTAGTATACTTACAAAAGAACAACATAATTCCCAAATTAAATCCTAGCTGATATCACTCTTAAAGAAAAACGCGAGATATAAAAGCAAGGCGTAATTAGTACACAAAATATAATACGTAAGCACGCAAAATTAAGCAAAATTTTGAAGTCGGCGCAGGTGTTGCACATAAGTAATTTACTGAATATTATTTAATTTAGAAAAACCACATCAACCACAATAAGTACGTAAATCGCTAAATTTTCTTTTAAATTAGAAAAATGAAGCAGAGAATATCAATTACTGGGGGTCGCTGCGCTGCGCCGCAGAGGTGCACGTGCAATGTTGTGACAGTATGATAGGATTCTTACCACTTGATATTCGTCTTTTTCGGTCGATTACTAAATATTGCTTAATTTTGTGTGTTTAGGGATTATATTCTATATATGTAAGATTCATATTGCTTGAATTTCTGGAGTTTTGGGTTTCGCGTAACAATAGCGAGGATTTCTTTTGCTAATTATATTTTATATAAGCAGGTACTTTTAAGATTAATAGAAGATATTATGTATTTTTTTATAACACTTTCTTGAAGTCAATTTAATAATATATTTATTTTAGTGTTAAACAGTGTGGAAAAACAGGAAAAAAGTTCCTGTACTTTCCTATAATCGTGGAACTATTTTAAGAAGAGTGGTTAAGCAAACATTATCTATTAAGAAAAGAGGTTGGATGGGACCTAAATGAAGATTTCGAGTTATCTATACAAAAATAACAGGCCACGTGCAAGTCAAACTTGCGCAATTAATGTTCCGTACGTTGATTGCTCTAAGAATAAAAATTTTTGTTATGGAGGTATAAATTAATAAATAACTTCACAAAATCCACCCCAAATTAGTTTTTAACAAAATTTGATTACGATCTTCGTTGAAAACTGATGACCTTGAAATTTAGGTTTTTTTATATACCAGATAAAGTATTAAAGGTAATGTATCCTGATAATTTTCGTTCAATCTACACCCTGTGGAGAATATTCCAGAATTATTTCAAAATTTTTTGATCAGTTCTTTTCGAGATAAAGGAGTGCAGCGATTTTTAGCAATCTTTTAAAAAAAATACAAAGAAAAGTGTGTGCAAGTATTACATTATATATATTTTTGAACTCGATCCCACTCGACGACCTGGTAATTTTTTTTCACTTCCGATTTCACCCTCCAAAATTAACCCCTTAGGTCAAAATTTAACGGCTCTGACGAGGTCATCAATTCCTATAATAATGCCAAATTTCACCTTTCCATGTCAAATAGTCTCGAAGAAAATCAGATGTGACAGACAGACAGACGGACAGATACCGAAGTGATCTAATAAATTTTCCGTACGGAACACTAAAAAAATTAGACAGGATCAGAAATAAGATGGCGAAGAGAGACATCTAAGGCTGTGAAAATATCCAAGAAGATACAAGAAAATGCTGTCGTTCAAACACCCGATAAAAGAATAACCGGTCAAGTGCAAGTTGAACTTGCACAATTAGTGTTCCGTACGTTGATTGTTTTTAAAATAAAAAATTTTATTAGGGTGGTATAAAATGATCAGTGACTTCACAAAACACACCCCAAATGAGTTTTCAACAAAGTTTGTTTCCAATCTTTACTGAAAACTGGTGATCTTGAAATTTTGTTTTTTTTCTATACCAGATAAATTATTAAAGGTAATGATAATTTTCGTTCAATCTATACCTCGTGGAGACTATTCCAGGGTTTTTTTTCAAAATTTTTTGATCAGTACTTTTCGAGATAAGGTAGGGAACAGCGATTTTTTCACGATTTTTTAAAAGTAATACGAAGAAAAGTGTGCGCAAGTATTACATTATATATATATATATATATATATATATATATATATATATATATATATATATAATATATATATATATATATATATATATATATATATATATATATATATATATATATATATATATATATATATATATATATATATATATATATATATATATATATATATATATATATATATATATATATATATATATATATATATATTTTACTCGTGGTTTCACAAGCTTTCATTTGACACCACACTCGATGACCTAGTAAAAAATTTTGTTTTTCACTTCCGATTTCACCCCTCAAAACGAATCCCTTAAGTCCAAATTTATGTTACGGTGATACAAAATGATCAGTGACTTCACAAAACACACCCCAAATAAGTTTTCAACAAAGTTTTTATTTCCAATCTTTACTGAAAATTGATGACCTTGAAATTTCTGTTTTTTTTTTTATATACATACCAGATAAATTATTACAGGTAATGCACTCGTGATAATTTTCGTTCAATCTACACCCCGTGGAGAATATTCCAGAATTTTTTTCAAATTTTTTGATAAGTACTTTCCGAGATAAGGCGGGTGGACAGCGATTTTTTTCGCGATTTTTTAAAAATAATACAAAGAAAAGTGCGCGCAAGTATTACATTATATATATATTTTTTACTCGTGTTTTTACAGGCTTTCATTTGACACCATACTCGATTACCTAGTAAAAAAATTTTTTTTCACTTCCGATTTCACCCCCCAAAACTAACCCCTTAAGTCAAAATTTAACTTTCAAAACTACATGGCTCTGATGAGGCCATCAATTCCTATATTACTACCAAATTTCAACTTTCTATGACAAATAGTTTCGGAGAAAATCGGGTGTGACAGACGGACAGACAGCGAAGTGATCTTATAAGTGTTCCGTATGGAACACTAAAAATGATTATCTGAACAGTACAGCAATGGAAAGAGTATGATCAAGGGGGTGCATGAATGAAGTACAATATGCTTCGAACAGGGCTTTATGAAGAGGACTACTCAGAAACGTCGACCTCACGATGGAGACAAAAAGAAAATTCAACTAATTCAAAAGATAAATTTAAAATATTTACACTCTACTTTGTTCCTATGCGTTAATACTAGTAATTAATTAACTGATGTTAATCCATGCATGCCAAAAAAGAACTTTTGTTATTCTAATTCCATTTTCTTCACCAAGGCTAAAATAAATTTGGCCAGTCCTTCCTATTTCAACAGTTATAAAACTGGGTTAATTAAAGAAATTAGTTAGTGTTAGTGACCCTTCCCTTGTTGTCTAACGAGGTCAGTCACGTATTAACTCCTAAAAACAAACAGTAAAATTGAAATAATTTACTTAGTAACTGCGGTAATATGTTATAAATAAATAAAATTTTATCTTAAGTACCCGATGACATAGTTGTTTTACGGTAGTAAAATAGAAATTACCGAATTCTATTTCATCTTAGATATTTGCAAACTAGGTATTAAAATGGTTATACTTAATTTATAACACACAAGTCAATGTTACTTTGTTTCATTTTAATTATAATGTTTTCGCGGACGCGTTCTGATGCTTAAAATTCAGTATCTATACAGTCTTCTTTCTCAATCTATGCTCATCCACTCCTGAATGGAGGGCTTCCATGCTCTTCAATCCTTTGCAACTTGTGTCCAGTTCGTTTCTGCAATAATCTGGATGTCGTCTCGCCATCGCTTTGGTAATCTTCCCACACTTCTCTTAGTCTCCCTTGGTCTCTATGTTAACAATTTATTAGTCCATCTATCCGGATCTTGTCTCGCAATGCCCATTGCCACTTTAGTCATACAATTTTTTCCAATAAATCCGGTGGTTTTGTTCTTTCTCGGATATCTTGGCTTCTGATTCGGTCTCTAAGGCTTACTCCAACTCTTTCCATTTCTCTTTAAGTGATTTGGAGCTTGTTAGCCGACTTGCGAGTTAGTGCTGTAGTTTCTGGACAAGTGATAACAGGCATTATACAACTATTACAGATTTTCCCTTTAAGATTTATTGGGATAACTAGTGACTTCGTTATATGTCCCAATTTACCGAATGCTGCCCATCCAAGAGTTGTTCGTCTGGAGATTTCCGCATCTTGGTTCTCTTCTCCCAATTGGATCTTGTGCCCTACATATATGTACAAGGGCACGTTTTCAAGCAATTGGTTGGCAAAAGTCACATCGGGGACTCATTATCCTGGATTTATTTGCGTTAATTTCTAGTTTAACCTATACGGAAGCCTTATAGAATTCTTGCAACATGATTCGAACTTCCTTGGCTGTCTCGCTAATAATGACAATATTATCTGCGAACCTTAAGTAGTTGAGTCGTGTGCCATCTATGTTAATTCCTTCCAACGCTAAGGTAAGCAGTTTGGGTGAAATTGTGCCCCTTGATGTACTTCCCTTTCGGGACGGATATTATCGGTCCTTGTGTTCTTGTCAATGGTTATTGGCAACGATGCATGATTATATACATATTTAATTAGGTTTGAGTATATCTTTGCATTATCCATAGCTTTTAGAATGGCCCAGGTTTCTATCAAAAGCCTTACGGTAGTCAACGAAGGCCACGAACAGAGATATATTGTACTCTATACATTTCTCGATGAGAGTACGAAGTCTCTAAAGATGATCGACGGTACTATATTCTGAACCCCGTGTGTTCGAAGAGCTGGTATTGATCTAACCTGCTTGATAGTTTGTCTGTTATTATTTAAATCAGTAGTTTATACAAGTGGGAGAGCAAACTAATGGGTCGATAGTTTTCTATGTTAATTCCTTCCTTCCCTTTTTTGTACAATAAGATAACTTCTGCCTTTTGCCAGCTAGCTGGGATTCTTGCTTGCTTATCAAGTAAAATTCGTACACTTTTGAACGGCGATTCACCTACTATCTTTAATATATTGCTCTCAGCTTTTCTAGGCTTATTTCAGGTATATCTTCTGATCCTGTGTTTTGAATCGTTCTTTTACGGTACTGATCTCTATGGGATCCAGAAGTATACAGTATTCTACAATAACTTTGCAGGTAAACTCCTCGACGAATTTGGGAACACAGTGATACAGAAAGGCGTAAAAAAAGGTTACTTTTAGGGATGTTATGGTGATATACCGAGTGTACAGTCACAAAAAATATATTTATTACTACAAAAAGACAAACTTTGGACATAATTCTAGAGGCTGTTAAAAGTAACTCACAGATACCAACGATGGGCAGGACCAGTGGGACGTTTTAAAATCAATCAAATTTCGTTGGGCAAGATTTCAAAGAAAATCCTTGTTAATCGTACGCTGGAGAAGAGATTATCTGAGAAAAATTAGAGATGAGCGTTCTCAAGGAAAATGTATTTATTATTATTATTATTATTAACTTGGATAAATGAAGGGTACACCGTAAATAAGTTTTGGAAGGACAAAAACGTTTTGAGTTCAAAACAAGCTTTTATGAAAAGTTGGTCAACCGGCCTCTGTCTGGAAAAGGACACCGATTAATTATAACACATATAGGGAGTATCCACGGTTTCGTTAATGGCGGTCTGCTTACATCCGAATCGAAAAAAACAGGAGATTACCACGAGGATATGAATTCTGATGTGTTTGAAGAATGGTTTACGCAGATGATAGATTTGATTCCCAGAAACTTAATAATTGTCATGGATAATGTAAGTTACCCTTCCAAAAAAGTTGAATGTGTTCCCACGATGGAATGATTTAAACGTGATATACAGTTTTGGTTAACTCAGCGAAATATATTATTCTATGATGATAATATTAACCGCGAGTTAATACAATTAGTCAAACACGAAGTTTTTAATAAACAAAGATAAGTACAATAAGTACGTTATCGACGAAATTGCCAAAACTCGGGGTATAACTGTTCTTCACTTGCCACCATACCACTGTGAGCTTAATCCTATAGAGCTTATTTGGGCTCAAGTAAAAAAGCGAAGTGACTAGAAACAATGTGACCTACAAATTAACAGAGCTGAAAAATCTATTTGCAAAAGCAATATGTAATGTCACTCCAGAAAACTGGCAAAAATGTGTTCAACACGTAATTAAAAAAGAAGATAAAATGTAAACACTAGATTCATCAGTGGACCAAATTGTAGAACCACTAGTTATACCATTAGGTACAGATGATGCTATGTCAGATTTTAGCTCGGATATGTCTGACATGTCAGATATAGAAGGTGTTTAAGATTAACATAGCACTAGGGCTAGATATAATAATTTTATTTTGTCATTAAATTTAAGATATAGTTTAACGTGTTATTTTATAAATGATAAACTTTTAATTATTACCTTCAGTGTTAAATGGGCATGTCCCGTGGAAAAATAAATAAATAAATATTAATAAAAATAAAAAACCAGTCAACATACAATTATTGGGTCTTCCCTGTGTGACATTTGTATTCGTTTTCTTTTAGATTTTAGGCTGTAAATAGTGTTTTGTAAAGGCATATACAGGAGCATGCACCTAGATGCGTTTATATTTTAAAACTTGTTTATACAGTCCCTGGCCAAATTATTAGACGCACTGTATTTTTTTTTAGTAATTTTATGTTTCTTAAGAGTTTTTATGCAATAATGGTATATTTAAACTACAATATTATTGATTTTTATTTAAAAGAATTGTTGTAGACTACATATTTGTATTTATTTTTAACATATGGCAACACTGTGTTGACAAAGTGATACATGAACGTAAACAAGTACAAACCTGTATCAGTCGCGATCGGAATCGAGTCAGGTACGGACGTGTTTCTGTGGCTTTATTGACTGTGATTGTTTGTTTAACAGTTTTATACTACTCAGTTATTAGTTTATTTTGTATGCAGTGTTTTAAAAAAGTAATTGGACTATTTTCATTATGGGTAGAAAAGGCGATCTTTCACCACGTAAAAAAGCTGAAGTGAAGGCCCTTGTGATTGCGAAAACATTTACAAACCGAGAAATATCACGAAGATTGGAGGTTTCTGAAGCTAGTGTACGACGCATAAAAAAGAAAATTGAGTCAGGGAAGGAATTAAGCCCGAAAAGAAAGAAAAGATGCGGTAGAAAACCAATTTTCACTCCACGGTCAGAGAGATGTTTGAAGAAAATTTGTGTAGAAAACAGATTTGCTACCACAAAGGTAATAAAATCACAACTCCAGGATGCTAGCGTAAATGCTTCTGAGCGCACTGTTCGAAGAAAATTGAAAGAATTAGATTTTAAGGCCTGTCGCCCCGCCAGGAAGCCCAAGTTAACAGCTGCAATGAAAGCAAAGCGCCTGAAGTGGGCCAAACAATGGCAAGACAAAGATGTGGACTTCTGGAGATCGGTAAGATACAGCAATTTAATCAATAATTGATACATTATTATCATTTTCAGTTAAATAAAGCAAATAAACATGGAAGTTTATATATTTTTCCTATTTTTGACAGGTCTGCTTCAGTGACGAAAGCACATTCGAAAGTTTGCAGAATAAAGTTCAGTATGTGCGTCGTCGTCATGGAGAAAAGTTTCATCCTGATTGTGTCATCCCGACGGTTAAACATCCCACCAAAGTGATGATTTGGTCAGTCATCAGCGGCAAGGGCACTGGACGTCTGTACGTCGTCAAAGGAATAATGAGGCAAGATCAGTACAAAGAAGTATTACAAAATCGGTTGATTCCGCAGCTCAGAGAATGGTTTCCAAATGGGGAACCATTCACTTTCATGCAAGATGGAGCTCCCTGCCACACTGCTCGGTCTGTTAAAGCTTTTTTGGCAGAAAAAAATATCCCTCTGTTGGATTGGCCCCATTGAAAATGTGTGGGAGCTTATGAAAAGAGAAGTGGCTAAAGATGTGATTACCAACAAAACCCATCTCCTAGAAAAGATTATTCATGTGTGGAATCATCATCCTCAAATGCAGGAGACAGTACAATCTTGCATTGATAGCATGCCGCGCAGAATTAAAGCTTTGATAGCGGCTAAAGGTGGCTCAACTAAATATTGACTTTTACTAACATTAATTTCACTTTTCTTTAAAACTTAATAAACTTATGCTTTTCTAAATTAATGCTGTTTTATTTATGTCAAATAAATAGGTAATTGATTGGATAATGTAAAAATAATAAACAAATCAATTTAAAAAAATAAAACGGTACAATATCACTCGGTAATTAATATTTTACATGAAATCTTGCAGTGCGTCTAATATTTTGGCCAGGGACTGTATGTAATTTATTTCCTATTTATTTGTAAATTTATATGTTTTGATAAATAAATTTGATCTAATTAGATCTGAACTATCATATTATTTTGTATGCATATATTATGCAGGTAGGTAATCATCTGGCATTGATGGGCGCCATTCTGTCATCTTATTATAATTCCTCAATTTTATTTAATACTAGTTTTACTCTTGTAATATTACTGTAATATCTGTAATATATTTTTTTAATATAACCAACTTTTATTATAGCTATAATTAATTCAAAAAAATCAGTCGATACGCCACTGCTCGGTTATTCTCGAGATTTTCAAGGCAAAATTGCCATAATTCTATTGTAATTTTCCATAAATGTTAGTCCAAGCTAATACTCGCGGTACAAATAATCTTTTTTGCGTAAAATGTACTGTGTGGTACCGAGACTTGTACTATCGCGTGAAGTTAATTTGCATGATTTTACATGATTTATTACTTCGCCTTGCAAACGGATAGAGTATAGTAGTACAGAGCATGTGCGACCAACTTTAAAATTTTTTGAAGAGCCCTTTTGATAAAAGTGCATTTAAAAATTAAAACTGGAAAATTTCAAAATAAACATAATTTTCTACATTAATAATGCTCATTGAATTTATTTAAAAGATATTTACATCATATTTTTGAGATATTATTGCAACAAACTATAACACTGGTCAACAAAAAAAAGAAAATTGCTTGTTTCCTGTGATTTTTTTTTTGTTTCTATCTCAAATTGACGCATATTTTTAAAATATGGCAACAATTTTTCTCTAACAGCTTTTGTTTTTGAGTTATAGCTAACTACCCTCATTTACTATTTTTACTTAGATTTTCGTTTTTTATTAAACACTAAAATATATTTTGTTGTTGTTTTAGATATAGCTTCGTCAAGAAGATGTTGTGTGCTTAAACCCGATTGTTTTTGGTATATTTGTGGTGAATATATATTTGCAAAATATCGAAAACCTATATCGAACGTTGTGAAAACTGCGTATCATCAATACTTTAAAATAAAATTGTGTAATCAGGACAAGCCATGGGTTCCTCATATTGTATGCCCGAAATGTGTGGTATGTCTACGGTTATGGTCCAGTGGAAAAAGAGATGCAATAATGTTCATAACACCCATGATTTGGCGAGAACCTCGAAACCATCATGACGATTGCCACTTCTGCGTTGTGAAAATAAACGGAATTAACCCTGGAAATCGAAGTAAGTGGTCATATCTTAACTTATCTTCTGCTCAACGACCTCAATTAAAATCACAAGAGGTACAACCCAGCACATCTAAATCTTCTGATGATCCAAATCTCTGTGAACCCGAACGAAATACGTCAAGTGAAGACTCTGATTCAGACTACAAATGTAGCCTTTCAGAACCTCAACCATTTAATCAGAAAGAACTAAATGACTTAGTAAGAGATCTGAACTTACCAAAAGAAGCTTCTGAAATTTTAGCATCTCGTTTAAAAGAAAAAAATTTGCTTACTCCGGAAACCAACATTACATTTTATCCTACCCGAGAAAAAAATCTGTTACCGTATTTTTCTCAAGAGAACGATTTAGTTTTTTGTAACGATGTTGGTGGTATTTTGCAGCAGAAGGGATTAAAACAGTACCAACCTAGTGATTGGCGTCTTTTCATAGACAGCAGCAAAAGAAGTTTAAAGTGTGTTTTGCTTCATAATGGTAACAAGTACGGATCTATACCTATTGCACATTCGACGACTTTAAAAGAAGAATACGTAAATGTTTCTAAGGTTATGGAAAAAATTAAGTATCAAGACCACAAATGGGTCATTTGTTGTTGATCTGAAAATGGTTAACTTTCTTTTAGGTCAACAAGGGGGGTACACAAAGTTCCCTTGTTTCATGTGTCTCTGGGGTAGTCGTGACAAACAACACCATTGGTCACAAAAAGTTTGGCCAGTGCGGGAAGAACTAAAAGTTGGTACAAAAAATGTTATAAACGTGCCTTTAGTTAGCCGAGACCGTATCATACTTCCACCACTTCATATTAAACTCGGCATAATGAAACAGTTTGTGAAGGCGCTTGACAAAAGTGGCAAATGTTTTAATTTTCTTTCACGCAAGTTTCCAGGATGAAGTTCAGAAAAATTGAAAGCTGGTATTTTTGATGGGCCACAGATTAGGCAACTCGTGAAAGATCCTAATTTTGTCAAATCAATGACTGAAGTCGAATCCAAAGCTTGGAATTCATTTGTTTTGGGTATGAGTAGCTTCCTAGGCTAAAAGAAATCTGACGACCATGTCGAGCTTGTTGAGTGCATGCTATTGAACTTGCAAGAGCTAGGGTGCAACATGAGCATAAAAATCCACTTCCTGCACTCGCATTTAGACCGATTTCCACAAAATCTGGGTGATTTTAGTGAGGAGCAGGGTGAAAGATTTCATCAGGATCTTCGGACAATGGAAGTGCGTTATCAGGGGCGGTGGGACTCACATATGATGCCAGACTACTGGTGGAGTTTGCAATGAGATCTACCTAAAGTCGTTCATTCAAGGAAATCTTATAAAAGATCATTTGCTAGTGTTCAATAGAAATTTTGTTAACATAATGTATTATTTTTTTTGTATTTTTTGGCAAAATAATAAAACTGTATATTTCAAAAGGTAAAGCTGTTAGCAATCTCCCAGTATTTTTTTCATAGTCAGGGCCATAGAAATACCCAATAATAGAAAAAAAAAAAATAAAGGAAACAAGACTTGTGTTGACCAGTGTAATAGTATACGTGAAAATCATTAATTTAAGACGTGGTAGAAGTCTGTTGGTGCTCCTGAAACAAAATTATGATAATTTTAAGCTTCTTTAAAAATTTCAGGTCGAGGAAGGAGTGTATATTGAAGAGGATTAGGGTTTTTAATCTGAGTTAAAAAATAAAAGGTTTTATGAATTCAGTCCGGTTATTTTCTAGCTCTACTTCGTAAAAGATAGTTATGCAGAAAAATATATATATATTTTTTTTAAGTTCTCCATCTTTTCTTTTATAATTACGTAAAAAGTCTTGTATATCTGAGGAAAATGGCACACGGCGAGTCCTTTCGTTTAATCAAATTTTACTTTTCTGTGTTAAGTATTTTACCTTAGACAACTTTTTAATCTTCTTCAATGCCTTCTTACCTGTAAAAAAAAGAAAACAAAATTAGTGAAGACAAGAAACGAAACAAATAATATAGAGCGAAACTAAAAAAAAAAATAAATTAAAAAAATATCCGAGAATAATCTAAACTACGAAGGCTAACTTTTAAGTTTTTACAAAAACAAATGAGAGAAAAAAAAATTTTTGGTACAAATCGTTTTATTGTTTCTCAAAATATTCACCATTAAGACTTATACACTTTTGCATGTGTTCGAACCAATTCTTGAAACATTTTTTCCACTCTGAAGTTGGTACCTCAAAAACACGATTTTGGAATGATTCAACAGGTTAAGGTGATGAAAATCGCTGTCCCACGCACGACCATGACGAAATTCTGCAAACCAACCGTAAACAGTCTTTTCTGATGGTGATTTATTACCAAAAGTTGAACGGAGCGATTCGAAGCACTGTTGTTGAGTTAGGCGTTTACTTAAATCGTAAAAAAACCATCCAATCATCCACAAAACTGCTTTTTTTAAACGCTCACTGTAAACAAACTATTCGGCTAATTTCTGAGCTGACACTGTTTTAACAATCACCAATATCAAATTTGATGGTAATGGTAATCCCAATAGCGCCATCTAGTGGTCGTTTGTAATAACTCCAACACTTTTTAGTATTGTTATTAAACCCAATTTCAACCATTAAATTATTTGACGGTGATTATAAATTACTCTTGTCTAATCCTTAAACAGATTCCGCATATAACAGGCTGAAAAGTTTTTGGTTTAGCCACTTAAAACACACATTTTTTTTTTGCAAAATTCAACTTTATTCATCAACATAGTCTGCTTGAAGAGCGATACAATCAGTCTGACGCTTTTCTACGTCTTTTTTATAGAAGGATTTGCCTTCAAAATAGGTCTGTTTCGGCAATCACTTTATTGGAGCCAAATCTCTTTCCCGCGAGCATTTTTTTGAGGTTTGCGAATAGATAATAGTCGCTAGGGGGGCAAATCTGGAAAATATGGTGGATGAGGGAGCAATTCGAACTTCAATTCATGCAATTTTATAACAAGGTGCATTGTCTTGTCGAAAGAGCACTTTTTTCTCGTTCATTTACATTTCTGTCTTCAAACGCACCAGTAACTTTATATAATATTCACTATTGATGGTTTTTCCCTTCTCAGGATAGTCGATGGAAATTATTCCATGGGCATCCCAAAATACAGAGGCCAAAACCTTCCCGGCCGGCTGTTGTGTCTTTAGTTGCTTCGGGCGACTCTCACCGGCTGCTATCCACTTAGCTGACTGCCGATTTGGTTTCGGTATGTGGTGGTGGATCCCTGTTTCATCTATTATCATATATCGCATGAAAAAATCCTTTTTATTGCGCTTAAACAGGTCCAAACAGCGCTCAGAATCGTCAACAAGTTGTTGTTTTTGGTTTACCGTGAGCAAACGTAGTATCCATTTCGAACAGAGCTTTCTCATGCCCAAATGTTCATGCAAAATATGACCAACATGTTCTTTTGATATCTTTAAGGTGTCAGCTATGAGATAGAAACTTCACTCCAAAACAACTTTGTGGATTTTTTTGGTCATTGGGCGTCCAGAGCGTTCATCATCATTTGTGTCTGTACGACTACGTTTAAATTCAGCATACCAGTAAATGATGAGTGAGTTTCCCGAGTCTCCATAACACTTTATCAAGCCATTGCTCTGCTTGAACGGTATTTTTTCCCATCAAAAAACAGTGTTTAATCAACACACGAAATTCGATTTTTTCCATTGTTTTGAAAATATCAAAAGTAACGTCACCAACACCACTGTAAGTGGTTGATAATCGCTGAAATATCATGAAATTTTGACAGGTATCGTCTGAAGGTTGGTACTTCCTAAAAACCACATGGGTTTTTTGAAAAAGGCGACATCTATGTGTCAGACCAAAAACTTTTCAGCCTACATGTTAGTAAGTGTTGTTATGTTATCATGAATATTAAGGGTCGTATTACTTGACTAGGGGGAGTATTGATAACCAATTAATTTAATTTCCTTCCTAAATTATGAAGTGTAAAATTTTATTATATATTACATGATGCACGAGTGAATATCTTTAACAGTCATCGTTGTGCACAATAATTACCTTGTACCATTACACTGAAATTATCATAATAAAAGAGAAAGGAAGGTGTGCAAAATACCTCAACTGATCGCCCCCAAGTTGCCATTATTGCGCCATTCCCTCGTTTGCCTATGTTAAAATTATTCCATACACAAAAAGGGACAGAATTATGTAAAGCACTTGCTTGATAATCGTTCATCCTTTTTTAACTAAAAGAAACATTTTATTTTGCTTCGTCTGAGAATTAAGAGAATAAAGAGGAGGAACTAAGATGAGGTGGAAGGGTCACAGAGTTCTTTGTCCGTCGGGAAAATTGGATTTCTGTGTTCTCTACTACCCTTTTGTTTCCCGTAATTTCTATAGGAGCTTGTTTTTAAGTCATTTGGACTATTATCTGTGGAAAATTAACGGTAAAATAATAAAGGTGAGTGATGATTTATATTGTTTAAAGGAGGGTGATAATTTTAACATTCTTATTTTGTTTGAAAATAGAATTAAATACAATTATAGTATATAATCGTTTTTTTTTTTTATTTCACTCTTTCTTACTCAAACAATAAAGTAATAATAGAATTAGGATAATCTACTTTTTCGATGTTTTCTTCGTTCGGCAAATAACAGACTGGCAATATTTCCAGTTCTTAAATTGCTAACTGCTTCTCTAATATGGTCTGTCAATAAGTTTTGAAAGCAGAAATGGAGCAAGATAAATTAATGAATAGAAATAAATTTATTCTTCAGTATAATCTACCTTAAGTTCAATACATTTTTCCAAGCGATTTTCCAATTCGTTTACCCTATCTCTGAAGTGGTTTTCCGGAAGAACTTCAAAATACCCACCTACGAATGCTATAACCTCATCATTTGTTGAAAAACGCTTCCCACGTAGATATCCTTTAAAATTTGGGAACAGATGGAAGATGGAGTCAGATCTGGCGAATAGGGTGGATGTTCCAACAATTCGTACTTTAATGCGACCAGTTTTGCCGTTGCCAAAGTACCTCTGTGTGCAGGTGCACTGTCATAATGAAAGATCATTTTTTCTTTTGCAAACCAGGCTTTTTCTCACGAATTTTGTTATCTAGCTGATCCAAAAGGTTGCTGTTATTGTTTTACCGCTGTGAAGGTAATCAATTAACAAAATTCCTTTTGCATCCCAGAAGAATTTTTTGGACGACTTTGACCACTTTGGTTGCTTTGGAGCTGAAAAATCGGGCTCAGTCCACTGTGCGATTTGTTGTCGCAGTTCAGGATCATACTTGGAAACCCAAGTCTCACTTATAGTTACAAATCGACGCACAAAATCAGTTTTATTCTGTGTGAAACCAGTCAAAGGTTGTTTAGAAAGTTTTTCTCGAGTGCGTTTTTGTTCCGATGTTAACAAATGCCGCACCCATCTTGTGAATAGCTTATTATTATTTCTGAAACGATTTATTACTGTTGATCAAACTTGGATTGACCATTGCCAACCAAAGATCAGTCGAAACAATAATGGTTATCAGAGAATCTGTCCCGACGAAAGCGAAAGCTGTCCCGCTAGCACGAAAGGTCATGGTGATTGTTTTCCGAAATATAGGAGGCATTATATTAATGAATTAGTTTAAAAACGGGAAAACAGCCACAGGGGTCTATTACGCATTCCTGTTCCATCGTTTAGATATAGAAATAAGAAAAAATGTCTTCATCTTGCAAAGAAAAAACTGCTTTCCTATCATGAAGCGCGCCAGCATACTCGTCCGCATTAGCAACCGCAAAATTGGAGGAATGAACTTCTTCCTCAGTCCGTACATTAGCCAGACTTTGTACCATCCGACCGTCACCTGTTTATAAACAGAAAATATTTGGGAGGTAAGTTTCGTCGAAGAAGTTATAGAAAAAACCAACGTTTTGAATGTCTAAGTGAAGAGTATTACTAGGATAGCGTAAAGCAATTGGGAAAGCGATGAATTATGTGTATAACCAATAGAAGGGACTAGATTGAAAAATAAATACAAAGGTTTTGATAAATCTGTTGTTCATTTTTGCCCGGAGTTTTGGAACGGGTCTCGTATAATAGATTTAAAATTTGGACGGGAGGACTGCACTCACCCAAGGTGATATTTTATAGAAACAGATAACAGATATTACTTTATTTATTGTTAACTAGCCGTGCCCGCTGTTCCGCTCGCGTAGAATTGGATCACTATTATCGTCACTGCTTATTCCTTATGTTATCTAACGTAATAAAATATATCCTATAACCTAGCCAGAGAACATATGTATTTTATAAAAAAAAAACACGTAAATGGAATAAGTGGTTCTCGAATGATAAGCACACTAACGAACAGACAGAGAGACGTTACGTTTTATATATATTATATAGATCATTATTATTATTATATAACTTGACTAGAGGCCAGGTTATATAATAATAATAGTGATCGATGAATAAAAAAAAACACGTAAATCGGATAAGTGGTTCTCGAGTGATAAGCGCACTAACGGACAAATAGACAGACAGACAGAGAGACGTTGCATATATTATGGTCTTTGCTACATGACATTGTTCCATATTTAATGGTTTAGGCAGTGTATTGCAAGAGAACGCGCTAGCGGCAAATTTTTTTCCGACTTGATTCACTATTATCGTCACTGCTTACACAGCCCCACAAAAAAAAAGTAGGGTATACTTTTGATGCGATATATCAGATCCGTAGTATTTTTGCCCGCTGATCACGAATCTGACGTCAGAATATCGCCATCACATCTCAATTTTTTTTCTAACCTCAAAAAATAGGTAAAAATTAGTAAAAATTAAGAAAAATATACGCCTAAAAAATTGATTCAAGCTTTTTCATGAATCCAAAGATGTATTAATATATATTCGGACACGCTAAGCTAATATTCATCGGTTGGATTGAGCCATACAGTTCTGTTTTCTTTCTAACCTCAATAAATCAGACAGATATAGTGCTTCTCGAAAGCAAAAACGAATTCAAATTAAAATTCAACCGATCCTTACCAAATTTGGCACACGGGGATTTTTTGGGTCGCTGATCACGAATCTGAGGTTGGATTTGCAAAATTCAAGATGGCAGATGTTTTCGCGCCATTTTGAACGCCGAGAAAATTCATCGGTCGATTTTTATTCTTCTACCTGCATCCAGGGCACCTCCACGTGGTGACGGTGGGCAACGGTATTACTCCACTAGCCGGCAGAGTCCCTGGATAACGGCTTAGATGCCGTCATGGCAGGTAGAAGAAAGAGAATTACGAAGCTAAAATTAAGGCAAGCGTATTTGACGGGCCACAAATAAGAAAATTGTTTCAAGATTCATTATTTGTTACTAAAATGAATAAAGTTGAAAAAGCTGCTTGGCTTAGTTTTAAAGAAGTCGCAACAAACTTTTTGGGAAATAATAAAAGTCCTAAGTACAAAGAAATAGTCGAGAAAATGGTAAAAAATTTTCAAACATTAGGTTGCTTAATGAATCTAAAATTACATTTCCTGGACTCCCACATCGATGATTTCCCAGATAATCTTGGTGACTACAATGAGGAGCAAGGGGAACGTTTTCACCAAGATCTGAAAATCATAGAAAATCGGTATCAAGGACGATGGGATGACCATATGCTAGCGGACTATTGCTGGTCGCTAAAAAGAGAAACAAGTCCTTAAAAGCGTTTGGGAAGAAAGCCTTTGAATAGGTTATTCGCGGAAAAAAGAGCAAGATACAACCAAAAAAAGGAAAGTTAGGAGCGGGTCTAACCTTCGCAATTCTAGGGCTTAAGGGTCTACTATTTGAGAGTTTATGGTTTTAAAAGTCCTGGTTTTGAGTTTATTGGGTCTCATTCTTAAAGTTACAGGGTTATTGAGGTCTATTTTTTGAGGTTACAGGGTGTGGGAGTCTAAGGTTTCAGGGTTTAGGGTTTAAGAGTATCAGGTTTGAGGATTCCCCAACTGTATACCAAATTTGGTAGGAATCGGTTGGTTTTCAAAAA
The DNA here is from genome assembly GCA_019049505.1 of Pachyrhynchus sulphureomaculatus. NCBI lineage: Eukaryota > Metazoa > Arthropoda > Insecta > Coleoptera > Curculionidae > Pachyrhynchus > Pachyrhynchus sulphureomaculatus. Next base: position 205,640,860 of record CM032454.1, on the reverse strand, counting down.
TTTTGTCCGCCATCTTGGATCCGCCATTTTGAATTTTGCAAATCCGACCTCAGATTCATGATCAGCAACCCAAAAAAAAACCCCGTGTACCAAATTTGGTAAGAATCGGTTGAAATTTAATTTGAATTCGTTTTTGCATTCGAGAAGCACTATATCTGTCTGATTTATTGAGGTTAGAAAGAAAACAGAACTGTATGGCTTAATCCAACCGATGAATATTAGCTTAGGGTGTCCGAATACATATTAATACATCTTTGGATTCATGAAAAAGCTTGAATCAATTTTTTAGAAGTATATTTTTCTTAATTTTTACTAATTTTTACCTATTTTTTGAGGTTAGAAAAAAATTGAGATGTGATGGCGATATTCTCTGATTCGTGATCAGCGGGCAAAAATACTACGGATCTGATATATCGCATCAAAAGTATACCCCACTTTTTTTTTTTTGTGGGGCTGTGTTATTTCTTATGTTACCTAACGTAATAAAATATATCCTATAACCTGGCCAGAGAACATATGTATGTTTGAAAAAAAAAGCACGCAAATCGGATAAGTGGTTCTCCAGTGATAAGCGCACTAACGCACGGACGAACAGACAGACAGAGAGACGTTGCATTTTAAATATATTATAGATGAGTTTCTACTTCTAACTTGTAGGATTTATAGACGCCAGTTATCAGGGGAAAATTCCTGTTCCAGAAATATTGTTGCTGATCTATTTGCAACCAAAAAAGAAAATAAATCTAGCAATAAATGTTTTTTTTATCTTTCCATGAAAATTGAGTCTTGGCAAGTTACATCAAACATGTAAATATTTACGATAAATTTTAAAAGCTTTTTTTATTACCTCTGTTAAAGGAGTGTTTTTATAGGTCGTTCGCAAATATATTTAAGTGACATAACCTAAAAAAAAAACAGTTAAAAATAAAACAAAGTAGAAAGAAGTATGAATAGAATCGATTCAAATTAGCCATGAACTCCACCCTCTTTTACCATATCAAATTATAGACTTGGCATGGGTTGATGAGTAAGTACTAATAAACACGTCGTCTTTGTCGGACACAAGGTCGTTGACATTTTAACGAACATTTAACACTCTGTATTCACTTTATTTTTATTTTATTCTAATGCCTGCATTGTTGCAGCAACCGCTTTCGAAATGATTTGAACTTTGGATATATTTATTTACTACGTTCCACAGTGCGCCGTACCGCCTTATGTTGATTGCGAACCTGTTCTTGTTTGACGGAAGAAATATAGGTGCGTGCTCTCTGTCTTCAACGATTTATATCAAATATCTTTGCAGATGCGGGCGGTTGCTACGAGTACTTTGTAGCCTTACCGGCAGACATTTCCTAGGTTTTAAAAACTAAAAATTTAATTAATACCAGTTCTATTAGTTATCTTTAATTAAGTTGAATAGTTGTTTCTAAATTATGTTCGTAAATAGGCAAAATTGCTTTTTCGTATTTTCAATGTATATTAACATCATAGGCTAAAGAATTAAGTTATTAGAGAGATTTTGTAACGCTTATTTTCCACATGCCATTATTGTTATCCTTAAACACGTTGACTGCCACGGCAATTTTCAGAAATCTGGCCTAAAATTACAATTTGATTTAATCACATTATATTATTAAAAACTCTAATTCTAGTGCATAGTTATCATCAAAAAGCATAAAAAATGTGTTTTTTTTTAAAAAAAGGTCTTACGAATTATCTCGTAGTTGGCTTCTGTAACAGAAATCTCTTCGCGGAAGCCAACTACGAGTTAATTCGCACGCAGACACGTACAGACACGCTTCGACCTGTCGCTTCTCTAAAGCTGAATCATAGATACGCGTCCATATTCGCCAGTAGTATCTCAGAAATTGTCGAGTGCATCACATTTACGTCTTTCTTGAGTGTTTTGTTTTATAATTATTGTTATAATTAAATTATCAAGAACGCAATATGGATAAGAAAAGACCACTGACTCAAAATGAAATTGAGTACTACGCAAATCTAAGTGATTCAGAATTTGACGGGATTTTTGGCGAGGATGGTAACGACAGTAGCGATTATGAACCTTCTGAGAATTCAAGTGATAGTGAAGACGAAGTCGTCTCCGAACCTGAAGTTGATCCCGAATTTGAAGATAATGACGATGATTCCCAAGCAACAACATCAAATGCGAATGAGGATTTGTGGACAGAAATTCAACAAAATCCTGAATTATTTATTTTCCAAGAAAATGTTGGTGTGAAATTGGATACGACAAATTTTACAGTACAAACGCTGGTGGACTTATTTTTTTCGGATGAATTTCTTGCATTACTGGTGGAACAAACTAATTTATATGCTGCGCAAGAAATTGAAAAACGCAAAGAAATAAAAAAATCTAATTGGTTATCAAAGTGGGAAGACATCAGTGCTGCAGAGATGAAAGTTTTTATTGGACTTTTGTTGCAAATGGGACCTTGTACTTTTCCATCAATTGAACATTACTGGAGCACAAACAAGCTATATAATGTAAACTTTTGGCGCTCACATATGAGTCGAAATCGATTCAAGTTGTTACTTCATTATTTTCATTTGGTTGATAACTCAATACCACCTGCCGACAGATTTTACAAGGTGAGACCAATACTAAATCATTTCAATAATATTATGCATGAAAACTATGTACCAGATAAAAATATTTGTATTGACGAATCCATGATGCTATGGCGGGGAAGATTGCTTTTTCCGCCATACATTAAAAATAAAAAACACAAATATGATATCAAACTGTATGAACTATGTGAGTCCGACGGTCTTGTAATGAAAATAAAGATTTACAGCGGAAAATCTGAGGAAACTGACAATAATGTAGGTCACACTACTGACGTTGTTTTACATTTACTTGAGGACTATCTCGATAAAGGATACACGGTTTACATGGATAATTTTTATAATTCTGTTACTCTTACAAAACTGCTAAATACACGAAAAACTTATGTGTGTGGAACCTTACGAAATAACAGAAAAGGAAACCCCAGAGATGTGGTAAATCGTAAACTGAAAAAAGGGGAGTGTATTTGGCAGCAAAATGGTCCTGTTACTGTATGCAAATGGAAAGACAAACGAGATGTCCTTAGCATTTCAAACATGCATGCTGTTGAAATGGTAGAGGTGCCCAATCGCAATGGAAAAATTTGTATGAAACCGAATATAATTCGAGATTACAATAATGGAATGTCTGGCATTGACCGATCAGATCAAATGCTTTCGTACTACTCATCTCTAAGAAAGACTATTAGATGGCCCAAAAAGGTTTCATTACATATTATAGAGATATATATACACAATGCTCACAAAATTTTTCAAAAAGTAACATCTTCTAAAATAAAACTGATAAAGTTCAGAGAAGAATTCGTCGTCGCGTTGATTGGAGAAGAGATTCAACCAGTTTCGAAAAAAATTAAATTGCAAGAGCTCCATTATTTAGAGAGTCTACCACCTACGAAAAAAAAAACAGCGTCCGACAAAGCCATGTCGTATATGTACCCAAGCAAAAAAAAACGCCGAGAAACGCGTTATTTCTGTCCAGCCTGTAAAGAGAAGCCAGCCCTTTGTGTGGAAGATTGTTTTAAGAAGTTCCACAAACAATAAAATATTATTTTATTTCTTGAATTTGAACTCATTTTTATAATTATATTTTTTGTTCATTTTTTAATAAATTTTCTGTTCATGCAAGCCAGCATTGATTTTTTGTTCTTTTCCCAGAAGCCATCTATCGAGATTAGCACTGATATATTTCGAGTTTAATCGTAGCTGCACAAAAATGGCAAGTAAAAACAGGACGAGATAACTCGTAGTTGGCGTCCGAGAAAAGAACGCAATCTACGAGTTATCTCGTAGTTGGCAGTCAACGTGTTAATAAAAGCTTGCGCAATATAAATGCGAACGAATTGTACAAAAAATAGATTTTCCAACTCTTAAAATAAGCATTTTTTTTTGTGTCTTGATATTAACGCAGCGGAAAAGTGAACATAACTTCGTTTCTGTTATAGTTTCGTTTTTGTGGTATCGTTGTGATTAGTTTTCTTTTTTTTTTTAAAAAAAAAATGAATTGACAAATCGAAAATGTGTTAAGAAGGTCCAAATAAGTTGGGCCATAATTTAAAACGCGGTATAATCCTTTGTAAAATTGTAACTTTTGCATGCAATGTGGCCGATATAAAAAACTTTTTTTTTTTTTTTTTTAAATGGAACATCCTATTTTCGAATTTATTTTTAAATTCTGTGTAAAATTTTATAACTTTTTTATTAATAATGTTATATACAGCCTTGACCAAAAGTATTAGGCACCCCTAATAAACACGTGAAGCTCATAAAATATTAAAAAAAAGACTAATTGTTTTAACAATACTACAGGCAGCGCTGTCAAAAGCACAATCTCTTTTACAGGTCCATAAAACACCTGGCCCACAAAATTGGGATAATGAGGTTTTTTGAAAAATATTTTTAATGTTTTATCAGTCTCTTTTTACTACTTGTAGTGTCAAGAAGCTTCCGTGCGTGTTTTATTTGTGAACTGGACATTCTTATATTTGAGAAATGCCTAAGAAAAGTGAGCTCGAAAAACGAATTAAAATTCAAACCCTACATGAACAAGGCAAGTCCCAAGTAGAAATAGGCAAGTTAGTGAAATGTTCTCGGTGCGCAATGCAATGTGCTATTAAAAGGTTTGTGGAGACTGGCTCTCATGTCAACAAAATGAGAACGAGCAGAAAACGTAAGACTAATGAGCGACAGGAGAGAAAACTCATCCGCGAGTCTATTAAAAATCGAAAAAAAAAAAACATCATCTGAGCTCGCTGCAACTCTGTCGGAAGAGATTGGGATGCCGATTAGTTCTCGAACGGCAAGGAGAAGACTGACAGAAGCTGGATTAAGAGGGTGCAAAGCTGGAAAGAAGCCTTGGCTTTCAGAGACCAAGCGGAAGAAACGCTTAGAGTGGGCTCTGAAGCACCAATATTTTAGCGAAGAGGATTGGTCTAATGTTGTATGGTCCGACGAATCCAACTTTGAGGTAAGTTTTTATATGATTTATTTTAACAAATAACTACATACAATGACTCTTGATTTAATCCGTTTTAGTCCAAATAATAACTAATTTTTTAATTGAGTATTTTTTTTATTCTTACAGCTATTCGGAACGTCAGGTGTGACATTCGTGAGGCGGCGTGTTGGCGAGGAATACCATGCAGATTGCGTGGTACCTACTGTAAAACACGGAGGAGGCGGCATTATGATTTGGGGCTGCATGGCTGCTACAAGTGTCGGCGAAATGTTCGTTTGTGAAGGCCACATGAACAGCCAAAAGTACATAAATGTACTAGAAACTGTACTGATGCCTTCGCTAACGCGCATTTTTGGCGACACTAATTTAGACGACATCAAATTCCAGCAAGATCATGTCATAAATCAGCGGCTACGATGCGCTGGTTTAGAGACAATAACATTGTCTTGTTGGATTGGCCGACGCAGTCTCCAGATCTAAACCCTATCGAGCATCTTTGGGGTATTCTGAAGCGCAAGATACGGGAGCATAGCATAACATCAAAACTAGGCTTGTACGCAGCATGCCCCAAAGAATTGCTGCTGTAATTATAGCTAAGGGCGGACACACCATATATTAATTTATTTCATAATTTTACCTCAATATACGATTTTACAAACCATACGAATTTAATTTTTTACCCTGAAACACAAGAAATGAAGTAAATTGTAGGGTGCCTAGTACTTTTGGCCGAGGCTGTACCTAAACCTAGTAGTTTTCCTTATATTTCAATTTTTTTTAAAAAAATACTAGTTTTCAGTTTTGTAAAAAATTGCCAGTAGCGCCATTGTTTCTGAAGGTGGAATATAATTGGTACAAACGTACTATAGAGATGAAAAAAAGATATATTTAAAGAAATTTAAGTTAGATGCTACAGAGTGTTTAAAATAAATTTATGCATTTCAATTATTTTAAATTGAAAAATCTCAAATTTTTTAAATGGTACACCCTGTATATTATTATTTTTCTGATAGATTTTACAAAACCCTCCACTTTTATTAAGTATGTCATATACCTATTTCTAATAGTTTTCGATTTATTTTGAATTTTTCAATTTTTACCCTTGTTTTTAATACACTTACGCTATAATATCATAATTGCCAAGACAAAACAAAAATTGAGGCATTGTCACATTTTGACATGTCTATTAAGCAAGTAAAAATAGTTTAATTTGTTGTAGTAAGTGACGTATAAAGGTAATAGTTATGGACTTTCCTAAAAATGAATTAATTGACATGGTTTATATAGTGGGCGAGGCGGGAAAAAAATGGCTTTTGGCAGTTGACCCTGTACATCTAGTATAAATTTAAGAGTTTTATTTAATTCAACGCACAATCCGCGGATGTCCACCACTCCGGTTACTAGTATTTCATGGGTCAACACAAAAAGCTTTTAAATTAAAGTTGTATCTAGCAAGTTTTCATTACTTCTCTCAATATTTTCAAGCTAATATGAATATACGATGATAAATTTGAATTTAGCATGTTTCGCAATAAACTACGAAACCTCTATAAACATATGTCTTATTTTACATTGAAGTATTTCATTAAATTTGTGTACAAATGTGAAGGCTTAGATTGGACTCTATCACACCCACCGAATAATTTTAGTTCACTTCCAAAAATCATTTCTGCAGATAAAAATAGTATTATTCTAACACTACAACACAGAACAGTTGTCACAACTACACCAAATACTTTATTTTGCACTCCTCACGAGATATGCTAACTAAGTTACCATCATCAGGAGCGATTAGTGAGCCGAAAGTCAGTCACCGCTCCTGATGATGGTAACAGTGTTAGAAAGATGCGTGTCAAATACAAAAATAAAATGTGTGTCTCAACATAACCCTACCGTAACACTGTTTGATTGTTGTTAGTGCTATTTGTAATTTGTATTTTCTAAGTAGTTTGTATATATAAGTAGAAAAATAACCGGTCAAGTGCAAGTGGGACTTGCGTAATTAGTGTTCCGTACGTTGATTGCTTTTAAAATAAAATTTTTTATTACAGAGGTATAAAATGGTCAATGATTTCACAGAACACACCCCAAATGAATTTTCAACAAAGTTTGTTTCCGATCTTTACTGAAAACTGATGACCTTGATTTTTTTTTTATATACCAGATAAATTATTAAAGGTGTACGCAAGTATTACATTATATATATTTTTGAATTCGTGTTTCCACAAGCTTTCATTTGACACCCTACCTGATAAAAAAAAAATTCGATTTCACCCCCTTAAACAGAAGCAGCGTTAGGGAGGGCGCGGTTGGGCGACCGCCCAGGGTCGCCTGACAAGCCTTCCCGTCTCGTCTGTCTGAACTGAAAGGAGTTTTGAGTTAACCTCTGAAGTTATTAGAATGTACAATCTCGAACTATGCGATGCTGCTAAGTTATCGGTAAAATCCGTCACTTTGTTTGGGGTACTTCAGAGGTTGTTCACATTGTTTTCAGCTTCTGCTCATCGATGGAAAATTCTAACCGATCACTTACGATTATATTCTTTGAAAAAACTCAGTGAAACACGTTGCGAAGCAAAGAATAGGCAGTGTTAAAGCAGTCCGTTATCAAATTAGTGACATTCATGACGCTTTAATTACTTTGGTTATTGAAAAAAAACTGAAGTTCAAATCTCTCATGAGGCCACTACTCTAGCAGAACAGTTAAAAGATTTCAGCTTCATAGTTTCATTGGTTGTTTGGTATGACTTTTCCAGATTAATGTCGTTAGTAAATCTCTGCAATCAGTAGATATGGATCTCGGCAAATGCACAGAGATATTGAGAAAATGCTACGCTTTCTTGAAAGAGTATAGGAAAACGGGCTTTAAAAGCGCCATTTCAACAGCGAAGGACTTGGCGGAAGGACTTGAAATTAAACCTGTATTTAAAGCCACAACAAGAATAAGACGTGTTAAACGCCAAACTGGTGAAGCTTTAGCTGCCCGTGATGAACCTATAACTGATCTAGAAACAAAATTTGAAGCTAAATTTTTCAACTGTCTTTTGGACACTACCTTAAATTCACTCAATAACAGATTTGAACAGTTAAATGAGTACTCAGAAACTTTTTTGCATAATATTAAAGAGATTCCAGAAAAACCGGACCTTCTCAAACTCTGTGGTGATCTCCAATTAAAATTAACTATAGGGTGGAAATCAGATGTAGATGGTCATATGTTGTGTGATGAACTCGTAAGACTGAAATCCTTTTTGCCTGATCAAGACGATGTTCTTACTCCTGTTTATATTTTAAATTTCATTAAAGAACATACAAGAGTTATATCCAAATGTATGGATAGCATTGAGAATATTGATCACTATACGTGTAACGGTAGCAAGTGGGGAAAGAAGTTTTTCTAAGCTTAAGCTATACGTAATAAAAACCTATCTACGATCGACTATATCTCAATCGAGGTTGACAAACTTGGTAACTTTGTCAATCGAAAATGAAATTGCGGAAAACATTGACTTCGATGCCTTAATAAGAGAGTTTGCAGATAGAAAGGCTAGAAAAGTAAAATTTTATTAGAAAAAGTTTAATTTAAATCAATGATTTTTATTTGACTTTTTCCCTTGTTTTTTCCCTTTTTTTCCACATGTGTGAATTGGAGAGTAAAGAGGGGGCGCCGTAGAAATCTTGCCCAGGGCGCCGGTAGTGCTAAAACCGGCACTGCCCTTAAACTAGCCCTTGAAGTGAAAAATTAGCTTTCAAAACTAACGGCTCTGATGGGGCCATCAATTCCTATATGAGTGACAAAAATCAACTTTCTATGTCAAATAGTTTCGGAGAAAATCGAGTGTGATAGTCAGAAGGACAGACACCGAAGTGATCTTATAAGTGTTCCGTGCGGAACACTAAAAAACGTATCAAATAAGCTTTCTTATAACATTGTTAATAATTTTTACAGTAAGATAGAAATTGTGATTTTTTACGTACATTTTTAAATCTAGAAAATGTGTTCTAAAAATGCCCAATAAAGAGATTAAAAAAATGTAACTATGTCATCAATCAACGCATACAATCTCTTAGAGATATTGAAATATTTATATTTTCACTCGAAAGGCAATAAAACGTCACCATAAAAAACTTAATTTAAGGACCTACAAAATGAAACGTCACTGAAAGATGGATGGTAGGATTAAATTCCACACACGCTTCGGAGTTCCTACTACGGGCGAAGATGATGAAAAATCAATGAATATTCCATTAGGTGTAGGATAAGGTATGACGCCATATCTCGTTCGCTTTCAGTTTCATTAGTAGGTCGTTTTGGAAAAATTTTCATTAATATTTCATTTAGAAAAATATATATTCATGAAAATGGTAATACTAATGTGAGAGATGGTTTTGATAGACAACTATAGTAATGGATCATTTCTTGATGAAAAATGATAAATGAGTTAAATTATCACTCAAAGACAATTAGACTGAAGATGAATAAAAGAAAAGACAAAAATACAAATATTTTTTTTTATTTTATTTTATTAATTAACGGGTAATGCCCAATTTTAAAGCATAACAATAAAATATCTTAAGACGACAATAAAGTAAAAAAGAAAATTTTAGAATAAGAATGAGGGAAAGAGAAAAAAGAAAATTATAATACTAATAACAAAAATATAAAAGGAAATAATGAATGTAACAATAAGTAACAAAATGCACATCATACTCCACATAACTGTCTATAAAACACAGATCTTCCATTGAAAAAGTCCAGACTGGGACGCTCATTGGCAAGGCGACATAACCTAGATACAAAATTATTGCATCCGTAGTTGGTCCTGTGGGATAGCACAAAAAAAGTGTGCCTCGAACGGGTCACCCTGGAAGGTACATGCACACCAATTCTGTCCAGCAGAAAGGGACAATGGTAGTTACTATGGAGAATATTATAAAGCATTTTGAGATCGATAGAAACTCTGCGATCTTGTAAAGTTTGAATGTGAAGCTCAGCTTCTATCTGAGGGTAGGTAAGCTCAGGTCTACTGATCTTAAAGGCAATGTATCTCAAAAATTTGTGCTGCACTCTCTCAATGCATTGAACGTGAGTACCATAGCAAGGACTCCATACACTGGAGGAATACTCTAAACGAGCTCTAATCAGTGAGTAGTACAGCTGCTCGATTGCAGCTATACTATTAAAACCCAGTGTAATACGCTTAATAAATCCCAAAAGCTGGAGTGACTTGGAAACGATATTCTGTATATGAGGTATAAAAGTTAATTTTGCGCCAATAGTAAGCCCTAGATCTTTCACTTCAGACACTCGTTCAAGAACAGCATCCCCGATCTTGTATGGATAATCTTACTGAAAACGATAGAATGGCACTTAGTCGCATTTAGCTCCATACCATTGTCCTTGCACCAAGATACAAGCTGATTCAAATCTGTCTGAAGTCTGTTACGATCATCAAATGTAAACACCTCGATATACAACTTTAAATCATCGGCAAAAAGGAGGACCTCACTATGTGCAAAACGCAAGACATTAATAAATAAGTTAAACAGAAGACGACCCAAGTGCGATCCCTGAGGAACTCCAGAGGGGACATGTATACTCTCTGATAGGTAGTTATTAAACCGGACAGTCTGTGTTCGTCCAGTCGAATTGCAGGCAAGCCATTCTAACATCACTCACGCACACACATATTAACCAACACTAATAAAAACATAGTTATAAATTTGGAAGAAATAGGTCTCAAGATTAAGAATTATGTGTATCTGGGGCAAAAAATTACTACGACGAGACAATGTCTCAGATGAAATTTCAAGAAGAATCAGGCTTTGATGGTGCGCATTCAAAGATAAAGCCATCCCAAATAAGTTAAAGGCCAAAGTTTACGACCAGTGTATCCTACCCGTAATTACATATGGCGCTGAAATTTGGACATTGAATAAAGCCGATATACAAAAACCAATTCGCACCCAGAGAGCACACGAAAGACAGATAATCGGGATAAAACTTAAAGATAGAAAAAGAAAAAGTGGATACATAAACAAAAGAAATTAAAAAGATATTATAGAGCACGTAGCAGAAAAAAGTGGCAATAGACTGGACATGTATCACGCACGACCGATGATCGATGGACCAAGCAAACGTTAGAATGGAGATCACGAAAACAGAAAAGAAGCGTAGGACGTTCCAAAACAAGATTGCGGGATGAATTACAGAGGGTTGCGGCCATTGGATGAATAACAGCTGCAAATATATTGAGATGAAAATTCAGGGGGAATATCCAGCATTGGATACAACTAGGCTTATAATGATATAGAGTAATACCAATGGATGTCCAAAAATTGGTAAAGTTATTTGTTTACCCAGTAATTTTATCACATTACTACTTTCTTAGAAATGTGGAATCTTTGGCACCATATTAGCTTCATCAGGAGCGATGATTGATCAACCATGTAGTGGTGATAAAGGGTGTCCCAAAATTCACGCAAGATTTCAATTTGGCGCCATTTGTATGGTAAAGTGTTGCCAACAAAACAAAAAACACAGCGTGACAGCTGACAGTTCAGGGATATTAAATACGGAGCGCTACACGAAAGAACAACGTGTTTTCATTGTTGAGCAATATTTTAAAAATAATGAAAGTTTGGCAGCTATAGTTCGGAATTTGATGGCTTCGTTAATCGACAAAATTGTCGCATTTGGAGTTCACACAATCCACACGTGACTGTTGCGAAACAAATGTATCCACAACATGTCACTGTTTGGTGCGGATTTTGGGCTGGAGGCGTCATTCTTCTTCGAAAACGCGGTTGGCCAGGCAATAACAGTTAATGGTGATCTTTATCGCGATATGAAAATCCAGTTTTTTGTGCCTAAATTGCAAGATATGGATGTGGACGACATGTGATTTCAACAAGACGGCGTCACATGCCATACAGCCCGAGAAACAATTCAATTACTGCATGAGTCATTTCTTGGTCGTGTAATATTCCGTTTTGGTGATCAGAATTGGCCTCCCAGATCATGTGATTTAACGCCGTTGGACTTTTTTTCTTTGGGGTTTTTTAAAGTCTAAGGTTTATGCCAACAAGCCCACGACGACCCACGACTCGAAGGAGGAAATTAAGCGCTGTATCAACGAAATTCAGCCACATTTATGCAAAACGTTCATGGAAAATTTCGACAAAAGAATGCTTATGTGCCAGCAAAGCCGTGGAGGCCATTTACCCGATATGTTCTTCCATACATAACCCTATACTGTATACTTTATGAATCAATAAAAAAATTGCAATTTTTAATTAAAAACCTGTGTTTTCTATCAAAATTACTTCTTGCGTGAATTTTGGGACACCCTTTATTACGGTTACACGTCGGGAACAATTTGAACTGTCTAGACATCTAAGACGGGTCACAATTTCCATCCCGACATAGTTGCGCCTATGTTATGTAATCAACTTTTATTATATGGTAGAGCGGGATCTCAATAGTTACCTAGTAGAATGGTAAAAAGATTAATGTAGGGTAGGCAGTACATTATGAGAAACATCTTTTCACAAATGAGAAACTAGAAATAACAGCAAATCAAGCATCGCTATAAATCGACAGCGTGCTGCAATTTATTTCTTACTATACTCAATGATTTGCTGAATTTAGTGTTTCTATTGTGAAAAATCTTTTGTCCGTTGAAAACGCGTGATTATAGCAAATTTGTTTAAAAAAATAAGACTGAAATAAGATACCTACCTACTACCATGATAATGAGTAAACAAGCAAGAGTAAAATTATTCATAGGAACTACTTTCTTCAGATTAATAATGCAATATTATGTAAGTGAATTACCTACATGTAAAACCACTTTCCCTAAATATCTGTACCAGTTATATAAGAAAAAAATCCATTTAAATTGAATATGACTGTAGTAAAGCAATACATCATTAACAAAATTAACGTTAAAGATGTAACATTATTATTTAAGTGAATGCCAGTAAACCTATTGTTTTCTAGTAATAAAAACTAATGAGAATTCATGAAATCACATGAGACGCATCATTAACACCCAAAAGAATCTCTGTTGAATCAAAACTCGTTAATTTTGGACATGGGCAAAAAGATAACGTTTTAATACTAAAATTAACATGTAGAGTAAAATTTGTTAAGGTGTGACGAGGACAGAAATATCGAAAATAATTCTATCTTCATCGTAAATGAACGCCGAAAAGACATTATTTATCAATGTCATAGGGGAGTAAAATATGTGGCACAACACTACTCAAACTTACATTTAAAAAGTTTATTTTAATAATTGCTAGGGAATTTAATAATCCATATTTGCACTTTTTATATATGATTTTTACTCAAGCTGAAGATATTCGGTGTTTTAAATAAAAGGCAGTATATTATTGTTGTTATGTTAATTTTCATTCAATAACATTATATGCTTATTATTATTTACTACTTTACTATTTGCGATTTTTAATAATAAATGAAACGAAATGTGTATTTAAGCTTATAAATAAAAGTTCAGTTTCGGATCGCGAAGTGTGTACATGTGAATCGAACGCCCGGCAATAGTCAACTCGTTCAACGAGCATTATTACGGTAGTGCTTTCGATATATTTAATTATTTTGTCGATTGCAAACGAGAGGGACTAGAAATAAAGCAGAGTGTAGTGTTAGAATTAAGACAATAAGTAAAAAATTTGGAGGTTTATGAGAATAATTCTGTAAAATTGTATGATGCTAACGAAACGATAAGAGACGACCTTGATCGTTTTACTGTTTACGGTGATAAGAAATATAAACAACAGTTTTTTTTTCTCCCGTATTTGAAAATGGAATATACGACAAACACACGTAAAGTTTTTATAACAGAAAGAACAATGGATAGCGATGATTATACGTCAGGAGACTCGAAAAGAGGAAGAGTCGAAGAGAAAGAAGAGCCAATGGGATTATTCAAGAAGAGTAAAAAGCTGATAAGAGCACCACAGAAAGAGAAAGCGAAAGAGTAGATAAGTTAGACAATTTGATAGAAATGTTCAGAGAGCTAATGTCAGATATAAGACAAGATCAGAAGAGATACCAAGAAGAGCTGAAGGAACTAAAAAAGGAGAATGAAGTATTGAAAGAGGAAAATAAGATAATTAGAGAAAACATGGGAAGTATAGATTTGAAGATGAGTAGACTGGAAAAAGATAACGTAAGGAATAATATTGTAATTCGGGAATGAGATTTGAAGCGAATAGCCAACCAGAGCTAAAAATAGGTGTAGAACATTTTATGGAGAGGAGTATGGACGCAAAAGTACAGATTAAAGATGTGATAAAAATAGGAGCGACATATACAAGATAGAACTTGGAAACACCGGAGATAAAGAAGCTGTAATGAAAAATAAAAACAAACTGAGAAACCTAAGAGAGAGAGAGAGAGTTTACATAAACAACGATTATAACAAAACATGAACGAGAAATTTAAAAGAAATTGAAGCATATAACAGGGAACGAAAGAAAGAATGGAAAATGGGTCAAAATAGGATATCAAAAAATCGTAATCGAAGGAAGTGAATATAAATGGGACATTGAGGAAGAAAAACCGAAAGAACAAACAAAGAATACTACGACCATCAAGTAAAAAAACTGAGAAAAAGGGGAGAGATAGGTAGATTGACGACGACCCTGGCAAAGATAAAGGATACGGAAGAGAAGACTAGTAAAATGAATACAAATAAGAAGATAATCAAAAAAATAGATAGGAAGAAAGAAATAGGAAATAATTATCGAGTTATTAGATTGAGAACACAGAATAATAGGGATATAAACGGAAATGAGGATGAACTGACAGAAGAACAACAAATGCACTATGTAGGTATCACTGAAACAGAAAGGAAAGGGAAAGGATGCAAAAAATTAGAAGGAAAAGCATACAAAAATCAACATACAGACATAATACCGGAACAAGATACAGAACTCACACAAACAGAAGAAACTAACACAGAAGAAACAAAAGAGGCAATCGGCAATTTAAACAGGATGGAAGGATATAGAAGGAAATATAGAAAAGCAGATATAGAATAACTCAACACTACGGGCCTTACACTCCTAACAAAAGGGGTAGAAAGGCATACGGATTAAGTAAGTAAGTAAATAAAATAATTAAAAAACCGGCTAGGTGCAAGTCGGACTTGCGCAATTAGGGTTTCGTACAATGATTCCTTTTAAAATATAACAATGTGTTACTCTAAATGAGTTTTCAACAAAGTTTGTTTCCGGTCTGTGTTAAAAACTTGTTTTTGTTTTTTTTTTTTTTAAATACCAGATAAATTATCAAAAGTAATGCACTCGTGATAATTTTCGTTCAATCTACACCTTGTGGAGAATATTCCAGTATTTTTTCAAAAATTTTTGATCAGCAATTTTCGACATAAGAGGGGAACAGTGATTTTTGGGAATTTTTTAAAAATAATACAAAGAAAAGTGTGCGCAAGTATTACAATATATATATTTTTGAACTCTGTTTTTACAAGCTTTCATATGACACCCCACTCGATGACCTGGTATTTTTTTTTCACTTCCGATTTCACCCCCCAGAACGAACCCGTTAAGTCAAAATTTAATTTTCAAAACTACACCGCTCTAATGGAGCAATCAATTCCTATATTAGTGCCAAATTTCAACTTTCTATGTCAAATAGTTTCGGAGAGAATCGGGTGTGATAGAGGGACAGACACCGAAGTAATCTTATAAGTAGTAAACTAAAAACCATTACGGGATATTTTATCAAATTTCAACTGTCGATTTTAAAACTTAACTTTGAAAATTATTAAATTTTGAGTTAATTCACTCTAACTTTTAAAAACACTACCCCAAAAAAGAAGCCATTTTGGTAATATTCCATGATAAATACGAATCTAATAGGAAACAAATGTTTGGATTAATGGATTAACTAAATGTCCGATTAAAAATAGATTAGTACAACGAATTAAGAAACACAATAGAAACAAAGTATTTTGGAAGCGACCCAAAACATGTATTGTGACACTTATTTATTTTGGTATCGGAAATTTCAAGATTAAGGTCAAGAAATCAATTTTTACTCTAGAGGTTTTTGACTTAATAAATTCAAATGGTTTTATGAGTTTGTTATTTTAAAAATCGGTTTGTTAGTTCAGGTTAGGTGTCTGCGTAAAATCAGATTGTCTAGTCAATAAAAGTATAAAAAAGTTCCGAAAGTTTTTCAATCTGATGTCAGTTCGCTTGTACCGAGTACAATAAATCAAATCCATATATATATATATATATATATATATATATATATATATATATATATATATATATATATATATATATATATATATATATATATATATATATACAGTCCCTGGCCAAATTATTAGACGCACTGTATTTTTTTAGTAATTTTATGTTTCTTAAGAGTTTTTATGCAATAATGGTATATTTAAACTACAATATTATTGATTTTTATTTAAAAGAATTGTTGTAGACTACATATTTGTATTTATTTTTAACACTGTGTTGACAAAGTGATACATGAACGTAAACAAGTACAAACCTGTATCAGTCGCGATCGGAATCGAATCAGGCACGGACGTGTTTCTGTGGCTTTATGGACTGTGATTGTTTGTTTAACAGTTTTATACTACTCAGTTATTAGTTTATTTTGTATGCAGTGTTTTAAAAAAGTAATTGGACTATTTTCATTATGGGTAGAAAAAGGCGATCTTTCACCACGTAAAAAAGCTGAAGTGAAGGCCCTTGTGATTGCGAAAACATTTACAAACCGAGAAATATCACGAAGATTGGAGGTTTCTGAAGCTAGTGTACGACGCATAAAAAAGAAAATTGAGTCAGGGAAGGAATTAAGCCCGAAAAAAAGAAAAAAGATGCGGTAGAAAACCAATTTTCACTCCACGGTCAGAGAGATGTTTGAAGAAAATTTGTGTAGAAAACAGATTTGCTACCACAAAGGTAATAAAATCACAACTCCAGGATGCTAGCGTAAATGCTTCTGAGCGCACTGTTCGAAGAAAATTGAAAGAATTAGATTTTAAGGCCTGTCGCCCCGCCAGGAAGCCCAAGTTAACAGCTGCAATGAAAGCAAAGCGCCTGAAGTGGGCCAAACAATGGCAAGACAAAGATGTGGACTTCTGGAGATCGGTAAGATACAGCAATTTAATCAATAATTGATACATTATTATCATTTTCAGTTAAATAAAGCAAATAAACATGGAAGTTTATATTTTTCCTATTTTTGACAGGTCTGCTTCAGTGACGAAAGCACATTCGAAATTTGCAGAATAAAGCTCAATATGTGCGTCGTCGTCATGGAGACAAGTTTCATCCTGATTGTGTCGTCCCGACGGTTAAACATCCCACCAAAGTGATGATTTGGTCAGTCATCAGCGGCAAGGGCACTGGACGTCTGTACGTCGTCAAAGGAATAATGAGGCAAGATCAGTACAAAGAAGTATTACAAAATCGGTTGATTCCGCAGCTCAGAGAATGGTTTCCAAATGGGGAACCATTCACTTTCATGCAAGATGGAGCTCCCTGCCACACTGCTCGGTCTGTTAAAGCTTTTTTTGGCAGAAAAAAATATCCCTCTGTTGGATTGGCGGGTAATAGCCCTGATATGAACCCCATTGAAAATGTGTGGGAGCTGATGAAAAGAGAAGTGGCTAAAGATGTGATTACCAACAAAACCCAACTCCTAGAAAAGATTATTCATGTGTGGAATCATCATCCTCAAATGCAGGAGACAGTACAATCTTGCATTGATAGCATGCCGCGCAGAATTAAAGCTTTGATAGCGGCTAAAGGTGGCTCAACTAAATATTGACTTTTACTAACATTAATTTCACT